>OX451738.1:336841949-337441949 GCA_948472305.1 Vicia faba | reverse complement strand
TTTTAAGTGGGGGAGAGTTGTAACATCCTGAATTATAGATTAATTAATTATTTAATTAATTTAGTGTGAATATATGAGTTATTGTGAAGTAGTTGATGTATATGATATTTTGGTGTTTTTATGTGAGTCCTTGTGATGATTTCTGATGTTTCGATGAATATGAGGAATAGTATGATGTTGAGATGAATATGATGGTTAATACGATGTTTTGTATGTTATGTGATCGGCTAGTGGTGAATTAAGAAATGAAAGAGTATTTTAGTAATTTTGGATAATTAGTTTTAAATGTTTAGAATTATTATTAATTGAATAACTAGAATGATGAGTGGTGTAGAGAAAATAAGGGCAAGGTGTTAATTAGTGAAGAGCTAAGTGAGGGCATGATGGGAAGTTCATTATTATGGGTCCTAAGGTTAAAACAAGGAATAAGGAGAATATTTCTTTTGGGATCAATCGTGAAAATATTGGAAGAACAGACGTTGTGGAAAAAGAGAGTTAGGGCACAAGAACACGAAGGGGTTTCCGGTAGAACACGAAGAGAAAGGTTTGCTGCTAGGAAATCTAAGGTAAGGCGAGTTTTATCTTCATTATTATAATCTATATAAGGTCTATATAAATGTCGGTTTGTGTTGGGTTTTGGTGATTTGATGATTGGGTTGCAATTGATGAATTTGTGTTGGAATTAGTGAAAATACCTTGTTGAATTGCCATAAGTTTGTGTATATAATGCATATAATATTGTATGGTTATTATATGATGATTATGTGTTGAAATATATGAGGATTGGGACTCTTTTGGTGTAAAATTTCAAGAATTGGGAGTGGTTTTTATGCAGGAAATCATAAAAGGAAAACCCTGTCAGCGCAAGATCGCCGAGCGATGGAAAATTGTCGTCAGGCGATCAAGATGCGCTTGGCCGTCGCTGGGAGAGCCATGAGGCAACGGGGGGCAGAAAAGATGAATGTTACTGGAGCTCATCTCTCCAAGTGCTACCGGACGAAGCGGATGCGAAGGTATGTCTCCAGGCGATGAAGTGGTGTCATCGGGTGATGGTGATCAGAATTGAATGGATATGTTGGATTTTCTGTAAAGAGCTGTAACTTAATTTTTAGAACTCGGTTTGAGCTTTCATTCAAAATGCTGGATAGCTAACGCAATGAACTTCAATTATATGGAATAAAATGAGTAATAAAAAGTGTACTCCTTGTGCCTAAGTTAGAATGAAGTTAGGTTTACCGTGTTGGATTACAATAAGGTTTTGTTTATTATGATGATATGACGATGTTGTGATGATGTCTTGTTTATTATGATAATATGATGATGTTGTGGTGATGTTTTGTTTATTATGATGATATGACGATGTTATGATAATGTCTTGTTTATTATGATGATATGATGATGTTATCATGATGTTTTATTTATTATGATATGTTAATGTTTTGTTTATTATGATGATATGATGATGTTATGATGAACTCATGGATGATGATGCATGCTGACTAGCCGTGGTCGTGTTTATATATTGTTGCATATCATACATTCATGGCATAGTGTAAGACTTCGGTCTAGTGATATTATTACGACTCTGATCCAGTGAAGGTGATAGGACAATCGTTCAGTAGCATCAACCCCATAGTGTGGATTGAGTGCAAAATTTTGAAGTGCTTTAGTTCCAAGTGGGAATTGATCCTATTGGTGGAGATCTTTGGAGATAACAATAACTGAGTCATCAGTGAAGTTTCGGTACCAAATGCATGATTTGTTGCATTACATTATATGTGACATTGCATAATGAGTTGAATAAAAGATGATTGTTGATAGATGGTGCTTTAATGATATGTTGTTATGTATTTATGATGTTGTGAAGGTGTGAGTATAACATGAGGTTCTGATGATGTGTGATGCCTTGCCTAAGTGCACGTCTACTATATTTATTCTTTATGTCTTTTATAATAATTATGATTTACTCACCCTTTCTGCTTGGAAATGTTGCCTCTATTCGTGGGTAACTTGCAGGTGATCAGGATTAGCCCGTCGAAGCATTAGAGGATAGCTTTGGAGTGTGTTTATTTGCTTTATGTTGAGTAGAGTGGGTCTTGCTCTAATATATAACATCGGTAATATGGTCGTTTCAATTGCGAACTTATGTTCTTTGTTTTGTTTCTAAGATGTTGGGTTAACTTTCATTGTAATCAAGTTATTTTGAATTCTAAATATAAATCAGGAATAATGATGAAATCTTATGAAGTATTATAATAAGACGTTTTTGAGCTATGAATTCCGCTGCGAGAAGTTTTTATATGTCTATTAAATTGCTATCCATAAAGGATTTGTCCTAAATAATTTTGAAAGCGTGTTACGGAGAAGAACTATGTTTGGTATGTGTGATACGGTGGGAGAACTGACTTGAAGGTTTTGCGTTTTATCACAAATGTTGCGGTTAGCAAGAGTCGCCACCGACTTTTCTTTTATCCAAAAGGAAAGGTGAAAAAGCACAGGAAAGACCTTTGAGATTATTTCTTGAGTTCGGGGGGTAGATTATGAAAAGGGAAGGTATTAGCACCCTTTTCATCCATGGTTTTCCATAGGCTCTTAGTTACTTGCTAGATCACTTGCTTTTGTTTGAAATTGTTCTTTGTGTGCTTTTTGAAAGTATTTTGTAAAGAGGCCATTGTTTAGGCAATCTTTGTAATGATTCTCGTTTGTAAGAATGTATACAAAGTGTTTGATCTTTTGAAAATGTTTTCAAGTTTGAAAGATGTTTTTTGAAAGTGTTGGTGTTTGTTTTGAAAATAGAAAGGATGTTTATTTTGAAATGGAGCAAGTAATTAGGAGCATTCTACCTACTCAAAAGTCTTTCTTGTTCATTTTCTTTTCCTTTGACGTTGTTATCTTACCATTGATTTGGTAAGTAACCATATCTTTGGATGTAAACGGGACGGGCGTGGGTCATCGTGTAACCATGATTAGCAATGTTGCAAGGTATCTTAGCATTCTATTTTAGGGACTAAGATCATTTGAAAGGTAACTTAGATAGCGTCATCGAGGGGCTATGATCTTGTATTTTTGTTTGTTTTTTGCTAAGATACCTCACATGCGTAATATGGTCATTTTATAAAGGAAACCAAGTGGATTACCCTAGGGGTGCTTGTGTGCAAGTGTATTTTTTTCATGATTGATTTTGTCTTTGATTAGTGTTTTCTAGTTGATTGGTTTTAGTCTTTCCATACAAACCCTAATTACTAGCAATTGTATATAAAGTGATAAATTGCAGAATTTAAAATTACTACGCTATTACAATACTTGTGGGAGGGGGTGTACAAATTATAAATCGGGATTAAACCTAATTAATCTATTACAACCATATTTGAATTTATACAAGAATTGAAATAAATAATGTACAAGATAAATAAATATGCAAGAAGGTAAATATGAAGAAAATAGATATTTGTTTGAATTTTTTATAGAAAATGGGTTTTGATTTTAACCTAATTAATTAAAGGGAAAAATTATTAATTAAAATAGTAAAAAGTAAAACCTAAATTTACTAAGAAAAGATTTTAAATAAAACCCTAAATCTATTAATTAAAAAAAAGAGAAATTAAGTTTATAAGAAAAGTATTTTTTTGGTATTTTTATCTTTGAAAATAAATTATAGTATTATAAAATATTTTTGGTCCTTTTTATATTAAAATAATATATTTTAATTGGTGTAAAAGAAATAAACAAAAACCTAGTTTTTTAATTAAATTTACAAAATAATTAGTGAAATAAATGAAGTATGATAAAATAAAATAATTTTTGCGTGAGAAAAAATAAATAAACTATGTCCAAATATAAATCTACTATTTTTATATTTTTTATGATTTTTTAGTATTAGAAAAATAATTAAGGAAATAAATAAAATACAAATAAGAAAAGAAAATAAAAATTGGGCCAGGGGTGTTGATAGCTTGCAAGGGGGTTAGAGGTAAGAAAAAAAAAACAAAAGGCCCAAAGGAGGCCCAACGCTACCAAAAAAGGAGGTCAGAATGCAAAACAATGTAAAAAAAATCAAAAGGGTACCACTGAGGCTCGAACTCAGGTCCCTCTGGTTACAGGCACGTACTTCTACCACTGGGGTGGCTATACATCTGTTTATATAAATCAAACAATAAATACATATGGTAAACACGTTCCTGAGGCCAACCTCATCTTCAACCTCACACCCAGCCAGAAGCTCTGTATCTCATTCAAATCTCAACAAAAATGAAAATTGTAAACATGAAACTTGTAGCAAATTTCCTCACGATTTCAGAAATGCAAAGCAAAATAATTATATCTCAAAGATAAACATGAATTTTAATGGTCCTATTCTGAACCCTAAAAATCTCAAAAACTTAAATCTTAAAATTCTCTAAGCTCGAGCAAAATTAATGGAAACTATGGACATGGTTAGCTTTAGGGCAATGATATTTACATGTTTCATTCACAAATAAGTCATTGATGATGCCTGTATGAAAAGTTCCAAAGTTAGAAAACTTACCTTGCAAGAGGGTATCGGGTTTGAAGTTTGAGCAGCTTTCAGTGAGTTCAATGATTGGGTTAGCTTCCTCAAGTTCCCAGGAAGCTAATGGGATACTTAGCTTGAGCTGAAAGTACATGAGGAGTTCTGGAGGTGTCCAAGTGCAAAGCTTTGTTTTTGAAAATGGAGGATGGTGTTAATGGTGTTACAGTTCTGTAACAGGGTGAGGGATGAGTCCTAAATGATGTTTAGAAACTTTAGAAACCAAAAGGCTTGAAAACACACGAGGGAGATGTGAGTTTCAAACTTTTGGTCAAGTTGGGCAACAATGGAGGTATGTAAAACAATTCTGAGATCTTGTAGTTTTTTAGGGGTCAAGCATGCGTGTCTTTTGTGGCAAATGGTTTGTGTATGTATAAGCAAAAGGGTTTGAGAGCTTTAGGCAATAAGAAGTACAAGTTACAAGCTGTTTGCTAGGTTACTTGATTTTGAAGAAAAGTGGGAAAAACAAGTTTCAAGAGGAGGTACAAGCATGGGATGAGTGATTGTAAGTGTCTAACAAGTTTCTTATGAGTTATAGGACTTGTATGATCAGAAGAGAACAAGTTCAAGGCTCAAGAAAAAGTTTTGTGCAAAAAGTCACTTTATCAAAATGGCAATGTGCACTTTCTTCCCAAAATGGATATAAAGCACGGTCTTGCATTGAATGCTTGAAATGCAACCTCTAACAGTTGTGCAAGAAATTAATTATGGAGTGCCTAACAAGTTTGAGGCCTGCAAAGTAGAGTTTATGCAACATAACTTTGAATTTGAATTTTGTTCATCATAAAATGCCTTGTAATTCAAGTGATAAAACCATAACTTCATCTCTTCGATTCTCCCTACTCAAGAATGATCTCAAGGAGTTCTTGGACATTTTGGAAAGCTTCTAATGTTCTCTACAACCAATCTTTGAATTTATTTTGAAGATTCCCCTTGGAACTATATGAAAAAGTTCCATGAAGTTGGGTCAAAATCCTGACCAAATTAGGACAAAAATTTCACTAAGTGTTTTGTTTCATGACTATGTATTCTTAAAATTATAACTTGAGATCCAAGCACTTTTGGGAGGAGTTGTGTAAAGAAAAGTTATAGATTTCATGGAGATCTACAACTTTCTTGTTGGAAGTTTCTTCTGAATCATCTTGTATCATGGTGAAAATTTTGCTCAAAATTGTGAAAAAATAAGAAATTTTCAACACTTGGAAAAATTTCTAAGTTTAGAAATTTTAACTTTTTAAAATGGAATTTTGAATTTTGGATTTCTTGATGAATAAGTTTCATATTTTGACATGTTTTGATGAATTGTGATCTTTGGCATTTGATTTTGACCAAAAAGTCAAAGTTTGACTTTTCAGTATACAATTGACTTTTGATCAGTTGACTTAAAATTTATCTGTCAATCCATTGGATTTGAGCAATGTTTTGAGCCGTGTCATTAGGTAAAAATGATGCAATTGGAATCTTGAGATCAATCCTTTAACCAATTGATCATTTGCTAGGTCAATAATCAGAAATTTCCCTTTCCCAATCAAAACACTAATTTTGACAATTTTGCCCTTTTGGAGATTTGATCAAATTTCTTAAGGAATTATGGTCCAAACTTGATCAAATGATGCATATGAGTTTAAAATTTTTATGTGGGTAAAAAACTATGAATTTTGACTGTAAATAGGCCATAGTTGACTTTTTCCCCAATACAGCTTATTTTTAGGTCAACTGCTTAATTGACTGAGCAAAAGTGTGATCTAAGGCTTGAAACTTGACATGAGTAATACTGGGGGTCCATAATGACCCATGAAAGTCATATTAAGCATTGAAAGTTCAAATATCCTTGTGGAATCTCAAACCCTAAAGTTGGTCATCAATGCTTAAGGAGGTGTCTTGAGTTGATCAACCCTAGTGTCATCTTGAGTCAAGGGAGATCTTGTGAGCAAATTCTTGATATGTGAGAGGGCAAATTTTGGGGTACAACATCTGCCCCTGTTCAATCTTCTTAAGCATGAAGAGTTAGATTGGCGAGTTTTGCCATTCGTGACTCGAAGGTGGAAGATGATTGGACATTAGAGTGCCTAGAAATTTGCACTTGGTGATGTGATGGTAGAGGAAATGGGCTTAAAGATGCCATTTGGAGAGATGATGAGAAGCTGTCAGAGATGGGCTTGAAGATGCCATCCAGAAATTATTGTTGAATTGTATCTGTAAGTTGAAACTAAATGAGTATTAGGACGGCATCCGTGTCTGAAGCGTAACTGAACTGTATCTGAAAGCTGAGTTTGAATGAGTATCAGAATGGCATCCATGTATGGAGCGTATCTAAACTGTATCTGAAAGTTGAGTATGAATGAGTATCAGAATGGCATCTGTGTTTGGAGCGTATCTGAACTGTATCTGAAAGCTGAATCTGAATGAGTATCAGGATGGCATCTGTGTCTGGAGCATATCTGAACTGTATCTGAGAGCTGGATATGAATGAGTATCAGAATGGCATCCGTGTCTGGAGCGTATCTGAACTGTATCTGAGAGTTAAATCTGAATGAGTATCAGAATGACATCTATGTCTGGAGCGTATCTGAACTGTATCTGAGAGCTAAATCTGAATGAGTATCTTAATGGCATTCGTGTCTGGAGTGTATCTGAACTGTATCTGAGAGTTGAATCTGAATGAGTATCAGGATGACATCCGTGTCTGGAGCGTATCTGAACTGTATCTGAGAGCTGAATCTGAATGAGTATCAGAATGGCATCCGTGTCTGGAGCGTATCTGAACTGTATCTGAGAGCTGAATCTGAATGAGTATCATGATGGCATCCGTGTCTAGAGCGTATTTGAACTGTATCTGAGAGCTGAATCTGAATGAGTATCAGAATGACATCCGTGTCTGGAGCGTATCTGAACTGTATTTGAAGATCGAACATTGTTAATGGTAGCTATTGATTAACCTTATCCTAAAAATGGTAAAATGTTAGCTAATATGCAATATCATGTTGTATGAAATGCATGGTATAATGAGATTGTGATACATGCGTCCGTGTTATCAATGTTTATGATATATGGATGTGATATATGCGTATATGAGTGATTTTGCTGAACTGTCATTGGATTGGGGAAAATAAATCCCTGACTGCTGCTGAGGATATGGAGTGTAAGTCTTCATGTTGTGAAGTTGAAGTGTTGATGGATTTCTGCTTAGAGAAATAAACTTTGTTGTAAGAGAAATGTCGTGTACTGTTTGTAAGATCCTGTTGGGGGAATCCTGTGAAATTTGGCGACTTCTACCGGGGAGTGATAACTCGAATTTTTATTCCGCTGGGGATTAAGCTGCACACTGTGGGGGATTTTATGGAAACAACTTGGAGAAATTTCCCTATCTCTTAAAGCCATCAGTGATTGTCTTTTTATTTTATTTATTTGTAAACAGTAATTATGTTCAAATGCATATGTTCAAAAATAAATCATTGGACGTTTTTGTAAACAAAACACAAGAGTAAAGAAAAACATATAGTTTTGCACTTTCGAAGGGATATCTTTGTATTGACTTTGAGTAAGTACTTTTGTACAATGAGACAAACATTCTAGTAAGAGAATGCTGTCGTAAAAAATGAAAATTTGATACAAAGAAAAGATAGCTATGTGAAATAATCCCATGGGGTTCCCATTCTACTATAGCCTTTGTGTTTCTGAGCATCTTATCTATTTGTTGCCTTGTCCGAAGTTGATTGGATTGATCAGAACCTGAGTTTGTCAGGTTGTCTGTAAGGTGATCCAACGGGACATAGTCATACGCTTTAATTCACTAACTTTTTCCTGGACCGCCCTCTCGGGTTTTTAGTCCACCGGGATACCCTTTTTTTCCCAAGCTGCCCTTTCGGGTTTTCAACTTGCTGGGTGTACAGATTTTTTTGTTTTATCCCTAATTTTTTCCCAAACCTTTTTGGTTCGTCGGGATGCCCTTGTTTTTCCTAGGCGTGTCAACCTAGCGGGTCTCTTATGCATAGTATCTTTTGACTATGTCAGCATTCACAGGGTGCGGCAGGTCGTCACCGTCCATGGTGGTCAGAATCATTGCTCCACGAGGTGGTCAGAATCATTGCTCCACGAGAGAATATGTTTTTGATTACAAATGGTCCTTTGTATGTAGGAGTCCATTTTCCCCTGGGATCACCTTACGGCAGTATGATACGTTTTATCACCAGATCCCCGACTTGATATACTTGGCGTCTGACTTTTTTGTTGAAAGCCTTGATCATCCATTTTTGATACATTTGACCATGACAGACAGCAGTAAGCCTTTTCTCATCAATCAAGTTTAGTTGATCAAGTTGAGTCTGGATCCAATCTTCTTCATTCAGCCTTGCATCCTTCATAATCCTCAGAGAGGGGATCCGAACCTCAATAGGCAAGACAGCCTCCATGCTGTATACAAGAGAGTAGGGTGTTGCTTCGGTCGATGTGCGTGTCGTGGTACGATAACTATGAAGAGCGAATGGTAGCATCTCATGCCAGTCTTTGTATGTGACTGTCGTTTTCTGTATGATCTTTTTGATGTTCTTATTTGTGGCTTCGACATCACCATTCATCTTTGGCCAGTAAGGGGAAGAATTATGATGCTGGATCCCGAATTGCTCACACAGGGCGGTGATCATAGTATTGTTTAGATTCATACCATTGTCTGTGATGATCCTCTCTGGGATACAATACCGACAGATGAGATTATGTTTAATGAAATGGGCTACAACATTCTTGGTAACGGAAGCAAAAGAGGCTGCCTCAACCCACTTTGTAAAATAATCAATGGCCACTAAGATGAAGCGATATCCATTAGAGGTTGTTGGTTTGATTTCCCCAATCATATCGATGCCCTACATAGCAAAGGGCCAAGGAGCCGTCAAGACATTCAGAGGTACCGGAGGTACGTGCACCTTGTCAGCATAAATCTAACACTTGTGGCAGGTTCGAGAGTGTTGATAGCAGTCTGCTTCCATGGTAGACCAATAATAGCCTGCCCGTAGGATCTTCTTTGCCATCGTATGCCCACTGGAATGGGTGCCAAAAGTGTGCTCATGTAGATCAACCATGATCTTTTCTTCCTCAACCTTGTCCATGCATCAAAGTAAAATAGATTCATGGTTGCGTTTGTAGAGAATGCCATTACTAAGGAAGAATTTAGCAGAGAATATCCTTAAGAACTTCTTATCATTGACTGAGGCTCCTTTCGGATATTCTTGAGGCTCGAGATACCTCTTGAATTCGTGAAACCAAGGCTGGTCCACTACTTCTTCAGTATTAATCTCATGACAGTGAGTTGGTTCATCCATTCGTCAATGGTGATCTGGGGAGCCTCGTTATCCCAATTAAGTTTAAACATGGATGACATTGTGGCTAGTGCGTCTGCTAGTTGATTTTCTTCTCGCGAGAAATGCTCGAAGGTAATCTTCTCAAAGCACATGTTCTCTGTAGGGGATAAGGTTAGGGTGTTTGGTGTCCTATTCCCCTTTGATCTGGATGATGACCAAAGCTGAATCTCCGAATACATTTAAGGATTTGATCCCCAAATCTATGGCAGCTTTGAGACCAAAAATGCACGCTTCGTATTCCGCCATGTTATTTGTACAGTTGAAGCAGAGTCTTTCAGTAAAAGGAGTATGACATCCTTCAAGAGATATGAGTACAACACCTATACCATTTCCGAGTGCGTTAGATGCCCCATCAAAAACCAGGATCCACCGGGATCCTTGTTCAGGTCCGTCATATGGTCTGAATTCTTCACAGTTGTTTACCATCATGATTCCTCATATGGGAATTCGAACTTCATATACTGGTAGTTATCCACAGCTTGATGAGCAAGGTGATTAGCTAGTAAACTTCCCTTTATTTCTTTTTGGGTAGTATACTGTATGTCATATTCTGTCAGGATCATCTGCCATCTCGCTCTTCTCCCAGAGAGAGCAGGTTTCTCGAAGATGTATTTTATTAGATCCATCTTGGATATCAATAAGGTAGTATGGGTCATCATGTACTGTCTTAGCCGGCGAGCAGCCCATGCCATAGCGCAGCAAGTTTTCTCGAGCAGTGAATATCTTGTTTCACAGTCGGTAAACTTTTTTCTCAGGTAATAAATAGCATGCTCTTTTCGGCCAGACTCGTCATGCTGCCCCAACACACACCCCCATTGAATTTTCCAAAACAGTGAGATACATGATTAATGGTCTTCCCTCGACTGGTGGCATCAAAACATGAGGCTCTTGCAGGTACTCTTTGATCTTCTCAAAAGCAGTTTGGCACTCATCATTCCATTTGACTACTTGATCTTTCTTCAGCAATTTGAAGATTGGTTCACAAGTAGCTGTCAGGTGAGAAATGAATCTGGCAATGTAGTTTAAACGTCCCAAGAATCATCTGACTTCCTTCTCAGTACGAGGATAAGGCATATCTTGTATCGCTTTTACCTTGGCGGGATCCACTTCGATTCCTACATTTCTGACAACAAAGCCTAGGAGCTTACCAAACCTCACCCCAAACGTGCATTTATTTGGGTTCAACCTCAGCTTGTATTTCTTTAGTCTCTCAAAGAGTTTCTGTAAATGGTCAAGATGCTCTTCTTCTGTTTGAGATCTAGCTATCATGTCGTGAAATAGAGCTACCATGGCACGCTGATAGGTTGCCCCAGCATTCTTCAGTCCGAATGGCATAACCTTGTAGCAGAATGCGCCCCACTGTGTGATAAAGGTTGTTTTCTCCATGTCCTCAGGCGCCATTTTGATTTGGTTGTATCCTGAGAATCCGTCCATGAAGGAAAACACTTTATGTTGTTACGTATTGTCAACTAGAATATCAATGCGGGGGAGTGGGAAATCATCCTTAGGGCTTGCCCTATTCAAATCTCTGTAGTCCACGCACATTCATACCTTGCCGTCCTTTTTGGGTACGAGAACAACATTGGCAACCCATTATGGATAGGAGGTGACGGCCAAGAATCTGGTGTTAAATTGCTTCATGACTTCAGCTTTAATCTTCTCCTACATGTCTGGTCGTATGCGACAGACCTTTTGCTTTACTGGTGGGTAATCCTCTTTTGTAGGTAGACGATGTACTACGATATTTGCATCAAGTCCTGGCATGTCTTTATACGACCAGGCAAAGACCTCATCATAATCGTGTAGCAATTGAATCAAACGCTCTTTGACATTGGGTTCCAGATTGGCACCCACCTTGACTTCTCTTTTGTCTTCTTCGGTACCTAGATTGATTGTGTCCACTGGTTCTTCGTGGGGCTGAATGATCCTCTCTTATTGTTGTAGTAACCTGGCAAGTTCCCCTGGAACTTCACAATCTTGCTCACCTTCGTCTTCGACTTGGTAGATTAGATTTTTAGAATCATAGAAGGTCATAGCAGAATCGTTACCCATGGGATCCTGAGTGGATATAAACCTGCATTGTGAGCGTGAGTGTGTGTAAGAGTATAGCTATCTTTGAAAGAAATGAAAATGTAAAAAAAGAGAAACAATGAGCACAAAGTTTGTATGCAAAAACGTCCATGATTCATTGATGTCATATGGAAATGAGATAATAACCCTTACAAATGGACCATTGTGCCTCGGGTAAGACACAAGGTTTTAAGAGTCTGAATTGTTTTAATATTACAGATCCGACAAAAATTAAAAGACAAATTACTGTTGGATAAATGTTATCGGGACAAAATCTCTAGCCTCCCATTTGTTGAGCCCTCCACTAACAGTTGGGAAAATCCAATCCTCCAGGTCATAACTGTCTTCATCATCCTCCACGATGCTGACTTGGTGGTTGCTGATCTTCAAGGGTGGTCCTCTGGAACGAGTGTAACATACAGCCTTCTGGGCACCTAAAGTTAAACCCAGACCAAATTTTTCATATTTGTATAGGATATCTAGGAGTTAACCCCAAATAGTGCACCCATCTTCTTCTATCACTGCCTTGGCATCCTTCAGAGACGACATCTTGAGCGGAGGCCTTGTAATCTTGGGAACTTGAGACACAACATTGGTTACTGCCACAGTTTGCAGGACTTCTTCAAAGTGCTGGAATGGAGTTTCAATAAATTCACCATCTAGTTCCACATATCTGAAGGAATTTATATGGTTGACCATATATTATTCTTCTCCATGAATGGTGATGATTTTCCCCTGAATTGGATATTTCAGCATTTGATGCAACATAGAAGTAACGACACCAGCATCGTGAATCCACGGTCAGCCTAACAAGCAGGAATATGAAGGGCGAATATCCATTACATAAAAAGTTGAATCAAATGTTTGGGTTCCAACTTTTATGGGGATGTCCACTTCCCCATGCACCATCCTTTTTGAGCCATCGAAGGCTCTCACTACTATGTTGCTTGGTTTCATTGTCAATCCTTCACAGTCAAGCCTATCAAGGGCTTTTTTAGGCAACACATTTAGAGATGACCCGTTATCCACCAAGACATAAGCCAAAGTTGTGCCCCTGCATTCGACTGAAACATGTAATGCCTCGTTTTGCTTCATCCCTTTTGGCGTTAAATCAGCATCTAAAAACCTAAACCATTATCTGCGGTCAAGCTGGCTATGCAGTCTTGGAACTGATCGGCATATGTTTCTTGGGGTACGTGAGCAGTTTTAAGGAATTTTACCAAGGCCTTTGCATGAGCCTAGGAGCATAGTAATAAAGCCAGCATGGAAATTTTTGATGGAGTTTGCCCCAGTTGCTCGACTACACCGTAGTCGCTTCTTTTTATGATCTTTAGAATTTCCTCCATCTCTTTTTGGGAGGTTTCAGGGATAGATACTGTTTGTTCCTTCGTCCGGACAGGCTCAACCAAAATACCTTTACCTCGAGTCTCAGTTGAATCGGCAATAGGAATGTCAGTTGGGGTGATAACAAGGATTGTAACAGTTTTGTCAACATGAGTATTAGCAGAGATGATTGTAGGACTTGGAATAGCCTTTGGAGGAGCAACAACAACAAGAATGATTATGGGTCTAGAAATAGCTTTTGGAGGAGCAATTTCTGGAGAGAAAACCCTTCCACTTCGGGTTATCTTACTAGTCCCTGCAATATTAATGACATCAGAGTCAACTTTCTCAGAACTTGAATCTTCAGCAGTTGTCCAATCTTGCTTGATACCGTGGTAGTAGACAACACCTCTATAATTCCATGGGACGGTTTTGTCTGATGAATACAGAATTGGTCCAGGCATTGTAATTATCAACGGAGCTACTTTAGGAACTGATGTAATTCTAACGGGTCTTTTGGTGGAGACTATGATCGGTGGAAATAGAACTGACTGTTTTTTAAGCTGGTTCGTGAAATGTCGCGGTAAGCAAGAGTCGCCACCGTCTTTTATGTTCTCGAACAAGGAAAGGACAAAAGCACAGCAAAATTCCTTTTTTGAGATGTCTCTCGGTTCGGGAGGTAGATTTATAGAAAGGGAAGGTGTTAGCACCCTTTCTATCCGTGGTTATCCACGGGCTCTTAGGTACTTGCTCTTATGTTTTCAAAATTTGTTTGCTTTTCAAGTGTGTGTGGGTTTTGAAAAAGTTTCGTTTGAAAAATTTCTAAGTAACTCTTGTATCTGTCCTCAAGAGTGTGTGAAACATTTGTTTGAAAACCTTTTGAAAGTGTAGGTGTGAAAAGATGTTTTTGTTTTTTGAAAGAGCAAGTACCCAGGAGAAATCTACCTACTCTAAGGAATTAGGCTGTGTAAGAGTCCTTTAGATAGTGCTATCCCACCATTGAGAGGTAGGTAGCACCGTCGTTGGAGTTATTCGGGTCAATTCGATTATTAGGGACATGTGTGGTCACCAAAGCAATAGTAGGACACCTTAGCGGTAACCCTAACGTCCTAGATCCTTTTTATCCGAGGCAACCGTTTCGAGGCAACTGGATCTTAGACAGGAGGGCGACCTCTAAAACACCCTGTACTTGACGACCACGTCGAGGCAACTAGTGAGGCGTACCCTAGGAGTGGCATGTGCATGTGTGTTGTTTTTCAGTTTATATTTATCTTTGAACATGTCATTTGTGATCTACGGATTGATTTTATTTGTCAGGGCAATCTTGTCATGCATAATTAACAGTTAAGAGTGCGGAAAGTAAAGTACGGAAAGGTAAATCTACGCTATTACAAGGCGCGGGTCTATACATCGCCAAAAACAAAACCCGTTTGGAAATAAATGCGAGAAAAGTAAAAGAAAGCAATAAGGTTCTAATTAACTATTACATTTCCTGAGCAGATACAAAATAATGAATTAAAAAATAAATACGCGCGCGAAAGATTGAATCGGGACGTCCTGAGGGTTTTGACCCTTTTGAGAAAAGAATTGAATTGCCCCTTTTTTGCAATTTAAATTAAATATTAAACCTAATTAAACTAAATTAATTAATTATTTACAAGAAAAAGTATTTTTGTGGTTTTATGTTTTTAATGAAATAAAATAAAAAAAGAAATTAAAAGTGTCAAAAGAAAAACCTAATTCTAGATGATTTTTATTTATTGTAAAAAAGATTAAAGTTAACCTAATTAACTAAATTAATTATATTTAAAGTTTATTTACAAAAATAATGATTAATAGTGAAAATAATAAATAATAAAAATAATCAATATTTTAAGTTTCTGATTTTATTATGGAAAATAATTTGTGAATTAATTAGATAATAATAATTATTATTAAAAGAAAATGAAAAGAAAGAAAATAAAAAAAGAAAGAGAAACCAGGGGGTATTCTGGGCCCAAGGGAGGTGAATTTGTTGAATCTGGCCCATTAACACACAAGCCACGTTTGACTTTTTGAATTGTCCATGGTGTAGTTAACTGAGGAACACCATGATCCTCCATCTCTGGCCTTTGGATTCACCTTTGTGGCCACTTGGCGTGCTACTGTTGGGAGTGCATGGTATGACGCGTTAGAAAACCTGCATGTAATCATGTTGAACAAAACAATATAGGAATTTTGGTGGACCTGGGAATCGAACCCAGTTCCCAATGGTGAACGTCCACCTACCTTTCCACTGAACCACGCGTTTGTACCTGTTATCATAATGATCAATAAAAATAATATATGGAAAACAAATATCATGCTGGAAAACAACCAAAACGCGCGCGTTATATTTGAATGGACCAACCACATGTCACCAGCACGTCATCTTCTTCGTTGGCCTGTAAGAAAAACAAACAAATAGCGGGGGTTTTTAACCCCCACAACTCTCATGGACGAAAAATAGCGATTAGGTGTACGTTAAATATAAATAGGGCGCGACATGTCCATTGTGTTCGTCACGTTCAGACGGTTTCAACCATGGGCATGGGAGGTTCCAATTTTGCCTGTGTTGTAAAGCCCTAATTCAAGACCTTAAGAACCCTAAGATTCGTTAATGGCAAGTCACGATCCTGTGCGTTATAATCCAATTGATTAATATCATTAGCTTCCTGTGGATTCAAGCAATGCAAGACAACCAACAAATCATGTTAAATGCGCATGGAATATGAATTATGATTACGAACAAAAATGCCAAACCGTGAGTCTGTTTGAGGTGATTCCTGGAGCTTTAAGGCTTGTTTTCGATTGCAATGTGTTCCTGGAGACTTATGCAATGTGTTAGAATCAAGAAGATGCCTTGAATTGGCCTGGAAGTGAGAAAACGATTTGGAAATTTTCTTGAAAAAAAACTCAATATGGTTATGGCTTCTGCAGCAGTTTTGCACGTGTACAGCATTAGGGTTAGGCTCAGCATATGTAAGGGAATAGAATTAGGTCAAGTATTGTCCCAAAGATCCATTGCATTCATGTTTGTATATTTGATTTACCACCATTGAAGAACTTTCCAAATTTGGTTCAAACCTAGGATTTCATGCACAAAATAGCCCTAGCACGAATTTGTTAGCTGGCATATGGTATATGAAAGTTGTTCAAATCCAAAAGATGCTATTCCATTAATTTTTAGATTTTATTTGAATTATTATGGATTTAAAATGAATTAAATCAATAAAAATAAAATAAAATATAAAAATAAATATTTGATCTTGAAATTAAGCATGGGACACGTGGGTGGCATGACAAGGCTGAATCAAGTGGAAGAAAGTGGGCCCTTTTGTCAAAAATTGAAGTTTTAAGGATAGTTGACTTTTGCAAGTTCATGAAAATTTCCCAACTTCTCCAACGCATATCTTGCTTAATTTTGATCATATGAACATGTTCTTGGACACTTTGGAAAGGTCTTGAAGTCCTATAATCAATGCCTTTGATCCCATGTCATTTTGATTTACCAATCTCAAGTTATGGTCTTTGACTTAAAATACCTTTTTGTTGACTTTTGAAATTGACCTATAATGTAGAAATTGATAACTTTTTGTGAGAGCATTTCTTGGACTTGGAATGTGAAGATGAGTTGTAGGAAATGTCATCCCCTTCAAAATGAGCACTGGATGGGATTTTTCTGATGAACCATGAAAAAGTTATGCCTTGGTCAAGTTACAGTTGACTTTTCAGCTGTCCAAAAATGGAAACTTTTACATCTTGATGATTTTTGAGCCATGCTTGTGGAATCATGATCAAGATTTGATCAAATGATGATTGTGTGCTCAAAATAAGATGTTTACCAAATTTTTTGACTTTTGACTGTAAAATGACCATTTTGCCCCTGCAGTTGATTGTGAACCAAATAGGGCTTTTGACTGTGCAACTTGATGCTGTGAACCTTGAAACTTGGCATGTAGATGCTTGACAATGTATATGGGCATATGTGACTTGATTGAGCCATTGAAAGCCTCAAATTCTTTGCAAGAACCAAAACCCTAATTTTGACTGGCTTAGGAGGATGTTTGGACTGTGCAATCCCTGAGTAGTCTTGAACCATTTGAAGATGATTCTTGACAAACTTTGAAGAATATGGGAGGGAAAATTTTGGGGTACAACAGAGACCCTAGAAGAATTGGTGGAAATGGTCACGATGGAAACATCATTAAAAGAAACAGTTGGAATAGAAGTCTTCTCGAACAAAATCTCCTTGTTATCTATTAGGCATTGAACGCCTGCTTTTAACAAAGGACAGCTGGTTGGTGAGGATAAACAGAAATGACAGCTTTCTTCACAGCCTAGGAATACACTGGCATTCAACAAGTTCTTTTTGATAGTCAGGAGTGGGGTCACAAGTTCATCAACTGAAGTAACAAACATATCTTCCTCAATGGCATTGGTATTATGGCCGTGCTTGGGCATAGGGGCAGTAATAACATTGGAAATTTATGGCGCATCGAATTTAATCTCTTTGTCTTCAAGAAGGTCTTGTACTTTGTTCTTTAGAGCCCAACAGTTGTTAGTGTCATGGTCAGGACTCTCATAATGGTATGCACAGCGTGCATTAGGATGATAGTGAGGAGAAGCTGTGTTAGGATTCTTTGGAGCTTCTTTCAAAGTCACTAAATTGGATCTTAACAAATGTGGAAATACTTGGGATAGTGTCATATTAATTCGGCTGAATTGTCTGACTGCTCTTTCCATTCTCGGCTGGTTGCTTCTTTGCTGAGCAGGCGCTAGTTTAGGAATCATGACAACCCCCACTATTGGACGATGTTCAGCCCTATCTTGATTTCTCTGAGGATATATAACAACCACCTCTTTCTTTCTAATGAAGGGTTTTCTTACAGCAATAGAGGATGCATCTTTTTGAATCTTCCCATTCTTTATAACGACTTCTACCCTTTCTCCGGTCAATATCAACTCAGTAAAGCCTACCGATGAACTCCCGATTAAGTGATTAAAGAAGGGACCAGACAAGGTTCCCAAAAACATGTCTACCAAATCTCTTTCAGATAGAGGAGGCTGGACTCTTCCTGCTAAGTCCCTCCATTTTTTGCACGTAGTCCTTAAAGCCTTCACTTGAAACCATGGCCATACTCTGGAGTTGAGTATGGGTGGGTGCAAGATCAGGGTTGTATTGGTATTGTTTGTAAAAGGCAGCGGCCATATCTTCCCAGTTATGAACATTGGCTCTTTATAACTAATAAAACCAATCAAGTTGAGTTCTAGACAAACTGTCTTGAAAGAAGTGTGCCCATAAATCCTTGTCAGCAGTATGAGGCTGGATTTTCCTCACATAAGACCGGAGATGCATTTTGGGACATGAAACTCCGTGACATTTGGCGAACACATGTGCTTTGAATTTTGGAGGAATGACAATCCCCGATACTAATCCCAACTCCTCAAAGTCCAATCCAGGCACTTTTTGGATTTACATTGCACTTAACCGTTCTTCCAAATGCTTATACTTGTCGTCGGATGGAGGATATTGTTCTTCGGAATAATCTTCTTCTTCCTCTTCCTCTTCCGACTCTGGCTGGACAACTGTTTCCTTGCCTTTCGCATTTTGATTGTCTTTCTCCCCAGATGACGTTGCAAAGTCTAGGGTCCTTCTTGTTTGTCCTTGGAATATTCTTCTCATGTTTAGAACTCCAGTTATTTTCTTTGTTTTATTCTTTTTCTCTTCAACCAGCAAGGTCTTCAACACTTCTTGTCCTTTGGCTAGAGTTAAGAACATCTGTTGAAACTGAGCATTTTGTGCTTGGAGGTCCTTCACCGTTTTCTCGAGATCCATCTTACTGAAATAAACAGTAGAAAGATGAGGAGACTTGTTGCAAGAAAACTTCTTATGTTATGATGAATGGTAGATGCATATGTAATGATTTCAAGGATTTCAAAGATTCAAATTTGTTTTAGACAAAAAAGAAACACATGTTATATTAATAAATTAAAGCTTGAGTACATCAATGCCTCTTTGGGCAACAAAAATACAAAAACTCTAAGATAAAAAGGTAGTACGCATCCTCTTTGGTGCGATGTAGGCATTCAGGTTCCTCTCCTCATGAAGTTGCTTGGTGAGTTCCAAAACCTTCTTCTCGCTAGCATAAAATTGGGCTTCGAAAGTATCTCGCTCCCCCTTGAGTTGTATCCAAACTCTTTGTAAGTCTTCAAGAGAGATGGGCATGTCAGGATGTAGGATAGTGTATGGAACATCTCCTTCCATGACATGCTCAATGATTACTGGGAGAATGGAGGGATAAGGCATCATAAGACTTTGAGCACGAATGCGTACCCATTTGAGGTAAAGCTCAAGAGGGATGGAATTCTTGCGCCCCAATGTCTTGCTATCTACCTTGTTCAACATCCTCCAAGCTCGGATAAATCTCTGGCGAAGACCTTGATTGTCGTTCTCGTAGTAAAATACCAAACCTTGGATGAGCATCTCATGCGGGCCATCTCTTCGAGCGTAACCAAATTGTCTTAAGGCTAAGCAGGGGTTGTAGGTGATACCTCCTCTAATGCCAAGTAAAGGGACATTAGGGAATTCTCCACAATGGTCGACAATAGTAACATTCTCTATGGATCGAGAACACCAATGAATGTCTAAATGTTTGAGCATCATCAACCTTTGTGACCACCTTGAACCTTGCTCGTTCTTCAATACATATTGGGGAAGATGCGAAATAAACCATCTTGCCAAGAGAGGAGTACAACACATAAGGACACCTCTTTTCCTCATGGTGCGAGTGTGAAAAGAGTGTAGGGTGTCCCCTAGCAAAGTAGGCCCCAGGTTATGGGATATGAAGATTTTGACGGCGCTCACATCTATGAGTTGGTCAGGATTTGGAAACAAAACCATCCCATAGATGAGGAGAGCCACAATTTCCTCAAAAGCTTGCATATCCAAATAATTCCAACAGTTTTGGGCTTTCTCAAACAAGAACTTTACTAGGAAACCTTTGACACAACTCCTTGTTTCCTAATTAGTTGTGATATCAGATGATTGCAAGTGTATAGCTTGAGAAATCTCTTCTGGATTTGGGTCTCTTTCCGTACCGTTGAAAGGTAGTTGATTGAGAGTGGGAATCCTTAAGATTCAGGAGAATTCTTCCAAAGTAGGCACAAGTTGATAATCGGGAAATGTGAAGCAATGGTGTAAAGGATCAAAGAACTGAAAGAGCACCTTCAACATGTCCTCATCTGTGTTGGAGGTGACCAAGTTTAATAGGCGACCATGTCTCTCGGTAAATGGAGAATTTTCAGGAATCCTTGAAGCTAGCTCTTTAAGTTGTGGAGGGATCCTTACAAGATTGACTTGAATAGTTTTCCTGCAAATAGAATCCATGTCCTACAAAATAGAAACAAAGATAAATCTAAAAATACTTGAAATGGTTAGTGAATGAATATGATGTTATGATGTTCATGATGTTATGTACAAGTATGTATATACAAACAAAGCAAACAAGTCCTTAGGTTTAGGCTTACATGGAGTCTTATAGGTAAGTATCCTCTTGAAGTTTAGTTGGCTCAAACCTATCCTAACAATAGTAATCGGGTTCTAAGGAGCTTAATATCACTGGTTTGTTTCCTTGGTCATTGTTTCAGCACAAGCCTCTTTAATGGCGACCGAAATATCCCAAAAAACCAAACCTCAATGAGTGTAGTATCGAGTATCTACCAACTTCGGACTGTACCAAAGTCGGTCATCTCACTACGTCCTAAAGGCCAAGTTGGTCAAGTAAAGGTTCTAAAAGTTCATTAGTGCTTCATGACATCACTCAGCGGCCTCGTATTCTCCTTGATTAACTCAAGGGCTACCGGTACCCACAAATATGTACCACTAACGTAGATATTGCTTAGACCATGTTGGTATACCCCACACAGTTTCCACAACGTATTGCTACTTACCTATAAGGTATCCCAAATCCGGGTAGAGGATTCAAATCCAAACAAAAAACCATAATGTAAAGCATAAAAATCAAACAATGTAAGCAAGTAAATGTGATCTAGCCCTAAGGTAACCCCACTTTTATAATAATCCCCAGCAGAGTCGCCAGTTCTGTGATACGGTGGGAGAACTGACTTGAAGGTTTTGCATTTTATCCCAAATGTTGCGGTTAGCAAGAGTCGCCACCGACTTTTCTTTTATCCAAAAGGAAAGGTGAAAAAGCACAGGAAAGACCTTTGATATTATTTCTTGAGTTCGGGGGGTAGATTATGAAAAGAGAAGGTATTAGCACCCTTTTCATCCATGGTTTTCCATGGGCTCTTAGTTACTTGCTAGATCACTTGCTTTTGTTTGAAATTATGCTTTGTGTAGTTTTTGAAAGTATTTTGTAAAGAGGCTATTGTTTAGGCAATCTTTGTAATGATTCTCGTTCGTAAGAATGTATACAAAGTGTTTTATCTTTTGAAAATGTTTTCAAGTTTAAAATATGTTTTTGGAAAGTGTTGGTGTTTGTTTTGAAAATAGCTAGGATGTTTGTTTTGAAATGGAGCAAGTAATTAGGAGCATTCTACCTACTCAAAAGTATTTCTTGTTCATTTTATTTTCTTTTGACGTTGTTATCTTACCATTGATTTGGTAAGTAACCCTATCTTTGGATGTAAATGGGACGGGTGTGGGTCATCGTATAACCATGATTAGCAATGTTGCAAGGTATCTTAGCATTCTCTTTTAGGGACTAAGATCATTTGAAAGGCAACTTAGATAGCGTCATCGAGGGGCTATGATCTTGTATTTTTGTTTGTTTTTTGCTAAGATACCTCACATGCGTAATATGGCCATTTTGTAAAGGAAACCAAGTGGATTTACCCTAGGGGTGCTTGTGTGCAAGTGTATTGTTTTCATGCTTGATTTTTTCTTTGATTAGTGTTTTCTAGTTGATTGGTTTTAGTCTTTCCATACAAACCCTAATTACTAGCAATGGTATATAAAGCGATAAATTGCGGAATTTAAAATTACTGCACTATTACAATACTTGTGGGAAAATAAACCTAATTAATCTATTACAATCATATTTGAATTTATACAATAATTGAAATAAATAATGTACAAGATGAATAAATATGCAAGAAGGTAAATGTGAAGAAAATGGATATTTGTTTGGATTTTTTTAGAGAAAATGGGTTTTAATTTTAACCTAATTAATTAAAGGAAAAAATAATTAATTAAAATAGTAAAAAGTAAAACCTAAATTTACTAAGAAAATTTTTTAAATAAAACCCTAAATCTATTAATTAAAAAAAAGAGAAATTAAGTTTATAAGAAAAGTATTTTTTTGGTATTTTTATCTTTGAAAATAAATTATAGTATTATAAAATATTTTTGGTCTTTTTTATATTAAAATAATATATTTTAATTGGTGTAAAAGAAATAAATAAAAACCTAGTTTTTAAATTAAATTTACAAAATAATTAGTGAAATAAATGAAGTATGATAAAATAAAATAATTTTTGCGTGAGAAAAAATAAATAAACTGTTTCCAAATATAAATCTATTATTTATATATTTTTTATGATTTTTTAGTATTAGAAAAATAATTAAGGAAATAAATAAAATACAAATAAGAAAAGAAAATAAAAACTGGGTCAAGGGTGTTGATAGCCTGCAAGGGGGTTAGAGGTAAGAAAAAAAAACAAAAGGCCCAAAGGAGGCCCAGCGCTGCCAAAACAGGGAGTCAGAATGCAAAACAATGTAAAAAAAATCAAAAGGGTACCACTAGAGCTCGAACCCAAGTCCCTCTGGTTACAAGCGCGCTTCTACCATTGGGGTGGCTATACATCAGTTTATATAAATCAAACAATAAATACATATGGAAAACACGTTCCTGAGGCCAACTTCATCTTCAACCTCACGCCCATCCAGTAGCTCTGTATCTCATTCAAATCTCAATAAAAATGAAAACTGTAAACATGAAACTTGTAGCAAATTTCCTCACGATTTTAGAAATGCAAAGCAAAATAATTATAGCTCAAAGATAAACATGAGTTTTAATAGAACTATCATGAACCCTAAAAATCTCATAAACTTCAATCTTAAAATTCTCTAAGGTCAAGCAAAATTAATGGAAACTATGGACATGGTTAGCTTTAGGGAAATGATACATACATGTTTCATTGATAAATAATCATTGATGATGCATATATGAAAAGTTCCAAAGTTAGAAAACTTACCTTGCAAGAGGGTATCAGGTTTGAAGTTTGAGCAGCTTTCAGAGAGTTCCAATGATTGGGTTAGCTTCCTCAAGTTCCCAGGAAGCTAATGGGATGCTTAGCTTGAGCTGAAAGTACCTAAGGAGTTCTGGAGAAGTCCAAGTGCAAAGCTCTATTTTTGAAAATGGAGGATGGTGTTAATGGTGTTACAGTTTTGTAACAGGGTGTGAGATGAGTTCTAAATGATGTTTAGAGACTTTAGAAACCAAAAGGCTTGAAAACGCATGAGGGAGACGTGAGTTTCAAACTTTTGGTCAGGTTGGGCATCAATGGAGGTATGTGAAACAATTCTGAGCTCATGGGTTTTTTTAGGGGTCAAGTATGCGTGTCTTTTGTGGAAAATGGTTTGTGTATGTATAAACAAAAGGGTTTGAGAGCTTTAGGCAATCAGAAGTACAAGTTACAAGCTATTTGCTAGGTTACTTGATTTTGAAGAAAAGTGGGAAAACAAGTTTCAAGAGGAGGTACAAGCATGGGATGAGTAATTGTAAGTGTCTAACAAGTTTCTTATGAGTCATAGGACTTGTATGATCAGAAGAGAACAAGTGAAATGCTCAAGAACAAGTTTTGTACAAAAAGTCACTTTATCAAAATGGCAATGTGCACTTTCTTCCCAAAATGGATATAAAGCATGGCCTTGCATTGAATGCTTGAAATGAGACCCCTAACAGCTGTGCAAGAAATTAATTATAGAGTGCTTGACAAGTTTGAGGCCTGAAAAGTAGATTTTATGCATCATAACTTTGAATTTGAATTTTGTTCATCATAAAATGCCTTGTAATTCAAGTGATAAAACCCTAACTTCATCTCTTCGATTCTCCCTGCTCAAGAATGATCTCAAGGATTTCTTTGACATTTTGGAAAGCTTGTAATGTTATCTACAACCCATATTTGAATTGATTTTGAAGATTCCCCTTGGAATTATATGAGAAAGTGCCATAATGTTGGGTCATTCTGACCAAATTAGGGCAAATATTTCACTAAGTGTTTTGTTTCATGACCATGTATTCTTAAAATTATAACTTGAGATCCAAGCACTTTTCGAAGGAGTTGTGTAAAGAAAAGTTGTTGATTTCATGGAGATCTACAACTTTCATGTTGGAAGTTTATTCTGAATCATCTTGTATCATGGTGAAATTTTTTCTCAAAGTTGTGAAAAAATAAGAAATAAATGCCCTTTTGTGGTTTTAATTGTTTTATTTTCGCAAAAATACATGCGAAATATATGTGGATTTAGAAGGGTGTTACACACGGTGCCTCCCTCTCTAGCGATGTTGATAGGAGAAGATGAAGAGAAAGTTGCAGAGCGTTTTGGTTTTTTGGGGTTGAGAGAGAGAGAGAGAGAGAGAGAGAGAGAGAGTGATTTATGAGGGGTTATATTATTGTTATGTTGTTTTGTTCAACTGAGGGAGGTCCGATGGTTGACAATTTGCCATCGACACCACTTGTCACCATTTGGCAGTGAGGGTGATGATTTTTTGTGCCCACGCGCGTATTCCACAATGATACCATGTGCTAGCGCTTTTTACACCATCAGATCATGGTCATCACTTTGACCAAATGATCTCAACACCCATGATCATTCCTTGAGTTAACCAGAGTTGACTGAGTCTCCATGGAGACTCCCCCAACGCATGTGCCTTGTCCATTGGGCTTTGGCCATATTTTTATACTCTTACCCCCTTGTTACTCTTCTTTATGGCCTATTCTCTCATTTTTGTTTACTTATTTTTCTATTTTTCTTTTGCTTATTTTGATTTTTGCTTAATATTTATAGTTTCTTTTTGCTCATTTAATTTTCTTTTTTGCATGAGTTTAGATTTAATATAGATTAATTGTTGCTTTTATTTTGTTAATGCTTGATTATTAGTTTATTTAACTTTGTTTAATATTTTGTATTGTTTTGATATTTGGAATCAGGTTGCCTTTTAGTTCTACGTAACGATTGTGAAGTTTAATTATGATATTATTCTTCAAGTCGTTTACGATGCATAAATTTCATTTTCCGGCCTCCCATAGGTTGATTCCTACATGAATCATCCTACGATTGCTTAACATAGCGCAACATTTGATACTTTTATTCTTTGTAGTTTTGATTGATAGCCTTGCATTGCGACTTTGAAATTTAATTATGATATTATCTTTCGAATTGTTTAGTGCCTAGATTTCGTTTCCCGACCTCATACAGGGTTGATTCCTACATGAATCATCTTACAATTGCTTAACATAACGCTAAATTTAGTGGGTTTTTATCTCTTGGCTTTCCCTTGGACCTTCTTACAATGAGCTTTTGATTGTTTAATTAAATTTTGTTTTAGTTACTTGATTAGGTTAATTAAAATTGATTAGTTTTTCTAATTAATTTTAATTAGCTTAATTATTTAATTCAACCAACTTTTAGTTAATCGATTTAATGATTTAATTCATTTATGTACTTTTTAATGGGTTCGTAATTTAATTGCTTTATTCCATCTCCATTTGACAAAGTGTACCCCCAAACCCCATGAAGTGTAATAATCTTACCGCTTTCCTTTATCTTTGTTTTTTGTCTTTGTGTGATTGTTAATCAATATTAGGATAGTTTAAAATTAATGCTTTCAAAAAAGATAAAAAATACCCGATCCAATATCAAGCTATCTTTTAACCCTTGTAAGTCGATTATTTTTTCATGCCATCTACCTATTCAGCTCATTTCTCCAACTCTTTTAAGTTGGCTGCTCTTGCATCGCCATCAACCTCTTCCATTCTCCACTCAAACCATTTTCATAATCAAGTTCTCAAACCTCGAGCCAACGTCGAGTTATCTTTTCAAAAACCATTTTCATAAACAAAATAGGAATGACCTTAAGGTTGGATTTTGATCCTTTCCATTTTCTAATATTCAAATATTATTGTAGTACTCAATGTTTGAATATTCGTCTTCTTGACAAAAATACATTAAGTAAATGAATCTCGATTTGTCTCACACTTTCAAAAAAACAAAACTTTTGGATGAAGAAAGGTGATTTGGATTTAGATCCATTCCCTTATCAAGTATTCATATATTGTTGTAGTACTCCTTGTCTGGATACTTGTCTCAACTTAAAAAAACTTAACTCATCAAACTTGTTTTTTCGCCCTTGTACGACTTCGAAAACCTTTACAAAATGAATGTGTCTTATCCATTTCAATACGAAAAAAATAAAAGACTTAGCCTCTCATACGAGCAAACAAGTCAAAGTTCAAACATTTGAAATTTCTAACGCATCATTCTCCTAAAATCAATCAACAAATTTATGGGTTTTTAGAGGAACTTCGGAGCTCTGACTTCCTTAATGCACTGTATGGATACGTAGGCACAATATTTTAAAATCTTGGCGGGTCCAATAAACTAAAAAATCAAAAACCTTTATTTTATATTTCCTCACAATAAGTATAATATCACAAACTATCACTTTAACACTCGGACACACACTAACTAAATGGTTCCCATTAAGTACGATGGATGTGAGGGGTGCTAATACATTTTCCTTGCATAACCGACTCCCGAACATTCTCTTGGTTGCAATGACCATTTATTTTATTTCATGGGTTTTATTCGATATTTTCCCATTCCTTTAGAACAAATAAATATCAGTGGCGACTTTATTTTATATTTCGAGTGTGCGATGCAGTCGGGTATTATTCGCGCCACAACAGCTGGCGACTTCACCCGGGACAATATCCTAAACGAATCCACCCTAGTTTGGTTTGTCTATGTTTGAGTGTTTATGTGTGTTTTATGCTTTCTTCTTTTCTTATTTATCTTTATGTGCTTTATTCCTATATATTCCATATGTTATTTCTGTATGATACTGTTGAACTTTTTGGTTGCAGGAACATGGTGAGACAACTCTCTACTCGAGCTAAGGAGAAAACACATAAGTTTAGAGGTGTTGAGTAGTGTTAACCTATGATACCTTAGACTCGTTGGGTTGGTGTGAGAACCTCACTTAGATGAGATCCCTTAAAAGTAACATTGTCTTATGATTAGTCACAATGGCGGTGGTATTTTCAACCTCGATCTATGATTCTGAGGATCTTTTTAGAACCCTTACTCAATGGTTATTAAGATCTTCCTCAGAGGTAATCCTTTTGAAGGTATTATCATCTTACGATTCTTCGTTACAATGATAATGTTTTCAAAAACAAGTTTACGTCTCTGAATGTGTGTCTAAAACCTTGGATACCACCATGATTTAGTATTAACCTACAACCTTGGACTTGCTGGGTTAATACATAGACCACACTCAGAGGAGATCCTCTTGAGGGCATTATCATCTTGTGATCAGTCACTGTGGTAATAATACTATCAAATGAGATTCGTGACTTTGGAAACCTGGATAACATATCAATCACGCAAATCAGAAAGAGGGGCCATAAAATATGCATAAAATATTAGGGTTTCAGAAAGAGGGAATACAAGCCTAAACCCTAAAGAAGAATGAGACTATTAACTACACTAAATATGCATAAAGGTGTGTTTTTATCACGGGGACAAGAAAATACATACTTGAGATGAAATTTAACCTCTTTATTACTTTTCCATGATGCAGGTAGAGTGTCAATTATAGAAGAACTCAAGAAATCACAAATGTAGGTAACAAAATATGAACTCACGAATGCAAAAGGCAAGTGGTGATTAAGAACGATGAATGAAGAATAATGAATGTGTTCCATGATGGTAAATGATGGTTGCTTTAGAAGGGTGAATGGGTTCAACAATGGTGAAGGATGATTGTTTCAGAACGCATAATGCAAATGGTATTTTCAAAAATTAGGGTTCAATTGAAACAAATGAGTGAATTAATCAATTACCCAGACTTTTTAATTTCCATTATTCAACTAAAATATAATTAATATAATTAACAAAGATATAAAATGTTTTGTATCTAACGTGTTAATTTATTTTTTTTGAAAATATGTCCACATAGTCATTGTCACCTCATAAGTGGAGATGAAAAGTACACAATTATAAAGGGAGGTAGAAAACCCAAAAAAATAAAAAGAAAAAAACACAAACTTGATTTTTTTTAATGGGACTAAAAAGTTAAAAAATTATATAAAAATGACTAAAATACATTTAAGCCTTAATATTTTAGTCATTTTTAACTAGTCTCTATAAACAAGTTAAACACATCAGGCTTTATAAGGGTTGTTTATTTCATCTTTTTTTAAAATTATTTTTTATAGTGTTACATACTTTTGTGTAAAATAATTTACAATTTTTTTTCATAAAAACTTCAAATGAAAATTTAGTTTGAATAATTATTTTTTAAGATGTTACTTTAGATATTTTATCATGTTATTAAAACTTTTTTTAGATATTAAAATTTACAAAAAAAATCACTTAATTTTGAAGTTATTTCAAATAGTTTTTCGTAAAAATCATTTTTGAGATACAACATTTTTAAAAAAATTGTGATTTCTCCAATGTTTTGATAATCAATAATGTATGTTTATGTTACACGATGCCAAAAATTAGTTTTTCAATTTAGAAAAAACGAATTAAAGAAAAAATTATAATATTTAAAAAAATAATTTTATAAAAATAATTTTTAAAAATATAAAAAAAATTATTTAAAGTTAAAACAAACATGTCCTAAAAGATATGATAACACATTGACACAAACTTAGGATTAAAGGTTTTGCATTTTGTAAACCTATTATACAGATTGATGGAACTTGGTTGTACAAAAAGTATAAAGGAACGTTACTCATGGCAGTGGCACAAGATATCAACAATAATGTTTTTCCGATTGCTTTTTCTCTATTTGAAGATGATACAGGTGGTGCATGGAATTTATTTATGAAGAATCTCCGATTACACGCTTCTCCTCAACATAACCTTTGTTTGATTTCAGACAAACATCCATTGATTGTGAGTGCATACAATAACCCTAATAACGGTTGGCAGGATCCCCCTTCAATGTATGTCTATTGCATTAGACATATCACACAAAACTTCATGCGCTATATCAAAGACAAAACGCTTCAAAAGAAAATTGTTAATGCATGGTATGCCTTAACAAATCCATTATTCCAACACTATCACAAAGAAATCGAGTTGACAAACTCAGAAGCATTAAGGTGGATAGATAATATTCCAGTGGAGAAATGGACTCGGGCATTTGACAATGGTCAACGATGGGGCCACATGATAACAAATTTGTTGGAATCAATGGACTATGTCTTCAAAGGCATTCGGAACCTACCGATTACTGCATTGGTTAGAGTAATATATTTTAGGTTGGGGTAATTGTTCGATACAAGAAGTTCAAAATGGAGGGCAGTGTTACAATAAGGTTCAGTGAATGCACAATGAAATCATTTAATGAGAAGTATGTCAAAGCTAACACACATGGTGTCACCTTGTTTGACCGTATTAAAGGTTGGTTCATCGTACAAGAGAATGGATCATAATAAGGGGAGGCCAAGGGGATACTATCGGGTTGAACTAGATAGAAGTTGGTGCTATTGCAGAAAGTTTCAAGCATTTTGCATGCCTTGCTCTCGTACGTCATCGCGGCATGTTCACATGTTCCCTTGGACCCAAGAGGACATATATCCTTTGTTTACATAGTCAAAATCATATTAAGTGTGTACATCAATATCTTCTTCATGTTGGCAAATGAGGATTATTGGTCTGCTTATCAAGGAGACATTGTTTGGCACAATGAACAAATGTGAAGGAAGAAAAAGGGTTGCCCAAATAACACACATATTAGAACTGAAATGGATACAACAAACAAAATGATAAGATTATGCAGTACATGTCGTCTTCCCAGACACAATAGAAAAATTGTTCGAATATTGGGTCTAGCTCTGCAACATGATTCTTATATGCCAAACTTTCTGGAGTAATTTATTTGTTGTAAGCAAGATATTTCAATATAAACTCGACTTTTCATTTCGTGTTCAAGTTAGCATTCGATTACAACAACCTTCAGACAATGACCCAAAAAATTACAACACGACAAAATCAAGACAACCACACAAAACATATCATAATAACTAGGAGATTAAAACCATCAACAGAATATGGGTTGGTCCAAGCATCATCATAAGGACATCAATATCATTTTTCATGGTTTTCCATGAACGAGTTACTCTATTTTCGTTTCTTACCGTAACTTACCTTTCAATTTTCTTGTTATGTTCACCATCATAAATGTCCCCTTCCAACCAAAGAGTTAAGTACCTCTAAAAATGCTCGAACGTCTACGTGTTCCACAATTTGATCTTCATCGGAGGCTTTGTTGGTGAAAAAATAACATGAGCATATCTTTTGATTAGTGAAAACCTTGGCAACGGAGTGAAGTACATTTTTAAGAGTGATATGATAATAGGTGAGAAAAATGGTGAAGATGGATGGTTATTGTTATTCCCTGATTTTTTTCCTCTAAGATCCCTCATCATTTCATATTATCACAATGCATCAAGATCACACATTTGGGTTGGCTATCACTTCTACTCTCTCCTATCTTTAAGTTTGTCCTTGAGGGATCACAAAGCACCTTGAATTGTGTATATTGTATATGTGTATCTTATGTCTACTAACCCTTAACTAAAATCCAAAAAAAGAGAGATATTCCTTGTTTTGAACATTTTAGTTATCGATTCAAGAGCATATATCCTATCCCCTAAAGCCAGAGTTTTGAGGATTGATCTTCAATTAGTGGGTTGTTTGTTGAATCTCAAAGGGGCTTGGGCTTCAAATTTTTCTCCCAATCATCTAAGTGGTATGTATTGAGTATCTTCCAACCTCATATGGTCATTTATCTCAAGATATTATGGGTTGATTCATTAAGAAACTCCATAGGTTCATGAGTTTATTTCCATGCCTTCTTTAACAAAATTAATGGAGATATGAGCCTCATCATCAAGTGTGCTTAAGGATGACATCATTTTAAGGTACTATGTACTTTATCATGCCTTTAAATGTGAGAAAAAGTTCAACGGATTTAAAGTTGATTCAAGTGGTTTGACCTAATTTAACAAGTTCTTAATTTTGTGATCACAAGTGCATAACTCGGTCAATTTTCATCATCTTGGAGTGATTATTTTTTCTATGGACTCTTATCATCATCTCCAACAACTTCTCCTCACATGACAAGATCCAACTGTGCAAATAAAATCATCAAAAGTTGAAGAATATTACAAGTCACTTTGTAATTTTTGAGTTAAAGTTTACCAAATTCAAAAGATCATAACTTGGTCAATTTTAATCTCCTTGAGCTCATTATTTTTCTACAACAATCTTGAGGATGTCTGCTACAACTTTGATTCAAAGTGCAAGGTCAAAAAATGATTGGAAAGTTATAGAATTAAAGGAAACATTATAGGTCATCCATGGGATTTTCAAGTGTTCTTCACCAACTTCCAAGGACCATAACTCTCTCATTTTTTTAATGATTTTTGAGTGATCTCATTTCCGCAATTCTATTTAATAGTTTACTTCATTTCACCTTAAATGATCAAGAGCCAATTTTGAGTGGAAGGTCATGAAATTTAAGAGAACATTATAGGACATTTTTGGTCATTCATAACTTAGAATTTTTCAAAGTTAAAAAGAGCTTATTTTCCGTCAACTTTGAGGAAGCATACATTTTTGCTCAGGTCTCCAAATGAAACCTTTCTTAGCACAATTTGAAGCTTGTGAGAAAGTCTATCAATACCAAAAAGAATCATTGCATAAAGCTTTCTGAGCAAGTTGTCCCATGGATTTAAAGTTAGCCAAATGAAATTGAACTTTGGTTAAAATCAGTTTTGTGAATTCACTTGATTCTAAATTTTAAACCAAGCAATGCACGTGGTTAAGACATGGTGATGTTGAATGATGATTAGTGAGCAAAAATGACTGGAAATTGTGAGGTTTAACTTGCGTTTTGGCTGACTTTGTGCACAAGATTGATCACATTATGCTTGCTTAGAATTTCACATGATTAAGATCAATAATTCACATGTATTGCATCTCATAAGCTCATCTATAAATAGCACACTCTATTCCTCTCATTTCCCAAGCTTGAAGAGCCAAGAAAACCTTGCTACAATCATACCTCAACTCTCCATACCAGAAGCTTCATTTTCACTTTTAAAGGCTTTTTCAATATTTTTCTTGTTTTTAGGAGCTCCATCATACTCCAGTGAAGCTAACGTATCCATTACCAAAGTTTAAGGAGCTCTCAATCGTTCAGACCAAGTTCAGTTTTAGAGCAAAATTCTCTTACTTCGTTCAGGTAAATTTCTCAATCAAATTGCTCCAAATTTGTGGCTAAGATATAGTTCTTATGCTGTTGATGTTAACTGCATCATTCGTTTGAATGAATTGATGTATTTTTCACTTTGAAAACTCTTCTGGTTTTTCTTAAATCGAGTAGTGTACAAGTTGAATAAACATTTCGCGAGCATAAAGTGAGGATCGTCTCATCAAGACGCGTCCAATGATACTAGTTTTGCAAGCATTTGAAATCTTTTTGTGATAGATCCGATGAAGGTCACCGGAAGTGATGACCTGAGGTTTCGCTGGTGGTGGTTCTGAGTTCAAATCATTTGGCCAATGAGAGGAGGCCAAGTGAAATGTTTTGATTGACTAGCTTTTTACTGATTCCATGTGACTTACTGAGTTAATTTCCATGATGGACACACATTTGGTAGCCTTTAAATTTGACAACTCAGATTAATGAAAGAGATCCAACGCGTCTCATTTTTCTTATTTTCTTTTATTTTATAAAATTTGTTTTAAAATTGTTTAATCTTAAAAAATTAATATCTCTCTCATTCTTTATCCAAAAAATACAAAAATAATTCTTAAAATTTTGTTTGAATTTTCTCTTTCTGATCCATATTTTTTCATAAATTTATTTTGTGATTTGATATTTTTTATAATTTTCTCTTTGTTTTAGTTGTTTTTAATAATTTAAAATATTTTAAACTCATTTAAAATTCCAAAAAAAAAGAGATGATCCAATGATGGTTTTACACCTATGAGGATTTTATTGGAATTTTACATTTTAGTTTTCCATTTTTCATCTATTTTTGATCTTTTTGAGGTGCTTTTGTATTTTTAAAATTAGATTATGACTTTTAGAAAATATGAAAAAATTTATAAACCTACTTTGAGATATTTCTGATTTGTCTATGCCTGATTACCATTTATTTGAATATTTGAATGTAATTTGGTATTTTTCCTTTTATTTTTATTTTTAAAACATTTTAAAAAATCTTTTTCTTATTATATTTTGTTTATTAAATGGAATTTTATTTTTCTATATATGCTGGCTGATCTTGGATCATATAGATTTTAATCATAAGCTTTATTAACATCATTAGATCTTAGGTGTTGAGTTAATCTCCATCAAAATAGATGAATGATTTTAATGATAGCTTGATTAATCCTTTGATTCAAATGTAGGATTTAATTTCTTGTCTATCTCTACTTCATTCCACTTCTTTTATTTTATTTTTTATCAATTTGAATAAGGCATTTGAACTTTAAGTTCATATAAGCTTATGGATAGTTGAAAAATTATCGTCCATGACCTACGTCTTGATCACCTTTTGTTTTACTTGTACTACATGATTTAGGAGTATGGTTGCTACCATATCTCTAACATGTATGATACATAGATTGTTATTGATTGATCTTTGATAGGTGTGACTTCTACATAAGTCCACTTACGATTGATTCACATAGCGCTAAAATTTTCCCGAATCGGAAAATGATCATTCGTGGCTCAAACTTTATGTTTGAAATTCCAAGTATGGTTGATTGATTATCTTTGGATCCATACCTATGAAGCTCGTTGTTAGGAGGCTTTGATTATATCAATCCTCTAATGAGTTTTCATTATTCTTTGGTCCAAGATTATCATTCAATCATTAGTGATCATACTTTGTGACTATTAACAATTAACTTACTAACCATTGGCAATTGACTTTACTTTATGCCTTTATTTCTTTATGCCTTTATTTTTTATGCCCTTTAATTTTAGCATTTACATTTCATGCAACTTGTTTATGTTTTTGCACTTTGCATTTTGTCCACTTGGGTATTATTTATGCTTTTGTCTTTTTCCTTTGTCCACTTGAACTTTTATTTTGTTCTTAAAACACTTAATAATCAACTTGAATATTAAAAGACTTAATCCTCTTTATGGACTATTGGTTACTATCCTTGGCATATTAGAGTTGTGGACATCTTGAACTTAGGATTAGAAGCCTTGATACTTGGAGATCTTGAGACCTTTGGACCTAATTTTGTTGTGTATTGGGAAATCTTTTGTGTGCAGGTGTTGTTATGTTGACCTTAAGTGATCTATCTAATACATGGCTCAATATTGAAGACCTTGCTTTGGGTTTTAAATACCTTGAATTTCTTTGATACTTCCTTATTTATGGTTTACTTTCATATGATGATCGGTATGCTCTTGGTCTATTTGATACTTGTGGCTTTAATCTAAAGGATAAGAATTCTATGTTGATTTTATAGTGTCAAGTGTGGACTTCTTGTTTGGTTAGGCTCTTCTTTACCTTAACTTTTACTTTATACTTTATGATAATCTCTTCATCTTCTCATATTTTTCTTTAATTTTCAAAATCTTCTTCCTTTTTCAAAGGATTATTGTTTTCAAACTTGAACCGCTTTCATAATAAACTTGGATTTAGGTCCATGTATTTTCAAAACTCTTTTTCTTAATTAAAACCTTAATTCATTTAATCATACTTTGACATCTTTCTAAAAGACTAAAAGTCATTAACCTCATTCAAACTTTTTGTGCCTTGGTGCATTTTTTTCTTTTGACCTTTTCAAAAAGTTTAAGATATAAGTCTTTTCTTTGAGTGTTTGTAAACTTCACCACTTTAACAAACATGGTAATATTGAAGTAACTTTCCACTTATATATTGAGACTTGTACTATTGACTTGGTCTAGACTATAAGTTCTCCATACTAAAGATGAAGCAAGTTCTCTTTTTACCATGATTGTCATAGTTTATTGGTTTTTCTCTCAGATAAGACGAAATGTCTTTTACATTAAAGCTAATTATAACAAACCAGTTTTGATCTTTTTTTACTCGAACTACATGAGTTTTAAATTCAACATTGCACATTGTTGGTATGTAGGCCCAGAGCTTATTGAAAGCTTTATCAAATCAAAAATTGTAAAAACCACTTCTTTTCTCATCTATCCAATCTCATTTTTGTAAATATTTTCTTTTAACCAAATACACAGATTTTCAAAACGGTTTCTGTAGAGTACCATAGATGTTTATGATGCTAATATATTCTCTTTGCATAACCAACCCCCTTACCTAGTTCTCTATTTTATTTTGGATTTTATTCGCTCTTTTTTCATTTCCTTTGAAAACAATAAAGTGCGGTAGGGACTTTCAGTTTGTGAGTTAAGTCAATTAATGACTTAATCTCAATTTTTTACCGCTAGAGATATATTTATAGAAAACTAAAAACAATTATTAAGCCACCTAAGGTGGCGTCTCCTCCTTAAAAGGTACATGTATACACCACATTGCATGATATTATATAGGAGAACAAACTATACAGTGTGTCGTCTCTTCTTTATTTTACATGCATGCGACACACAAAGTGACTTGACCTCTTTATAGCAGATTTTTATTTTGTTTAAAAAGTGATTATTAAAAAAAAATTAAAAATGTGATTAGTTGGTTTTTTTTTTTATAAAAAAAGTGGTTATTAAAAAAAAATTCCAAAATTAAGTACAACCTAAATTCGACTCTCACTTTACATCATTAAAAGAAAATGGAGTTCTCAACTGAAAGACGTAATTCTTGCTGTGATTACTAGCATCATTTATAGTGTTTGGCTTTGTAGAACAAAATTAAGTTTTATAATATCAGATTGGATGTGAATCAATTGTTGCATGGGATCAAGAATGATGTGATGATATCTACAAACATTTTTTAAAGAACAATGAATTTCTATTCAAAATAATCGAATCTTTTTAGGGAAACGTGTCATGGCCCAAATGTTCCTAATATCATTTAGGTTAACTAAGTAACATCTCCCAAGTATTAGATCAAATGTAACATTAATGATGCCTTCAAGAGATCTCATGGAATATCTAGTTGTGTTGAAATCTTCAAAGACTATAAGGGTTTCCATTATTGTTACACTTGTCGTGGCAGACATTGCTTCTTTGCGGTTTTCAAGTGAGAATTCGACAAGTTATACTATACAGTATTTAGTTGATAAGGACAAAAATCTATTATTTTAATAAAGAAAAGATAATAAAGAAACAAGACAACAAATGTGGCTTACAAATTGCATGCAGAAGAAAGAATCTTAAATTTTGAAAGTAAATTGGCTTATTCTACACACTCTGACAAACTCACAAGTGTTCTATATATATAGTTTTATATTTTTGGTAATATTTAAATGTAGTTGCTTATGCCGTGATTTAAAAGTTGATGTACTATTTTTTTCTTAAAGAGACAGGCTAATTTTCTTTACACGGATATCTTTGGAAGTTTCATAAAATTTACTCACAAATAATAGATAAGGATGAAAGTAAGAAATTTGTTCAGTAAGTTACTATGTGAAAGTAACTTGCTCATTAAGTTACCCATTTTTTAGAGTTAGTTACATAGTTTGTTTCTGTTATATTCTCTAACTAACTAGCTATTGTACTAAGCTTTTATATAAGTTTGTTTTTGCTTTCATTGCAAAGTAAATGAATCAATGTTTTTCATGTTAAATTGTAATTCAAGGTGTTGAAACTATGTGTCGAAAAGATTTGATTTGTTTTAGATTTAAATAGATTTGATTTAAGTCTAGAATAGATTAGATTTGATTTAGTAACAAAATAGATATTTTGGGCTTTGGGCTTAGGGTGTAAGCTCGGCTATAAATAGAGGGAGTAATTCCTATTTTTGTAAGCAAGTCAAGCAAGTCATTCACAGTATTTTGTAGTTGCAAAGTGAATAATAAAGTTTTCATAATTTGTGAGCAGAGAGAAACTCTGCAGAAATTATTTGTCTTGTCTTCTTTTCTTTGTTTGTCTCATAATTAAATTGTCATTATGGTAGAAATTCATCATAGACTTTGGTGGATTTTCAACATCTGATATCAAAGTTTTGTTTCGATTCGAGGGAAATGTCAATCAAGAACGATTGAAGAATTCGTGATGACAAGTTATTGGAATGCAAACTATCCAGCAACACTACCAATTCTGAAAGTTGGCAACTATGAGAATTGGTGCAAACAGATGAAAGTCTTATTCAGGTGTCACGGTCTTTGGGACCTTGTAAAAGATAGAGTCGAAGCGCTTGGAGAAAATGCTTCAGAAGAAGAAAAGAAGAAATACACAGAATCTAAGAAGTTGAGTTATAAAGCATTATTTATAATTCATCAATGTGTCAGCCCAGACAATTTCGAAAAGGTTAGTGATTCAGAATCTGCAAAAGAAGCTTGGGAAATCCTTGAGAAGTCTTTTGGAGGCGCTGAGAAGGTGAAAGAAGTGAGGTTACAAACTCACAAAAGGACATATGAACTGCTTCAGATGGAAGACAGTGAAAGCATATTTGATTTCTTCACTAGAGTTACAAAACTAGTAAATTAAATCAAGATATGTGGAGAAGCGCTAACAACAAGAACTATTGTTTCGAAGATCTTGAGATCTTTAGCTCCTAAGTTCGACCATATAATGGTAGCGATAGAAGAGGGGAAAGACTTGTCGAAATTGACAAAAGAAGAGCTTCAAGGGACGCTTGAATCTCATGAACAAATAATGAACGAAAGAGCTGCAAGAAAATCGAAGAGTGGTGTGGCCCTGCAGGCACATTCAACAAAAGAGACCAGAGGCAAAGGAAAGTGTTTCGACAGAGGTAGAGGTGGATACAACAAATCGAATGGTAGAGGAAACCAGATCGAAGGAAACGTGTTGAATCAAAGAAGACCATACCAAGGCAACCAAATAGGTGGTGTTGCAAATAGAGGAAGAGGTGGTGGTCGAAAACTTGATAAGAGTCACATTTAATGTTACAATTGTCATAAGTATGGTCACTATTCGAGTGATTGTCCAGAAAAACGAAAGAATCAAGAAAGTGATTCAAAGCTTGCAAAACATGAAGAAGAAAAGATGATGTTGATGGTCATAACAAGAGATGAAGATAGATTCAAGGACCAGTGGTACTTGGATTCAAAATGTTCATCACATATGTCTGGAAGGAAATACTGGTTTGTTAATATGAAGCCCTCAGTGAAAAATATGGTAAAGTTTACAAATGACAATACCCTAGCAGCTGAAGGTATTAGTGATGTTATGATTATGAGGAAAGATGGCAAAAGGTCAGTAATCTCCAATGTGTTGTACATACCAGGCATGAAGAGAAATTTTCTCAATATAAGACAGTTGGTCGAAAAGAATTATAAAGTGTCAATCGAAGATAAGATAATGAGAGTCGTTGATGCAAATGGGAGATTAATCTTGAAGGCTCCTATGTCTCAGAATCGAACCTTCAAGATTGAACTAAATGTGATGGAGCACAAGTGCCTTTCGACTTCAGCTAGAATAGATGAATGGATAGGGCATTATAGACTAGTTCATCTCAACTTTAGAGACATCAGAGATTTGAAGAGAAAAAATATGGTTTCAGGATTGCCTGAAATTGATATTTCAAACGAGGTATGTGAGGAATGTATGCAGGCGAAGTAACACAAGAATAGCTTCAGCAAGGATGCAAGAAGCAGGTCGAAGACTATTCTTGAAGTCATATACTCTGATGTATGTGGACCAATCCAAGTGGATTCGATGGGAGGTAACAAATACTTTGTTACATTCATAGATGATTTCAGTCGAAAGTTGTGGACTTATCTGATCAAGAAGAAAAGTGAAGTGATCGAAGTATTTGCCAAGTTTAAGTCTATGGTCGAAAGACAAAGTGGTCGAAAGCTCAAAGTTTTGAGAAATGATGGTGGTAGAGAACATGTGTCAAAAGATTTCGACAGGCTATGTGAAAAGAAATGGATTGTGCATGAGGTGGTGCCACCCTATACTCCACAACAAAATGGAATTACAGAAAGGAAGAATCGAACCATCATAAATATGGTACGAAGTATGTTGAAAGGAAAGAATTTACCTAAAGAGTTTTGGGGTGAAGTTGTTTCGACTGCAACATACATTTTAAACAGATATCCTACGAAGAAGCTAGAAGGAATCACTCCAGAAGAATGTTGGTTTGGTGTGAAGCCTAGCTTGAGTCATATGAAGGTATTTGGATCTATTACACATAGATATGTTCCAGATCAGTTGAGAAGAAAACTTGATGACAAGTCAAGTCAAATGATTCTAGTTGGATATCATTCGACAGGAGGCTACAAGTTGTTCGATCCAGAGAACAAGATGAAGAAGTGAAAAACACAAGAAGGGGGTTGAATTGAAACTTTAAAATCAAAAGCAGTAGACACGATATTTTTATCCTGGTTCGTTTGATCTCAAACTACTCCAGTCCATCCGCCAAGGTGATTTCGCCTCTCTCCAACGAGGACTTAATTCACTAATCAAAATTGATTATAATACTACTTTGACAACTGCCAAAGTCTTCTTCAATGTTGTTCAATGTCATAATGTCCTCATCAGGGAAGTCGAACCTCATAGATTGGTAATCTTCGACGGCTTGATGAGCTAGATGGTCAGCTAGTACACTCCCCTTTATAGATTTTTGGGTTGTGTACTGGATATCATACTCTGTCAGGATCATCTGCCATCTAGCGATTCTTCTGGATAAAGCAGGCTTCTCCAAGATGTACTTAATCAGATCCATTTTAGAAATCAGCAAAGTGGTATGTGTCAACATATACTGCCTTAGCCGGCGAGCAGCCCATACCAAAGTGCATCAAGTTTTCTCGAGCAGTGAGTAGCGAGTCTCACAGTCGGTAAACTTTTTTCTAAGGTAATAAATGGCATGCTCTTTTCGGCCAGACTCGTCATGTTGGCCCAGTACGCACCCCATTGAGTTATCCAAAACGGACAGATACATGATTAAAGGTCTTCCATCGACGTGTGGCATCAAGATAGGAGGTTCCAGCAAATACTCCTTGATCTTATCAAAAGAAACTTGACAGTCATCGTTCCATTCAACCACCTGATCTTTCTTCAACAGCTTGAAGATTGGCTCACAGGTAGATGTTAGGTGAGAAATGAACCTTGCAATATAGTTTAAGCGTCCCAAGAAACCTCTAACCTCCTTTTCAGTGCGGGGGGCAGGCATTTCTTGTATAGCTTTAACTTTAGCAGGATCAACCTCGATGCCTTTGTTACTGACGATGAATCCCAAAAGTTTACCGGACCTGACTCTGAAAGTGCACTTGCTAGGGTTCAGTCTGAGCTTATATTCCTTTAACCTGACAAACAGCTTCTGCAGATGGTCGAGGTGTTCCTCTTCTGTTTGTGAACGGGCTATCATGTCTTCTACGTAGACTTCAATCTCATGATGTATCATGTCATGAAACAAAGCTACCATGGCTCGCTGATAGGTTGCCCCAGCATTCTTCAGTCTGAATGGCATCACTTTATAGCATAAGGTACCTCACTGCGTAACAAAAGTAGTCTTCTCCATGTCTTTGGGGGCCATTTTGATCTGGTTGTATCTCGAGAATCCATCCATGAAGGAAAATACCTTGTATTGAGCTGTATTGTCAACCAAGATGTCGATGTGTGGCAGTGGAAAATCATCTTTAGGGTTATCCCTGTTTAGGTCTCTGTAGTCCACACACATTCTGACTTTGCCGTCCTTCTTAGGCACAGGCACAATGTTAGCAACCCATTATGGATAGGAAGTAACATCCAGAAAACCAGCATTGAATTGTTTCATCACTTCAGCTTTGATCTTTTCGGACATGTCGGCCTCATTCGGCGGACTTTTTGTTTGATTGGTGGGCAGTCTTCTCTTGTAGGGAGGCGGTGAACCACAATATCCGTATCCAATCCTGGCATGTCTTCATAGGACCAGGAGAAGATCTCAACATATTCATTCAACAGCTGAACTAAACGCTCTTTGACATTTGGCTCCAACTTGGCACCCACTTTAACCTCTCTCTTGTCTTCCTCTGTTCCCAAATTGATATTCTCTAGCAATTCTTCATGGGGAAGAATAGCCCTTTCCTCTTGTTGCAAAAGTCTAGCTAACTCTCTAGGCACTTCACAGTCTTCATCACCTTTGTACTCGGCATGATTGACCAAATCTTCAGAGTCACCGAAGGCCAAAGCAGAATAGTCACCCATGGAATCCGGAGTGGATGGGTACCAGCATTTTGTGAGTGTGGGTGTGTGTAAGGGATAGCCATCCTTAAATAAAACAAAATGTAAAAGGAAAGAAAATGAACACAACAGTTTATAGATGAAAACGTCCAATGATTCATTAAAAATGGCATATGAAAATGAAGAATCAAAACCCTTACAAATGGACCTATATGCCCCGGGTAAGGCATAAGGTGAGAAGAGTGTACGAATTGTTTAATTATTACAGACCAAATAGGAAATTGTTCAAAGATAAATTACTGATTGATGAAAGTGATGGGAACGAAGTCTTTCGCCTCCCAGATGCTTAATCCTCCTTCAATGGTTGAAAAGATCCAATCTTCAAGGTTGTCTTCTTCATCATCATCTTCTAAGGCATGAATTCCATGGTGAGTGATTTTTAAGGGTGGTCCTCCAGCCCAGAAGCGACGCACAACTTTCTGGCCGGCAACAGTGAAACCTAGTCCGAACTTGTCCGTCTTGTGAGGAAAATCAGGCAGTTGCCTCCACACTGTACTTCTTCCTTCTTTGATTACAACCTCCGCATCTTTAAGGGATGCCATCCGAGACACATGCTTGGAAATGATCGGCACATCAGTCATTGTCTTTGCTACTGCAACTTCAGGAGAAACCTCTTCAAAGTGTTGGAAAGGCGTTTCTATGAATTCTCCATCTAACTCCACATAGCGGAAGGAGTTAAGGTGACTTATCATATACTCCTCCTCACCATGAACCGTTATGATCTTACCCTGAACTGGATACTTTAGCATTTGGTGTAGAGAAGAAGTGACTGCCCCAGCGTTGTGGATCCATGGCCTTCCTAACAAGCATGAATATGAAGGACGGATGTCCATCACATGAAATGTAGAGTTGAAAATTTCTGTACCCACTTTGATTGGAATGTCCACTTCTCCGTGAACCATCCTCTTAGAACCGTCGAAGGCTCTAACAACGATGTTACTGGGCTTTAGGGTCAAACCTTCGCAGTCTAATATGTCTAACGCCTTCTTTGGTAGAACATTTAAGGATGAACCGGTATCTACCAGAACATGAGCAAGTGTGGTCCCCTTGCACTCTACCAAGACATGCAGTGCATCGTTATGCTTTCTTCCCTTAGGGGTCAAATCAACATCAGAAAAACCAAGACCATTATCGGCTGTAAGGCTAGCCACGCACTCTTGAAACTGGTCCGCAGAAGTTTCTTGAGGCACGTGTGCCGTCTTCAGAAATTTGATCAAGGCTTTGGCATGAGCCTCGAAGCAGAGTAAGAGAGCCAACATGGAGATTTTTGAAGGGGTTTGCCCTAGCTGCTCCACGACATCGTAGTCGCTCTTCTTGATTATATTTAAGATTTCTTCCATCTCTTTTTGGGTGGTCTCGGGGATAACCACAGTCTGAGCCTTCGTCCTGACAGGCGCTTCTTGGATCCCCTTACCTTTATTGGTAGTAACATCAGAGGGTCTAGCTTCGGGTGCGTCAATTTCTTCAATTATCAGACTTTGCACAGATGGCTTGATAGGTACAGAAACTCTCGAGGGTCCGAAGACTGCCCGTGGAGGAGCAATCTCCGGAGAGAAGATCCTTCCGCTGCGAGTTATCTTGCTCGTTCCCGCAATATTCCCTATATCAGGGGTTTCTTCATCGGAATTCCCTTCGGCTGATTCGATCTGCTTGATACCATGGTAGAAGATCTCTCCTCCGTAATTCCATGGTATCGTCTTGTTGGACTTATACGGGATAGGCCCCGGCATGGTGATTTTCAGCGGTACAAACTTAGGATCAGGCGTAATCTTAACAGGCCTTTTGCAGGTCTTGGAAAGATTGTCGGAGATGGTTATTATAGCGATGTCATTGATTGGAGTAACAAAGGTAACAGGAGTAACATGAGTGATAGTAGCAACAGGGGTTTTCTGAAAGAGGATCTCTTGGGTATCCATCAGGCGTTGGATGCCTGATTTCAACAGTGGGCAGTCAGTTTGCAAGTTTGAACAAAAGTAACAGTCTTTTCCACAACCTGGGAATATCCCGGCTTTCATCAAATTTACTTTAATCATTGGTAACAGAGTCATTAATTCATTAACGGCGGTAATATGAAGATCTTCCATAACGGCATGGACATTATGACCATGTTTTGGCATATGAGCGGATATCACGTTGGGTTTTTCAGGAGCATCAAACTCTACCTCCTTGGCATCTATCAGATATTGGATCTTGTTTTTAAGAGCCCAACCGTTGTTGGTATCATGCCCTACGCTGTCCGAGTGGTATGCACATTTTGCATTGGAGTGATAATAAGGAGAAGAGGTATTGGCGTTTTTCGGTGCTTCTTTCAAGTTGGTAAGGTTCAGCTTTAACAGATGAGGGAGGACTTGAGCCGATGTCATATTAATTTGGGTGAATTGTCGTTGTGGCCTTTTTACCCTTTTCTGATTAGCTCTTGGTTGATTGCTGCGAGGTTGGTCGGCTGAGGAGTTTTGGATCATAACAGCCCCCACCGTTGGTCGGCGCTCTGTTCTCCCTTGGTTTCTCTGGGTATGAATAGCAGAAACTTCCTTCTTGGTTGGGAAGGTCTTCTTAGTAGTAGTGGAAGCGGAGGCATCCTTCTGAATTTTACCACTTTTAATGCCAGCTTCGACCCTTTCACCGGTCAGAATTAATTCGGTGAACCTTGCAGATGAGCTACCGATCAAGTGATTGAAGAACGGACCTGACAGAGTCCCTAAAAACATGTCAACCAGCTCTCTATCCGATAACGGTGGCTGCACCCTTCCAGCCAAATCCCGCCACTTCTAGGCATACTCCTTAAATCCCTCATTAGAGGCCATACCCATACTCTGTAGTTGAGTACGAGTAGGCGCTAAATCTGTGTTGTATTGGTATTGTCGGTAGAAAGCATCAGCCAAATCTTCCCAGTTATGAACATCAGATCTCTCAAGTTGATAGAACCATACCAATTGCGTGCCTGACAAACTATCTTGAAAAAAGTGGACCCAAAGATCCTTATCAGAAGAGTGAGGTTGGATCTTTCTGACGTAGGACCTCAGATGCATCTTTGGACAGGACAAACCGTCATACTTAGCAAATGTAGGTACTTTGAACTTGGGAGGGATGACGATCCCAACAACCAACCCTAGTTCTTCGAAATCTAAACCAGGTACCCTTTGCAACTCCATGGCTGCCAACCGATCCTCAAGATTTTTATACTTATCATCCGCCGGGGGATATTGCTGTTCAGATTAATCTTCGTCCTCTTCCTCTTCTTCTTCTTCAGCTTTAGATTCATAGGGTATTGCAACTCCTTTTCCTTTACCAACCCCTTTGTCAGACGTTGAGGGAAATTCCAGAACTCTCCTAGCCTGATGCTCAAATCTCCTTCCCATAGTGGCTACCCCAACTCTTTTCTTTTTCTTCCTTTCTGGTTCCTTCTCTTTCTCTAACAGTGCTTTAAGGTCCTCCTGACCCTTTGCTAAGGTCACGAGGAGTTGTTGGAATTGCGAATTCTGTGCTTGCAGATCTTTAACCGTCTGCTCTATATCCATCTTGCTGAAATATCTAGCAGAAAGATAAGGAAACCTGGTGTGAAGACCTGTTTATGCATATGATGAATGATATGTTATTTATGTAATGCATTCAAGGATTCAGAAATTCAAATTTGTTGCAAACAAAAAGAACACACGTCATATTAAGAAGAAATTTGTTAGTACATAAATGCCCCATGGGCAAAATATTACAAAATTCTTAATGTAAAAAGACATTGCGCATCCTCTTTGGCGCGATGTAAGTGTTAAGAGTTTCCTCTTCATGAAGTCGACGGGTAATCTCCAAAACCTTCTTCTCACTGGCGTAGAAGCTGGCTTCAAAAGTATTTCGTTCTTCCTTGAGCTGTATCCAACTCTTTTGCAATTCTTCCAATGATGTTGGCATGTCACGATGTAGGAGGGTGTATGGAACCTCTCCTTCCATAACAGGCTCTTTGATCATGGGGAGAATGTGAGGGTAAGGCATCATAAGACTCTAGGCGCGGGTTTGTACCCACTTGAGATAAGGCTCAAGGGGGATGGAATTCTTGTGCCCCAGTGTCTTACTATCCACTTTGTTGGGCATCCTCCAAGCTCTGATAAACCTTTGTTGAAGTCCTTGAGTGTTGTTGTCGAAGTCAAAAACCAAGTCAGGGATCAGCATATCATGAGGACCATCCCTCCGGGCATATCCAAACTGCCTTAGAGCTAAAAGGGGTTGTAGGTGATACCTCCCTTAATTCCAAGTAGTGGGACATTAGGGAATTCCCCGCAACGATCAATGATGATGACATTTTCTCTGGACCGAGAACACCAATGAACATCAGAATGTGTGAGAGTCATCAACTGTTGTGACCACCTTAAACCCTGCTCATTCTTCAAAACTGATCGGGGTAGGTGAGAAATAAACCACCTTGCTAGAAGAGGAGTACAACACATGAGAACACCTCTTTTCCTCATTGTTCGTGTGTGAAATGAGTGTAGGATGTCCCCAAGCAATGTAGGTACAGGATTCCGAGATATGAAAATCTTGACGGTATTTACATCTATAAGCTGATCAGGGTTTGGGAACAAGACCAACCCATAGATGAGAAGTGCTACAATCTCCTCAAAGGCTTGTAGATCTAGAGAATTCCAGCAGTCTTGTGCCTTCTCAAACATAAACATTGCCAAGAAACCCTTGACACCACTTCTGGTTTCCCAATGACCTTTGATATCAGATGGTTGCAAATGTAAGGCTTGAGCAACATCTTCAGGCTTTGGTTCTCTTTCCGTACCGTTGTAGGGTAGTTGATGAAGAATAGGAATCCTCAGGAGTTGAGAAAATTCCTCCAAAGTAGGTACTAGTTGGTAATCAGGGAATGTGAAACAGTGGTGTAGGGGGTCAAAGAACTGGAAGAGAACTTTCACCATGTCTTCTTCAATGTTGGAGTTGACCAATTTGAGAAGTCTACCATGTCTTTCACTGAAGAGATAATTCTATGGAATCTTGGAAGTAAGCTCCTTGAGTTGAGGAGGGATCCTCACAAGGTTGACCTGGATTGTTTTCCTGCGAAGAGATTCCATGACCTATAAAACAAGAACAAAGATGAAGATCCAAACCCTTGAAATGGTTAGTGGATGCATATGATGCTTTATGATGTTCATGATGTATGCACAAGCATATGTACAAACAAGTCACATAAGATCCTAGTTTCAGGATTGCATGGGGTTTCACAGGTAAGTACCCTCTTGAAGTTAGTTGGCTCAACCTGTCCTACAAATAGTAACCGGGTTCTAAGGAGCTCAATATCACTGGATTATTTTCTGTGTTCATTGTTTCAGTTTAGCCACTTAACTGGCGACCGAAATATTCCAAGAAAACAACCCTCAATGAGTGTAGTATCGAGTATCTACCAACTTCGGACTGTACCAAAGCTGTTCATCTCACTACCCCTAATAAGGCCAAGATGGTCAAGTAAGGTTCTAAGAGTTCATTAGTGCTTCATGACATCACTCAGCGTCCCCGTATTCTCTTTGATTGACTCAAAGGCTACCGGTACTCACAAATATGTCGCACTAATATAGCTATTGCTTCAACCATGTCGGTATACCCCACACAGTGTCCACAACGTATTGCTATTTACTTATGAATGTTTCCCAAAAATACGGGTGGAGGATTCAAACCCGAATAAGAGAACCAAATGCGAAGCAATCAAAGAAAACAATTTAAGCATGAAAAGGTGATATAAACCCTAAGGTTACTCCACTTTTAGTTATTTCCCCAGCAGAGTCGCCAGTTCTGTGATACGGTGGGAGAACTGACTTGAGGTTTTGCGTTTGTGTTCGCAAATGTTTCGGTTTAGCAAGAGTCGCCACTGACTTTTTATTTTATCCTAAGGAAAGGTCAAAAAGCACAGGAAAGACCTTTGAGATGTTTTCTTGGGTTCGGGGAGTAGATTATGAAAAGGGAAGGTGCAAGCACCCTTTTCATCCATGGTTATCCATGGGCTCTTAGTTACTTATTTAGATCACTTGCTTTGCTTTTCCAATTGTTTGAAAAGGTGCTTTGTGTGTTGTTTTGAAAGATGTTTTGAAAAGAGGCCATCATTGTGGCAACCTTTGTAATGATTCTTGTTTAAATGTATACAAAGATGTTTTGTCTTTTTGAAAAGATTTCAATGTTTGAAAGTTTGATTTGGGAAAATGTTTTGAAATTATGTTGTGAAGTGTGTTTGGAAATAGCAAGGATGTTTTGCAAGCTTTTTGATCAAGTAACTAAGAGCTATCTACCCTATTTTACTCAAAGATCTTTCCTAATGTTTTTAACCCTTTTGACAGTGTTGTTTCCCCATTGCATTTGCTGAACAACCTTGTATTAGGATGTTAAACGGGACAGGCGCGGGTCATCGTATAAACCATGATAGCAATTGTGTCAAGTATCTTTGGCAATTTTTTTGAGGGACTTGATCATTTTTTGTTTAGGCAACCAAGATAGCGTCATCGAGGGACTATGATATTTTATTTTGTTTTTGTTTTGCCAAAGTACCCAACATGCATAACATGACCCATTTTTGAAGGCAACAAGTGGATTGTAACCCTAGGGGTGCAAGTGTGCATTGTGTTTGATTTTCATGCATTTTTGTCTTTGATTAGGTCAAACTATTTGTTGATTTGGATTTTTGCATACAAACCCTAATTCTCTAATCATGGCATAATTGAAAGCGTAAAGTGCGAGAATTAAAAATCTAGACTATTACAACATGATTATGGGGATGGGGGTACAATCTTTGAATGGGGTATTTGACAAGAAATATAAACCCTAATTTACTATTACAACCAAATTGAATTCCCAATGCATAAATATTAAATGGACAATATTTAAATAAACAAAATAAATAAATATATCAACTAAATGAATTATGCAAAAAAAGGTTTTTGTTTGTTTATGTATGTAAAAGTATTTAATGTAAAAAATAAAGAAATAAATAAAAGATTTATTTTAATTGTTTAAGGGTAAAACCCTAATTTCTTTAAGAAAATAAAATGTTATATTATTTATATACAATAAAATATATTAATATATACAAAATGAAATATATTTAGAAAAAGTAGTTTTTTAATATAAATAATAATAAAAGTGAAAATGTAGTATTTTTATATTTTTAATTCTAAAGTATTTAATAAAATAAAAGTATATATGTATATATATGTATATTAATCAAATTAAATATGTACAATATAAAATAAAATATGTACAAAAATAAAATATATTTAGGAAAATATTTTTAGTATGAATAAAAATAAAGAACAAAAATAAAAGTATAAATTATATATTTTTCAAGTCTTAATAAATAATATAAAAGTATTTAAATACTTTTTCATGTTAGAAAAATTAAAATAAAATGTCAAATAAATGTAAAAAAATTATGAAAATATTTTTGAGCATTTTTTATATTTGGAAATAAATAAACAAAATCAGAAATGAAAACAAAAATGCAAAAATATAAAAATACAAGAAATTGGGCCAGGGGGTGCAAAAAGGAAAAGAGGGGGTGTCAAGAGTGAGCCAGGCCAAGCCCAGCCCACCACTTCATCTTCAACCTCCATATTTTGAAAAAAACGCGCGCGCCTGTACAAACTTGGACATCCTGCATATGAGCTCTATTGCAAAAACTCACAACATCAAACTTGTAGAGAATTTCAAGACGATTCCAACCATATAAACAACTTGTCTTAACTCTCAAAGACCAGAGAGAATTTCTCTGGCCCTAAAATATGACCTAGTTTTTTCAGCAAATTCATGGATGAAATTCTCCTAGCACACTTAATAAAAATGAAAACTGAGCATATGTACAGCTTCATGGCAATGAACACTACATTTTTTATTCACAAACCTAAAGCTAAATGTTCCTAAATAAAGAGATAGAAAGTGGAGAAAAACATGTTTCAGTTGGATTCGTGTAGGGCAATGTAGTGCTTTTCAACAAGGCTTGAGATGTCTGGTAGCTTGCTTGAACTTCACTTGACCTTCCCCAATAGCTAGCTTGCCTTGAATGTCCTTGAATCAGCCTATAGAACTCAACCTGCACAAGCTCAAAATGAAAATGGTGAACACTGTAAATGGAGTTACAGTTGGTGTTTGAGGTTTGGGATAGCTTGGGTGAGTTGAATGGAAGGTGTTTGAAGCAACTTGGGGCAAAACTCACGAGCCAAATGAGCTATGGAACTCAAGTTGCAGAACCTGCCCTGTTTTGCCAAAGGAATGTGATTTCTGGCTATGGGGTGTTTAGAAGATCAAGCAATTGTGTTTCTAGCTCAAAGGGGTGTGAGAAATATGTTCAAACTGTTTGCATAAGTTGGTATTGGCTGGTTTTCAAGTTCTAAGGTTTTGGACAAGTTTCTTGTTTTTGAAGTAAGAATGTGGAAGTTGTTGTTACAGGCCTGTACAAGCTATCAAATATGCTTGCATACTTTTTCTTGGCCCCTCCAACTTGTGGATTTGATTTTCCCTCTGAGATATGGACCAATGCTCAAGGGATAGTGGTTTGACATAAAGCACATTATGGCAAAAATGGAAATGTGTCTTTTTCTACTTAGGGCTTAATCTTGTGTATAATGTCCAAATGACCAAAACAAAAGCTTAGACTGATGGATTTGCATTTAATTATGGAGTGTGAAGTGGTTTAGAGGCCTGTAAACTAGTATAAGGCATGCTGATTTGAAATGCAACTTGTATGAACATGAATATGCCATGGATGAAAAGTGAGTTTTTGCCAACTTATAGCCTTCGATTCTCCCTAACCACAAATGTGTTTGAGGAGTTCTTGGATAATTTGGAAAGCTTGCAACATGATCTATAATCCATATTTGAAATGAAACTCGAGACTCCAAGTGGAACTATGTGAAAAATAGCCAAGAAGATAGGTCAAAATCCTGTCTAAACTAGGGCAAAATTTCACTAAGTTAAAAGTTTTAGGGACCCTTGTTCCAAAAATCATAACTTGAGATCCAAGCTTCTTTTGAGAAAACTTTGTTAATCAAAGTTGTAGAATTTGTGGAGGACCACAACTTTCATGTTGGAGGTTTTGTTTGAATCCATTTTCATCATGGTGAAAATGTGTGGAAAAGTTAGGAAAAATTAAGAAAATTTCATAACTTAGAAAAATTCTAAGTTATGAATTTTTTCAATTTCAAACCCTAATTTGCAATTTTGGGTTTCTTGATGAACAAGTTTCATAATTTGACACATCTTGATGAAAAATGACCCTTGGCACTTGATTTTGACCAAAAAGTCAAAGTTTGACTTTTCAGTGTACAGTCAAATTTTGATCAGTTGACTGAAAAATTCATCTGTCAATCCCATGCATTTGAGATCTTTTGAACTTGTTGAATAAGTCAAGATGATGTAATTGAGTCCTTGAGTCCATGGTTGAACCTAATTTGCCATTGGCTAGGTCAAAAAGTCAGAAATTGCCTTTGTACAGTCAAAACCCTAAAAATGACCATTTTGCCCTTTTGGTGATCTGATCAAATTTCTTGTGGAGTTGTGGTCCAAACTTGATCTAATGGTTCATATGAGTTCATAATGTTGATGTGGGTCAAAATTCATGAGGTTTGACTGTAAATTGGCCACAGTTGACTTTTTCCCCAATATAGCTGATTTCTAGGTCAACTGTCCAATTGACTGGGCAAAAATTTGATTCAAGGCTTGAAACTTGGTATGGGCAAACTTATGAGTCCAATATGAAGTATGAAAGTCAATTTGAGAATTGAAGGTCCAAAAATCCTTTTGCAAACTCAAACCCTAGTTTAGGTCATCAGTGCAAGGAGATGTCTCGAGCAGAGCAAACCCTAGCTTGATCTTGAGTTCCAAGAGCCTTGTGATGAGAAATGTTGATAAAATGAGAGGGTAAATTTTTGGGTACAACAACAAGTGGTTCGTAAAGTTGTCTCCCAAGAAGAGTTTATTTCTCTGAATACAGAAGCTCAATCCCTAACAGAGTTTATTCCTCCGGCTACGAAAATTCATCCCCCAATGGAGTTTATCTCTCTGAATCGGCAAGAACTTCCAGCAAAGCATCTCCTCTCTCGAATAGAGTTATTCCCCCGCAGAGTTGTTCTCAAGCAGAGTCTCTCCTCGGCAGAATATTCGTAAACAAGGGGCAAATCCCCAGCATAGTCATCTCCAGTTCACCATCCCCAGCGGAAGTAGAAGAACCATTGTTTCTACAATGATCAGTAATGTAATTCCCAGTACTCTCCAACAGCAGTCAGAGATTTATTTTACCAAACTCGGACGTGCCACAATAGCATTTCATGTTCATATATCATGATGTGCGCATACATATTGCATACAACATAATCTCATTTATTTTGAGAACATCATCATACAATGTATTTCATGCATCATATACGATTAATCATATACCTTTTCAGGAAAGATGGTTATCATCAACAACTTCCAGCAAGTTCAAGATTAGCTCCTGAAACTAAACAGAGTAATTATCTACACGATCAAATGCAGCTTTACACGGGTTCCTCACGAAGCAATCTTACACGGGTTTCTCCTAAATGCAGCTTCACACGGGTTTATCCTGAACGATCTTACACAGGTTATTTCACATTCATTTCCGAATGAAGTTTTACATGAACTTATCCCAAAGTAACCTTACCCAGGTTCCTCTCGAAGTTTTACACGAACTTATCTCAAAGTAACCTTACCCCGGTTCCTTCTGAAGTTTTACACAAACTTATAACCTTACCCCGGTTCATCCTGAAGTTTTACACGAACTTATCCCAAAGTAACCTTACCCCAGTTCCTCCTAAAGTTTTACACGAATTTATCACAAAGTAACCTTACCCAGGTTCCTTATGAAGTTTTACACGAACTTATCCCAAAGTAACCTTACCCAGGTTCCTTCTGAAGTTTTACACGAACTTATCACAAAGTAACCTTACCCAGGTTCCTCCTGAAGTTTTACACAAACTTATCTCAAAGTAACCTTACCCAGGTTCCTCTTGAAGTTTTACATAGACTTAGCCTAAAGTAACCTTACTCAGGTTCCTGCCGAAGTTTTACATGGACTTATCCCTAAGTAACCCTACCCAGGTTCCTGCCGAAGTTTTACATGGACTTATCCCGAAGTAACCCTACCCAGGTTCCTCTTAAAGCCCTACACAGACTTATCATGAGCAACCTTACCCAGGTTCCTTCTCAGTTTAGATGCAGTTTTATCCAAACTCCTCACAAAGAAACCTTACCCAGGTTCCTTCTCAGTTCAGATGCAGTTTTACCTAAACTCCTCACAAAGCAACCTTACCCAGGTTCCTTCTCAGTTCAGATGCAGTTTTACCCAAACTCCTCACAAAGAAACCTTACCCAGGTTCCTTCTCGGTTCAGATGCAGTTTTACCCAAACTCCTCACGAAACAACCTTACCCAGGTTCCTTCCCATAAGCCCTACCATCCAGGTTCCTTCTTATAACCTTACCATCCAGGTTTCTTTTCTCTTATCTCCAGACAGCAGTCCACAACACTGTAATACCTGGACCTGATCAAACACGATTGGCTTCGCATTTCCCCAGTAAGTCACGGTGCAGCTTGTACCCTGACTAAATATGCAGTTCACTTCCGCTTCCTCAAGCAGGAGTTATTTCCCCAGTAGAGTAACGGACAACTGAAGCTCCTAAAATTCTATTTCTCCCAAGACAGATACCAACATTCCTCATCAGATTCCTCCTCAACGACAGGAACATGAATTCTCATCAAAGGACTATCTCGAGAAATCAACATCCTCTAGATGGAATCTTTAAGCCCATCTCCGACAATTCTCTGTCATATCTTCTGGATGGCATCTTTAAGTCCATCTCTGGTGACCTTCCGTCATCTCCTCCAAATGGAATCTGTAAGCCAATTCCCGATACTACCTACATAGTCAAACATCATTACAGACGAGTGCAAATTTCTGGGCACTCTAGTGTTCAATCATCTTCCACCTTCAGATCACGAAAGGAAGACTAGCCAATCTACATCTTCAAGTTTAAGAAGATTGAACAGGGGCAGCTGTTGTACCCCAAAATTTACCCTTGTTATTTTGACCTTTTTGGCTTATATTTCATTATTACATACATGCATATCATTGGTTTTATGGTTATGGAATCAAGGTATATTTAGAAAACTTCTTCAGGTTACAAGCGACATTTATTTCGTCAATGGATGTTCTAAGAGTATTTTTAGTGCTGAAGATTGGTTCATCGTTTCGCAACAATTCGGGGTTCAAAGATTCACAAGTCCAACCCGACGCGTCATATTCAGGTGTTCTTTCACCGAGATATTTGAGATAAAGTATTCTCAAATTCAGGTTCGGCTCAGGAGTCAATTCTTTAAAGAAGGTCTCCGAATGTGTGAGTTTTCTCGAAGAAATGTGGTGAAAAAGTGTGCTGAAAATGCAGTTTTTACGCACTAAAAAATTCATAACTTGAAGATCGTGGCTTGTTTTGAACCTGTTCTGGTGGCCAAAATTCTGTCTTTACGTCATCTATGTTTTCATCTCTCACGGATGGAAGCCAATTTCAATCAGAAGGTCTTCAAAAATGCGGATTTATCAAGTATTTTCGTACAGAAAATTTGTGACAGAAGTTTATTTACGTCATGTTCATAAAATCATAACTTGGTCGATTTTCATCGTATCGAGCTGCTTCTAGCGCCAAAATTTCACAAATTGAGTTGACTACATTTCCACAGGAGGTATCGAGCTTGAACTGTATCCAAAAGGCCTTCGTTCTTTGCTCAGTGTGCGTGACGCGCCGAAAATTCTGAATGCTGAATATTATTTCATCTAGGTCGAAACATCAAAAATTCATAACTCGATCAATTTTTATCGGATCGGGCTCATCTTTTTACACAAGGTCACTGACTCAGAGATCTACAACTTTTCTTCCAAAGTAGAGACCGGTTTATGCTCCGATCAATACCAGTTTTTTATTGAAGAACGTGTCAGAGTCGACACTGGAACCCAAAATAAGTTTGTCTAAGCTAAAACTTCAAGAATTCATAACTAATTCACCGTTTATCCGATTGAGCCCATTTTTGGATAGGAGTTAGTTATCGATGTCGGCTACATTTTGTTTTCACATTTCAACTTCAAAAATTTCACTTAAGCCCCTGCGATTTAGCCTGGAACATGACGGACTCAAGTGAATAAAGATCTGCACTATTGCTTGTAGTTATTGGAGGCCCAATTTCACATTCAAAGCCCATTTTTTATCTAATTTCTATTATATAATCTCATTCTTTTCACACAAACAGGACGGAAAAAAAAACCTTTGCCACAATCCTTTAAAAATATCAAATTCTTTCAAGAACACTAAAACCTTGAAATCCTTATTACAAACCCCCATCTCACTACAAACAAGTCATTCTTGTTACAAATCCATATCTCACTACTTCTCTAGTAAGGGTAAGGCTGGTTTGATCTCCATGATCAAAAGTGTATAATCATTCATACATGCCATATCGATTTTAATATTACAAAATTTCATATATTTGCTTTATTTGTATTTCATGACATAGTAATTTATTTAATGTGTTCATGAGATTCAACACTGCAGATTTAGACAGGATCCCATGCAGGATTATTATAAAACGCTGAGGGCAAAACAGAACAACCAATGCATGGTGAGACAGACATCCTGAGAAGGTTAAGGGCGTGGGTTCAACAACCACCCATATTGGTTTTGGTTTTCTTCCTTTCTATTTATCTTTTTACCTATTTTCATTCTTTCTGATTAAAACTTTTTTTTTCATAAAACTTAACATTTTTCACAAACCTTTGATTTTTCCTCCTAAACTCAATAATTAATTTTAGGTTTTAAATTAATTTTTGGGTCAACACCCACCCCTGGTAATATGTATAATTTTGCTTATTTTTAACTCTTTGTTCCTCATTTCTTTCTCTTTAATATCTTCCTTAAAAACCATAAATTTATATAAACTATAATTTTATTTAAATCAAAAACCCTATTAATTGGCAAACTTAACCTTTTTTACAAACCCTAATTAATTTAGGTTTTAATTTTTTTATTATTATTAACTTTTTTTTATTAACTCTTTAATTTAATTAATTAACTTTTTTTCTGCAAATTAGGAAAAAAATAGGTTTTAGGTTTTCTTTGTAATTAACCCTTTAATTAACCTTTTTTTAACAAATTTGGATTAAGTTTTTGTTTTAGTTAGTAACTGAATTTTTGGCTTTTTTTCATTTATTAATAAATTAAGTTAATTAACTTTTTTTTAATTAAAATTAGTTAGAATTAGGTTTTTTAATTAACTTAAAATTATTTTCTACAAAAAACACCAAAAATATTAACTTAGAATTTTAGGTTTTAATTTTTCCTTAATTTTTATTATTTATTCTTTTACATTTTAATTTCTAGGAAAATTGTATAGGTCGCATTATCAATGTAATAGCGTAGATTTATCTTCTCTCGCAATTTTTTCTAATTATGTAATTGCTTCCAGGATGTAATAGTTTTAGGATTTCTTTTCTACACTCTTCATTATTATGTAACTGCCCCAAAGCTTTGTAATAGCTTAAGTTTACACTTCCGCCTTTACCTTCTGCTACTATATTTTATGCAATGCTTAGACTTATAGGATTGTATAGAAAGACCGGTAAACTAATTGAACATAGTTGTTGCACCACAAAATTTACCCTCTTAATTTAGGCTTATATTTCATCATAAACATCATAGTGCATTGCATTCATACATTGTGTTAGGACCAAAGTACTTTGGTTACCAAGTTTTCCTCAAAGATTTGGAGGTTGATTACATGGACAAGTTGCTCAAGAAATATCTTACCATCCAAATCTCTGGATCTTTTGAGCTTAAAGGTTATGGCATATCTCAAGATGTTTTTACCCATCTCTTTGGATTCATCAGCCAAATTAGGGTTTGCTTGAGCAAGATTGTTGGCCAATGTACAAGTATTGATTTTGGGATCTACAACATTTCTTTGATATTTGAAAGGTCTTTGTACAAGAAATTGGTCAAGATGCCCAAAGGATTTGAAGTTTGAAGATGATTCATCAGTCTCCTAATGTGTTGACCTAAATTAGGGTTTGGGATTTCATCAAGATTTCTTGAGAATTTTGAAGTGAAACCTTTCACATGGCCTTTATATGTTTAGAATATCATATGTTTGAAGTTTTGATCATCAATTTTGAAGAGAAGTGGATCAATTGATTCAGAGGGGTAAAATGGTCATTTTGGCCCAAATCAGTCAAAGTCAAGGTTGACCAAGTGAATTTTTGGCCAACCATCAATCCAAGGATGTAATTTTCATATTTCAAGTCCATTTTGGTCATTGGATTAAAGAGATTGAAGTTTGGATTGAAACTTGTTCTTGAAGAACCTTTAAAAGTTACTAATTTTGGAAAATAAGGACTTAATTTCAAAAAAATCATATTTTATTCATCCTTGATCAAGAAGATACAAATGAAATATGCTTGGAAAGATAATAGAATGATATGTCATCTCCTTTTGGTCTCATGTCCAAATTGGCTAGGAATCATGAGTTATGGCCTTTTGAAGTTACAAAATTATATGTCATTTTTCAAATTTAGTGAATTTCAAGCCATATTTTGAGAACCTTAATGGATTAATTTGCAAAAACTATAAACTAAGGGTTTGTAGATATTTTCAAGACCTTTCCAAATTGTGTTCATTTGTGCCAAAATTCAAAAGTATGAGCAAGTTATGAGTTTTGGAAATTTGGGGCATTTCATTGAAATTTGGCAAATGTGCAAAATGACCATTTCTTGCAAACTCAAGTTTTAGCCATTCCTCTTGATTCTAATCAAGCCCATTGGTAATTTGTGACATGCTGAGGCCCATTAAAATTTCTATTTTGTGCCCCATATGGTATTGCACATGTCGCATTGAAAAAAGGACAAAATTGCTCAAAGTTGCAAATTCACCAACACTTCCTCATCTTAAATGATTTTGAGCTGGCATTTTGGGAGTGGAATTCTGAAGTTATTTGGCTCATAAAACGCGTGAGAAGCAAGGGAATGCACAAGCAAAAGGCATGATTCAGTATGCACCTCTTTTTTGGCCAAAATTCCCAATCCTGCCCTCCAACAGATTTAAGGACAAACTTCCACTTCTAACCTTCTCTACAAGCTCTATATAAGTGAAAGCACGCAAAGAGAGAGGGAGAGAACGCGCCATTTGCAAGAATTCCAGATCTGAAATTTTTCTTCCTCTTCTGCAATTTTGTTCAATTCTCTCATTTCCTTGGTGCTTTCTTCAAAATTCTTGTGGATTCCGCTTCAGCAAATCAAGTAGATCAAGTTAGCACCCTTGGATTGCAACTGGAGTAAAGGAGACAGTAGATCCATTTTTTCTCAAAGGTTTGAATTCTCAACTTTGAATTCTGATTTCTAGCCATGCTTCGTGTGATTTAAGTTCGTAATCATGTTGTTTGAAGTCTATGGAATGATTCTGAAACTTTACAGCGTTTAAATCAATGAATTATGCATGTTTAAATGTTCTGAAACTCACGATTTAGAAGGTTTTTGTTCATGTTCATGACTTGATTGTGGATAATGTGGTTGAAGATTTGATTTGATTTGAATTGCTATGAGTTCCTTGCCATGCTAGCTTTAATTTGCTTTTGATTTCATGAAAAATGATGCAAAATTGAGTGAGTTACATTGATCTGAAAGTGAGCCCTAGGCCTGAGAAGATGCGCGTGTTTTTGGATGTCTAGAGGTTGAAGTTGATGTGGTGGCACATCCTGATTGGTCTATTTGAATCTTTGGATTATTTGAATTTTTATTTTATAAATTGATTTCCATGATTTATTTTCTTGCTAAAAAATGATTGGAAAATTCTAAAAAAATTATCATAAATTCAAAATAATATTTTTGACTTTGTGTATTTTTTTGATATTTTTTTGAAAATATTTCAATTGGTTAAAAAGTTGTTAGGTTTAATTAATTAATCATTCAAAAGTTTATTTTTATTTTAATAGTTCTAGTGATCTAAAAAATCCACAAAAATTATTTGAGACTTCCAAAATAATGTGAAAGTTGATTCTGACTTTGTTTCATCATTTTTCTTATTTTTTGATTAAAAATTTAATTTCAAAGGTTATTTGTAATATTTGTTTATTTTTTTATTTTTTATACTTCTATTAATTCAAAAATTCCAAAAAAATCAAGTAATCTTGTTTTTAATCATAGAATCTGATCATATTTTTGTTTTTCCTTTTTTGTGATTTTTGGTTATGGCTTGTATTTTCTTGCCTTTAAATAACTATTTTATTATTAATTGTTTGTTTTAGGTTTTTTTTTTTAATATTTTCCTTTTATCCAAAAAATTCACAAAAATTCAGGGATGTATGTTTTTAGTCCTAATATTTTAATATAATTTTGTTTGGCCATTTTTCTGACTTTTTGATTTAAATATCATTTTGATATGTAAATATTTGTTAAGTGCATAATTGTTTGAATTTAATTCCCTTTTTGTATTTTCCTAATAAAAAAATATGAAAAAATGTATATTCTGACATTTAGGGTTCCTTGATGATTTGTATGATCTTGACTCAATTTGTTTGAATTTTGATCTCATTTAGTCAATATTTGAGATAAAAAGTCAAAAATTAGGGTTTTGTTGCTTATGATGCAAGTTTATTTTCAAAATTCACTTTGCCTTGGTTTTTCTTGGGATGCAGGTTTTGATCATGGTTCATGAATGTGTTGGGAATTTGAAAACCATTTTTCTTGAATTATTTGACTTGGTTTGACATTTTTCCACAAATAATTTTGAAAACTTGTCTAGTTTGGTGGTTTTGCCAACTAGTCTTGAACTTTGAATTTCATTTGACCTCTTCCTCAATCATTCATGAACTTAGGGCTTGAATTCTGATTTCTAAACACTTCCAAGATGTTGATATATTTTTGGTTTGAATTATGGATCCTTGTTTCTATTTTTGGTATAATTTTAAAGTGAAGGTACCCAATTATGTTTGCATGTCTTGTTGCAATTTGTTTGTTGGCCAATGAACTTGAGTGAGGCCTATAATTAGGAACCTAATGATCATGTTGGTTCTGACTTGTCCATTTTAGCTCAAGCCATTCCACTTAGAAGCCTCGTGTTTGAATATGTTGAACCATCTAATGCCTTATGTGGGTTTCATCTCCCATTGTATTCATGAAGTTGTGTTTGAATCATTTGTGAATGATTGAAATGTGTTTGCTACTGACCTCCATGGTTCTTGTTCATATTATTTTCAATCTCTTATGATCCTTGATTGACACTCAATTATCAATTCAACATGGTGATAGGAAAGAGCAACATTTCCTCTGATTCTTTTGACCTAATCTGTATATATACTTGTCTCCTCTTGTTTGTCATGTCTAATATTTGGTAATTGCCACCATGTTATTCTCACTTCTTCACCTTTTGGAATACTAACTTTGTTTTTGAATATGCGAGGTACTCTGAGAAAGTTTCCACTTTTGGCTTGAGGCTTTTGTGTTCCACTTTATTTGTGGGACACAGTTTATTATACTGGCATTGTTTTTTTGCTTGGCATGTTTGATGGTTTATGCAGGATACATATACATATGATTGTGAATGCCATACATTTCCCCTGGGACTTGTTCATATCTGATAGATTCCTGACTCAATTTGTTTACTGATGCCAGCTTGCTTGAAGTTTCTCTGGGTTTCTTTTATTCTTGCTTGACTACTACAGATAGTTATCTGTTTGGTATTATATCACCTCCTTTCTCTCATTTTATTTTTCATAATTATCTGATTGCATGATGGGACCTCTGTAGCTGATATATGTCAGTAGGCCCTCTGGTTTTTGTCTGATTGCATGTATTTTTTTTATTGTTGATCGGTGAGTCACTCAATTTAGACATTGAGATCACGACTTCGCTCTCATTGCATGCTCCCTATAGGATATTTATTTCTTTTCTTGTTGATCGATGAGTCACTCAATTTAGACATTGAGATCACGACTTCGCTCTCAGTGCATGTTCCCTATAGGATGTTTATTGCTTTTCATCTTTATCTGTTGATCGATGAGTCACTCAATTTAGATATTGAGATCACGACTTCTCTCTCATTGTATGTTCCCTATAGGATAGTTTTGTTAAGCTTTCTTTGACATGCGGATTAAGATAGGAATCCATGTATGCTAACATAGGATAGGACTTTCCTTTATCCTCAACCTTAGGATCAATCATTGTATGATAACACTAGGGATTGTACTAGGCTAGTTTCCCTTAGGTGTTTTCCTTTTCTTTGCATTTGCATCTTAAAACAAAAATCTGTTTTCTTGGCAAATCATAAGACATTTCTAATGAACCCAAACTTTTTCTTCAAAGTAAAAGATACAAACCAATCTTACTTTGTCTGTGTTATCTTGAAGCCGATGTTTCGCCATCGCACATGTTTGTTATCCTACGATGATTCTTGATATCATTGTTAGGTGTGATGTTTTGTCATCTGTTTTATCGATGTTTTGCCATCTCTACCATGATGCCTTATTATTTTTGCCGATGTTTCGCCATCGCACATTTGTTTAAAGCCGATGTTTCGCCATCGCACATGTTTGTTATCCTACTTTGATTTTCAATATCATTGCCAGGTGTAGTTGTTTTGTCATCTTTTCCATGATATCTTGTTACCTTTTAGCCGATGTTTCGCCATCGCACATTTGTTTGAAGCCGATGTTTCGCCATCGCACATGTTTGTTATCCTACTTTGATTCTCAATATCATTGTTAGGTGTGATGTTCGGTCATCCGTTTTATTGATGTCTCGCCATCTTTGCCATGATAACTTATTACGTTTTAGCCAATATTTCGCCATCGCACATTTGTTTGAAGCCGATGTTTCGCCATCGCACATGTTAGTTATCTAACTTTGACTCTCAATGTCAGTGCTAGGTGTGTTGTTTTACCATTTGATGTTTCGCCATCTTTGACATGTTACTTTGTTATTACTTTGTTGATGTTTGATCATCTCATTTGTTTGATTGTTTTACTTGATGTTTTGCCATCTTGACTATCTTTGTTTGTCTTAACTAAAAAACACAAACCGACCAAAACACATAAGCCAAACTACGGCTGCTCCGATTCCTTAAAAGGGATACGTAGGCATTGGGGTAGGGCGCAACCGAGCATAACTTTTATTTCCCCTACATTGTTTTCTTTTCCTTTCACATGCACTCCCTTTACAGTTTTAAGCCATAAACATAGGATTTGGCCACACCCATTTAGATTAGACAACAAGAGTGGATACCGTAGAGTACTACGGGCGTGTGGGGTGCTAATACCTTCCCCTCGTGTAATAGACTCCCTTACCCGATCTCTCAGTCGAAAGACCGTGATTTCTCCCTTTTCAGGTTTCCTCGATGTTAACCTTTCCCTCTCGACGGGATAAAAGACGTTCGGTGGCGACTTCATTGTCCGATGATTTTCAGCCGGTGGTTTCATCTGGCGACTTCACTGGGGAATAAATTGACCTTTTGCTGGTCCATTCCGGAGTCGATCCTAGATCTTGTTTGTTTTCTTTTTGGGTGTTTATTTTACCGCTTTTCATATTTATCTGTTTGCATTGTATCCTATGTGCGCTTTACTTTCTGCATACTGGATTTGGCTGGACTGTTTGGTTTCTGGATTTTCTTGATGGGTGGGTTGTTCCATGAGGTAAAAGGCCTCATACCCAGGCTATGAGTGAATTCCATAGGAACTAGGAATAGAGTGGCCATGGAAGCTATGAAGCATATGCTTTGTAAATCTGACCATGAGACCCATGACTTCAGAGGTAGTTCGAATAGGTGTTATCATATGATGATACCGACAATCGAGCTCTTGTACTCTGATTTGGCTTTTAACCTTACCCTGACCTAGACTACACCCGTGAGAGGGGCGGGAAAACTTTTCTTACAGGTACAAGTACTGTTGGTGACTTTGTGTTACGAAGGTGACTCAGGTTCCCGTGATTAGTTTTGAAGCTTCGAGATTCTCTTTTGATCTTGAGTGGTGTTGTTCTGTAATGATCCAGCCACGATCCAGTGTGAACTTTGATCCTGTCATATTGCATCATAGCATATTTATTTCTAAAAAATGATTTAAAAAATAACTAGCATGCGCATGTCATTTTCCAGGGACATTCAAGAGTCTTCTTTCCATCAGAAATGGCAAGTCTTCCTCCGGTTGAGTCTGCTTCAGTTCATGTTAAAGAGCTCACCAGGCATACTCTCTCTTATCAGATTCCTACTGTTGGTGTGGCCGAATTGAAGAGTTTGGGTTCTTATTTGAAGGGTGATGTTCTGAACAACTTCAGCAAGAATTATGGCAACTTGTTACTAGTCCTTAATACTCCAGTTGACCCGATGGCTTTGATCACTCTCTTCCAGTTCTATGACAAAGAGTTACAGTGATTTACTTTCCAAGATTATCAACTGGCTCCTACCCTAGAAGAGTACGCATACCTGCTTAATATCAGATTGACCGATGAAGCTCCTTTTGTCCAAGTGCCGGAGAAGCCAAAGTTCGAAGTCATTGCTAAACTTCTCCATATGAGTTGAAAAGAGGTGAAAGACAATTGGAAGTCCAGTGAAGGTACTACAAGGTTTTATTTGGATTTCTTGGTGAAGAAAGCTGAAGATTGGGCAAAGAAAGGCAATTGGAGTGACTTCAGTTCTCTGTTCGCTCTCTGTAAAATATTTTGCATCAAATGAAAATGGTGTTTTCATACATACATTGCACTCTATCAAACTCGTTTCTCTCTTTTCCCAGATACATTGAGTGTATTGAGTTTTGTAGTAAATGTAACACACTGAAATCTAATACTAGAATCCGTATTTATATTAAAATCTAAATAAATGCAACAAATGGTCCTTTCTCCAGAGATTGACAAGTCTTCATTTGCATGTGTTTCGCCATCAAACTTGCTTCCACGCCCCCTTTAGATGCAGATAAGGAAAAAAGGTAGTTATTTAGCCACGCTTTGCATTCTAACTAACAATGTTGAAATGGTATTTCATGTTGCTCTAAAAATCACTGTCCCCAAACACTACTGCATGCATAGGAACTTTGACACATTTCCTTGAAAAAATCATGTCGAACATCTTCCAATTTCTGATGTAACTTCGAGACGTGTGAAATTCAAAAAAGCCAATCATGGCTCCTATTTCCAAGGAAAACTTGGGCTATGAAAAATCAAACACCTGACTAAACCCTAAACAAGATACACGTGGTCCACGAAAAAACAAATTCTTTTTCTGAATCCTCAACCATTTTCACCATGGTTGCTTCCAAATCAAAAACTCCAAAGACTCAAAGAGTTCAAAGGACTCTCTTACCCTAATTACTAAGATTTTAGGTCCACTCATCTCTAGTAACAAAGAATACTTTCATGAACCACCTCTTCATGAAGAAAAATTACACATCTGTAAATACCATGTATTAATCTCTTTCTCTAAATTTGGAAAAACTCATGCGCTTTTGGGTCTATTGCCAATCACTAAATAAGATATAGAGAATCTGAGAGAATTTTTTCCTACTTATCATTGCATGAAGTCTATTTCTAGCTTGAAAGATCCAATGGCTAGTGCTAATAACCTTAGCGCCAAATCAACGGTTTAAACAAAACCGTCTAAGGATAAACTCGTTGATGAGACGAAGAAACTTAAGGAACAACCTACAACTGATGCGATAGAGTTTAAGCTTAAATCCATTGTGGAATCATAGAACCCCATTAATTTAGGGTATATGAGCAACACTCTTCTAGTGTTTCACACTTTTCCATTATTCAAAAATCCTGAAGATTACCTCTATTGGCTAGAGAAAGTAAAAAAAAAATAAAGCCCAAACCTGGAAAAACATGGGGATCTATGACTTGATTTAGCTGTCAAAAGTAGGTCCCTCCTATTTGCAAATCATGTTGGTCGCTTCCTTGTATTTCTAGGAAAGCATAACAAATACCTTCCAACTCCCTTTTAGAATGATCATGCTAACGCATTTTGGTATAACAACCATCATAGGTCTTTGACCAACTGGAGAGATTTTTGATCCAAATGAGAGGAATGAAGACACCATCAAATTTAACATCGACCATGCTAGCTTTGGTCACTACATAGTAGATCATCACGATCGTAACACTGATGAAATTTATGACGAGGAGCACATTGCTTTCTAGGCGCTCTGGTTGTCGTGCTGCACCTTCTGTTGTAAGTCACTGAAATTGGCGAAAAGGCTCCTGGATCTAGCTAATCAACTGCACGAATGTTAAGATATGTGTTTAATCCAGATGATCTTAGGTTCGTTATATGAAACCTTGGGGTCAACTATCGACACTTTGAAAACTCTCAAACATGGAACCAACTTCATAACAACTAGCCCTTATTGACTACTTCAATTATGGTTGAATGCCATGTTTGAACCATCACTACATATTGATAAGCTCGAGGACAATGACGAAGAGATCAAGAATAGGAGGATAAAAGGTTCTCAATTGGCCTTGATGACTCTTACTGATAATGGACGTACTTTGTAAGAAGCCTTCACAGGATATGTTATAATTTTCTCCAAACTCCACAACTTCACTCCATCCATGGATCCCTTTGCTAATCAAACCCATGGCCCTAAAGGTTCACTCGAGAATTCCCTACTCATATAGCTAATTAAGAGGAAAAATCTCTTACAATATGGGAAGCCTTTCTTGTCCCAAAATTGATTTCGACTAGGTTAGGAATTTCTAAAGAGCATGTAAAAATATTTTGTTACCAACCCAGTCTTGTGTCTCGACAATTTGGCCTTAACTAAATTTTACCCAAGTCGTTATTTATCCAAAATAATGAACTTTGTCTCTGCGAACTTTTCTGAAAATGAAATTGTCAAACGCCTAGGTCAACACTTTGCTGATACTGCTAAACTTACCCCGATTTCTTTTCGACTATTTTTTTACTGTACTAAAGAATTCAATTTTTGGTGGAGAGATCTTAGTCAAACCATTCTCGATGCTATTGTTACTTTAAAAGAAAAATTTATGAAGAAACTCCCTGATTTAAAAATCCCTTCGTATATTAAAAACGAAGACATGTATGAGTATGATTTCAAATTTTATCCACATAAGTTCCCACCTTTGCCAAGTTCTGATATTGCTTTGAAATATCGACCTCCATTTCCACTGTGGTTCATTTATGGGTCACATCTAAAGGTGCTTCAAAATGAATGTTCGAAATTGGCTCATAGGGTGGTTCTGACTAAGCATGACTTGCACAGTTTCAAAGGTCACCTTCATGTCGATATAAAATATGTCAAGGTTTTTACTCAAATATATGAAGGTAAGGAAAGTGATGGATCTCAACCAACTTGAATCAAAGTTTCCCTTGTGTTCTCAACATTAACAATGCATTTGTTTCCTCATTTTGAAGTAGTCGACCGAAGAAATCAAATCAAGGATGCCGCTAGTGAGGTTGTAGTTGCTGCCCATAAGAAGGCTCAAGAAGAGAAAGAACAAGTTAAGGGGAAAGAAATGAAGTTTCACCTTCACATGGCACTTAACTTTTCTTTATGTGTGTATTTTAATTTATTCTTTTGTTCTAACATCTACTTCCTTGTTTCAGGTTGAGAAAAAACCTTTTGCTACTCCTTCAAAGCGCAAGAAATTCAACACAATCAAGGAGCCTAAGGAACATGATGCTATCGAGAATTTGTCTCCTGAAAATTCCAAACTAAAAAGGAAGAAGAAGGCTAAGACCTAAAGGACTTCCTCTCAGAAAATTCTTGACATTCCGAAGGTTACCCCTAGTGGTAAAACAAAGAAGATGGAGCCTCCTACTCCTCAGGTTGTCGAAGAGGACCTTGAGGTAAAGAAGAAAATTACTTCCGATAATGTTGAAAGCGACAGTTCCAGCCCTGACATAGGCTCACCTAATATAAATCATTTCGCCTCATTATTTCTCTTTTGGTATACATATATTTTCCCAAATACTCAATAACTCTTCCTCTTTATGTTCTGGAAACATCATATCAAGTATTAAGTACACCATTACAGGTACTACCAGTTCTCCCTCTGTCCATCCCAAATCGAACAAAAGTTCTTCTGGAAAAGTCAACTAGCACTCTGGGGTTGATCAAGAACTCTCTAACCCAGCCCAAGTGCCAACTCTCAACAATCTCTTTTTGATAGTGCTAGTGAGGAGTCAAACCATGAGAATATGGAAATTCTTAAAGAGGAATTACCTAATCAAGAGAAACCCCACAGAGATTATTCTCCTGAAGTTTCTGACCATGGAGAAGACTCTCATGAGGATGAAGAAATATCTGACTCTTCTGAGGAGATGAAAGACTAAGATGGACCCAAAGGTGACGATGATCAACAGGAGACAAAAGTCGATGAAACGTTTGGCACAAATTCAACTATGAAACCTTCTCCAACAACTACTACATCTCTATCACAAGAAGAATTAGAGAAACTAAAAAAAGAATAAACCTTCTAAATATCTAAGGCTAATGATGAGTACCAGAGGTAGTTTAACTGACAAGTGCTTAAGCTCTTTGAGTGTCTTTGGTAGAGCTCCAACTGTCGAAACTATTGAAGAAATACTTCATCAACTAAAAGCCAAAATCTTTGAAGCAGACTTATTCTAAACTTTGGAGAATTACACAATGTCTTCCTATTCCATTAAGGATTTTCTTAAGCGGATAGATATTCTTAGTGCTACTCCACTCATTGTCAGCTTTGTGGTGGAATTTGGGATTTTCTCAATCACATCATTGTTGATATTACTCATAAAAGGGATGCAACTTACAATTTGCTTAAAAAACAGCAAACTCAGTCGGTGAAGTGGGGACTAACTACCAAATGCATGAACAAAGTTAAGGAATTGGAGAAGTCTTTTCAACAAGGTAACAAAGAGTTTGAGGCATGTGCTGCCGATACTGCAAAACGAAAACAAAAGATAGAAGAATTTCAAGAAAATGTCAAGAAGGCTAAGGACCGACATAGTGAAATACACAATGTCATTCAGAAATCTCTTGACAAAGAGGCCACAGTCGGAGTCCATCATTTAAAATTGGTGAAAGGTTTTGATGAAGAGATTGAGCATCTTACCTCAAACATCTCTTTGACTAATCATCGACTTGGTGTGGCCAAAGCACAATATGATATACTCAAGGCTTCTGCACCCTTCTGAAGATCACAATTTTTTTGGTCTTGATTGTTTAAACCTTCATCTTGTAAATTTTAAATATGCCCTCAGGGAATTTTGGTTTCCAACTCTTGCTTTGTAATATTTTTTAACGACTTAGCCATTTTGGCACCCTGTTTTGAACACCATTTTGGTATTTCGCTTATATGAGTGTTATTCTGTTGAAATTTGGACTTCCTGTAGCATATGTTTGTATCTTTTCAAATACTTACCATTTACTCCCAGGGTTCAAAGATCGGGGGATAACTCTTTGATCTCATAGGAATTATTCGATAATACTTGAATAATCAGAAACGGACCTCCCAATTAGGGGACCATTTTCCGAAAGTCATATCTTTACGATCCATAGGCAAAATAACTTTTGAAACACAATATTCAATTGAGAATGTTTTAAATTTAACTCTTTTGTTATAGGATTTGGCTATTTGTTATTTTTGTCTTCTCTAAATATTTAATGCAAATAGCCTTTCTTCATCCAAATTGACTAATTCATCTAACATCATATTCCAATAATGTTCTGATGGTATTTCGTTTTGTCTTTGAATCCTAGTTGATTGTAAATATATTTCCACAGGTAGGACAATATCATGTCTATAAGTTAGTTGAAAAGGAGTAATGTTTGTCGCCTCCTTAGAAGAAGTCTGACATGCCCATAATACCTGGTCCAACGCTTTATGCCAATTCTCTGGCTTCTTTTCCACATGCTTTTTTATGAGACTAATTATGATCTTATTGTCCGCTTCGACCTGGTCATTGGCCTGGGCATAATAAGGTATAGATTTTAACAATTTAATCCATACCTCAGAAGCGAACTCTTGCATATTTTGACTAGTGAATACTGATCCTTGATCAGTCGTAATGGTCACAAGGATCCCAAATCTATAAATGATATGCCTTTGGATAAATTTATAATTGGCTCATGGTGCATATTGACTAGGTATATTTCCTCTATCCACTTGATAAAGTAGTCAATACTAACTAAGATGTACTTCTGACTATTAGATGATGCCAGTCAAATTTCACCAACCAAATCCAAAGCCCATCCTTTGAATGGCCAATGTTTTATAATAACATGTAATTCACTTGCATGGACATGTTGTTTCCCTGCATGTATTTGACATTCTTGGCATCCTTTCAAAAATTCAATACAATCCTTTAACATTGTAGGCCAATAAATACCTTTTCGAAATAACAACCATTTCATTTTATGTCCAGCTTAATGGGCACCACAAGCTCGACTATGGACATTTGATAAGGATAAGTATGCTTCATTTTCACTAATACACTTGAGTAAAACCCCTTCAGGTATCTTTTTGAATAATTTTTTCCCTATGATAACATAACTTAGAGAATGATACTTGATCTTTCCATCCATTGACTCTGTTGGGTTCTCTAGATAATCGACTATTAGTTTTTGCCAATCAGTATTTGTCAGATTATCAATGGAAAAATCATGAAATTTTTAGGATCTGCAGATCCTAACTTCGTCATCATCAAATCTGAAGGGGATAACTTTTCCGCCTTTACCGTTACTCGAACTTTCTTTTTGATACTTTGTATCTTGAAGTAATCTCAGCTAGATCATTTTCCTCTTGATTTTCCAATCGAGAAACATGTTAAATGTCCACAAATCGAACTATTTTAATAGCCGATTTACTATAACAAAGTACATTATCAAATTATCTTTAATACACCTGCACTCTTTAGTTATTTTCTTGACAACCAATTTAGAGTCTCCTTTTATTTCTACTATTTCCCCCCCCAAATTTAACAAAATTTGAAGGCCGGCTATTAAAGCCTCATATTCAGTCTCATTATTAGAGTAAGAGTCGTCAATATTGTATTTAAACTTTTTTGGAATTTTATCACGGGAGATTATTAAAATCTCAATTCCAGTTCCATTTTTATGGCTAGAACCATCAAAGTATAACTTCCAAGGTTCAGGTTCCAAATGATTTTGAGGTGCCTCGACTATAGCATGATCTACGATGAAGTCAGTGAAAACCTGTCAATTCATTGCCTTTAAAGGCACATATGTTAGTGAATATTCAGTTAGGGAAAGATCCCATTTTCCAATTAGACTATGTAAAATTGGCATGGATAACATATGCTTAATAATGTCGAAATGGGAAGAAACGTAAACATCAACATGTTTTATATAATGCTTAAGTTTCATACAAGAGAATTATAAGCAAAGGCACAACTTTTCAATTATGTTATACCTAGTTCCTGCTTCATTTAAGACTCAACTGAGATAATAAATGGGCCTGTCGACACAATTATCGTCCTCTTGCACTAACATACTTCCTATGGTCAAGTGTGAAGCAGAAATATACAATCTCATGCACTTATTTCTAGCAGGAGGAGCCAATATTTGGGGGTGCACTAAGTACTCCTTTATTTTGTCAAAATCCTTTTGATGCTCTTGCTTCTACTGAAAACCTTCTTTCTTTAAGTGGAGCAATGGTTAGAACGCTTGAGTCTTGCCACTAAGGTTCAATATAAACCTTCTTAGAAAATTGATCTTCCTCAACAACGATTTAAGTTCTTTCTTGGTCAAAGAGGGCTTAGTCTCCTTAATGCATTTTGTTTTATTTTGGATCTCTATGTGCTTTTTATGAAAAAAAAAGCCAAGGAAATATCCAGCCTGCACACAAAAAGCACACTTACAAGGATTCATTTTCAGTCCGTACTTCCTCATTCTGTCGAATAATTGTCGAAGATGGTCTAAATGAACATGTCCTACAACAGACTTAATAACTATATCATTAATATATATTTGCATAAAGATTTCGATATATTAATGGAAAATCAAATTCATTACCTTTTGGTATGTCGCCTTAACATTTTTCACTCCAACTGGCATCACTATCCATTCATAGGCGCTTAAGGCTCCTGGGCAAAGAAATGTTGTTTTTGGAACATCTTTATATGCAAAAAATATTTTATTATAGTCAGAGTGACCATCAAGCATGCTAAGATAATCGAAATCCTCTGTTGAGTCAACCAACATCTTGACAATAAGCATAAGGTATTCATCTTTTGGGGTTGTTGCATTTAAATCTCTGAAATATATGAAAAACCTCTCTGAAATCTATGTAAACCCCCAATGTTTCGTTCTTATTAAATGCTAGAACCATGTTTGTAAGCCATTCGACATACCTTGTTGTCCTTATGAACTTGCATTTTAGGAGTCTTTCAATCTCCTCTTTTATTTTTGACATAATCTCTGGGGTGAACCGTCTTGGCATTTCTTTGATCGAATTTCTCCCAAGATTTATTGACAGCTTTAGTTCCACCAAATCTCAGCTTAAACCTATCATTTCATTATAATTCCAAGAAAAATAATCTTTATATTCTCTTAGTAAATTGATTACCTCAATTTCCAGGTTTGGATCAATGTTGGCGCTGATGTATGTCGGCTTCCTATTGGTTTCTTCGCCCAAGTTAACTTCTTCCAAGGTATCCTGGGACTGCATCTTTGTTGCTGACGTGACCGAATCCATCTTGAACCCTAAAGGCTCATCATTATAGATGCAATCGAGCCTCTGGCCTTTTATGCCCCCATTTTCCATGCATGCTAACTGCGGCTTGTCGGGTGGTTTTTTCTCTACAATTATTCTTTTCCCCATGTCCAATATTTCCACTTCATTGGATTTGACAACCATTTGTTGGATTTTGGCCTCTAAGGCCGCTTTTAATCTATTTTCGGCTACATAAGCCAAAATTTGCGGCAACGCGTTAAAGTCAGACATCATCATTGAATGTGCTCCCCCAACCAATCGGTTGGATGGTATACACACCTCCATCACCCATTATTTATCCATCCTATATAAACCCATGGGTGGGATGAAGTGTAAGAGAATAATAATCCAACTCCATAGGCCTATATAAAAATCTAGCAGGTGCATAAGATATTATGCTGGCTAAGTTTCTATCAAAGTTTCTTTTATCCACATGATTCACTTCCACCATAAAACATCATTGATTTGAATCTATGTTTTCCATAATTCTATCATCCATCCATATTGCAACTCTTTGATAAAGTGATGAAGGCACCACCCATATGTCATGAATCCACTCCCGATTTAAGAGTAGATTATAACTTTCTCTTGAAGTTATCACCATAAACACAATGGGCCTGATAATTGATCTAACTATCACATCGATCTGAATTACTCCCAATGTATTCCTCGTCTTTCACTGATTATAACACCATGTTATGTGTCCATAGACCAGTATCGTACTTTCCAATTCTCTTCAATAGAAATTGAGGCATCAAATTTACTGCAGCCCAAGCATCAATTAAGATCTTATTTATTCTGACATTCTCGACTTTAGACCTTATGAATAAAGGATTCAAGTGACTTTTCATTCCTTCATCTGGCCTTTCAAAGAGCACATTCTTCTCCTCAATACAACTTTTATTCATCACAAAGTAGCACAGACATTCGTGCTTCACTATTTCCTCTTCGTCATAATCCACTTGCTATGTTACCTCGGTGATACAATCGTATTTAATGGGAAGCACTGAAACTACATTACATATCACATTGAAATCATCCTTAGATCCTGAAGCAAAATTCTTTGTCACCATTTCTTCGTCATTGAGTGGTGGCCCTTCTTTTTCCTTTCCTTTCTCCTTGACTGGAATAGGTGAGAATAACTGCCTTCCTAATAGTTTCTTAACTTGATCACTAACTTGGATTCGATATTGTTTGTTGCTACTCGACTCAGTCATCTCATTCTCTACTTTCTTCTTTCATTGGAACCTCCTCCAATAGGTCATTGAAATTGGAACCTCCTTCTTTTTGAGTTTTCCTATGCAGAGATCATCAACACCTTTTTGTGTTCCTCTTACTTTTATACACCACTAACCTCATGAAAATACAAATCTATGTCTTGTTTTTTTTGTTTCTTTTACAAGACAGAGTGTTGAATCAAGAAGTTCAAGTGGCTGATTATTCAGGGTTTTTTGTTTCTTCAATACCTCAAATTCCCTATTCATTCTTGGGATCAAAACATATCCTCCTATGATTGTGCTTAACATTTGGTCAAGGGTTTGTTCAATATATATCACATGGTATTGAGATCTCCTTGAAGTTATCTTTCATTATCCAAAAGGGATTTATTTTGTTGCTTAAACTACAAGGTGTAGACCAAAGTTTGGTACAAGCTTTTTCACCAAGACATTATAGACATGGAGCTAGAGCATTCTTTTAGGGTTTAATTATTCAGGCTTGGCATGTTATTAGTTGGGATTCAATTTACGGAGGATCCCATTTGATTTCAAGTTCTGATTCGAGCTTTGGATCCAATTCCCCTTTGACTATGGACAAATTCAATTTGTTGGCTTTTTGGCCAAAGTTACATCTATTTCATGATGTTGGATTTTGATATTGTTAAACAGAGATCAAGTGTACATGGATTGGTGAAACATGGAATCATTCATGCTATAATGATGCAAGATTTAGGTTCCATTAAATTCTTGGCTAGGCTAGGTTCATGTTTACATATAAGTTTGAATTCAACTATTGGCAGAGATGAATAGAATGTTCATGGATTAAGTTAGAGTCAAGAATCATTCAATATGGTTTTGTTCCAATGAGATTCATTCAAATTTCATCCATAATTTTCAAGACAAGTTCATGAAATCAAACAACTTCATTAAAGGTTCACAAGCTGCATCATTCAAGGTTTCAAACAAGGATTTAGTTCAAGCTGCAAAGTCAAGTTCTTGATTTTTACCATATGGAACTAATTCAAGTATAGCAAGTTTGAAAGGAAGATTGAGAGTTCAAGTCGAGGTGTGAATTTCAAATTCAAACAACATGGTAATTTTATCAAGTCAGAAGTGCTACAAAGGAATAACTCAACTTCACCATAAAATTCGAAATGCAAGTGTATTACAAGAAGAATATGGAAAATACATAAGAAAATCTTGATTCTAATCCTAATCTTCATGTCATATACCAATTCTTCATCTTCAATCTTCATATCTTTCATGATTCATCTTTGCTTTTCCAAAAGTCATGGTGTTGTCCTTTATTCAGAATAGTCCAAAAGCCTTGTACCTTGCCAAACCGTGATGTCCAAAAAAAATGCCCAAAATAGCTAAACAAAAACTGCACCATAAAAATCAACAAGAACAAATACAAAAAGAAGGAATTGTAAAAACAACAAAATTTAGAATTTGTACTACAAACTTTCTAGCTAAGAATTGATCCTCACCCTTCAATTTCTGTACCAAATTCTTGATCTGCTGGCTGCCATTCATTCCCTCCAAATCATCACCTTTCTCCGTCTATTTAATAGAACCAATTCATCAACAACTGGAGACCAATATCCTCCCCTCTTAAAACTTTTCTTCCCCTAATTTACTACAATAAACTTTAACCTTCAAAACCCCGCTAAAACACCCTCATAAACCAACAACTTCACACAAACCTCAGCTCAAAAATCATATCTCAGTCAACCATCATCAAACCTCTGCTTCCCATACCACAGACTCAAACCTCCGCTACACACACTCAACACACCACGTTCAAACAAATTGCAACACCAGAAATACACATCAACTCAATACAGAAGAAGAAGAAGAAGAAGAGAGAGAGAGGGGAAGAATCATAATAGCACACATGCAGAATAATCTGAAATCAAAATAAAGGAACTTACCTCTAGGTTTCTTGATTTATCTCATCACCGACAGCAAACGCAACATTGACCGGGGAGAGTCTCGTCCCCGTTGGTAGGATCTTTTCCTCTCACCACTTATTTCTTCACTTTCTTTGCAAAAATCTTGATTATGTGATGTTAATTCTTATGTCAATCACTCAAATTCGTTTATGCTCTGCGCTTAATTTAAGGAATATAACCTAGGGTTTTAGAGTTTTTAGTAGAGATGAATTTTTGGAAATAGGTGGAGATATGGAGACATGCAAGGATGACGAGGAAGATGGCAGCAGAAGTTTCAGAATGGAGAGAAAGGGGTGAGCCGTGGTGGATGTTTGGAGAGTGAAAGAGAGGACTCAATTTGAAAATACATGAAGAGTCCTAACCACTCTAACCCCTAAATACTTACACACCGTTTCCAGTTTTGCTTTTATTTGATTTTCTTTTTTTTCTTTTCTTTTTATTAATAAAACTGATGAAAAAACCTGATGATGATGTGTGTATTTGGACCGAAGAGAAATTCGCCTTGGGCCTTATGCGTTTGCGTCTCCACAAGCCCATCACATATTTTGAACAATCTGAGGAGCATGCTAATGCTTGTAACAAAAAAATCACTCATGAATCTTTCATTTTGGGCCTAGCGCCCTTGCTACCTAGCACCCTGAAATCTGGCTTGACACCCCCTGATTTCTTTCATTTCTGAATTTCTTTTTATTTGTTTCCTATTATTTGATCAACATTGTTTAGTATCTCCTTTACATAAAAATGAAAAAAATATGTTATTTTTGTTTTAATATTAAAAAAACAAAAATATTAGGATTAGGTTTTTTATTTCCTTTTGATCATATTATTTATTTACTTGAAAATCATAAAAATATTAGTATTTACTGTCTTTTTGTTTGATTGTTTGCTTGATTCACTTATTCTCCTAGGGTTTCTTAGTCCAACTTAATCTTTGATTAAAGATGGATCGAGATAGACATTATACTTTTATCTAAGCATGACAACTTCAATTAGGGTTATCTCATAATACATGATTAGGTCTTTTTTTATGATTAATGTTCAATCATCTTGCTATGTGTTGATGAACGCTATTTTAATGATGCTTGTGATTAAATCCAAGGGAAAGAGGTTGTGTATATTGACTTCTTGTCAAGTGCTTTCCTTTTGTGTGTTTGTTGTTTCTTTTGCCCATCTTTTATTTGTTTTCATATTTGGTCTATAAACCCTAATTTTCAAACTTGCACCTCTTTCGATAAAAAAAACTTTGACTTAGGTCATTTTATTTTCAAACTTTCTTTCTTAATAAATGCTAAGACATATTAATCATATCAAATTCTTTTCATAAGAATAAACAAATACAAAACTCACTCATTTTTCCACTTTGGATTTTTCTTTTAAAACTTTTTTTTCAAGAGATTATACATGAGCATTTTCATAGTTGAGATGTAATTCTCATATCCCCATTGTATTGATTGAAATGATGTTGATTCTTTTCCATTTGAGAGAGCTAGTGTCATACTTGTGGATTATATATCCAAGTTGGAGCCCTTGTTTCATTGTGAAGCAAAGATCCATCTTTCTCATTCGTATGTTGGATTAGTTTAGTATTCTCCTTAAGATGATGACTTGTCTCTTCTTCTAAAATCAATCAATAAAAAAATTTCAAACTTTTTTGAAGAACTACGTGGTTTTGATTTCACCATTTCACATTGGTGGTATGTAGGCACGAAGCTCATTGAAGTTTCTCCGAATCAAAACAATATAAAACCTTTTTTTCTCATCTACCCAATCTTTTTGCAAACAAACCATTTTAGCCAAAAACACAGATACTACAAGAGGTTTCTATAGAGTACTACAGATACTTTGGGTGCTAACACCTTTCCTTTGCATAATCAACCCCATACCTTAGATCTCTTTATTGATTTTCTTTTTTCTTTACTTTTAGTCTTGCTTCTTGCTTTGCATATTATTATTATGGGTTTTGTTCATACTTTTCCCCTTTCTCTTGGAAACAATAAAGTTAGGTTGTTGATAACACGAAAAGACATTGCATTTTCCGCCTGAATTACATAGATTAAATTCCCAATTCTTCATTTATTATGTCACATTTTATCCCTTTTTGTAGTTTTCGAAACATATTTCAGGTACTTAGCTTTTGCAAGGCATAAATGAGAAAAGAAAGAAAAAGAATGGAAAAATGAAGTAGAAATGACTATTTAGCAGCAAAACACAACATTCTATAAACCAGAAGCGTGTCGCCCGCCACAACACCTGCCGACCGTCACAAGTTGGAAAGTTGTACCCCTCAGCACACTTCATGTCTCGACCGACACATATTCAGTACGCGTGCCCCATGTCACAACACATAGCACGCTCGCCACGATCTATAACAGTTACGAACATCTCTCTATTTGACGCATTAAACGCATGTTCACCTGGATTTTCTCCATACTTCAAGAATGAGAATTATGGGATGTTTCTTATTTTCTCTCACCATTTGTAATGCATAAACGGGAATCAATTACCAACTTGAAAGCTCTCGGAACCTGCTACTATTTTTTACGTTTCTACACTGCTACTTTGTTTTGATTTTTATTGTTCTAATTTCATAACTTTCAGTATTTTAATTTTCTACTTTTCGTAATATTCCATAAGCAATAAAAAACCCACCATCAAAGCAGTATTTTTCCACATCGAAGAAACACTGCAACATTAGTTTGTTTCCAGACTTACAGAATTTTCTTAGGATTACTTTAATTTAATTCGAGATATTTTTACTACAAGTCAATCCTACCGGCTTGTGGAGGATACACATTACTCCAAATTAATTGCTTTGTTATTCACTTTCAGGTTCCTATTTTAATAAGCATAATTTATTTGTTTCCTACCATGCATGCGTTGTTGAATTTATGTTTTAATTTTATGTTGTTCTGTGATAAAATTATGTCTGGCTAGATTCCCTGATACCGGTATGTAAAACTTAATCGAAAGGATTTGGTAATTAACCGACACTATTATTTTTACAAAATAACTTTTCTGGTTTTAATTTCCAATTGAATATTTTATTGTTTTTGTACGGAAGTAAGAGACAATCTAAGGTTAAAATCAACAAAGCGGAAGTTTGAGGTTTTAACCGGATAGTAGTTATTAAAACATTAATTTTAAAAACAGCGGAAGTGCTTTAAAGTTAATTGGACCTTATTTGTTTTCAAGAAATACTGTTGAGTTTTAAATGAACCAACTGAAGCGCTTATTTCAAGCTTAACTGATATGATCTGATTCAAAAGACCGGAAGTTTGAGACGAGGATTTTTAAACGAATAGTTTTCAGCGAAACTGTGTTTTAATACTAAAAACAAATTCCAATGACTTACTGAATCCCTTAAGTTGACGAAATACATACAAGTGTCCCGTTATTAATTATCAGATTTTAGTTAATTCCCGATTAAACATAAACACCTGTTGTACCCCAAAATTTTCCCTCCCATATTTCTCAAAACATTTCAAGTGAAATCCTCAAATTGCTCAAGGAAGTCCAAGGGTTGACCAGACAAAGTCTCTCCTAAGGCAGTCTACCTCAAATTAGGGTTTCATGTTGCATCAAGATACTTGAGTCCAAGGGATCCAAAATGCTCACCATTTCCCTAATATGTTTTCAAGATCATTCATGTCAAGTTTCAAGCCTTGCAGAGGAAGTTTGCTCAGTCAATTGCTCAAAGGCCTGAAAATCGACTACGCTAGGGCAAAAGTCAATTGTGGCCCACATACAGTCAAAATTCAAGATTTTTGGTCAACATATTCATTTTTAAGTATTATTCATCATTTGATCAAGGGTTGATCATGATTCCCCAAGGGTTGCTCACAATTCATCAAAACCCAAAAGTTGCTAAATTAGGGTTTTGTAGGAAAAGTCAACTCAACTTTGACCAAGCATAACTTTCTCATACTTCATGAAGAATGACCCATCCAAAGCTCATTTTGAAGAGGCTTCAATGCCCTACAATTCATATTCAGCTCCCAAGTTCAAAATATGTACTCACAAGAAGTTATGAATTTGGACATTATAGGTCACTTTGAAAAGTCAACAAAAACACCTTTTTTTGTCAAAGCCTCATACACGTTCATGGAAGACTCAATTGATATGAGACAAAAAGGGTTGCTTATAGGACTTCTCAAGATTTATAAAAAGACCAAGAACACCTTCAAAGAGTCAAAATTGAGGAAGTTATGCATTGGTGAAGTTGAACTTTTTTGCAAAATTGTCAAAGGTCAAATGTGCCTCAAATTGCAATTTTTGTCAAATGGGCCCAACTTTTTGTGCTTGTTTTGAGTTTGTAACATGGTCCACGACCCATGATCCTTACCACGTGCCTTTATTTTATTTTTGCCATTTATTTTGATTTTTATTTCAATTAAATCAAATTAAATCAAAATAAAATCATGAAAATATCAAAATCATTTAAACCTTGAGATTTTATGCATATTTCAGGTCTCTTATACAGCTAGCAATGGAATCAAATCGTGCAAGGCATGTTTGTACACAAAAAGATTGGTTTTTGGCTTGTTTTAGAAAGATTTGAATAAGAATCAAATCATGGTTCAATCTTCATAATTACAAAGATTTGGAGCAAGTTTGTAAACCTAATTCACTCAAGGACATATATAGGACAAACTCAGACCAAATGCATAAGGGTGAGAGGCGTGTAGAGTGAAGAACAACTTTCAAAAAATCAAGAAAAAGTGGTGATCTGATTTCATAGTTCCAGGCATTTTCAAGACTTCCAAGCTATCTCATTCGTTTCCTGGGTGTGCAAGGAGTCTATACCAATCACCAACAAAAGTTTTCGTGCCCAGAATTCGCCTCCACAACCCCCACGGGTTGTCATTCTTTTCAAAATCGTATCTCTTTATCCTTGCATCTTTATCATGTTTCAATGACATATTTGTAATCCTTATCATGTTTGCAAGCTAATGGTGACAATTAATTGCATTTTTGTTAGCTATACTGAAATCCACCATTGCTATGGTTTTCCTGTTCGTTTTAGGGGTTTTGATTGCAGGTAAAATTGGCCCAGAAGAGGGGTGCTATGGTGTTCACAAGGTCAAGACGAGTTGATCTGCATCATTAGTTTTGATTTATTGTGCCTGTGTGAGATTTTGGAAAATTGCAGGGGTTATAGCTACGACCTTTCGTTTGTAGGTAAAAATCCTTGACTTTTACCAACAGAGTGAGGAAGAAGAAGGGTGGTGTGGCACCCTCTGATTCATCCATTTGAAATTTACGCGTTTTACAATATTGTTTGCTTGTTTCCAATATAATATTTGTTGTTTATTCCATGTACAAACAAGCGCGCCAGCTCAGTTGGTTATGAGGCGTTGGAAAAACCCATAGGACCTGGGTTCGAATCCCAGGTCCCCCTATTATTTCATAATGTTTTTCATTGTATGACCAGGCATGTGTACAGGCGCATGGACTACCATATTCCCTCATCTTTCAGCCATCAGATCGCCCACAATCTGGATCCAAAGGCCATCACATGAAGGACTACCATGCATCTTAGTCAGACGTGCAACATTGGAACCAGAAGGGTCAACGTGGACCAAGGTTTTTGGGCCCAGAGTTGCTATAGACACCCCTCAATTTCTAGCATACCAGGCCCAATTCTTTCTTTTTCTTTTATATTTTCTTTATTTAATTTATTTTATTTAAATTATTTCTCACACAAATTAATTCTTTTTTACAAAAAAATCCATAAAATCAATTTTCATCAAATTAGATTTAGGTTTTATTTTTTTATCAAAAATTAATTTAATTAGTTTAATTTAATTTTTAAGGTAACTTTAATTCTTTTGTAAATAAATTAAAACAAATTAGAAAGTTAGGTTTTATTTGATTTAACATTTATTTTCTTTTCTCAAAATAACAAAAATATAAAAATAGGTCAAAATAAATCATTTTCTTAATTTAATTTAATTGGTAATTTAGGTTTGTACTTATTTAATTTAAAGCCTTATTTTCTTAAAATAATCAAAAACAACCAAAAATGATTTTTCTTTTGATTAGGTTAGACGGGGTCAAAACCCTAATTTTTTCTCGTTCTCGTTTCATTGCGCGTGTTCATTTATTTTTACAATGTTAATGTAATTGCTCATGGGATGTAATAGTTTAATTAGGACTTTTCGCTTATTTATTGTTTTACGGGTTTTTGGCTATGTAATTAATCCCCCTCCCTGAAGTCTTGTAATAGCGTAGTTTATTTTCCGCATTTTAATTTTCACAAATATTAACTGTTAGATGTATGATCATAGGATTGCATGACAAGAATGTATGTTAATTTTAAAATGGTTAGCAAACCCTAAATATGAAAAGATAATAACTTGAAATCAAAACACTCGCACATGCGCACTCCTAGGGTATACTCTCACTTCGGTTGCCTTCGGTAAACGATCATTAAGTATAGGGTATTTTAGTGGTTTCTCTCTTGTCTAAACAAAGATCAAAAGTCTCGTTCAGAAATGTTGCCTCGGAAAGGTTGCCTCGGAAATGTTGCCTCGAATATGATCTTAAGATATTATGGTTATTACTAAGACGTCCTAACATTGCTTTAGTGATTGTACGTCCCTTTCGAATTGACCCTTACAACTCCAACGACGGTGCTACCTACTCACTAATAGTGGGATAGCGCTGTCTAAAGGAAACAAGAACAGAAACATTCTTTTTTCGAGTAGGTAGATAACTGTTAGGTACTTGCTCAAAACAAACATTTCCACACTTACACCTTTTCAAACAAAGTTTTCAAAAACACTTCGTAACACTCTTGAAGACAGAAGCAAGGGTTAAAACAAAGTAAAACAAAACTTTTCAAACACACAAACACAAAAGCAATTTTTAAAATGATGAGCAAGTACCTAAGAGCCCGTGGAAAACCACGGATATAAAGGGTGCTAATACCTTCCCTTTCTATAATCTATCCCCCGTACTCAAAATCTCGAAAAAGGAATTTTTCTGTGCTTTTTTCCTTTCCCGTTGGATAAAATAAAAGTCGGTGGTGACTCTTGCTTACCGCGACATTTTGCAAACACAAACGCAAAACGCAAACCAACATTTTCCTAAAACCAGTCCGGTTCTGCCACCGTATCACAACACCAAAGTTTTATAATTAGCCTTAGATTTACATAGTGACCCTAAGATAACAGTGGTTTTGACCATCAGTCCTTGTGGGTTCTATATCTTTTAAAACTACGCGATAGACTGTGCACTTGTAGTCACTACACTCAATAGACTCATAAAGTCGCGATCAATTGTGAAGTCTTGTTTTACGAGTCAATTTAGTCAATATCTTGATCTCCGATTTATCACCACTATAGGTTACCAGATCCCTCTTTGTCTACTGGTCGAACCTACTTCCCCTTGGGAGTGTTGGATGTCGGAAAATAAGTATTGGGTTTGTTCCTCTACTGAGTTAGGAACTATTATCTCTATTGGGGAACTCCTTTTTTTTCGAAATATAAATGAGGTATTCTATTCCTTTGTTTTGCTTTTTGCTGTCTTTGTCGACCATTTTCCACTTCTTTAGCAGCTTTCTTGTCGAAAATTGAGTTGCATCTTGGGCAAAGCACCACCTCCCATTCCCTTGCCTTGCAACGGTAAATAAAATCAACCAGACTATCATCAACTTTGGGGTAGGTAATATTCATCTTATTCTCACTGATTTCTCCACCCTCTTCTTCAGCCTCCATGTAGAAATCCTCAGTAATTTTGACCTTATTGATTTCTACTTGTTCAACATAGTGAGTTTCCTCAATTTAAAGTGGATCATAATGAATCTTCATGGGAGCCTTTCTCTTCTTATCAAACTTTAACCTTTTGTCTTTCAGAGCATTTTGAATAAGATCTCTGAAAAGGAAACATTGTGAAGTTTTATGCCAAAAAAATTATGATATTTACAAAACCCTCGTTTCTTTCTTTGTTCTAATGGCTGCACTTTTGTGCCTTGTGACACTAAGATTTGGCCATCTATAACTAATAGATCGAAGATCTCATCCCATTTGGTCACATCACAAGTATAGGTTTTTTTGAGGAACTTATCATTCTTTTCGCGGTCGACAATATTCTTCCCTTTTGCTTGTGTGAAAAGTTTACACTCATATGGAGGTCCTAGCTTCAACCCAGCCAAATCGAGCTTGTTTTCCTCGACATGACTATATTCGAAATTTGACACTTAGTCATCGTCATCTAGGTTAACATAAGCCACTCTCTCTTATTATTCCTACTTACCGTAGCTTTTTCAGCCTTTAATCATTGAACATGTCAAACTCTATCTGCTAGTTGGGACATATCCCTTAGAAATTGGGTATCCAATTTCTTTCTAATAGAATAATCCAAGCCCCCGACAACCATCTCGACTAATTCATGTTTAGACACTTGGTTAAAGAACCTTGCTTTCAACAGTTGAAATCTATTTATGTAATCGTCAATAGTTTCAGTGAACTTTCACTTTACGCTAGCCAATTCTTTCAGGCTAATCCTGGACTACCCCATATAGAATTGTTCATGGAATAATATTTCTAAACGAGTCCAATCACTGATGGAATGTGCAGCGAGTATGGTGAACCACATAAAGGCATTTTTATAAGAGAATTGGGAAAAATATCTCATCCTCAAATTTTCATTATATGCAATATCTCCCACTTCAGTCAAATATCGGGTGATATGTTTGATTATAGAATCATTGGTGTCTCCAACAAATTTGGTGCACTTAGGGAATTTCCAACCCCTTGGGAGTTTCTTGTGTAACACGTACTCTAACAATGAGGGTATATAATTTGGCCTTTATAGGCCCATATTCACACCATTTTGCACCATTATACTTTTGACCATGACTGCAAGATTATTTTCTCCCGCCAGATCGTCTTGTTAGACTTGATGAACCACTTAATCAGCATCCCGATTTTGGTTGACTAAAATAACTAGCGGGGATTCGACTTTCCTAGGTTTGGGTTGTTCGAATACATGGGGCACAAATTATTGACCCTGATTAACAATGTTTTCCTCAAGGATTATTCCCTCGTTTGGAATAGGCCTAGTCGGTTGAAGTTGTACAATTTACCGAACTTGCTCCTGGGGGGCGCCAAAGAAATCAGTGATTTGATTTATCTGAGTCGCTAACTATTTATAAATATGATTTGTATTTTGAATCAAAGGATTGAATATCGTACCAATATTCCGGGTAAGCAAATTAACCATATCATAATTAATTTCATCCATTTGTCGTCTCAACACTGTTACAAAATTTGTGGTGAAAGTCGGCATTACTTGGGAAGAGAATCCCATTTCCAAGGGTTGGGTGGTTCGACCAAGGTTATTTATGGCCGATCCTGATCCCTGTAATGGTGAATATGTAGTCGCTGCATTTTTAGCAAATGTTGACGCATTAGTATGTAAGCCTCTCATCATCGATGTTGGCATGTCGTAAGGTTGTTCACGACTATTCCATGGAACGGAAACTTGGGATGTAAGGCCTAAAATAACTAGCCACAATTGGTCTAGGAGTCCTAGGGTGACTCTGCATTATTGATGGGGATAATGTTTCCCCACTTTGTTCCATTGACAGTATGGTCGATGTGCTAACATTGGATGGAATTTCTTCAGTCAAATTTGCAGCAAATGTGCCTTTCCCCATGGTATTTGACGATTGTTGTACATTTAGGTTGTTACTCTTGAGATAAACCATTCTCCTAACGTATCTCCTAATTGGTCTTCTAACGTTTTCTTTGGTTATCCTCCCAGCTCCTCAATCTCATGCACACTACTCACAGTTTTGAGATGTTTTATGAATGAAGAACATGCAAATTTTAGAAAACAATTTTTTTTTTGCACAAAGGGTCCCACTGGGTATGCCAATTTGTTTACTGTGAAATTTAGTAGACAAGTACCAATCTTTCAAAAGTTTACTTGTAGGATCGACTAGATGATTCTAGAACATATGTGCGTAAAGTTTTCTAGAGTTTGTATAGTTTTGTGTAAAGAGACAAATATTTCGACGTAGGTGAAATCTTGAAATTAAAATGAAAGAGAAAAAGTAAAAGTCCCTAAACACTACTGTGTGCATAGGAACTTTGACACATTTCTTTGAAACAGTCATGTCGAACACCTACCAACTTATTTTTCGAAAATCACTAACAGTATCTTCCAAATTCTACTAAGTGTTTCTTCAATCTTCTTTTTTAATATGCTGAGATTTGAGGTACATCGAAAATCCCGGTTAATAGTATCATGAATCTCACATTAGGTACCTTTGTTGTAACTATTCTTTGGATGTTCTCTTAGGTTTCTTTTTTTATGTTGTGTTAAGTAAAATGATTATGAGGATATACTTAGGAAGTACTCTTAGGAAGTGTTGATGTTGTGTTAAATAAAATGTATCATATGTACCATGAATATCACATTATGTGCCTTTTTTTATTTGTGTTAAGTAAAATGTTTATTGTCGTTATTGTTTAAACAAAGATTTATGATTCAACTACCACATCTCCTACAAATGAGGTTACTACTACTAAGACTTAAAGTAAGAGAGATTCTAGAGGTGCCACTAGGGCTATTCATGGTATGGTTCTCTGAGAAAACTGAACTTAATCGAACCAAACCATAGTTAAAGTTCATGCAAACCGAACCGAACCGTTTCAATTTACTCAAAATCAAACTGAACCAAAGTTATTTGTTTGGTATTCCATTTAGAAATTTCGAACCGTTAGAAGACATTTTTTTTCCAAACCGAACCATTTGTCAAAGAACCAAACAGTTAAATTCATTTTTATTAATTGTTTTAAATTCATTTTATTTTCTATTTTCTGATTGGCTCTGACTTGTGGATAATTGATGATGCTTTTGGTCAATTTCCTAAATATCATTGGAACTTGGGTGTTGATAGGTTGAAAACCTTAATCCACCAAAATGGATGAATGATATTGATGAAGTTGAAACCCTTCTTTTGGTTACCTCTGAGACTTGAGTTCCACTGTGACATCTGTAACACCCTGAATTCTAGATTAATTATTTAATTAGTTAATTTAGCGTGATTACATGAGTCAATGTTAAGTATTTGATATTTTGATGATTATATGTGAGCCTTTATGGTAATTTGTAATATTATGATGAATATGAAGTGTACCATGATGATTGAGATAAATATGATGTTTGAATATGATGTTTGGATGACTATGATGTATGATGGGTTGCTATGTGTAGTATAGTAGGAATTAGACTAATTAAGAGGATTATTAGTATTTTGGAATAATTATAATAATTGTTTAGAATTATTTTAATGGGGAAAAATAGAATAAAAGAAGTGTAGAGAAAATAAGGGCAAGATGGTAATTATTGGAGAATAAGTAAGGACATGGTGGGAAGTTTGATATTAGAGGTCTAAGGGTTATACAAGTAATTAGGGGTAAAGAAAGTCATTATGGAATGATCGTAGAATTGGGAGAAAGAAACTGACGTTGTGGAGAAAGGAGGCCAGGGCACAAAGAGGCAAGAGATTTCGGTAGAGAACCAAAGAGAAGTTGAATTTCTTCCATAATCTTAAGGTAAGGAGAGTTTTTTAATTGTTATTATATTTTATTTAAAGTTTAGATGATTGGTAGATTGCCTTGGGTTTTGGTTGATGGTGATTTGGTGTTGTTTTATGAGAAATTAATGAATTGGTGATGAATAATAGGTTATAATTGATGTATATTGAGTATAGAATTATAAGTTGTTGATAGATGATGAAACCTTGTGAGTAGGTGGTGTTTTAGAACCTGTAATATGATATAATCGCAAGAGAATTGGACTGGTTTATGCAGGAAATCGCAATAGAAAAATCATGTTGGCACAAGATCGTCGGCCGATGGGGGATGTGTCGCTGGGTGACGGAGCTTTGCCAAGCGAAGGTGGGAGCGAAGGGAGGAAGATTTGGAGCTAGTTTCTAGAGTGTGTCGCCCTTAGTGTCGTTAGGAGAAGTGTGAAGAGAAGGTAGCATCACCAGGCGACGGAAGTGTGTCGCCAAGTGGCGGAAGGCAAAATTGGTTGTCTAAGTTGGAAATCTTAAAATGATCATAACTTTAATTCTAGAGCACAAATTGAGGTGTCGTCCGAAGCATTGGATAACTAACACAATGAACTTTAATAACATGGATAAAAATGAGACTTAAGGACTATATCTATGATATATAAGTTAGAATAGAATTATGTTCCCTGTGTTGAATCGCAATGATGTTTTATTCATGATGATGCTTTGCTTATGATGATGCTTTGTCTATGATAATGATGTTATAATGTTGTGTTAATTACTATGATGATGTTATGATATTTTGTTTATTACTATGATGATGTTATGATATTATGTTGATTACTATGATGATGTTATGATGTTGTGTTGATTACTATGATGATATGATGATGTTTGTGATGAATCATGAATGGTGATGCGCGTTGACTAGTCGCGGTCATATTAAATATGATGTTGTGCATCATTGCATTCATGGAATATTTATGACTTCGGTCCAGTGAAGTTAGGACTTCGGTCCGGTGAAGTTAGGACTTCAGTCCAGTGAAGATGATAGGACGATTTTCCAGTGAAGCCAACAATCCCATAGTGTGGATTGGGTGTAATAGTGAAGTGCTCTGGTTCTAAGCGTGAATCGATCTATGGTGGGGATCTTTGGAGATAACAATGACTGAGTCATCAGTGAAGTTTGGGTACTACATTCATGAGTCTATGACGTTGTATTACATTCTATGTGACATTTCATAATGATTTATTTATGATGTTTGATGATACATTATGTATAATGATATGTGTACGTGTATTGCTGAAGTTTTGGAGGTGTGAGTATAACATGAATATGTGATGATGCATGATGCCTTGCTTATGTGTATATTTACTATGTTTATTATTTATGTCTTATATAATGATTATGATTTACTCACCCCTTCTGCTTCAATTTTGCCTCCTCACGGGTAACGCGCAGGTGATCGAGAATAGTCTGTAGAAGCCCTAGAGGATAACTATGGAGTGTGTCTATTTTCTTTTTTGTTGAATAAAGGGAGTCTTGCTCTGATATGTAACATCATGGTTGGGATTGTTTTATTTGGAACTTTTGTTCTTCGTTTTGTTTTAAGATGTTGAGTCACCCTACGTGGTACTCTAGATGTTTTGATTTATAAGTATGAGTTATGAAATATGACTAAATTTTATGAAGTATTATAATATGGTGTTTTGAACTATGATTTCTGCTGCCATGATTTGAAGAATCAAATGGTGATTTTATCTTGTTAACTATTTTGAAAACCCGTGTTATGGAGCAGGATGTATCGTCATGATGTTTTATATGAAGATGTGACACCCTTGTTGGTGATATACTATGATTTATTTATTAAAAAAAGTTGTGAATGTTCCTTGGGATTTAGAAGGGTGTTACATTAGTGGTATCAGAGCATGCTGGTCTGTTCAGTCAGGTTATTAAGTCTGTAGTGTGTGACGGTGGAATACTGTCGAGATAATTTCTAACCATTGTGATTGTTATTGATGTGAAGCAATAAATGGGTGGAAGGAATGATGCTTCACTTGCTGCTTCTTTGCAATCTGTTGCTCAAGCTGTGCAACATCAGCCTAATGATGGATCCCGTGTTTTGGAGACGTTCTAGAGGAATCATCCACCTGTTTTCAAGGGTAGGTTTAATCCTAATGGAGCACAAGTTTGGATCAAGGAGATTAAGAGAATATTTCGAGTCATGGATTGCTTAGAGACGTAAAAGGTGTGATTTGGTACGCATCAACTGGAAGAGGAAGCTGATGACTGGTGGGTCGGTACTCATTAGAGACTGGCAACTCTCGGTGAAGTGATTACTTGGGCTATGTTCAGCAGGGAATTTCTGAGGAAGTAATTTTCTGAGCATGCGTGCAGGAAGAAAGAGATTGAGTTTTTGGAGCTGAAACAAGGAAGTTTGGTGGTGATGGAGTATGCTTCGAAGTTTGTGGAACTAACAAAGTTGTATCCACATTACAGTGAAGCAATTGCTGAGTTCTCAAAGTGTATCAAGTTTGAGAATGATTTACGCCCGGAGATCAAGTGCACGATTGGGTATCAGCATATCCGTGTGTTTTCAGAGTTGGTGGACAGCTGCAGGATCTTTGAGGAGGACATCAAAGCTCATTCAGGTCACTTTAAGAGTTTGAATGAGAAAAGAGGAACATAATATCAAGATCGTAAGAAGCATTATGATGCCCCAGCTAATAAAGGAAAACCGAAGGCTTATGATGGGAAGAAGACAAGTGAGGGAGGAACTCCCGCTTCTATCAAGTGTTATAGGTGTGGTGAATAAGGTCACCGGTCCAATGAATATGACAATAAGGTGCTGAGGTGCTACAAGTGTGGTAAGTTCGGTCATCATGCTCTTGAATGCAATAATGATGGCTTAACTTGTTTCAATTATGGAGAGCAGGGTCATATCAGTACTCATTGTCAGAAACCATGTAAGGATGTTACTTCTCAGACCAATGGTAGAGTGTTCATGCTGAGTGGATCGAAGGAACCTAAGAAGGACAACTTGATTTAAAGTACTTGATTTATCAATGATCTTAAATTGGTTGCTATTATTGATACTGGTGCTACTCATTCGTTTATTATGCTAAAATGTGCTACTAAGTTAGGATTGAAATTGTCTGATATGAATGGTAGTATGGTGATAGATACTCCGGCTAGTGGTTCTGTTACTACTACTTACGTTTGTTTGAAGTGTCCTTTGATTATTTATGGCAAGAGTTTTATGATGGGTTTGGTGTGTCTTCCCTTACACCAAATCGATGTGATTCTTAGAATGAACTGGTTGGAGTTTAACTATGTTTATATCAATTGTTATAATAAGACGTTGAGGTTTCCTAAGTTTGGTGATAATGGAGAATTGGTGTTGTTGAATGCTAAGAAAGTGAATGAACTTTTGGAAGATGAAGCCTTGATGTTTCCGATGTTTGTGTCCTTGCAAGTTGATGGTAAAGGTGAGAATATGAAATTATTGTTTTTCTGTGAATTTCCAGAGGTGTTTCTAGATGACATTAGTAATTTACCTCCTGAACATGAAGTGGAGTTTTTTTTATAGATTTGGTGACAAGTACAAGTTTGATGTCGATGGCCCCTTATAGAATGTTAGCTTCAGAGCTGAGGGAGTTAAAGAAATAATTGGAAGAGATGCTCGAGAAGAAGTTTGTTTGACCGAGTGTTTCGCCGTGGGGTGCTCCAGTGTTGCTAGTTAAGAAGAAGGATGGAAGTATGAGGTTGTTTGTAGATTACAGACAATTGAATAAAGTAATGATTAAGAACAGGTATCCACTATCGAGAATCGATGATTTGATGGATCAGTTGGTGGTGCTTATGTTTTCTGTAAGATTTACTTGAGGTTGGGTTATCATCAGATTCAAGTTAAACTAGATGATATTCCAAAGATAACTTTTCGAATGAGATATGGCCATTATAAATACACTGTGATGTTTTTTGGTGTATCTAATGCACTAGGTATTTTTATGGAGTATATGAATAGAACTTTCCATTCATATTTAGATAAGTTTGTCGTGATGTTTATTGATGATATTCTGATCTATTCTAAGACAGAAGAAGAGCATGTTGAGCATTTGCGAATGGTGTTGCAAGTGTTAAAGGAAAATAAATTGTATGCAAAGTTGTCAAAGTGTGAATTTTGGATAAAGGATGTTAGTTTTCTTGGGCATGTGATTTATATTGGTGGAATGGTTGTGGATCCTTCTAAAGTTGATTCTATATTGCAATGGGAGGCTCTAAAGTCTGCAACTGAGGTTCGAAGTTTTATTGGTTTGGTAGGTTACTATCGAAGGTTCATTGAAGGATTTTCTAAGTTGTATTTACCATTAACTCGGTTGACTCGAAAGGGTCAAGCTTATGTGTGGGATGTTGCATGCAAAGAAAGTTTTGTAGAATTAAAGAAGAGGATGAAGACTGCTTCGGTGTTGATTTTTCCTAATCCGAGTGAGTCTTTTGTGGTGTATTGCGACGCGTCTAAGATGGGACTTGGTGGTGTGCTAATGTAGAATGGATAAGTTGTTGCTTATGCTTCTAGAAAACTTAGAGTTCATGAAAGGAATTATCCTACGCATGACTTAGAGCTAGCATCGGTGGTGTTTGTGTAAAATATTTGGAGAGATTATCGTTTTGGTTCTAAATTTGAAGTGTTCAATGATCAAAAGAGTTTTAAGTACTTATTTGACCATACAAAATTGAATATGAGACAAAGAAGGCGACTTGAATTGTTGAAATATTATGACTTTGATATGAGTTACCATTCGGTAAGGCAAATGTAGTTTCCAATGCATTAAGTAGGAAGTCACTGCATATGTCAAAGCTTATGGTTTAAAAGTTGGAGATGATTGATAAATTCAGAGACATGAGCTTAGTGTGTGAAGAGACTTCCAATAGTGTGAAGTTAGGAATGTTGAAACTGACTAGCAGTATAATAAAAGAAATCATAGAAGGTTAGAAGTTTGATTTGAGGTTAGTCGATCAATTAACTTTAATTAACAAGGGAAAAGGAGATAAGTTCAGAATTGATGAGGATGGTGTAATGAGGTTTGGAAATAGAGTGTGTGTTCCGGATATCACAGAGCTTAAGAAGAGTATCCTTAAGGAAGTACATAGAAGCGGGTTGAGTATTCATCCCGATTCTACGAAGATGTATCAAGACTTGAAGCAGCTATTTTGGTGGCCTGGTATGAAGAAGGAGATCGCGAAGTTTGTTTATGCTTGTTTGACTTTTCAGAAGTCGAAGATTGAATATTAGAAGCCTATGAGTCTTATGCAACCGTTGAGTATTCTAGAATGGAAGTGGGACATTGTTTCCATGGTTTTTGTGTCGGGTTTGCCGAAGACTGTTAAAGGTAATTATTCGATTTGGGTGGTTGTGGATAGGTTGACTAAGTCGGCTCATTTCTTACTAATGAAGATCAATCATTGTGATACGGTGGGAGAACTGACTATGGGTTTTGCGTTTGTATTCGCACTTGTGCGGTTGAGCAAGAGTCGCCACCAACTTTTTATTTTATCCTAAAGGAAAGGTTAAAAAAGCACAGCAAAAACCTTTTGAGATTTTTCTTGGGTCCGGGGGGTAGATTATGAAAAGGGAAGGTATTAGCACCCTTTTCATCCATGGTTATCCATGGGCTCTTAGTTACTTAGTTTTTTAGATCACTTTGCCTTGATTTTCGATTGCTTGAAAATGGTGTGTGTGTGTGTGTGTCTGTCTTGAAAATGTTTTGGAAGAAGATGCCTTGTCTTAGGCTACCCTTGTAACAATTCTTTACTCGAATGTTTTACAAAGGTTTGTATCTTTTCGAAAAGATGTTTCAAATGTTTTTAAGAGTTTGTTTTGAAAGTGTTTGTGGAATGTGGTTTTTGAAAAGAAGGCAAGTGTTTTTGCAAGTTGATCTCAAGTAACTAAGAGTTTTGTCTACCCTATTGTACTCAAAGGTTTTTCTCTATGTTTTCAACCCTTTTTAACAATTTTGTTCCACCATTGAATTTGATGGACAATCTTACGTTTAGGAAGTTTGTTCGGGACGGGCGCGGGTCATCGTATGGACCATGAATGCAATTGTGCCAAGTGTCTTTGGCAATTTACTTTGAAGGGACTATGATCATTCCATTTAGGCAACATTCGAAAGCGTCATCGAGGGACTTATGATCATTTGAATTTGTTTTGCCAAAGATACTCGACGTGCAAGCATGGCCCATTTTGGAAGACAACATGTGGGATTACCCTAGAGGGTGCAAGTGTGATTGTGTATTGATTTCATGTATTTGTATTGTATTAGGTTATCTAGCGTTTGGTTTTATGTACATGCAAACCCTAGGTCTAACCATGGTATAATTGAAAGCGGTAAATTGCGAAAAATGTAAAATCTACGCTATTACAAAATAAGTATCCGGGTGTGGGGGTACAAATTTACGAATGGGGATGAGACTTAGGAATATAGTGTCTAATAGGTTACAACCAAATCGAATCGATCAAATGTAAATGCAACGAATATACAAGTATAAGCGAATGTATAATGTATCAAAATGCAAGTATATTGCGTAAGTGTACGTGTATATGTGTATGTGTATTTGTATATGCAATTATTTATAGGTTAGGGATGTGAAATTAAATGAGTATTATTAAGTATGTATTTGTTTTTTGTATTATGTACACAAAAGTATTTTAATAAAAGAAAGGAAAATGTTTTATATTCTATTTTTCTAGATATTAAAAATAATGCATTTTAATTAATCATGTACAAATCCAAAGTTCTAATTTTAAGGAGAAAAATATTAACTTTAAAGGAAAAATTATGTATTTATGTACAAAGTAAGAAAATTTAATAAAATAAAAGAAAAGGTATTTTAAGTTCTATCTTCTTTATGTATTAATATTAATGTATTTTAATGAGTATTTTTATGTACAAAGGGGTTTTAAAGAAATAAAGAAAACCGTTTAACTTAAAAAGGTAATATTCATGTATTTTTAGTTAACATTTTTAAATAAAAAAAAAATTAGGGTATCATTCATTAAAAAAAGTTAAGTTAAAAAGGAAACAAATAAAAGTGTTTTTATTTTAGTTTGTATAAAACGAAAAAATGAATAAAAGAATTAAATGGGCTTGGGTCTTATGCTGGCCCAAAACAGAATTGAAAATGGATTAGGAAAAGGGGGTATACGCCTGTTTTACTGGGCTTGAGGGATTTGGAAAGGGCAAGGCCCAAACGCGTTTTGGGAAACAAATGTTTTAGGGTTCATCAGTTTTTTGTTTCATTTGGGATATTTGGCTTAGGGTTTGTGAGCGACAGAAGCGCCGTTCGTTCGTTTTTTGTTCATCTTCTTCGTTCGTTCTTGAGTGCCATCTCCTCCGCCTAGCCACCTACGCCACCTCTCATCCTTCCCTTCGCGTTTGCTCAAGCAACGGTAAAAGGGTAAGACTTTTGTTCTAGCGCATCCTTTGAGGATTTCACGTTTTACGCATGTTTTGATTCTTATATACTCTGATTTTGATTATGGTTTATGCAAGATTTTGAAATGAGGGAAAGGGAATACTACCTGTCGGAGACGGAGAAGGAGGAGATTAGGAGGTGTTACGGCGGCTTGATGGCGAAGAGGGGAGATGCGCGACGCTGAAGCTAGCTTTGGGAAAACTTGGTATTTCTGTACCTTTCTTTTAGGCTTTATGATGTCAAGCTGAAAGCTTGATACACATGTCTTCTTTTCTTCTTCTCCTTCTTGTGTTACCTTCTGTTTATGTCGCCTCGAATGTTTGTGTTTGGTTGCCTTGGTACACTTTGTCTCTCTGACTTTCTTCTTCTCTTTTACTGCCTGGATACCTCTGTATGCTTGCCTTTTGATTGCCTTTTGATTTCCCAAGGATGAACCTAGGGTTCTGAGGTCCCTGGATGCATGCTTATGTTACCTGTGTTGGATGCCTTGAGATACCTCTTTTACTTGTCTTTCAATTGCCTTTTGATTGCCTTTTTATTGCCCTGTGATGAGTACTCCTCTGAGGGCCTGCCTTGAATGTGCTTCTGAACGTTGGTTGCCTTTGGAATGTTTCTGAACGTTATCCCTTTTGCCCAATGATGGTGCTCTTCGAGGGCTTGAGGGTTACAGGTTGCCTGGGTAAGTTTTGTTGGTTTTGAAAGTAGATAAGGTTTTTAGAGGCTTTGATGTTTGATGGTTAAGGCAGGTTTAATGCTTCAGGTTTGATGCTTTAGGTTGATGGCCTCTTTTCAACTGGTTTTTTTTTGTGTTGGAGTTTTAATGGTACAGGTACAGGTTTGTTTGTTTATGTTTTTGAGCTAGGCATTCTGGCTTCAGGTCTTGGATACCAGGCTCTTTTCTTTGACAGTGGTTTAATGGTTTTTGAATGGCTTACAGGTTATGGCCTTTTTTTTAGATTGTTGGTCCTTTTCGTGAGACTTGAAGGCTTATCTCTCTTTTTTTTCTTTTTGTGTATATCCTTGCTCTTTTAACACAGGTTGGTGTTTTATGGATTTGTGGTTATTAGCAGGTTGTTAGGCTTTTGAGGCTCAGGCTTCATGTTAGGCCTTTTGACAGGTTATCGCCTTGACAGGTTGTGCTTGCTTTTTGTTTTTATCCCCCTTTTTCTGAAAACTTATGCATTTTCGTATTATATCATCTTCCTGCCTAAAGCCTAAGCCTAAACACTTCTTCTTTCTTCTCTCTCTCCAGTACACTTTAGGCATTAAAATAATGTTTGTACTGTACTTTCTGAAAGGGCCCCTTCTTTAGGAAATGATGAAAATGAGTTTTATTGCTTGCATAACAATTTTCCTCTGCATATTTTATCTCTTCTTTTGACAGCTTTTGTACTTTTGGATCTTTTGATATCTTTGCCAAATCTTCTTCTTTGGTAGCCTTGAATAGCTTTGTGACATTTTGACAGTAAGTTGGAATTTTTCAGTTTGGACTTCTAGTTTGGTTTGAACTTGGAGTTTTTGAGATTTGAACTTATGCAGTTTGGATAATTTTTGAATTGTGCAATTTTGACTTTTGTGCATTCATTTTTAGCAAATAAAAACTCGTCCCTCTTTGTGAACTGGGAGAAATCCCGTGATTTGCAGAGAGGGTTAACTGATCCCAATCAGTGGCCCTTAATGATGAATTGTCTTTTATTTATCTGTCATTATTTATTTATCTGCTATTTGACTTTTCTTCTTTTCTTTTTGCAGATGAATATTTGGATGGAGAGGGGTATTAAATGAAGAATGAAGAATTAGAAAAAATAGGATAGTTTCATTTTTTTATTTAAATTTAAACTAATGTAAAATCATTGTTGTAAATAAATTGTAAACAATAATTGTACGAATAGTTTAAAAATAAATAAAAGTTTTTATTATCCAATTAATTCTATTTCCTTTATTGTTTACTTATTATTTAAAATTCTTTGAATTAAAATAATTGAAAGATAAATTCCAATCACTTAATCTTAGAATAATAAATAATTTAAATAAACAAAGCTTTAGCACTTGATCAATTAAACCTGGCGTTTCCAACACCCAAAGCAAAGCAACAGTTAATCAAAACAACTGATCAGGCGCATTCCCTTTTCACTGATTTCTTACCAAACACTTGTAAATCCAAACTGAATGTATCCTTTGACTGGTTCAATCAAACAAACGTGAATTCAATCCAAATGCCCTCTTTTTACTGATTAAGTCAAACAATGCGAATTCAACCCAAATCTCGGAATAACTTGCAAAGTGCTGTAGAATTTAAATCCTTCTGAGAACGTGCCCAAAAAAACCCTAATTCCTAATTAAATTCCAAAGAGCGTTCGCCTGATCAAAGTTGAGCCAAAATCAACCAAAACCCTAAACCAACTGTTTGAAACATTCCAGAGCCCTGAAAAATCAATAAAACCCTAATTGCGTCTGACTGACGAGAAAAGTCCGTTTGACCGATTCTTGAGCCAGTCTGAAAAAATCAGGAAACGCCTGAAGCTGCGATTTCTTGTGGAAAAATGCGAGGGCAAATTTTGGGGTACAACAATCATCCTATGGAGAAGTTAGCTGATATGTATATTAAGGAAATTGTGAAATTTCATGGAATACCCTCGAGTATCATGTCAGATAGAGATCCGAGATTTACGTCGAAATTTTGGACAAGTTTGCATAATGCCTTTGGTACTAAGTTGAAGTTGAGTTTCATATATCATCCTCAGACAGATGGACAGATGGAAAGAACGATTCAGTCCTTAGAGGATTTGTTGAGGGCTTGTGTGCTAGAACAAAGATGAGCTTGGGATAGTCACTTACCATTGATTGAATTTACTTATAATAACAGTTTCCATTCTAGTATTGGGATGGAACCGTATAAAGCGTTGTACGATAGGAGGTGTAGGACTCTATTATGTTTGTATGAGTTAGGCGAGAGTGATGTTCTCGGACCTAAGGTTGTGCAAGAGACAAATGTGAAGATAAAGATGATCTGAGAGAAGATTAAGGATTCTCAAAGTCGTCAAAAGAGTTATCATGATAAGAGGAGAAAGGGTCTTGAGTTCAAGAAAGATGATCATGTATTTTTGAGAGTTACTCTGGTAACCAGTGTTGGTAGAGGTTTTAAGTCGAGGAAACTTACATCGCGTTTTGTTGGTCCGTATCATATATTGGAGAAGATAGGTGAGGTGGCTTATTGGATTACTTTGCCTCCGTCACTTGCGAATCTGCATGATGTGTTTCATGTGTCTCTGTTGAGAAAGTATATAATGGATCCTTCGCATGTGATTCAAATGGATGATTTATAGGTGAGAGATAACCTGACTGTTGAGGCATTGACAGTGCAAATAGAAGGTCGGGAAGTGAAGAAATTGTGAGGCAAAAACATTGTCTTAGTGATAGTATTATGGGGCGGACCAACTAGTGAAAGGTTGACTTGGGAACGTGAGGATCAGATGAGAGAGTCTTATCCGATGTTGTTTCCGTCAGGTAATTTTAGAGGGAGAAAATTCTTTTAAATGGGGGAGAGTTGTAACACCCTGAATTCTAGATTAATTAATTAATTAATTTAGCATGATTAAATGAGTCAATGTGAAATGTTTGATGTTTTGATGATTATATGTGAGCTGTTATGGTAATTTGTGATATTATGATGAATATGAAGTGTACCATGATGATTGAGATAAATATGATGTTTGAATATGATGTTTGGATGACTATAATGTATGATGAGTTATTATGTGTAATATAGTGGGAATTAGACTAATTAAGAGGATTCTTAGTATTTTGGAATAATTAGAATAATTGTTTAAAATTATTTTAATTAGGAAAAATAGAATAATAGAAGTGTAGAGAAAATAAGGGTGTGATACAGTGGGAGAACTGACTTGGTTGTTTTGTGTTTTATCGTAATTGTTGCGGATAGCAAGAGTCGCCACTGACTTTTCTTTTATCCAATAAAGGAAAGGGCGAAAGGAACAGGAAAGACCTTTCGAGATATTTTCTTGAGTTCAGGGGGTAGGTTATGAAAAGGGAAGGTGTTAGCACCCTTTTCATCCGTAGTAATCTAAGGGCTCTTAGTTGCTTGCTAGATCACTTTGGAAATTGCTTTGTTTGAAATGTGTTTGTGGTGGGTTTTTAAAAGTAATTTGAAAATTCCTTTGTTGCGGAAAACTTTGTAATGATTCTCGTCTCTATAAGAATGTATAATAAAGTGTTAGTTTTTGAAAATAGTTCAAAGGGATGTTTGTTTTTGAAGATGTTTTGAAAGTGTAAGTGTGAAAATGGTTTTAGTTTGTGAGCAAGAAACTACGAGTGTCCTACCTTCTCAAAAGATCTTTGTTTTTTTCCTCCTCCTTTATATGTTTCTATCTTACCATTGATTGGTAAGAAGCCCCATCATTGGATGTGAAGGGACAGGCGCGGGTCAATTGTATAGTCGTTGAAGGCAACTTATGAGACGTTTTAGCAATTTTTGTAAGGGGCTAGATCGTTTGCCAAAGGCAACATCGAGGGACTATGATATTTTTTATCGAGGGTCTTTGCTAAAACGCCCATGTTCGAGGAACATGAATATTTTTCGAGGCAACAAGCGAGGTTACCCTAGAGGTGTACGTGTGCGAAGTGTGTTTGATTGCATGCATTTTTGTCTTTGAGATTAGGGTTTTCTAGCGGTTGATTTTATCTTTCCATACACACCCTAATTACTAACAATTTATATTAACACGGTAAATTTCGGAAATTAAAATCTTAAGCTATTACATCATTAGGGGAGTGGGGGTACAATTTAAAAATGGGGATGAAGTATAAACTTAAATATTACAACCATATCTAATAACAATGAAGACAATATAAAAACAATGTAAAATAAAGGAAAAATTGCATTTTGAACTATTATGTGTCGACACATGCTGTTATGCATCGACACATAACTTTCCTTGCCCCTGTAAAACCAAACCAACTCAGTATGAGTCGATACATAATGGGATGTGTTGACTCATGCACCTGTTTGTGTCGACACATACACGTTTTGTATCGACTCATGCACCTTTCATCCTTCTGTTTTGGGGTCTGGATAACAGTATGAGTCGATGCATAAGCCCATGTGTCGAATCATACCATATTTTTTCACTAGAATGAGTCGATCCAAGTGGGTATGTGTCGACTTATGCTGCAGTTTTTTGCCTTAAACATTGTTTTATTGTCTATACAGGTCAATTAACAACATATGATTGATAAACATAAACAGCAAGCATATGGTTAGCTCAAAGGGGCAATGATTACTACATTTTATCTTCAAATATAAATCATTAATGATGTATGAAAAAATGAAAATTCAAGAAGACTTACCTTGAGACTGCACTTGGTGTTTTAAACCTGAATACTTCTCAAGATGCTGTGATGGCTCCAATGAATCTCCAGGAAGTTGTTCCAAATTGTTGAATTACACTAACTCAGTCAAGTTATACAATACTACTTTTGTGTTTGAAGGGTGAAGATAATGGCACTATAGAGACTATTTTTATATTTGAACAATCTCTATGTGATATGAAGTGTTTGGCTGATTGGTTTATGGGAGAGTTTGTAAGATGGAATAATGGATTGAGGTTCTGTTTTTGAGACTGAGAATCAAGATGAGTATGAGAAAGGGTCTTTTATGAATGAGCAGAGTTTACAAAGAATGCTATTTTTTCTATTCTCTCTTTTTTCTCTCTCCAAGCCCCCCCCCTTTGTGTGTTGTGAAATCAATATATTTATAGAGGAAGTTTTGCTGGGATTTTGGGAGGGAAACAAATAACAATTTGAACAATTTGGGTATGCTGCAGCATTGCCTTTTAGATGTAGCTCTCATATGAAAATTTGATGCAAACATGGGGCTGAGATAATGCAAGCTTGGACTGGGTTGATAGTAGCATAGCAGGGCTGTTTTTGCAGTAGTTTTGGAGTGTTATGACAGCTTGGTGCAAGGCTGTTTTATAGCAGTATAGCAGACTGTCTTTTGACATGGTTTTGGGCTGTTATGTGGGCAATACAACAGGCTTGGACAATATTGTTTGTAGCATGATACAAAATCTGGTTTGTGGACCAATTTATGCAGATTGTAACAAAGACAAAGCATGCTTGTAGGCAACATAGTGGCAAGGTTTGAGTCAAAGGGGAAGAGTTCAAACAAGACCAAACCTAGGATTTGTACTCTTGCAAAAATGCCACTTTGTAATAACTTGAATTATTTGTAACATCTTGAATTATTTTGAATTATAATGAAAAGATGTCATGAAGCAATGAAATTAACAAGTATAGAAAATACTTAGAAAAATTTCCAAGTCTTGCAAAGTTGGATTTTTGACTCTTGATTTTTGATGATCAAATTTCATATTTTGGATTTCTTGATGAAATGTGATTTTTGGGACTCAATTTTGGTCAAAAAGTCAAAGTTTAACTTTTTAGTACACGGTTGACTTTTTCCACCAGTTGACCAAATTTCATCTATCAATTCACTGATCTCAGGAGATGAATTGAAATATGCGATTAGGTTAAAATGACACGCTCGGATCCTTGAGATCATGCTTCCAACCAATAAATCAGGTATTAGGTCAAAAATCAAAGTTCGACCATTTTCAGTCAAAACCCTAATTTTTCCCATTTTGCCCTTTTGATAATTTGAATGACTTTCTTGGAAAATCGTGATCCAAGACTTGAAACTTGACAGAAGTAATCTTGAGGGTCCATAATGATCCATGAAAGTCATTTGACACATTAGAAATCTGACTGCCTTTGTACAAACTCAAACCCTAATTTAAAGCATCAGTGTTGAAGAGATTGTTTGACCAAGTCGATACTTGCGCAAACTTGAGTCATTGAAGATATTTGTAGGAAATATCTTGAGAAATGAGAGGGGAAATTTTAGGGTACAACAACTTCCCCTGTTCAATCTTCTTAAACCTGAAGAGTTAGATTGGCGAGTCTGCCATTCATGACTTGAAGGTGGAAGATGATTGAACACTAGAGTGCCCATAAATTTGCACTCGATGATGTGGTGGTTGATTATGTCAGAAATGGGCTTAAATATGCCATTTCGAGAGGTGATGGAGAGTTTGTCAGAGATGGGCTTACAGATGCCATCCAGGGTGACTGTTGGTAGAAATTGGAAGAAGTATCAGAATAAATCTTTGGTCAATTTATACTGAAACAATAGATGTCTTAAAGGAAGTGTTTGTCATGTAGATAGTCTCCACGTCTTTTTTTGGGAATTGATCTACAATAAATTTGTTGGTAAACCCGTCTTGTTTTTAGAGTTCATGCCATTGGTGATAAAGATAGTCGCCCCATCCTGTTTCGGGAATTGATATTTATCTAACCAAAGAGAAAGAAAGATAGTTTCCCTGTCCTGTTTCAGGAGTTAATCTTCAATCTGCTCTTGTAGATAGTTATCCTGTCTTATTTCAGGTATTAATCTACAATCAGTTTGTTGGTAAATCCAATCTGCTTCGGGAGTTAATACCATTGGTGATAAAGATAGTCGCCCCATCCTTTTTCAGGAGTTGATCCTTACCTAACCAAAGAGAAAGAAAGATATTTTCCCCGTTCTGTTTCGGGAGTTAATCTTCAATCTGCTCATGTAGATAGTTGTCTTGTCTTGTTTCAGGTATTAATCTACAATCATTTTGTTGGTAAACCCAATCTTCTTCGGGAGTTAATACCATTGGTGATAAAGATAGTCGCCCTATCCTGTTTCAGGAATTGATCTTTACCTAACCAAAGAGAAAGAAAGGTAGTTTCCCTGTCCTATTTCAGGAGTTAATCTTCAATTTTCTCATGTAGATAGTTGTCCTGTCTTGTTTAAGGTATTAATCTACAATCAGTTATTCACAGATAGTTGTCCTATCTTGTTTCAGGAATCAATCTGGAACTTGTTGAAAATTGATGATGATACTTGTTTGTTGATCTTTCCTGAAAAGGTAAAGAATTAGTTGTATGCAATATCATGATACATGACATACATTGTACAATGATGTTCTCAAAATAAATGAGATTGTGCTATATGTATTTTATATGCATATGCTATGATGTTTGTAAAGTAATGTATGAATGCAATATATGAACTGATTAGTTGTTTGTCATTGAATTGAAGGAAAATAAATCTCTTACTGCTGCTAGGGATAAAGAACGTGATTCTTCATTATTTGTTGAAGTTAAATTTCTGAGAGATGGACTTCCATGGCTAGAGAAATAAACTCTAATGGGAAAAGAAAACTCCATAAACTGTTTGGGGATTTTTATGAAGCCTTATTAGGGAACCCAAGAAGTTTGTGAACCATGTTATAGAATTCTTCAAGATGCTGGGGAGATGATTGGAGACTCTTACTCTGCGGGGGAATCATCTCTTGATCGAAGAAGAAAGTTCAGCTGTTATCTGGTCAAATTCCAGGTTTCACACCAACTTGCTGGGAATAAGGAAATTAACAGTTATCTAGTCGGATTCCAGGCTTTATAGCAACTCACTGGGGATAGTGGCAAACTTTACTGGGGAAGAGGAGTTTTGTTAGTGATTTGAAGAAGTTAAACTATTATTTGGTCGGGTCCAGGTTTCATAGTAACTCGAACGGTTATCTGGTTGGGTCCAGGTTTCAGTAACTTGATCTTGAGGTTAACTGGTATCTGGTCGGGTCTAGGCTTCAACAACTAGAACTGTTATCTGGTCGGGTCCAGGTTTTAGAAATTATTTGTTTTGAAAGAGATGAAGTTGAGCTAGTATCTGGTCGGGTCTAGGCTTTATAGTAACTTGCTTTGAAAGAATGGAGTCAATAATTATCTGGTCGGGTTCCAGGATTTACAGTAACCTCTGATGATAGTAACGACACCATTGGGGGTTGTAATGACTTAACCGGGGGGTGAAGGAGTTTTGTCCATTGATTTGTAATAGTCTGAGAGGTCAACTCAGGAGGGGAATTTGTATTTTGTTGGGGAAATGAACCCTATTGAAAAAATTATTTTGACGACCTGCTGGGGAGGTGGCTTCTTTAGGTAGAATTCGACAAGGCTTTTTCTTTTAAGACCAACTCGGCTGGGGAGAGGGTTTTCGAGAGATTGAGACTCTGGCTGGGGATTGCATGAACCCAACTTTGTGGGGATAATCCTGTGGAGATATCCATGAATTTGGCCTTGTGGGGCTTGGACCCTTATCTGTGAAAATTATTATGTGACGATAATCTTATAAAGGGGGCTCTGGCGACTTCAATGGGGATCACCTTATGAAAGGGACTTCATGAGGATTTGTCATTGTCCAAAGTAGTAAGTGTTGTAGCACTGCCAAAAAATGTTTGCTTGGTTGTGCGTGACCTTTTACTAGAATTCATGCTGGATGCCCCAAGTGATTCGAATGGAGATATGCCCCTGGCTATGAGAGATTTATTGGAATCTTGACTTGACTGCTCCTGATATGTTGGACAAAAATTTTATGCCCCTTGATTATGGAGGGTTTGTCATTGGAAGTGTCTTTCCATTTGAAGTGGTTTTGTTCATTGAGAGAATTTTCGTTCATTGGATGTTCATCGAGTGAATTTCTCCATTGTTAAACAAATATCCATATGCAAACAGCAATATTCAAATGATGCAAAGTTTATGTTTGTTTTGAAGTTTTAAAAATGCATTTTTTAGCAGATGAAAGAATTTTGTAAGAATATGAATTCGACTCAGGATTTACAATGAGCCTTACAGGAGTTAGGATACCTTTTGTAACAGCATGCTTTCGAACTAACCCATGCTTCAATTAGGAATTTTAAGGGGTTGTAACGTAGCCTGGTTCACAGTTTAAGAAACAAAGGATAAGGATCAAAGTTTATTTGTACCCAACCCGTTCTCCATGATGTTCTCCAGTCCTAAACTCAGTTAATTGCGCGTTTGGATTCCAATTGAATCTGGAATGATATTTTGGTGATGGTTCAGATACTGGAAGTTTATTTGAGAAGGCAGACATTTTTGCAACATTTTTCTGTTGTTGAGGATTTGCAGTGACCTCCTTTTTGATCTATTATCCCTAATTTTGCCTGACTGTTTTTGTTCTGAGATTACAGCCAGCGGGATGCCCCAGTTTTTCTTAAGTCTCCTTCGGAGGTTTTGACTCAGTGGGCTTTTCTTGTGAGAGATAATGACTTCCTATTTACGTGGAGCCATCATCGTCTCTTGATTTAGAAGGATGTTTTTGATGTCATTCATTGTGTATGAAGTGAAAGCTTGCGACTGAACACGCACTTGAATCAACTGAGAAGCTACCCTGCCCCAGGTTCTGATTAAAGGTTTCAATTTATGCGAAAAAGAAAACTCATACTTCTTTGTCTCAAAGGGGTTGACTATGGATTATCTTCCTTATAACTCCACTCTTTAGGAATTGAAATAATTCATGTACATCGTCAGCAAGGTCTGTCCAAAAGAATACTGTATGAGATCACGGTATTTGTTTTTGTCATCCTCCCTCTAAATGATTGCAACTTTTAACGAGAGTTGAATATAACAAAAAAAAGGAATAAAAGCACAGTTTAAATATAGTGAAAACGAATGGATTAATTCAAGACAAACATATGCAATGTGTGATACGGTGGGAGAACTGACTTGGGTGTTTTACGTTTGATCGCAAATGTTGCAGTTAGCAAGAGTCGCCATCGACTTTTCTTTTATCCAAAAGGAAAGGTGAAAAAGCACAGGAAAGACCTTTAAGATTTATTTCTTGAGTTCGGGGGGTAGATTATGAAAACGGAAGGTATTAACACCCTTTTCATCCATGGTTTTCCATAGGCTCTTAGTTACTTGCTAGATCACTTGCTTTTGTTTTAAATTATGCTTTGTGTGGTTTTTGAAAGTATTTTGTAAAAGAGGCCATTGTTTAGGCAATATTTGTAATGATTCTCGTTCGTAAGAATGTATACAAAGATGTTTGATCTTTTGAAAAATGTTTTTCAATGTTTGTAAGATGTTTGAAAATGTGTGTGTTTGTTTTTGAAAATAGCAAGGACGTTTGTTTTGAAATGGAGCAAGTAATTAGGAGCAATATACCTACTCAAATATCTTTCTTGTTCATTTTCTTTTCCTTTGACATTATTGTCTTACCATTGATTTGGTAAGAAACCCTATCTTTGGATGTACACGGGATGAGCGTGGGTCATCGTATAGCCATGGTTATCAATGTTTCAAGGTATCTTAGTATTCTTTTTGAGGGACTAAGATCATTTGTAAGGCAACTTTAGATAGTGTCATCGAGGGACTATGATCTTGTATTTGTTTGTTTTTGCTAAGATACCTTACATGCATAATATGGCCATTTGTATAAGGCAACCAAGTGGAATAACCCTAGGGGTGTTTGTGTGCAAGTGTGTCATTTTCATGCTTGTTTTTGTCTTGAATTAGGATTTTCTATTTGATTTATTTTATCTTCCCATACAAACCCTAATTACTAGCATGTTATATAAAAGCGGTAAATTGCGAAATTTAAAGTTACTACGCTATTACAACATTTTTGGAAGGGGTATACAATTTATGAATGGGGATTGCAATAATATAAACCTAATTTAATCTATTATAACCAAATTGAATATTGTACAAATAATTGAAGAAATATATAAAGTACAAATGCAAATTGAAAGCAATGATTTTTGTGCTTGGATTTTTTTGTAGGAAAGAGGTTTTAACCTAAACCTAATTAGAGAAAAAAGTAATTAAATTAAACTAACTTAAGTCAATTAGGAAAAGAAATTAATTAAGAAAAGATTTTTGAATAAAACCCTAAATCTATTTTAGTTGATTAAAAGAAAATAAGTTTAAAGAAAAAGTATTTTTTTTGTATTTTTGTCTTGAAAATAATATGTGGTGTTATGAAATATTTTTGGTCTTTTTTATATTAAAATAAATATATTTAAATAAGTATAAAGAAATAAATGATTGACCTAGTTTTAATTTAATTTACAAGATAACTAATAAAGATAAATAAAGTATAATGAATAAAAATAATTTTTTATGTGGAAAAATATTTAAATTATGTCAAAATATAAATCTATTATTTTTATATTTTTTATGATTTTTTTGGTATTTTAGAAAATATATTTAAAAGAAAAAGAAATAAATAAAAATAAAATGGGCCAGGGAGGTGTCACAAGTAAGCAGTGGGGGTGAGCTAGCAAAAAAACAATACCAGGCCCAAAGGGCTTAGCGCCTGCAAAAAAATGTGTTAGAGGAAAAATCAGAAAATTGGAAAAATGTAAAAGGGAGATTCACATTGGTTCGAACCCTCGCCCTTTAGGTAAGCAATGACTTAGTACGCGCGCGCTTGCCACTTGGGTGGCTGTTTCATCCGATCATATAATCAAAGCATAAATATATATTAGAAACTGCTTTCTGAAGGCAACTTTGTCTTCAACCTCGCGCCTAGCCGGACCACCTGTATCTTCCTCATCTCACCACAAAAATGGAAAGTTCAAACATGAAAGTTGTGGTGTTTCTTCCCACGAATCCAACCATATAACTTATGTAAGCTAAAAGTCAAAGATAAAAACTAATTTTGCTGGCCCTAAATTGAAACCTAATTTTCTCAGAAATTTCAAATCCAAAATTCTCTACACACACTCAATATAAATGGGAACTATGAACATGGTCAGCTTTAGAGCAAAGATATCTACATTTTGTCTTCACAAATCAGGATCAAATGATGCTTATATGAAGAGATAGAAGTTCGAGTTTTTACCTCTTGCAGCTGGAGTCGTGAATGGAGTTTGAGCAACTTTTGAGATGGCCTGAGGATCTGTTTAGCTTGCCTGGACCTCCTTGAGTATATTCCAACTTATACTTTGCCTTGAAAGTCCCTGAATCTCTCTACTCAAGTCAAACTACAAGCTTGATATTTGAAAATGGTGGATAGTGATGGAGGAGTTACAGTCTTGAAACAGGGGCCTGGATTGCTTTGGTATGATATATAGAAGGTGTCTGAGTGATTAGTTTTCAAAACGCATGAGTGGAAATGAAGATCATGAGTTTTGGTTCAAAACTATGTTCTTGAAGAGGTTTATGGTTTTTGAGTGTTTGAGATAGTTTCAGGGCACTAGCATTCATGTGTCAACTTGCAAATAGTGTGTATACTTATAAGAAAGAGGTTTTGAGGCTTGTAACAACTCAGAATTTGAAAATCACATGTTATGGCTTGGTTACTTGTTTTTGAAGCAAAGTTGACAAACATGGTTTCAATGTGAAGTACAAGGGTTTGCAGGGTGATTAGCAGGCTGTAGATATGTGTGATCGGTGGATCTGGAACTGACTGTTTAACGCTGGTTCGCGAAATGTCGCGGAAGCAAGAGTCACCACCGTCTTTTATTTTCTCCAACATGGAAAGGACAAAAGCACAAAAAAATTCCTTATTAAGATTAGTTCTCGGTTCGGGAGGTAGATTTATAGAAAGGGAAGGTGTTAGCACCCTTTCTATCCATGGTTATCCATGGGATCTTAGATACTTGCTCATTGTGTTTTCAAAATGTTTGTTTGCTTTTCAAGCGTGACTGGGTTTGAAAAAAGTTTCGTTTAAAATTTCAGTTCGACTCTTGTATCAGTCCTCAAGAGTGTTTGAAAAATTGTTTTTGAAAGCTTTTTGAAAAGTGTAGGTATGAAAAGAAGTTTTTGATTTGTTTTGAATTAGAGCAAGTATCTACGAGTCATCTACCTACCCTAAGGAATTAGGCTGTGTTAATGTCCTTTAGATAGTACTATCCCACCATTGAGAGGTAGGTAGCACCACCGTTGGAGGTGTTCGGGTCAATTCGAGGGTTAGGGACAATATGGTCACCGAGCAATAGTAAGATACCTTAGAAGCTACCCTTATGCCATTGATCTTTTTATTCCGAGGCAACCGTTTCGAGGCAACTGTTCCGAGGCAACTTGTTTCGAGGCAACCAGATCAATGGAACATAAGGACTCACTAAGACGTCCTATACTCGACGACCACGTTTCGAGGGGCAAGGCAACAGTGTGATCACCAGAGCAACAGTAGGACACCTTAGAAGCTACCCTTATGCCATGTTCATGGACATAAGGACTCACTAAGACGTCCTGTACTCGACGACCACGTTCCGAGGGGCAAGGCAACAGTAAGGCGTACCCTAAGAGTGGTGTGTGAATTGTGTGTCATTTTCAGTTATTATTTGTCTTGTCATGCATTAGGTGAGCTACGCTTTGATTTTATTTGGGCATTCATTCTTTCATGTGATTATTAACAGTTAAAAGGTGCGGGGATTAAAATGCGGAAAATAAAGGTCCTACGCTATTACAAGGCGCGGGTCTACATCGCCAAATTAAACCAAGACCCGATTTGAATAAAAGTACGGAAAGTAAATAAGTCTCTAATCATTATTACAAGGCCTTGGGGCAATTACATAATATTTAAAAGAAAAATGTAAATAAACGCGCGAAAAGAAAGTAGAAGCGAAAGCGCGAGGGTGTTGGACCCTTTAAAGATTAAATTAAAATTACAAATTAATTAACTGACTTAATAAGAAAAGAAGTTATTTTTTTTGTTGTTTTTGTATTTAATGGACATAAAGAAAGTTAATTGGATTTTGAAATTAAATAAAATAAAAAAAAACCTAGTTCTAAATTGTTTTTAATTTATTAAAGAAAATGGTTTAAGTTTAACCTAATTTAACCCTAATTAATTAATTACAAGTATTTACAAAAATAATTAATGGTTAATAATAATTATAATAAGAAAAGAATATTTATTAAAAAAAAGAGGATCAAAATGTACTAAAAACCTATTTTTATATTTTTTAGTTATTAAGAAGTAAATAAAAATTAGAACTCTAAATTAAAACTAAAATGATCATTAAAATTATTTACAAAATAATTAGTGAATTAAATATTAAATGAGGCATATTTTTATTTTTATGATTTTCTGGTTTTTTGTGTTATAAAATTAATTTTATGGATTAAATAAAACAATTATCATAAATAAAATAAATAAAAGAAAAGAATAAAAAAAAGAGAGAGAAATGCAAACATATGGGGGTGTTGACCCCTTTGGAGGTGTTTTTGGAAGGATTTTGGCCCAATAACCCCAGGCCCTTTTGACTTTTCTGGCGTGTGTGTGGGATAGTTGACTAGCATCCATGGTAGTCAGCACATTCTGGCTTTTGGATGGATCTCTGGAGACATGTGGCATGCACAAGTGTTGGGCGTTTGATAGACCACTGAAGGGCACACTGCACAGGAATATGTTAGAGAAAAAATTATGAAATGTACAAGGGGACCTGGGAATCGAACCCAGGTCCCAGCGTTTACCCAATACACGTCCAACCGTCTGAGCCATGCACGCGCGTTGTGTTGGAATTAGCAAGCGAATAACATAACACAAACAAACATTCAGTGATATCCACCGCGCCAAAATTCAAACGTGCCACTCATCAGGGGACACGTCCTCCTTCTTCTTCATATTTCCTGCAAATAAAACATAGATAGCGGGGGTTTTAAACCCCCACTAAACTTAAACTGAAAAAATAGCGAATATGCCATAGTGAAAAAGAAAAAGGGCGCGATATGATCAATTGTTTCGTCTGAATGCCCTGAGTCCAATGGTCCTGGTTTGAATGGCCAATTGTTTCTTATTTATGAAACCCCAAATCAGAGCTTCAGAAACCCTAACAATCGTTAATGGTGATTTTTGATACAGGCAACCATTCTTCAATTGAATGGTGCCATTAGCTTTGGAATGATCATGTTAGCATAAATCATACATTAAAAGGCATTAATATGGCATGAAAATGAAAACACGAGTATGTAAAAAGTTATGAACAGGGTGACTGTGTTCTACCAATTCTGGATGTATGGAGACTTGATTTTGATTGAAAAAGATTCTTGGTCGCCTTGGCAAGCTTGTGAAATAGTTTTGAGGCCTTGAATTGTGCTCTATATGTGTTTTCAGTTTTGAAATTTTTGTGTGAAAAAAGCTAAGTTGTTTCTGAGTTTGGGCGCAGCTTAGGTCCTGTTCTTTTTTCTGATCACTTGCATATACAATATGTAATGAGTCTTGATGAGAATTATGGCCAATAATGCAAGACATTCAAACTTAAGATTTTCCATAAACCTCCATTAACAAACTTTCCATCTTTGAGCCAATTTTGAATTCTTGCTTGATTAGGCCTTGGTACGAATTTGGGATGTTGTATAATGATGATTCAAAGCTAATCAAAACCAAATATGTCCCTTAATTAACCTTCTTGATTTTTATTTGATTTTAAAGGATTTAAAATGAATTAAATCCAATAAAATCAAATAAAAATGAAAAAATTAATTTTAAATTTTGAAATAAAATGTGGGACACGTGGGAAGCATGGCCAAGCTGATTCAAGTGGAAAAAGTGGGCCCCTTTTGTCAAAAAATGAAGTTTCAAGGATAAATGATTTTGGCCATTTCACAAAAATTTCCCAACTTCTCCAATGCATATCTTGCTCAATGTTTAAGCTTTGATCATGTTCTTGGACATTTTGGAAAGGTCTTGAAGTCCTCTAACCAATGTCTTTGGTCCCATGTCATTTTGATTTACCAATCTCAAATTATCGTCTTTGACTTAAAGTCCCTTTTTGTTGACTTTTGAAAATGACCTATAATGTTGAAATTGATAACTTTTTGTGAGAGCATTTCTTGGACTTGGAATGTGAAGATGAGTTGTAGGAAATGTCTTCCTCTTCAAGATGAGCATTGGATGGAATTTTTCTGATGAACCATGAAAAAGTTATGCCTTGGTCAAGTTACAGTTGACTTTTCAGTTGTCCAAAAATAGAAACTTTTGTATCTTGAGACTTTTTGAGCCAAACTTTGAGAATCATGATCAAGCATTGATCAAATGATGTTTGTGGCTTCAAAATAAGATGTTGACCAAAATTTTTGACTTTTGACTGCCAAATGACCATTTTGCCCCTACAGTTGACTGTTGAGCAATTAGGGTTTTTGACTGTGCAACTTGATCTTGTGAGCCTTGAAACTTGACATGTAGGTGCTTGACAATGTGTATAGGCATATGAGGCTTGATTGAGCCATTGAAAACCTCAATTTCCTTGCAAGAACCAAAACCCTAATTTTGCCTGTCTTAGGAGGATGGTTGACTATGTAGCCCTTGAGTAAACTTTCAGCCATTTGAGGTGATGCTTGGCAAAACCTTGAAGATTATGGGAGGGAAAATTTTGGGGTACAACAATATGTTTTTTCTTGCTTTTACACTCTTTTTAGACAGAAGCAACAATGTATGGGCTCAAGGAGAGTTGACATTGTGATTAAAGTCACTTTTCCAAAATGGAAGTGGTGACTTTCTTCCAAAAATGGAAATGAAACTTGGATAATGGCTTAAATGCTTGGACAATGGCTCTACCAGTTGTGTAATCACTAAATTAATGAGTGATTAGCAAGTTTGAATCATGCAAAGCAAGATTTGTACAACATGCTTAAAGATTGGATCAAGTGTTCTTCACAAAATGACTTGTAATCCAAGTGACAAAAGAATGGTCTCAAGGAGTTCTTGTACATTTTGTAAAGCTTGCAATGTTCTCTTCAACTCATCTTTGAATTTACTTTGAATATTCCCCTTGGAACTATGTGAAAAATTTCCATGAAGTTAGTCAAAAATCTGCCTAACTAGGGCAAAATTTCTCTGTCATTTTTGGTTCATGAGCATGTATTCACAAAATTATAACTTGAGATACAAGCATTTTTAGGAGAAGTTGTATGATGAAAAGTTGTATATTTCATGTAGATCTACAACTTTCATGTTGGAAGTTTTCTTTGAATCATCTTGCATCATGGTGAAAATTTGGATCAAAGTTATGAAAAAACATGAAATTTCCAACACTTTGAAAAATTTATAAGTTTAGAAATTTTGACTTTTCAAAATGAAATCTTGACTTTTTGATTTCTTGATGAATAAGTTTCATATTTTGACATGTTTTTATGGATTATGATCTTTGGCACTTGAATTTGACCAAAAAGTCAAAGTTTGACTTTTCAGTATACAGTTGACTTTTGATCCGTTGACTGCAAAATTCATCTGCCAATCGAATGGATTTGCAATGTTTTGAATCATGTCACTAGGTCAAAATGATGCAATTGGACTCTTGAGATCATGCCTTAAACCAATTGATCATTTGCTAGGTCAAAAATCAGAAATTGCCCTTTCTCAGTCAAAACCCTAATTTTGACCATATTGCCCTTTTGGAGATTTGATCAAATTTCTTGAGGAATTATGGTCCAAACTTGATCAAATGATACATATGGGTCTAAAATGTTGATATGGATAAAAAATTCTGAAGTTTGACTGCAAATTGGCTATGGTTGACTTTTTCCCCAATACAGCTTATTTTTATGTCAACTGTTCAATTGACTGATCAAAAATGTGATCCAAGGCTTGAAACTTGACATGAGTAATCTTGGGGGTCCATAATGATCCTTGAAAGTCATATGAAGCATTGATAGTCCAAAAATCCTTGTGCAAACTCAAACCCTAATTTTGATCATCAATGCATAAGGAGGTGTCTTGAGCTGATCAAACCCTAGTGCAATCTTGAGCCCAAGGAGATCTTGTGAGAAAAATCTTGATAAGTGGGAGGGAAAATTTTGGGGTAAATAGCTGCCCCTGTTCAATCTTCGTAAACCTGAAGAGTTTAGATTGGCAAGTTTTCCTGCTCGTGACTCGAAGGTGGAAGATGATTGGACACTAGAGTGCCCAGAAATTTGCACTCGGTGATGTCATAGTTGACGGAATGGGCTTAAAGATGCCATTTGGAGAGGTGATAGAAAGTTGTAGGATATTGGATTAAAGATTCCATCCAAAAGTGATTGTTGGTATTGTAATTTATAAGTTGAAAGAATGAGTATCAGAATGGCGTGCGTGTCTGGAGCGTATCTGAACTGTATCTGAAAGTTGAATCTAAATGAGTATCAGAATGGCGTCCGTGTCTGGAGCATATCTGAACTGTATCTGAAAGTTGAATTTGAATGAGCATCAGAATGGCGTCCGTTTCTGGAGCGTATCTGAACTGTATCTGAAAGTTTAATCTGAATGAGTATCAGAATGACGTCCGTGTCTGGAGTGTATCTGAACTGTATATGAAAGTTGAATCTGAATGAGTATCAAAATAGCATCCGTGTCTGGAGCGTATCTGAACTGTATCTAAAAGTTGAATCTGAATGAGTATCATAATAGCATCCGTGTCTGGAGCGTATCTGTACTGTATCTAAAAATTATGAACATTGTTAATGGTAACGATTAATCTTATCCTGAAAAGGGTAAAATGTTAGCTAAAATGCAGAGACATGTTGTATGAAAATGTATGATATAATGCATTCTTTTTATGATATATGGATGTAATGTATGCATATGTGAGCTAATTTGCTGCACTGCTATTGGATTAGGGAAAATAAATCCATGACTGCTGCTGAGGGTATGTAAGTCTTCATGTCTTGAAGTCGAAGTGTCGATGAATTTCCATTTTAGAGAAATAAACTCTATTGTAAGGGAAATGCCGTGTGTTGCTTAAAAAATGTTTAGAGAAATTGGATGATTTCTACCGGGGGTTGGTAATTGGAAGCTTTGTTCCGTTGGGGATTAAACGACATACTGCGGGGAATTACTTATGGAATAGCTTAAAGGTATTTCCCTATCCCTTCCTCCTATTAGTAATTGCCTTTTTCATTTTGTTTATTTGTAAACAGTAATTATATTCAAATTCATATGTTCAACAATGAATCATTGGACGTTTTTGTAAACAAAATACAAGCGTAAAGAAAAACAGATAGTTTTTGCACTTTCAAAGAGATATCTTTGTATTGACTTTGAGTAAGTATTTTTGTACAAGGATACAAACATTCTAGTAAGAGAATGCTGTCGTAAAAAATGAAAATTTTGATACAAAGAAAAGATAGCTACGTGTAATAACCCCATGGGGTTTCCATTCTGCTATAGCCTTCGTATCTCTGAGCATCTTGTCTATTTGTTGCCTTGTCCGAAGATGATTGAATTGATCAGAACCTCTAAGTTTGTCAGTGGAAGCCAAAGGTTGTCCGTAAAGTGATCCAACGGGACATAGTCATACGCTTTAATTCCCTAACTTTTTCCTGGACCGCCCTTTCTGGTTTTCAGTCCACCGGGAAACCCTTTTTTGCCCAAGTCTCCCTTTCGGGTTTTCAACTTGCCGGGTGTATAGATTTTTTTTGTTTTATCCCTAATTTTTGCCCGGACCTTTTGGTTCGTCGGGATGCCCTTGTTTTGCTTAAGTATGTAAACCTAGCGGGTCTCTTATGCGTAGTATCTTTTGACTATGTCCGCGTTTGCAGGATGCGGCAGGTCGTCACCATCCATGGTGGTTAAGATCATTGCCCCACCAGAGAAAATGTTTTTGATTATAAATGGTCCTTCGTATGTAGGAGTCCATTTGCCCCTGGGATCACCTTATGGAAATATGATGCGTTTGATCACTAGGTCTCCAACTTGATACACTTGGCGTCTGACTTTTTTGTTGAAAGCCTTGATCATCTGTTTTTGATACATTTGACCATGGAAAACAACAATAAGTCTCTTCTCATCAATCAAGTTTAGTTGGTCAAGTCGAGTCTGGATCCAATCATCTTCGTTCAACCCTGCATCCTTCATAATCCTCAGAGAGAGGATCTGAACCTCAATAGGCAAGACGACTTCCATGCCGTATACCAAAGAATAGGGTGTTGCCTCGATTGATGTGCAAACTGTGGTACGATACCCGTGGAGAGCGAATGGTAGCATCTCATGCCAGTCTTTGTATATGACTGTCATTTTCTGTATGATCTTTTTAATGTTCTTATTTGCAGCTTCGACATCACCATTCATCTTTGGCCGGTAAGGATAAGAATTGTGATGCTGAATCTTGAATTTCTCGCACAAGGCAGTGATCACAGTGTTGTTGAGATTTGTACCATTGTCAGTGATGATCCTTTCCGGGATACCGTATCGGCAAATGAGATTTTGCTTGATGAAACAGGCAACAACATTCTTGGTAACGGAGGCGAAGGAAGCTGCTTCAACCCACTTTGTAAAATAGTCAATGGCCACTAGGATGAAGCGGTGTCCATTGGAGGCTGTCGGTTTGATTTCGCTAATCATATCAATTCCTCACATAACAAAGGGCCAAGGAGCCGTCAAGACATTCAGAGGAACCGGAGGCACGTGCACGTTGTCAGCATAAATTTGACACTTATGGCAGGTTCGAGAGTGTTGGTAATAATATGCTTCCATGGTAGACCAGTAATAGCCTGCCCGTAGGATTTTCTTTGCCATCGTATGCCCACTGGAATGGGTGCCAAAAGTGCCTTCATGCAATTCAACCATGATCTTTTCAGCTTCAACCTTGTCTACGCACGGAAGTAACACAAAGTCATGATGGCGTTTGTACAGGATTCCGTTACTAAGGAAGAATTTGCCAGAGAATCTTCTTAAGAACTTCTTATCATTGACTGAAGCTCATTCTGGATATTCTTGAGCCTCAAGATACCTCTTGACTTCGTGAAACCAAGGCTGGTCCACTACTTCTTCAACATTAATCTCGTGACAGTGTGCTGGTTCATCCATTCGTTCAATGGTGATCTGGGGAGCCTCGTTATCCCAATTAAGTTTAAACATAGATGACATTGTGGCTAGTGCGTCTACTAGCTGATTTTCTTCTCGTGGGAAATGCTCGAAGGTAATCTTCTCAAAATGTGGTAGCAATGTCAAAACATGTTCTTTATAAGGGATAAGGTTAGGGTGTTTCGTGTTCCATTCCCCTTTGATCTGACTGATGACCAAAGTTGAATCTCTGAATACATCCAAGGATTTGATCCCCAAGTCTATGGCAGCTCTGAGACCAAAGATGCATGCTTCATATTCTGCCATGTTGTTTGTACAATTGAAGCAGAGTCTTGCGGTGAAAGGAGTATGGTACCCTTCGGGAGATATGAGTACAACACCGATACCATTGACAAGTGCGTTGGATGCCCAATCAAAGAACATGGTCCATCAGGATACTTGTTCAGGTCCGTCATATGGCCTGAATTCTTCACAGTTGTCTAATGTCATGATGTCTTCATCTGGAAATTCGAATTTTATGGACTGGTAGTCTTCTACAGCTTGGTGAGCAAGGTGATCGGCTAATACATTGCCCTTTATTGCTTTCTGGGTAGTATATTGTATGTCATATTTCATCAGAATCATTTGCCATCTCGCTATTCTCCCAGAAAGAGCAGGCTTCTCGAAGATGTATTTTATCGGATCCATTTTAGATATCAACAAGGTAGTATAAGTTAACATATATTGTCTTAGCCGGCGAGCAGCCCATGCCAGAGCGCAACAAGTTTTCTCGAGCAGTGAATATCTTGTTTCACAGTCGGTAAACTTTTTGCTCAGGTAATAAATAGCGTGCTCTTTTCAGCCAGACTCGTCATGCTGCCCCAATACACACCCCATTGAATTTTCTAAAACAGTTAGATACATGATCAATGGTCTTCCCTTGACTGGTGGAATCAACAAAGGAGGCTCTTGTAAGTATTCTTTGATTTTGTCAAAAGCAACTTGGCATTCATCATTCCATTTGACTACTTGATCTTTCTTCAATAGTTTGAAGATTGGCTCACAAGTAGCTGTCAGGTGGGAAATGAATCTGGCAATATAGTTCAAACGTCCCAAGAATCCTCTGACTTCCTTTTCAGTACGAGGAGCAAGCATCTCTTGTATTGCTTTATCTTTGGCAGGATCAACCTCGATACCTCTGTTACTGACGACAAAGCCTAGGAGTTTACCAGACTGTACTCCAAATGTGCATTTGTTTGGATTCAACCTTAGCTTGTACTTCTTCAGTCTCTCAAACAGTTTTTGTAAGTGATCAAGATGCTCTTCTTCTGTTTGAGATCTGGCTATCATATCGTCCACGTAGACCTCTATTTTGTGATGTATCATGTCATAAAATAAAGCTACCATGGCACGCTGATAGGTTGCCCCAGCGTTCTTTAGTCTGAATGGCATTACCTTGTAGCAGAATGTGCCCCATTGTGTGACAAATGTTATTTTCTCCATGTCCTCAGGCGCCATTTTGATTTGGTTGTAACCTGAGAATTCGTCCATGAAGGAAAATACTTTGTGTTGTGCTGTATTGTTAACTAGGATATCAATGTGGGGGAATGGAAAATCATCCTTAGGGCTCGCCCTATTCAAATCTCTGTAGTCCATACACATTCGCACTTTGCCGTCTTTTTTGGGTACGGGAACAATATTGGCAACCCGTTGGGGGTAAGAGGTGACAGCCAAGAATCCATCATTGAATTGCTTCATGACTTCTGCTTTAATATTTTCTGACATATCAGGCCTCATGCGGCGAACCTTTTGCTTTATTGGCGGACAATCTTCTCTTGTAGGCAAACGATGTACCATAATGTCTGCATCAAGTCCCGACATGTCTTCATACAACCAGGCAAAGACTTCAACATAATCGTGTAACAACTGAATCAGACGCTTCTTGACACTGGGTTCCAGATTGGCACCCACTTTGACCTCTTTTTTGTCTTCTTCGGTACCTAGGTTGATGGTGTCCACGGGTTCCACGTGAGGTTGAATGGTTCTCTCTTCTTGTTGTAGCAGTCTGGCAAGTTCTCCTGGTACTTCATAATCTTCCTCACCTTCGTATTCGGCTTGGTAGATTAGATTCTCAGAGTCACAAAAGGCCATAGCAGTATCATTACCCATGGGATCCCGAATGGATGTATACCTGCATTGTGAGTGTGGGTGTGTGTAAGGTGTTGTACCCCAAAATTTTCCCTCCCATATTTCTCAATACATTTCAAGTAAGGTCTTTAAATTGCCGAAGGAAGTCCAAGAGTTGACCAAACAAAATCTCTCCTAAAGGCAGTCTACCTCAAATTAGGGTTTCATTTTTCATCAAGATGTTTGAGTCCAAAGGGTCCCAAATACTCACTATTGTCCTAATATGTTCTCAAGATCATCCATGTCAAGTTTCAAGCCTTGCAGAGGAAGTTTGCTCAGTCAATTGCTCAAAGGCCTGAAAGTTGACTGTGATAGGGCAAAAGTCAAATGTGGCCCACATACAGTGAAACTTCAAGATTTTTGGTCAAAATCTTCATTTTGAAGTATTATTCATCATTTGATCAAGGGTTGATCATGGTTCCTCAAGGATTGCTCACAATTCGTCAAAACCCAAAAGTTGCTAAATTAGGGTTTTGTAGGAAAAGTCAACTCAACTTTGACCAAGCATAACTTTCTCATACTTTATCAGAAATGACCCATCTAGAGCTCATTTTTAATAGGATGTAATTCCAAACAATTCATCTTCAGCTCCCAAGTTCAAAATATGCACTCACAAGAAGATATAAATTTGGACATTATATGTCATTTTGAAAAGTCAACAAAAACACCTTTTGGTTCAAAGCTTCTTACATGAACATGGAAGATACAATTGAGATGAAACCGAATAGGTTGCTTAGGGGACATCCTAAGCTTTCTAAAAAGTCTAAGAACACCCTCATGAGGTTAAAATTGAGAGAGATATGCATTGTCAAATTTGGATAATTTTTGAAAAAAATGCATGAAGCAAATATTGACCAAACTTGGATTTTTTCCAAATGGGCCTATCTTTTCAAGTTTGAAACTCATTCCTAACATGTTCCACGATCTCTAAGCCCACCCATACATTTTTCTACTATTTATGCTATTTACTTTGATATTTTCTTCATTAAAATTCAGAATTAAATAAATAAATAATAGAAATAATGTAAATTTTGATGTGAATCCATTTTGGGCAAGTTTTATGCTGGTTTATGTCAATTGATTTCGTGAAATAACCATTCAAATATGTCCAGGTTCATCCACATGTGAAAATGGCATAAAATCATCAAATATGGCATTTTTTTCAAATCTTGATCATGGTCTTAAAACACAACATTATGAGCGAGATTCTTTCCATGCTTTCTTGTCTCCTCATTATCCTCTATAAATATAGATCCATACAAGCTTGAAAGGGACGGAAATTCCTCTCTAAAAAGCTCTCAAAAATCTCTTCAAAAAGCTCTCCAAAAGCTCTTCAAAAAGCTCTCCAGAAATCAAAGAATTGGTGCAAGTTATATCTCGAGGTTCCGGTCTCTCTCAATTGACATCAAGCCTCAAACCATCCTCTTGAAGTCCTCAGGAGTCTTACAAGGCACAAGAGCAAACCATCACACTCCTAGCACGCCCCCAATTGACAATACCGGTTTGGTAAAATTTTAAACTTCGAATCTCTAATTTTAATCACATTTTATGGTATGCTAACGTTTGTTTGAGTTTATATAGAACAGTTATGGATGGTTGAATCATAGGTTCCACACAAGAATAAAAAAACGTCATAGTTAGAGCATGAAGCTTTCGAAGATTCAGGACTAGGGATTTCTGATGATTGTAGCCCCTGTTTACTTTTGCTACTAGGCCCATCTTTATTTTCTTGTTTTATTCATTTCATTTATTTCTTTTAATCCTTTTATTTTTATTTTTATCAATAAACAAATATAAAAATCACATAAAAATAGATTTAGGATTTTTTCTTAATTAAATTTTAATTTTGGTAAATTAATTAACTAAAAACTTTAACTCTTTTTTAAAATTAAAATTAATAGAACTTAGGTTTAATTTCATTTTAATTCATTTTCCTTTTTGTAACAAAAATACCAAAAAAAACATAGAATTAATTTCTTTTATTTAAATTTCATGTTTCTTTAATAATTATTATTTTTTAAATATAGATCTAGATCAATTATTTTTTAACTTAAACCATTTTTATAAATTAAAACAAAAAAACAACAAAAAGATTTTTTTTATATCTTAGGATTTTTTAGACGTCTTTTCAAATTTGCACGTTATTATTCTTTCGCACTTCATTTTATTATTGTAACTGTATATTGGGATGTAATAGATGATTAATAGGACCTTTACCGCTTTTATTTATTTTTCCCCCAGTTTTGGATATGTACATAATCCCCCTCCCCGAAGCCTTGTAATAGCTAGGTTTTATATTTCTGCACTTTTAAATTACTGCAATTATTAACTGCTATATGTATGACTAATATGATTGTATGACAAGAATAATCAAACATTAGCAAACTTAACACAAGACTAAAATAACTGAACATAACACACCTTGCACATATGCACCCTTAGGGTATACCTCACTTGGTTGCCTCGGAAAATAATGGTCATGTACCTCGAACGTAGGGATACCCTTAGCAAAGACCCACAGTTAAAGTCATCATAAAAGATCATAGTCCCTTACGGTCCCTCGAGTTGTCTACGAGAAATGATCTTGTCCCTCGATGTTTCCTACAAATATATGATGACAGTCCCTTCGAAATGCTAAGGTATCCTTACATGTTGCCTTCAATGACCATTACTTCCCTTTCAAATTGACCCTTACAAATTCCAACGACGATGCTACCTACTCACTAATAGTGGGATAGCATTGTCTAAGGGAAACAAGAACATAAACATTCTTTTTTCGAGTAGGTAGATGCTAGTAGGTACTTGCTCAAAAACAAACTTTTCCACACTTACACTCTTTTTAAACAAAGTTTTCAAAACGACTTCGTTACACTCTTGAAGACAGAAGCAAGAGTTAAATCGAAGTAAAACAAAAACTTTTCAAAACAAGCACACATAAGCAATTTCAAAATGAGCAAGTACCTAATAGCCCATGGAAAACCATGGATAGAAAGGGTGGTAACACCTTCCCTTTCTATAATCTACCCCCCGTACTCAGAATATCTCGAAAAAATGATTTTTTTCTGTACTTTTTTTCTTTCTGGTTGGATGAAATAAAAATCAGTGGCGACTCTTGCTTACCGCTAAATTTTGCTAATAAAAAAATGCAATATGCAAACCAGTAAAAACAGTCGGTTCTTCCACCGTATCACAGAACTGGCGACTCTGCTGGAGAGATATAAGTGGGGTGTACCTTATGATCTAGTTCATCATAAATTACTTCTTTTGTTTGTTTTGGTTGCTTTAATTTTGAAGGTTTTGTTTGGGAGTTACTATAGATCCTAACCCGGATCTGGGGACACCTTTTAGGTAAGTAGCAATAAACTGTGAGGGAACTGTACAGCATAGACCGATACGGTTGAAGCAGTAGCTACGTTGATGTGGCACATTGGTTGGTACCGGTATCCCTTGTGGAGAAACGAGGAGAATACGGGGCTGCTATGTGTGTCGTTAAACATCAACTGACCTTAGAACCCTTAATAGACCAACTTGGCCATTAGGAAGTAGTGAGATAGCCGGTCTCGGTGTAAAGCTGAGAACTGGTTGATACTCGATGCTACACTCATTGAGACCATACTCTCGAGATAGTTCCGGACGCAAGAAAAGATTGCGTGAGCTAAAACCATGACCGATGGAGGATGATCAATGATATTAAGAACCTCTATAACTCGGTTACTATTGCTAGGACAGGTTGAAACCAACTGAACTTCAAGAGGACAATACCTTTGACCCCATGCAAGCCTTAAACTTAAGGGCTTTTGTGTGACTTGTTTGCCTTTGCCATGTCTATTATCTGCTATACCTATGTTGTTTTTACCATGACATCATGCATCATAACATAGCATGCATACTTCATTATACTAACCATTTCAAAGACCGAGGGAATTTATATTTGTTCTGTTTTACAAATTATGGCTTCCATGCACAGAAACACCATCCGAGTTAACTTTGTGCAAATACCTGCTCAACTCAAAGAGTTGGTCTCAAGAGTTTCTGAGACTTCTTCCTTCATTAAGAGACATGGTCAGCTTCTTATTTTGGTTACCTCAAAGTTTGATGAGCAGATGATGAGTGTGTTTTTCCAGTTCTTCGATCCTGTGCATCATTGTTTCACCTTCCCGGATTATCAGCTAGTTCCCACTTTGGAAGAGTTTTCTCACTTATTGGGCATATCCATCCTTGATCAGATGACCTTCACAGGTTTGGAAGAGACTCCTAGACTAGAAGACATTGCTTCAACTCTGCATCTGACACGGGCTGATGTAATATCCAATTGTGAGACACGAAGCGGGGTTGAAGGTTTCTTAGCCAAGTTTATGATAAATCAAGCTCAACTATTCTGGGATAACTTGGATTTTCAGGATTTTGAAGACATCTTGGATCTCCTTATCTATGGTTTGGTTCTTTTCTCGAATCCAGATTCCTTCATAGATGTGAATGCAGTTAAGATCTTCCTGTCTCGCAATCCTATACCTACTCTCCTAGGTGATATTTTGCATGCCCTCTATACTCGTACTGTGCGAAGAAGAGGGACTCTCATGTGTTGCATGCCGCTGCTGGCGAGGTGGTTTATTTCGCACCTCCCCAAGTCCATGTTGAAGAATGAGGAAGGTGTAGGATGGTCTTACAGGATAATGTCCCTTGCCCATACAAACATTCTTTGGAGTTCTAAGGCTATGGAAAGCATTGCTGTCATTGATGCATGTGGGGGATACCCTAATGTCCCATTACTCGGAATCATAGGATGGATAACCTACAGTCCTTGTTTAGCTTTGCGATAATTCGGTCGGTCTCGGAGAGACGGTCCTCATGAGCTACTTCTTACAGATATTGCATTTAACTACAAGGAGGATGTTGACGAGCATCACCAGAGGTTTATACGAGCTCGGGGCATGGTGAACAGATCTAACCCCCAAGAGCTAGGACCAAAGACTTCTCTCCCTATGCAGCCTTATATCCAGTAGGTCCGAGCTCGAGCCCAGAATCTTGGGATGCCTTATGAAGTTGTGTTGCTAGTGATTGTGGAGCCCACCAATGAAGATGGCATTCCTTATACAGTCCTTTATCCCTACATGCCCATTGATCTTGGGGCATTGAAGAGATCCTGGATTCAGCTGAAAGAGGAGAGGGATACCTACCGGGAAAAGTACCATGAGCAAGAAAGGAAGATCTTGAAGCTCACCAGGAAACTTGAGAATGAAAGAATGATCAATGACTATGTCAGCACCAAGGGGAAGCGTCTATGGGATTTCTGATTTTGTTTTTTCTAGTTTAGATTTGTTTTTCATTTGCTTCTTTGTAAACGCCTTAAAGGAATTGTTGAACCTTTTTACAAGTTTAATCTAATAAAGTTTGTTCATTTCTTAGTTTGAAAATTTAAATCTCCCAAAGTCTTTGAAATCATTACATACACATCCCATTATCATGCACACCATTACAGGTACCATAACAGGTTTCTCATCTTCTTCGCTGTTTATTTCAGCAGAAATGTCTTCCGATCAAGCTATCAAAGATCGTCAGGCACAAAATGCCCAATTTCAAGAGATGTTCTTGAGCTTGGCTAAAGGGCAAGAGGACTTGAAAGCTCTCATTATGAAAGAGAAAGAGAAGAAGAAGAAGAAGAAGAAGAAGAAGAAGAAGGTTGTTCTGCTGAGTATGGGCAAAAGGTTTAGGGATAGGTTGAAACAGCAAGCTGATCTGTCCTTTTCATCCAAGGGAGGGGAGGACCAAGAAGAAGAAAAGGGCCCCAGTCCTGCAGTTCTGATAATGATACAGATTATGATGAGGAACAGTATCCTCTTGCTGAGGATAGGTACAAACAATTTGAAGTCTGTCTGAGTGCTATGGAGATTCAGAAGATCCATGGTTTAGATTTCGGAGATTTGGGACTGGTATCTGGAGTGGTGATCCCTCAGAAGTTTAAAGCTCCAGTTTTTGATAAGTATGATGGAGTTTCCTGCCCAAAACTCCATCTCCATTCTTATGTCAGGAAGATCCAGCCCCACACAGCTGATAGAAATCTATGGGTTCACTTCTTTCAAGATAGTCTGTCAGGGACTCAACTTGAATGGTTCTACCAGCTAGAGGGAGCAAATATCTGAAACTGGGAAGATATGACTGCTGCTTTCTACAAGAAGTATCAGTATAATGCCGACCTTGCTCCTACTCGTACTCAACTTCAGAGTATGTCCATGGGTGCAAGTGAAGGATTTAAAGACTATGCCCAAAAGTGGAGAGACTTGGCTGGAAGAGTCCAACCCCCGTTGTTTGATAGGGAGTTGGTTGATATGTTTTTGGGGACGCTATCTGGTCCATTCTTTAATCATTTGATCGGCAGCTCGTCAGTGGGTTTCACCGAGCTGATTCTGACTGGAGAAAGAGTAGAAGCTGGGATCCTGAGTGGTAAGATCCAGAAAAATACCTCTTCGAGTACAGAGAAGAAGTCATTTGGTGGAAAGAGGGAAGCCAATGCTGTGCACGGCCAGAAGAGGTGTAGCAAGGCAGACTACCACCAATCTGTAGGGGCAGTGTTGATTTCTAATTCGACACGCACACAACGACCATAACAACGAAACAATAAGCCAAGGGTGGAAATACCTCAAAGGCAGTTCACCCAAATCAACATGCCATTATCACAAGCATTGCAACACATGTTGAAGATGAATCTGATTACGGTGATAAACCCTCATCTGAACCCTAAGACTTCTTCTCCTAACTACAACCCGGATGCAAGGTGTGCTTATCATTCTGGTAGCACGGGGCACGATACTAATGATTGTTGGGCGCTGAAATACAAGATTCAGAATATGATTGACGCCAAGGAGATCGAATTCGACCCTCCTGAGACTCCCAATGTGATCACTGCTCCCTTGCCAAAATATGGCTAGGATTGAAAGTATTTTTGTTCATTTTAATTCTGAAGTTGTATTTTCTTTGCTTATTCAAATAATTATTGTCATGTCAAACTTTTTTATTTCATTAATGCATTACACGTTTCTGTCTTGAATTAATTTTTTTTCATTATGCTTAAATTTCTTTATATTTCCTTTTCGTGATATTCAACTCTCGACTAAAAAACTGTAAGCCTTTAGAGGGAGGATGACGAAAACGATACCACAATCTCTACAGTATGCTTTTGAACAGACCTTGTTGATGATGTACAGGCGTTGTTTCAAATCCTAAACAGTGGAGTTATAAGAAAGATAATCCCTAGTCAACCCCTTCGAGCCAAAAAAGTAGGAGTTTTTCTTTTCTCACATATTAAAACCCTTAATCATAACCTGGGGCAGGGTAGTTTTCTCAGTAAATTCAGAGGCGGATTCAGTCACAATCAACCGCTTCGTACACAATGAATGGCATCAAAGACTTCCTTCCAAAATAGAAGATAGTGATGGTTCCCTATAATCGTCAAGACAGGCAGTCATTATCTCTCAAAATAAAAGCCCATTAAGTCAAGACCTATGAAGGAGACTTAAGAAAAAACACTAGGGCATCCCGCTGAATGTAATCACAAAAAGAAACAGTTTAGGCAAAAGACAGGGATAATAAAATAAAAAATAAAGAGGTCCTACAAACCCTCAACAAAAAATAAATGACTGCCTATTCAAAATAAACTGTCAGTATCCGAACCATCACTGGAATATCAGAGCAAAGACTCAAACGGGATCTAAATGCACAATTAGCTGAGTTTAGGATCGAAGAACATCACGAAGAACGGGTGGGTACAAATAAAATTTGAGCCTTTATCCTTTGTTTCTTAAACCGTGAACCAGTCCACGTTATAACCCTTAAAAGTCCTAGCTGAAGCATGGGTTAGTTCGAAAACATATTGCTACAAAAGGTATCTTGACTCCTGAAGGTCCGTTACAAATCCTGAGTTGATATCACATCTTTGCAAAATTCTATTTTTTCTATAAAAAAAACTGCATTTTCAAAACTTCAAGACAGACATAAGCTTTGCATTCTTAAAATAACATTGTTTGCATATGACTATTTGTTCAACAGTAGAGAAATTCGCATGAATAATATCTAGTGAACAAAAACCTTGTCAATAAAAAGGATCACCTCAAGTGGAAAAACACTTCCAACCAAGGGGCACGACATGATCATTGTCCATCATCTGGGGAAGTCAAGTCAAGATTCAAGGAATCTCTCAAAGATGCCAAATAGCCAGGGACAAATCTCCATCTGAATCACTTGGGGGCATTGGGCATGAATTCCACCAACGTATCATGTACGATCAAACAAACATCTTCTGGTAGTGTGGCAACACAACACTACCGACAGTGACAACTCCCTACACCCTGAGAGTGTGGACATAGTCAGAAAATACTGTGCATGAACAAAGACCTGCTAGGTTGACTGGACTAGGCAAAAATAAGGGCATCCCGGCGAACCAAAAGGGTTCGGGCAAAAATTAGGGATAAAAACAAAAAAGATATGTACACCCGGCAAGCCGAAAACCTGAAAAGGCGGCTTGGGCAAAAAAGGGTATCCCGGTGGACTGAAAATCTGAAAAGACAGTCCAGGCAAAAGTTAGGGATTAAAGTGTACGACTATGTCCGGTCATATCATCACTTGCCTATCAGTAGAAGAATTATCATTTCGATCGGCAGTTACCAAGCACCTCAAAAGTTGGGATAACGCTCAAGCCACAAGGCCTCCGCAGGCACTTTCTCCAGCAGGTACATGGGAAAAAAAGTCTTGATACAAAGTCATTATCGTATCCTCAGCATGCGTCCTAGTAACATCTACACTCCCCATATAGTAGAGGCAACCAAAGTTTTGATCTCTGCCTCCTCAAACAGGAGTTACTTTCCCCAGCCAAGCTCTTTCGGAGAGCCGACATCTATATTCCCCAGCCGAATTTTGTAATCGCAAGGGGTTCATAAAGTTTTCTCCCGAACAAAGTTTATTTCTCTTAATACAGAAGCTCAACCCCCGACAGAGTTTATCCCTTCAACTATGGAATCTTCTCTCTGCAACAGAATCATTCCCCCATAGAGTTGTTCTCAAGAAGAGTTTCTCCTCGGCAGAATATCCATAAACAAGGGGCAAATCCCCAGCATAGTCATCTATGGTTCACCATCTCCAGCGGAAGTAGAAGAACCAATTTTTCTACGACAGTCGGGAACTCAATTTCCATTACTCTCCAACAACAGTCAAGGATTTATTTTCCCAAACTCGGACGTGCCACAATAGCATTTCATGTTCATATATCATGACGTGCGCATACATATTACATATGGCATAATCTCATTTATTTTGAGAACATCATCATACAATGCATGTCATGCATCATATACGATTAATCATGTACCTTTTCAGGAAAGATGGTTATCATCAACAACTTCCAGCAAGTTCAAGATTAGCTCCGGAAACTAAACAGAGTAATTATCTGCACGATCAAATGCAGCTTTACACGGGTTCGTTGCAAAGCAATCTTACACGGGTTTCTCCTAAATGCAGCTTCACACGGGTTTATCCTTAAAAATCTTACACGGGTCTTTTCTCATACATTTCCAAATAAAGTTTTACACGAACTTATCACAAAGTAACCTTACCCAGGTTCCTTCTGAATTTTGACACGAACTTATCCCAAGATAACCTTACCCAGGTTCCTCCTGAAGTTTTACACAAACTTATCACGAAATAACCTTACCCAGGTTCCTCCTGAAATTTTACACAAACTTATCACAAAGTAACCTTACCCAGATTCCTCCTGAAGATTTACACAAAATTATCTCAAAGTAACCTTACCCCGGTTCATTTTGAAGTTTTACACGAACTTATCACAAAGTAACCTTACCCAGGTTCCTCTTGAAGTTTCACATAGACTTAGCCCAAAGTAACCTTACCCAGATTCCTGCTAAAGTTTTACACGGACTTATCCCGATGTAACCCTACTCAGGTTCCTCCTAAAGCCCTACACAGACTCCTCACAAAACAACCTTACCTAGGTTCCTTCTCAGTTCAGGTACAGTTTAACACGGAGTTATCCCGAAGTAACCCTACCCAGGTTCCTCCTAAAGCCCTATACAGACTCCTCACAAAACAACCTTACCTAGGTTCCTTCTCAGTTCAGATGCAGTTTTACCCAAACTCCTCAAAAAGCAACCTTACCCAGGTTCCTTCTCGGTTCAGATGTAGTTTTACCCAAACTCCTCACAAAGTAACCTTACCCAAGTTCCTTCTCAGTTCAGATGCAATTTTATCCAAACTCCTCACGAAGAAACCTTACCCAAGTTCCTTCCCATAAGCCCTACTATCCAGGTTCCTTCTCATAACCTTACCATCCAGGTTTCTTTTCTCTTATCTCCAGACAGCAGTCCACAACACTGTAAGACCTGGTCCTGATCAAACACGATTGGTTTCACCTTTCCCCATTAGGTCGCGATGCAGCCTATACACGACCAGATAGCAGTTCATTTTCACCTCCCCGACTAAGAGATGATTCCCCAGTAGAATAACGGACGACTGAAGCTCCTAAAATCTATTTCTATCAAGACAGACACCGACATTCCCCAACGAAATCCTCCTCAACAACAGGTATACGGGCTCTCGCAAAGGAATCTCTTATGCGATCAACACTTCTTCTAATGGCATCTTTAAGCCCATTTTCCGTCATTAACTTCCAAATGGCATCTATAAGCCCATTCCCGAAATCGTAAGGCCAGTACCACTTCATACAAGTGCAAATTTCTAGGCACTCTAGTGTTCAATCATCTTCCACCTTCGGATCACGAAAGGCAAGCAAGCCAATCTACATCCTCAGGTTTAAGAAGATTGAACAGGGGCAGCTGTTGTACCCCAAAATTTTCCCTCCCATATTTCTCAATACATTTCAAGTAAGGTCTTCAAATTTCCCAAGGAAGTCCAAGAGTTGACTAGACAAACTCTCTCCTAAAGGCAGTTTACCTCAAATTAGGGTTTCATTTTGCATCAAGATGTTTGAGTCCAAAGGGTCCCAAATGCTCACTATTGTCCTAATATGTTCTCAAGATCATGCATGTCAATTTTCAAGCCTTACAGAGGAAGTTTGCTCAGTCAATTGCTCAAAGGCGTAAAAGTCGATTGTGCTAGGGCAAAAGTCAACTCTGTCCCACACACAGTCAAACTTCAAGATTTTTGGTAAACATCCTCATTTTGAAGTATTATTCATCATTTGATCAAGGTTTGATCATGATTCCTCAAGGATTGCTAACAATTCATCAAAACCCAAAAGTTGCTAAATTAGGGTTTTGTAGGAAAAGTCAACTCAACTTTGACCAAGCATAACTTTCTCATACTTTATCAGAAATGACCCATCCAAAGCTCATTCTTAAGAGGATGTAATTACAAACAATTCATCTTCAGCTCCCAAGTTCAAAATATGCACTCACAAGAAGATATAAATTTGGACATTATAGGTCATTTTGAAAAGTCAACAAAAATACCTTTTGGGTCAAAGCTTCTTACATGAACATGGAATATCCAATTGAGATGAAACCAAATAGGTTGCTTAGGGGACAACCTAAGATTTCTAAAAAGTCCAAGAACACCCTCATGAGGTTAAAATTGAGAGAGATATCAATTGTCAAAGTTGGACAAATTTTGAAAAAATGCATGAAGAAGATATTGACCAAACTTGGATTTTTTCCAAATGGGCATATCTTTTCAAGTTTGAAACTCATTCCTAACATGGTCCACGACCTCCAAGCCCACCCATACATTTTTCTACTATTTATGCTATTTATTTTGATATTTTATTCATTAAAATTCAGAATTAAATAAATAAATAATAGAAATAATGTAAATTTTGATGTGAATCCATTTTGGGCAAGTTTTTTGCTGGTTTATGTCAATTGATTTCGTGCAATAACCATTCAAATATGTCCAGGTTCATCCACATGTGAAAATGGCATAAAATCATCAAATATGGCTTTTTTTTCAAATCTTGATCATGGTCTTAAAACATAACATTATGAGGGAGATTCTTTCCATGCTTTCTTGTCTCCTCATTATCCTCTATAAATATAGAGCAATACAAGCTTGAAAGGGACGAAAATTCCTCTCTAAAAAGCTCTCAAAAAGCTCTTCAAAAAGCTCTACAAAAGCTCTTTCAAAAAGCTCTCCAGAAATCAAAGAATTGGTGCAAGTCATATCTCAAGGTTCCGGTCTCTCTCAATTGACATCAAGCCTCAAACCATCCTCTTGAAGTCCTCAGGAGTCTTACAAGGCCCAAGAGCAATCCATCACACACCTAGCATGCCCCCATTTGACAATACCAGTTTGGTACAATTTTAAACTCCGAATCTCTAATTTTAATCACATTTTATGGTATGCTAACGTTTGTTTGAGTTTATATAGAACAGTTATGGATGATTGAATCATAGGTTCCACGCAAGAATAAAAAAACACTATAGTTAGAGCAAGAAGCTTTCGAAGATTTGGGCCTAGGGATTTCTGATGATTGCACCCCCTGTTTACTTTTGCTACTAGGCCCATCTTTATTTTCTTGTTTTATTCATTTCATTTATTTCTTTTAATCCTTTTATTTTTATTTTTATCAATAAACAAATATAAAAATCACATAAAAATAGATTTAGGATTTTTTCTTAATTAAATTTTAATTTTGGTAAATTAATTAACTAAAAAATTTAACTCTTTTTTTAAAATTAAAATTAATAGAACTTAGGTTTAATTTCATTTTAATTCATTTTCCTTTTCATAACAAAAATACCAAAAAAACATAGAATTAATTTCTTTCTTTTTAACTTAAACCATTTTTATAAATTAAAACAAAAAAATAACAATTTTTTTTTATATCTTAGGATTTTTTAGACGTCTTTTCAAATTTACGCGTTATTATTCTTTCGCAGTTCATTTTATTATTGTAACTGTATGTTGGGATGTAATAGATGATTAGTATGACCTTTACCGCTTTTATTTATTTTTCCCCCAGTTTTGGATATGTACATAATCCCCCTCCCCGAAGCCTTGTAATAGCTAGGTTTTGTATTTCTGCACTTTTAAATTACTGCAATTATTAACTGCTAGATGTATGACTAATAGGATTGTATGGCAAGAATAATGAAACATTAGCAAACTTAACACAAGACTAAAATAACTGAACATAACACACCTTGCACATATGCATCCTTAGGGTATACCTCACTTGGTTGCCTCGAAAAATAATGGTTATGTCCCTCGAACGTAGGGATACCCTTAGCAAAGACCCTCGGTTAAAGTCATCATAAAAGACCATAGTCCCTTACTGTCCCTCGAGCTGCCTACGAGAAATGATCTTGTCCCTCGATGTTGCCTACGAATATATGATGACAGTCCCTTCGAAATGCTAAGGTATCCTTACATGTTGCCTTCAATTACCATTACGTCCCTTTCGAATTGACCCTTACAAATTCCAACGACGATGCTACCTACTCACTAATAGTCGGATAGCATTGTCTAAAGGAAACAAGAACAGAAACATTCTTTTTTCGAGTAGGTAGATACTAGTAGGTACTTGCTCAAAAACAAACTTTTCCATACTTACACTCTTTTTAAACAAAGTTTATTAAAACGACTTTGTTACACTCTTGAAGACAGAAGCAATGGTTAAATCGAAGTAAAATAAAAACTTTTCAAAACAAGCACACACAAGAAATTTAAAAATGAGCAAGTACCTAAGAGCCCATGGAAAACCATGGATAGAAAGGGTGCTAACACCTTCCCTTTCTATAATCTACCCCCCGTACTCAAAATATCTCGAAAAAAGGATTTTTTCTGTACTTCTTTCCTTTCCGGTTGGATGAAATAAAAGTCAGTGGTGACTCTTGCTTACCGCGACATTTTGCGAATAAAAAAACACAACACGCAAACCAGTAAAAACAGTCAGTTCTGCCACCGTATCACATAAGGGTATAACTATCTTTGAAAGAAAATAAAATGTAAAAGAAAAACGATGAGCACAAAAGTTTGTATGCGAAAACGTCCATGATTCATTGATGTCATATGAAAATGAGATAATAACCCTTACAAATGGACCATTGTGCCTCGGGTAAGACACAAGGTTTTAAGAGTGCGAATTGTTTCAATATTATAGATCCAACAAAATGTAAAGACAAATTACTGTGGGATAAAAGTGATCGGGACAAAGTCTCTAGCGTCCCAATTGCTGAGCCCTCCATTGACAGTTGGGAAGATCTAATCCTCCAGGTTGCAACCCTCTTCACCATCTTCTACCGCATTGACTTCACGGTTGCTGATCTTCAAGGGTGGTCCTCCAGCACGAGCACAACGTACAACCTTCTGAGCACTTGAGGTGAAACCTAGGCCAAACTTGTCAGACTTGTACGGGATATCTGGGAGCTTCCCCTAGATAGTGCACCCACCTTCTTCTACCACTGCTTTGGTATCCTTCAGAGATGACATCTGGAGTGGAGGCCTTGTAATCTTGGGAACCTGAGACACAACCTTGGTCACTGCTATATCTTGGGGGACTTCTTCAAAATGTTGAAATGGAGTTTCAATAAATTCACCATCTAATTCCATATATCTGAAGGAATTGAGATGGCTAATCATGTATTCTTCCTCTCCATGAACGGTGATAATCTTCCCTTGAACTGGATACTTCAGCATTTGGTGCTACGTAGAAGTAACAGCGCCATCATTGTGGATCCATGGTCGGCTTAGCAAGCAGGAGTATGAAGGGCGGATGTCCATTACATAAAAAGTTGAATCGAAATTTTGGGTTCTAACCTTTATGGGGATTTCCGCTTCCCCATGCACCATCCTTTTCGAGCCGTCAAAAGCCCTTACTACTATGTTACTTGGCTTCAAGTTAACCCCTCACAATCGAGTCTATCCAGAGCTTTTTTGGGTAATACATTCAGTGATGAGCCAGTGTCCACCAAAACATGAGCCAAGGTTGTGCCCCTACATTCAACTGAGACATGCAATGCCTCATTATGCTTCCTTCCCCTCGGCGTTAGATCAACATCCAAAAAACCTAGGCTAATATCTGCTGTCAAGCTGGCTACGCAGTCTTGTAATTGATCCGCAGATGTCTCTTGAGGTACATGGGCGGTTTTTTATAACTTTACTAAGGCTTTTGCACATGCCTCGGAACATAGTAATGATGCCAGCATGGAGATTTTAGAGGGAGTTTTCCCCAGTTGTTCAACTACATCGTAGTCGCTTCTCTTAACAATTTTTAGGATTTCTTCTATTTCTTTCTTGGAGGTCTCAGGGATAGTTAATCACTGAGCCTTCATCCGGACAGGCTCAACCAGAATACTTTTTCCTCGAGTCTCAGTTAACTCGGTAACAAGAGTGTCAATAGGAATGATAATAGGGGTTGTAATGGATTTGTCAATAGGAGTACTTGCAGAAATGATTATGGGTGTGGAAGCAAGTTTTAGAACAGCCACAAGGATGATTACGGGTCCAGAAACAGCCTTTGTAGGAGCGATTTCTGGAGAGAAGATCCTACCGCTTCGGGTAATCTTATTAGTCCCTGCAATATTACTGACGTCAGAATCCAATTTCTCAGAATTTGAATCTTCGGTGGCTGGCCAATCCTTCTTAATACCATGGTAGTAGACATCCCCTCCATAATTCAATTGTATGGTCTTGTCTGATGAATATGGGACTGGTCCAGGCATTGTGATTATTAAAGGAGTTGCTTTCGGAACTGATGTAATTCTAACGGGTCTTTTGGTGGAGACCCTGGAAGAATTGGCGGAAATGCTAATGATAGAAATATCTTCAAAAGGAACAAGTGGAAAAAAAGTCTTCTCGAATAAAATCTCTTTGTTATCTATTAGGCATTGAACGCCTACTTTCAACAAAGGACAGTTGGTCAGTGAGGATAAACAGAAATGGCAAACTTCATCACAGCCCGGGAACACACCGATATTCAACAAGTTCATTTTAATAGTCAGAAGTGGGGTCATGAGTTCATAAATTGAAGTAACAAACAATCCTTCTTCAATGGCATTGGTATTGTGGCCATGTCTGGGCATAGGGGCAGAAATGACATTTGGCTTTTCTGGCGCATCGAACTCAATTTATTTTGCTTCAAGGAGGTCTTGTATTTTGTTCTTTAAAGCCCAACAGTTATTAGTATCGTGACCAGGACTTTCAGAGTGATATGCGCAACGGGCATTGGGATGATAATAAGGAGATGTTGTATTTGAGTTTTTCAGAGCTTCTTTCAAAGTCACCAAGTTGGATCTTAGTAGATGCGATAATACTTGAGACGGGGTCATGTTGATTCTGGTGAACTGCCTGACTGGCCTTTCCATCCTTGGTTGATTATTTCTTTACTGATCAGATGCAGGCTTAGGAATCATAACAACCCCCACCATTGGTCGGCGTTCGACTCTATCTTGGTTTCTTTGCGGATATACAGCAACCACCTCTTTCTTTCCGATGAAAGGCTTCCTTACAGTTGTAGAAGAAGATATATATTTCTGAATCTTTCCACTCTTTATACCGGCTTCTACCCTCTATCCGGTCAATATTAGTTCAGTAAAGCCTACATATGAACTTCCAATCAAATGATTAAAGAAAGGTCCAGACAAAGTGCCCAAGAACATGTCTACCAACTCTCTCTCAGATAGAGCGGGTGGAACTCTTCCAGCCAAGTCTCTCCATTTTTGCGCATAGTCCTTGAAACCCTCATTGGAAGCCATGGCCATACTCCGGAGTTGAGTACGGGTAGGCACGAGATTAGCATTGTATTGGTATTGCTTGTAGAAAGCTGCGGCAAAATCTTCCCAATTGTGAATGTTGGCTCTTTCTAGTTGGTAAAACCAGTCAAATTGAGTTCTAGACAGACTGTCTTGGAAGAAATGTACCCATAAGTCTTTGTCAGTGGTATGGGGTTGTATTTTCCTCACATATGACCGGAGATGCATTTTAGGGCATGAGACTCCGTCATACTTAGCGAACACGGGTGCTTTGAATTTCAGAGGAATTGCAATCCCCGACACTAAACCCAATTCATCAAAGTCCAAGCCATGCACTTTTTGAATTTCCATCGCACTCAATCGCTCTTCGAGATATCTATACTTGTCATCAGCTGAAGGGTATTATTCTTCAAAGTAGTCTTCTTCTTCCTCTTCCTCTTCCGATTCTGACGGGACAACTGTTTCCTTTCTTTTCCCCTCCTGATTGTCTTTTTCTCCGGATATTGTTTCAAAGTTTAAGGTCCTTCTTGTTTGCTCATGAAATCTTCTTCCCATGTTCAGGACTCTGTTTACCTTCTTCTTTTTCCTCTCTTCAGCCAACAAAGTCTTCAACTCTTCTTGTCCCTTGGCTAGGGTCAAGAGCAACTATTGAAACTATGTATTCTGAGCTTAGAGATCCTTCACTGTTTGCTCAAGATCCATCTTAATGAAATAAACAGTAGAGAGATGTGGAGACTTGTTGCAAAAGACCTGCTTATGTTATGATGGATGGTATATGCATATATAATGATTTCAAGGATTTCAAAGATTCAAATTTGTTTTAGATAAAAAGGAAGCACACGTTATATTAATAAGTTAAAGTTTGGGTACATCAATGCCTATTAGGCAAAATAATACAAGAACTCTAAGATAAAAAGGTAGTACGCATCCTCTTTGGTGCAATGTAGGCATTCAGAGTATGCTCCTCATGAAGTAGCCTAGTGAGTTCCAAAGCCTTCTTCTCGCTTGCGTAGAATTGGGCTTCGAACGTATCTCGCTCCCCTTTGAGTTGTATCCAATCCCTTTGTAGGCCTTCAAGAGATGTGGGCATGTCAGGATGTAGGATAGTGTATGGAACATCTCCCTCCATGACAGGCTCAATGATTACCGAGAGGATGGAGGGGTAAGGCATCATAAGACTCTGAGCACGAGTTTGTACCCATTTGAGGTAAGGCTCAAGAGGGAGGTAATTCTTGTGCCCCAAAGTCTTGCTATCCATCTTGTTTAACATCCTCCAAGCTCGAATAAATATCTGGCGAAGACCTTGAACGTCGTTGTTGTAGTCAAATACCAAACCTTGAATCAGCATCTCATGCGGGCCATCCCTTCGGGCATAACCAAAATGTATTAAGGCTAAACAGGGGTTGTAGGTGATTCCTCCCCTAATGCCATTTAAGGGGACATTAGGGAATTCTCCACAACGGTCAACAATGATAATATTCTCTTTGGATCAGGAGCGCCAATGAATGTCTGAATGTTTGAGTGTCATCAACCTTTGTGACCACCTTGAACCTTGCTCATTCTTTAAGATAGATTAGGGAAGATGAGAAATAAACCATCTTTCCAAGAGAGGAGTGCAACACATAAGAACACCTCTTTTCCTCATTGTGCAAGTGTGAAAAGAGTGCAAGATGTCTCCTAGTAATGTAGGAACCAGGTTGCATGATATGAAGATTTTGACGGCGTTCACATCTATGAGTTGGTCAGGTTTTAGAAACAAAACCATCCCATAGATGAGGAGAGCCACAATTTACTCAAAGGCTTGCAAATCCAAGGAGTTCCAACAACTTTGGGCTTTCTCAAACAGGAACCTTGCTAGGAAACCTTTGACACCACTCCTTGTTTCCTAATGAGTTGTGACATCAGATGAGTGCAAGTGTGGAGCTTGAGCAATCTCTTCTGGCTTTGGGTCTCTTTCTGTACCGTTGAAAGGTAGTTGATTGAGAATGGGAATCCTCAAGAGTTGGGAGAATTCTTCTAAAGTAGGCACAAGTTGATAGTCGGGAAATGTGAAGCAATGGTGCAAAGGATCAAAGAACTGAAAAAGCACTTTCATCATATCCTCATTTGTGTTGGAGGTGACCAAGTTGAGTAGGCGACCATGTCTCTCGGTAAATGGAGAGTTTTCAGGAATCCTTGAAGCTAGCTCTTTAAGTTGTGGAGGGATCCTCACAAGGTTGACTTGAATAGTTTTCCTGCGAAGTGAATCCATATCCTACAAAACAAGAACAAAGATGAATCCCAAAAATCCTTGAAATGGTTAGTGGATGTATATGATGTTCATGATGTTCATGATGTTCATGATGTTATCTACAAATATGCATATACAAACAAAGCAAACAAATCCTTAGTTTTAGGCTTGCATGGAGTTTTATAGGTAAGTACCCTCTTGAAGTTTAGTTGGCTTAAACCTATCCTAGTAATAGTAACCGGGTTCTAGGAGCTCAATATCACTGGATTGTTTCCTTGGTCATTGTTTCAGCTCAAGCCTCTTTAATGGCGACCGGAATATCCCAAGAAACCAAATCTCAATGAGTATAGTATCGAGTATTTGCACCAAAGTTGGTCATCTCACTACATCCTAAAGGCCATGTTTGTCAAGTAAAGGTTCTAAAAGTTCATTAGTGCTTCATGACATCACTCAGCGGCCCCGTATTCTTTTTTATTAACTCAAAGGCTACTGATACCCACAAACATGTCGCACTAACATAGCTATTTCTTAGACCATGTCGGTATACCCCACACAGTTTCCACAACGTATTGCTACTTACCTATAATGTATCCCAAATCCGGGTAGAGGATTCAAACCCAAACAAAGAACCATAATGTAAAGCATACAAGTCAAATAATATAAGCAAGTAAATGTGATATATCCCTAAGGTAACCCCACTTTTACACTCCATATCCCTAGCAGAGTCGCCAGTTCTGTGATACGGTGGGAGAACTGACTTGGGTGTTTTGCATTTGATCACAAATGTTGCGGTTAGCAAGATTCGCCACCGACTTTTCTTTTATCCAAAAGGAAAGGTGAAAAAGCACAGGAAAGACTATTGAGATTTATTTCTTGAGTTCGGGGGGTAGATTATGAAAAGGGAAGGTATTAGCACCCTTTTCATCCATGGTTTTCCATGGGCTCTTAGTTACTTGCTAGATCACTTGCTTTTGTTTGAAATTGTGTTTTGTGTGGTTTTTGAAAGTATTTTGTAAAAGAGGCCATTGTTTAGGCAATCTTTGTAATGATTCTCGTTCGTAAGAATGTATACAAAGATGTTTGATCTTTTGAAAGAAAAAATTCAATGTTTGTAAGATGTTTGAAAATGTGTGTGTTTGTTTTTAAAAATAGCAAGGATATTTGTTTTGAAATGGAGCAAGTAATTAGGAGCAATCTACCTACTCAAATGTCTTTCTTGTTCATTTTCTTTTCCTTTGACATTGTTGTCTTACCATTGATTTGGTAAGCAACCATATCTTTGGATGTAAACGGGATGGGCGTGGGTCATCGTATAGCCATGATTAGCAATGTTGCAAGGTATCTTAGTATTCTTTTTTAGGGACTAAGATCATTTGTAAGGCAACTTTAGATAGCGTCATCGAGGGACTATGATCTTGTATTTGTTTGTTTTTGCTAAGATACCTTACATGCATAATATGGCCATTTTGTATAAGGCAACCAAGTGGAATAACCCTAGGGGTGTTTGTGTGCAAGTGTGTCATTTTTATGCTTGTTTTTGTCTTGAATTAGGGTTTTCTATTTGATTGATTTTATATTCCCATACAAACCCTAGTTACTAGCATGTTATGTAAAAGCGGTAAATTGCGAAATTTAAAGTTACTACGCTATTACAACATTTGTGGGAGGGGTATACAATTTATGAATGGGGATTGCAATAATATAAACCTAATTAATCTATTACAACCAAATTGAATATTGTACAAATAATTGAAGAAATATATAAAGTACAAATGCAAATTGAAAGAAATGATTTTTGTGCTTGGATTTTTTTTAGGAGAGAGGTTTTAACCTAAACCTAATTAGAGAAAAAAGTAATTAAATTAAACTAACTTAAGTCAATTAGAAAAAGAAATTAATTAAGAAAAGATTTTTGAATAAAACCCTAAATCTATTTTAGTTGATTAAAAGAAAATAAGTTTAAAGAAAAATTAATTTTTTTGTATTTTTGTCTTGAAAATAATATGTGGTGTTATGAAATATTTTTGGTCTTTTTTATTTTAAAATAAATGTATTTAAGTAAGTATAAAGAAATAAATGATTGACCTAGTTTTAATTTAATTTACAAGATAACTAATAAAGATAAATAAAGTATAATGAATAAAAATAATTTTTTATGTGGAAAAATATTTAAATTATGTCAAAATATAAATCTATTATTTTTATATTTTTAATATTTTTTTTTGGTATTTTAGAAAATATATTTAAAAGAAAAAGAAATAAAGAAATAAATAAAAATAAAATGGGCCAGGGAGGTGTCACAAGTAAGCAGTGGGGGTGAGCTAGCAAAAAAACAATGTCAGGCCCAAAGGGCCCAACGCCTGTAAAAAAATGTGTTAGAGGAAAAATCAAAAAATTGGAAAAATGCAAAAGAGTGGTTCACATTGGTTCGAACCCTCTCCCTTTAGGTAAGCAAAGACTTAGTACGCGCTTGCTTGCTACTGGGGTGGCTGTTTCATCCAGTCATATAATCAAAGCATAAATATATATTAGAAACTGCTTTCTGAAGGCAACTTCATCTTCAACCTCGCGCCTAGCCGGACCACCTGTATCTTCCTCATCTCTCCATAAAAATGGAAAGTTCAAACATGAAAGTTGTGGTGTTTCTTCCCACGAATCCAACCATATAACTTATGTAAGCTAAAAGTCAAAGATAAAAACTAATTTTGCTAGCCCTAAATTAAAACCTAATTTTCTCAGAAATTTCAAATCCAAAATTCTCTATACACAGTCAATATAAATGGGAACTATGAACATGGTCAACTTTAGAGCAAAGATATCTACATTTTGTCTTCACAAATCAGGATCAAATGATGCTTGTATGAAGAGATAGAAGTTTGAGTTTTTACCTCTTGCAGCTGGAGTTGTGAATGGAGTTTGAGCAACTTTTGAGATGGCCTGAGGATTTTTTTAGCTTGCCTGGACCTCCTTGAGTGTATTCCAACTCCTACTTTGCCTTGAAAGTCCCTGAATCTCTCTACTCAAGTCAAACTACAAGATTGATATTTGAAAATGGTGGATAGTGATGGAGGAGTTACAGTCTTGAAACATGGTCCTGGATTGCTTTGGTATGATGTATAGAAGGTGTCTGAGTGATTAGTTTTCAAAATGCACGAGTGGAAATGAAGATCATGAGTTTTGGTTCAAATCTGTGTTCTTGAACAAGTTTATGGTTTTTGAGTGTTTGAGATAGTTTCAGGGCACTAGCATTCGTGTGTCAACTTGAAAATAGTGTGTATACTTATAAGCAAGAGGTTTTGAGGCTTGTAACAACTCAGAATTTGAAAATCACATGTTATGGCTTGGTTACTTGTTTTTGAAGCAAAGTTGACAAACATGGTTTCAATGTGAAGTACAAGGGTTTGCAGGGTGATTAGCAGGCTGTAGATATGTTTCTTCTTGCTTTTACACACTTTTTAGTCAGAAGCAACAATGTATGGGCTCAAGGAGAGTTGACATTGTGATTAAAGTCACTTTTCCAAAATGGAAGTGGTGACTTTCTTCCAAAAATGGAAATGCAACTTGGACAATGGCTTCAATGCTTGGAAAATGGCTCTACCAGTTGTGTAAGCATTAAATTAATGAGTGATTAGCAAGTTTGAAGCCTGCAAAGCAATATTTTTACAACATGCTTGAAGATTGGATCAAGTGTTCTTCACAAAATGGCTTGTAATCCAAGTGACAAAACACCAACTTCATCTCTTCGATTATCCCTACTCAAGAATGGCCTCAAGGAGTTCTTTGACATTTTGGAAAGCTTGCAATTTTCTATTCAACTCATATTTGAATTGCTTTTGAATATTCCCCTTGGAACTATGTGAAAAATTGCCATGAAGTTAGGTCAAAAATCTGCCTAACTAGGGCAAAATTTCTCTGTCATTTTTAGTTCATGAGCATGTATTCACAAAATTATAACTTGAGATCCAAGAATTTTTAGGAGAAGTTGTATGATGCAAAGTTGTAGATTTCATGGAGATCTACAACTTTCATGTTGGAAGTTTACTTTGAATCATCTTGCATCATGGTGAAAATTTGGATCAAAGTTATGAAAAAACATGAAATTTCCAACACTTAGAAAAATTTATAAGTTTAGAAATTTTGACTTTTCAAAATGAAATCTTGACTTTTTGATTTCTTGATGAATAAGTTTCATATTTTGACATGTTTTGATGGATTGTGATCTTTGGCACTTGAATTTGACCAAAAATTTAAAGATTGACTTTTTCAGTATACAATTGACTTTTGATCAGTTGACTGCAAAATTCATCTGCCAATCCAATGGATTTGCAATGTTTTGAATCATGTCACTAGGTTAAAATGATTCAATTGGAATCTTGAGATCATTCCTTAAACCAATTGATCATTTTCTAGGTCAAAAATCAGAAATTTCCCTTTCTCAGTCAAAACCCTAATTTTGACCATTTTTCCCTTTTGGAGATTTGATCAAATTTCTTGAGGAATTATGGTCCAAACTTGATCAAATGATACATATGGGTCTAAAATGTTGATGTGGATAAAAAATTATGAAGTTTGACTGCAAATTGGCTATGGTTGACTTTTCGCCCAATACAACTGATTTTTAGGTCAACTGTTCAATTGACTGATCAAAAGTGTGATCCAAGGCTTGAAACTTGACATGAGTAATCTTGGGGGTCCATAATTGAAATTCTGGCTGCAGATACTCAATGTCACGTTCAATGTTATGACACCGTATCTGACTTTCTATAAGACAGTAAATACAAAAACAGCAAAGAACACAGTCAATTGTTTACCCAGTTCAGTGTGCAACAACACCTACTCTGAGGGATACCAAGCCAGGGAGGAAATCCACTATAAGAGATATTAATTCAGGAATAAACCAACCAGTTTATTTCCTTCACTTAAGACCTACCCAATACAACTTCAATCTAAGTACAACTTAAACCTGAGTTCCTACTCACTCCCCCTCAATCACAGCAGTGATACATAAAACAATTTGACTAATGAATTGATGAAGACACGCTTCAAAACATACACTTGATTATGCTTCACAGCTTTTTAATCAAGCAACACAAACACTCTTGCTTCACAGCTTTGAGTGATACACAGACCTATCTTGACTTTGCTTCACAGCTTTAGTCAAGAGACATACAAACACTCTTGCTTCAAAGCTTTGAGTGATACACAACCCTTACAATTAAAACCTATTCCAAGTCACTTATCACAATGATAATTGCTTGGATTACAATAGTTAAAACTATACAGCTTCTAAATGATCTTCTGTCAAAAAGGGATACATTCAAAACAGCAGCCCTGTTGAATATATAGCAGCTGCATCTTCAGTTAGGGTTTCCACAATAAGCTAGGGTTAATTCCGTTTGTCCTTAAGACTAGGTCACAGGACTTTATCAACCAGGTTAGGGTTGATCTAGGTTAACCCCAAGTCCACGACATTTTCTGTTCTGGAAAGACTGAGTCATAATCCTGAAAAAACTCAGAATAACCCAAACTGCTAACTGTTAGATCAGAACTGGATGTCTTAACATTTGTTATGACATCTGAAACCCTGTCTACTGATTTAGGTAAATGTGATCTTTTTGCAAAATGCTCAGATACACACTTATAAACAGCAGCACCTGTAAGATAATATTTTTCTGCAAAGGTACCTAATGAATCAGTACAAACTAAACTAGAATGTTATGACATCAGTCATGACATTCACACACACACACTTGGTTTTACCAAAAATGCAAGCCAATAACTAAACAACTACAATAATGATACTTTAAAGTCATATGAAGCATTGATAGTCCAAAAATCCTTGTGCAAACTCAAACCCTAATTTTGATCATCAGTGCATAAGGAGGTGTTTTGAGCTGATCAAACCCTAGTGCAGTCTCGAGCCCAAGGAGATCTTGTGAGCAAATTCTTGTTAAGTGAGATGGCAAATTTTGGGGTACAACATAATGAATTAATGAAAGTAACCAAAGTCTGACATAAAGAAGTGTTTAAGCAAAGAAAGAAATTACAACTAAAAATTCAAATGAATGAAAGTTTCTCCGCCTAAAGTGCTCACTTCATATAGTGTGTCTTTGGGGGGTGACAGAAAAAAAAAAACTCCAGTTGTCCATCTTGTGTAAACTCTAACACTCCTTCATCGACCAGGTCTTGAATTTTGTTCTTAAACGCACAATAGTGGTTAGTGTCGTGTCCCTGGCTGTTGGAATGGTATGCACACCTTTCATTGGGATGGTAACTTGGAGCGAAAGTATTAGGATTATGAGGAGGGTCCTTCAATGTGACCAAATTCAACTTCAACATGTGATGCAAGGCTTACGACATTGGCATGTTGAGTTTGGTATATTTCCTATTGGGTGTATCTTGCTTACGCTGATTACCCTGTCGTTGTTGGCGAGGTTGTTGTTGGGCTTGTGATGTAGCAGTAATTTGGAAAGGTCTACTCTCCACCAAGCCAACTTCTTGTCTCTTTGGGGGATGATTCATGACATGATCCCCAGCCTCGAATGTTTGTTTCATACAGTTGCATATGTCTTGATGAAGCTTGTTGACGAGAGCTATCAAATCTTCTTGTCACTAAGCTCAGTTTTGGATAAGAGCCGTCTGGCCCACCATCTGTCCCATTATCTGGATTTTCATTGTTGTTATCTCAGTTTGTAATCGTTCTAACTGGTTGTCCTTGCTATCTTCAGGATTCCTCTTGGTCATGCTCTTAGTGAGGAGTGCTTTCACTTCTTCTTTCCCCTTGGATAGGTTCAAGAACAATTCTTGAAGTTGAGCATTTTGGGTCTGAAAGTCTACGACAGTCTGTTCTAGAGCCATCTCTACTGAAATAAACAGTAAGCAGATGAGAAAACCTGTAAGGGAAAAACTTGTCATGATATGATGCATGGTATGTGGATGCAATGTTTTCAAGGACTTAGAAGATTTAAGTTTGTTTTGAAAAAAGGGAACAAACATTAATTGTATTAATAATTTCAAATTGATTACAACATGCCTCTTGGGCTTACATTGAAACAAAAGAAACAAAATGAAATACAATACAATAACAATGGTTTCAAATTTCCTATGATGCTTCCTCTTTGGAGCGACATAGGCATTCAGGATCCTCTCCTCATGAAGTTGTCTTGTGAGCTCCAATGTCTTCTTCTTGCTTGCATAAAACTGGGCTATAAAGGTGTCTCACTCCCTCTTTAGCTGAATCCAAGCACTTTGCAAATCTTCAAGAGAAGTAGGCATATCAGGATAAAGGATAGTATATGGAGAATCTCCTTCGGCAACAGACTCCATGATGATAGGTGGGATGAATTCACAAGGCATCATGAGGTTTTGAGCGCGAGTTCTCATCCACTTGAGATAAGGCTCCAAAGGAATGGAGTTCTTATGCCCCAACATCTTTCTATCAACCTTGTTAACCATACCCCAAGCTTGTATGAACCTCTGACGATATCCTTGGACATCGCTATCATAGTCAAATGCAATTCCTTGGACAAGTGCATCATGAGGGCCATCCCTCCTAGCATATCCAAACTATCGCAAATCCAAACAAGGATTGTAGGTAATACCTCCACTAATTCCCAGAAGAGGGACATTAGGGAACTCCCCACAATGTTCAATAATAGTAATGTCCTCCATAGACCGAGCACACCAATAAATATCAGAATGTGTGAGTTACATCAACCTATTAGACCATCTTAAGCCTTTCTCGTTCTTCACAATAGATCGGGGTAGGGGAAAAATAAACCACCTAACCAATAGAGGAGTGCAACACATAAGAAGTCCTCTTCTCTTCATGGTGCGAGTGTGAAGAGAGTGCAAAATGTCTTCAAGTAAGGTAGGCACCGGATTGTGAGATAGAAATTTTTTGACTATGTTCACATCTATGAGTTGGTCAGGATTGGGAAATAGGAACATCCCATAGATGAGAAGAGCCAACACTTCTTCAAAGGCTTTTAAATCTAGAGCACCCCAAAAAATTGAGCCCTCTTAAATAAAAACTTGGCGAGAAACCATTTGACACCACTTCTTGTTTCCCATTTGGCCACAACATCAGACTGAGGTAAATATAGAGCTCGAGCAATCTCTTCAGGTTTTGGTTCTCTTTCAATACCGTTGAAGGGAAGTTGATCAAGAATAGGAATTCCCAAGAGTTGAGAGAACTCTTCCATAGAAGGCACAAGTTAGTAATCAAGAAAGGTAAAGCAATGGTGTTTAGGGTCAAAGAATTGGAATATCACTTTCACCATATCCTCTTCAAAGCTTGTTATAACCAAGTTGACGAGACGACCGTATTTCTTGGTGAAGGGAGAGTCATTGGGGACCCTTTATGCCAATTCCTTAATTTGAGGAGGCATTTTGACGAGGTTGATTTGTACAGTATTCCTGCGAGTGAGATCCATGTCCTACAAAACAAGACAAAGATAAATCTCTAGGTCCTTGAAATGGTTAGTGCAAAATGACATGGTATGATGTCATGATGTTATGTGCAAACATATACACACAAAGAAAATGAGTCCTTAGGTTTAGGCTTGCATGAGGTTCATAGGTAAGTACCCTCTTGAAGTTTAGTTGGTTCAACCTGTCCTAGAAAGCAATCGGGTTCTAGGGGATCTCAATATCACTGATCTTTCTTCATCTGACATTGTTTCAGCGCAAGCCTTTTTAATGGCGACCAAAATATCCCGAAAGTTTGATCTCAATAAGCGTAGTATCGAGTATCAACCAACTTTGGACTGCACCAAAGCTGGTTATCTCACTACTTCCTAATGGCCAAGTTGTTCAATTAAAGGTTCTAAGATTAGTTAGTACTTCATGACACCACACAGCGGCCCCATATTCTCCTTGACTAAACTCAAGGGCTACCGGTACCAACCAATGTGTCACACTAACATAGCCACCGCTTCAACCATGTCAGTATACCCCGCATAATCCCCACGATCTATTGCTACTTACCTAAGAATATTCCCCGATCCGGGTAGAGGATCAAAATAAAACCCAAGCAAGGACCCAAAAATTTAAAGCAAGCAAGTCAAACAAGGAAAGAAATTAAACATGATCTAACTCGGAGGTAACCCCACTTTTAATTTATGTCCCCAGCAGAGCCTTCAGTTCTGTGATACGGTGGGAGAACTGACTTGGGTGTTTTTCATTTTATCGCAATTATTGCGGATAGCAAGAGTCGCCACCGACTTTTCTTTTATCCAACAAAGGAAAGGGCGAAAAGAATAGGAAAGAACTTTCGAGATATTTTCTTGAGTTAGGGGGGTAGATTATGAAAAGGGAAGGTGTTAGCACCCTTTTCATCTGTAGTTATCTACGAGCTCTTAGTTTCTTGCTATATAACTTTGGAAATTGCTTTGTTTGAAATGTGTTTGTGGTGGGTTTTTGAAAGTATTTTGAAAACGCCTTTGTTGCGGAAAACTTTGTAATGATTCTCGTCTCTATAAGAATGTATACAAAGTGTTGGTTTTTGAAAATAGTTCAAAGAGATGTTTATTTTTAAAGATGTTTTGAAAGTGTAACTGTGGAAATGGTTTTAGTTTCTGAGCAAGCAACTACGAGTGTCCTACCTACTCAAAAGATCTTTGTTCTTTTCCTCCTCCTTTAGATGTTGCTATCTTACCATTGATTGGTAAGAAGCCCCATCATTGGATGTGAAGGGACAGGCGCGGGTCAATCCTATAGTCATTGAAGGCAGTTTATGAGACGTTTTAGAAAGTTTCATAAGGGGATAGATCCTTTATCGAAGGCAACATCGAGGGACTACGATCTTTTTTTATTGAGGGTCTTTTCTAAAACACCCATGTTCGAGGGACATGACTATTTTTCGAGGCAACAAGTGAGGTTACCCTAGAGGTGTACGTGTGTGAAGTGTGTTTAATTGCATGCATTTTTGTCTTTGAGATTAGGGTTTTCTAGCGGTTGATTTTATCTTGCCATACACACCTTAATTACTAACAATTTATATTAAAGCGGTAAATTGCGGAAATTAAAATCCTAAGCTATTACATCATTAGGGGAGTGGGGGTACAATTTACAAATGGGGATGAAGTAGAAACCTAAATATTACAACCATATCGAATAACAATGAAGACAATGTAAAAACAGTGTAAAATAAAGGAAACATTGCATTTTAAACTATTATGTGTCGACACATGTTGCTATGCATTGACACATAACTTTCCTTACCCATGTAAAACCAAACCAACTCAGTATGAGTCGATGTATAATGGGATGTATCGACTCATGCACCTCTTTGTGTCAACACATACGCGTTTTGTATTGACTCATGCACCTTTCATCCTTCTGTTTTGGGGCCTGAATAATAGTATTAGTCGATGCATAAGGCCATGTGTCGACTCATACCCTATTTTTTCACTAGAATGAGTTGACCCAAGTGGGTATGTGTTGACTCATGCTGCATTTTTTTGCCTTAAACATTGTTTTATTGTCTGTACAGGTCAGTTTACAACATATGATTGATAAACATAAACAATAAGCAAATGGTTAGCTCAAAGGGGCAATGATTACTACATTTTATCTTCAAAAATAAATCATTAATGATGTATGAAAAAATGCAAAGTCAAGAAGACTTACCTTGAGACTTCACTCGATGTTTTAAACCTGAATATTTATCAAGATGCTGTGATGGCTCCAATGAATCTCCAGGAAGCTGTTTCAAACTGTTGAATCACACTAACTCAGCCAAGTTGTACAATACTATTTTTGTGTTTGGAGGGTGAAGATAATGGCACTACATATACTATTTTTATGTTTGAACAATCTCTATGTGATATGAAGTGTTTGGTTGGTTGGATTATGGGAGAGTGTGTAAGATGGAATAATGGATTGAGGTTCTGTTTTTGGGACTGAGAATCAAGATGAGTATGATCAAGGGTCTGTTGTGAATGAGCAGAGTTTACAAAGAATGTTGTTTTTTCTGATCTCTCTTTTTTCTCTCTCCAAGCCCCTGCTTTGTGTGTTGTGAAAATAGTCTATTTATAGAGGAAGTTTTACTGGCATTTTAGGAGGGAAACAAATGACAATTTGAACAATTTGGGTATGCTTCATCATTTCCTTTTAGATGCAGGTCTCATATGAAAATTTGATACAAACATGGGGCTGAGATAATGTAAGCTTGGACTGGGTCGATAGTAGCATAGTAGGGCTATTTTTGCAGCAGTTTTGGAGTGTTGTGGCAGCTTGGTGCAAGGTTGTTTTATAGCAGTATAGCATATTGTCTTTTGACATGGTTTTAGGCTGTTATGTGGGCAATACAGCAGACTTGGACAACATTGTTTGTAGCATGATACAAAATCTGGTTTGTGGACCAATTTATGCAGATTGTAACAAAGACAAAGCATGCTTGTGGGCAGCATAGTGGTAAGGTTTGAGTCAAAATGGAAGATCTCAAACAAGACCAAACCTAGGATTTGTACTCTTACAAAAATGGAATTTGTAATAACTTGAAGTATTTGTAACACCTTGAATTATTTTGAATTGGAATGAAAAGATGTCATGAAGCAATGAAATTAACAAGTATAGAAATACTTAGAAAATTTTACAAGTCTTGCAAAGTTGGATTTTTGACTCTCTTGATTTTTGATGATCAAATTTCATATTTTGGATTTCTTGATGAAATGTGATTTTTGCGACTCAATTTTGGTCAAAAAGTGAAAGTTTGACTTTTTAGTACATAGTTGACTTTTTCCACCAGTTGACCGAATTTCATCTATCAATCCATTAATCTCAAGAGATGAATTGACATATGCGATTAGGTCAAAATGACACGCTCAGATCCTTGAGATCATGCTTCCAACCAATAAATCAGGTATTAGGTCAAAAATCAAAGTTCGGTCATTTTCAGTCAAAACCCTAATTTTGCCCATTTTGGCCTTTTGATAATTTGAATGACTTTCTTGGAAAATTGTGATCCAAGACTTGAAACTTGATAGAAGTAATCCCGAGGGTCTATAATGATCCATGAAAGTCATTTGAAACATTAGAAATCTGACTGCCTTTGTACAAACTCAAACCCTAATTTGAAGCATCAGTGTTGAGGAGATTGTTTGACCTAGTCGATACTTGCGCAAACTTGCGTAATTGAAGATCTTTGTAGGAAATATCTTGAGAAATGAAATGGAAAATTTTGGGGTACAACAAAGTGAAAGATGGTAATTAGTGGAGAATAAGTAATAAAAAGGTGGGAAGTTTGATATTAGAGGTCTAAGGGTAATACAAGGAATTTGGGGAAAAGAAAGTCATTATGGAATGATCGTAGAACTGGGAGAAAGAAACTGACATTGTGGAGAAAGAAGGCTAGGGCATAAAGAGGCAAGAGATTTTGATAGAGAACCAAAGATAAGTTGAATTGCTGCCATAATCTTAAGGTAAAGGGAGTTTTTTCATAGTCATTATATTTGATTTAAGGTTTAGATGATTGTTAGATTGCCTTAGGTTTTGGTAGATGTTGATTTGGTGTTGTTTGATCAGAAATTGATGAATTGGTGATGAATAATGGTTTATGATTGATGTATATTAAGTATAGAATTATAGGTTGTTAATAGATGATGAAACCTTGTGATTAGATTGTGTTTTAGGACCTGTAATATGATAAAATTTCAAGAGAATTGGACTGGTTTATGCAGGAAATTGCAACAGAAAAATCTTGTTTGTAGAAGATCATCAGGCGATATGGGATGTGTCGTCGGGAGATGGAGCTTTTCTAGGAGAAGGTGGGAGCGAAGGGAGGCATATTTGTAGCTATTTTCTGGAGTGCATCGCCCCTAGTGTCTTCGGACGAAGTGTGACATGAAGGTAGCATCGCCAGGCGACAGAAGTGTTGGAAATCTTAAAATGATCATAACTTTAGTTCTAGAGCAGATTTAGGTGTCATTCAAAGCGTTGGATAGATAACACAACGAAATTTAATTATGTGGAGAAAAATGAGACTTTAGGATTATATCTCAGAGACCTAAGTTAGAATAGAATTATTTCCCTGTGTTGAATCACAATGATACTTTGTTCATGATGATGATTTGCTTATGATGATGCTTTATCTATAACAATGATGTTATGATGTTGTGTTGATTACTATGATGATGTTATGATGTTGTGTTGATTACTATGATGAATTTATGATGTTGTGTTGATTACTATGATGATGTTATGATGTTGTGTTAATTACTATGATGATATGATGATGTTTGTGATGAATCGTGAATGGTGATGCGTGTTAACTAGTTGTGGTCGTATTAAATATGTTGTTGCACATCATTGCATTCATGGCATATTTAGGACTTTGGTCTAGTGAAGTTAGGACTTAGGTCTAGTGAAGATGATAGGATGATTTTCTTGTGAAGGCAACAATCCCATAGGGTGGATTGAGTGCATTAGTGAAGTGCTCTGGTTCCAAGCGGGAATCGATCCTATGATGGGGATCTTTGGAGATAACGATGACTGATTCATCAGTGAATTTTTGGTACCACATGCATGAGTCTATGACGTTGCATTATATTCTATGTGACATTGCATAATGATTTATTTATGATGTTTAATGATACATTATGTATGGTGATATATGTACATGTATTGATGAAGTTGTGGAGGTGTGAGTATAACATGAAGATTTAATGATGTTTGATGCCTTGCTTATGTGTATATTTACTATATTTATTCCTTATGTCTTATATAATGATTATGATTTACTCACCCTTTTTGCTTGAATATTACCTCCACGTGGGTAATGTTCAGGTGATCAAGAATAGTCTGTATAAACATTAGAGGATAACTATGGAGTGCGCCTATTTGCTTTTTTGTTGAATAAAGGGAGTCTTGCTCTGATATGTAACATAGGGGTTGTGATTGTTTGATTTGGAACTTTTGTTCTTTGTTTTATTTTAATATGTTGAGTCAACCTACGTGGTACTCGAGATGTTTTAATTTATAAGTATGAGTTATGAAATACGACTAAATTTTATGAAGTATTATAAAAGGGTGTTTTGAACTATGATTTCCGTTGCCATGATTTGAAGAATCAAATGTTGATTTTATCTTGTTATGTATTTTGAAACCCGTGTTATGGAGCAGAATGTATTGTTATGATGTTTTATATGAAGATGTGATACCCTTGTTGATGATATACTGTGATTTATTTATTAAAAATAATTGTGAATTTTCCTTGGGGTTTAGAAGTGTGTTACAATATCCCCATCCATCTTCATCTTATCCCCTTCTTTTCCTTTAAGTGATCATTAGTGGCCCAAACTTTATGTTTGATGGTCTAAGTATGGTTGTTTATTTAAATATGAATCAAAACCCTTGAAGCTTGTTGTTAGGAGGCTTTGATTTTATCAATCTTCTAATGAGTCTTCATCAACCTTGACCTAAGTTCAATATTCAACCATCATTGGTAATTTATCATGGATCTCATCTCTTTCATCCTCTTCTTTTTCTTTTCTTGAAATGATCATTAGTGACACAAACTTTATGTTTAAATGTCTAAGTATGGTTGACTGATCATTTTGGGTCCAAAACCTTTAAAAGTTGTTGTTAGGAGGCTTTGATTTTATCAATCCTCTAATGAGTTTCAATAAACTTGGTCCAAAGTCATCTTTCAATCATCATTTATCATCCTTGTGACCATTAACCATTAACAATTAACTTCTACCTTCTAACTCATTAACAATTAACTTTACTTTATGCCTTTATTTATGCATTTTACTTTATGTCTTTAATTTTAGGAACTTTTATCTTTAGCATTTACATAAAATTCTATTTGCCTTTTTCTCACTTGAGCATTTACTTTATTTTCTTTTATCTTTGCTCACTTGAGCATTTCTACCGATATAGAAAATTGGTGACTTCACTGGGGAATTTAATCTCTAAGTGGGTTAAGCCTATCTTTGTTTGTTTATTTGTGTATGTGCTATTATTTGTTGTTATATATATGCTTGTTTGTTTGGATTTTTTTGGTTTTCAGGGTGCTTGGTGATCTCTTATAAGTCCTATACTCGGACTTGGGCAAACTTAAGATTAGGACAGGCGATATAGTCATGTTAACCTTGAAGGAGTAATTCTGAAAAAGTTGGCATGAGATTCCCCACTCAGTGGAGGCCCCATTGATTGTAGTATTTGTTTACCGAGCAATTGGGAGACTTTGCTGCTTTCGACTTGGGAGCTAGAGACACTGAGATATGTAGAATCCTTAACCCATCTTGGCCTTTTAGGTGTAGTAAGGAGACTATAACAGAGTCAATTCATAAATAGTTGATACGCGATACTGCACTCAGACGAGTTTCACTTGAGAAAATTGCTAATTATCGAGTAAATTGGGAAGTTGGTAATATCGAAAATAGGATCGAGGACTCTGGGATTTCCTTAGAACCTTGTTTTACAGGTGATATAAATCATTAGTCCCTACCTTGTGGGTAGTACCTTTGACTTCATGCTCGTGACATCGAACCTATGAACCCCTATGTTTGTGATCATGTGTGTGATTATTGCATCGTCGTACATTCATGCACCCATAAGAATTATTTAAACAAGTTTTCAAGGAACTTAAGACTTCTCTTTGCAAATATCAAAAGTACTTCTTGACAATAGACTTTGGAAGGAGAAAGACCCAAAAGTACAATTTCAAGATTCCTAAGATAGAAGAGTTGAAGAGTCTGGTTTCTGTAATTGTTAGTCTTGAGGATTTTAGAAAGAAGTATGTAGCTCTTCTGTCCCTTTTGAGTTTTAAAATGAAGGATGGTATTCTTAATACGTTGGTCTAGTTCTATGATCCATTGTATTGATTCTTCACCTTTCCAGATTATCAGCTTATGCATACGTTAGAAGAGTATTCTTATCTGCTTAATCGGTTTATTACTGATCATGTTCCTTTCTATGGTTTGGAAGAAGAGCCTAAGTATCATGAAGTTGCAGTAGTCACTCACCTGAAGAAGTCTGAGATTGAGGATAATATAACTACTAAAGGAGGTATTAGACGGTTGTCTGCTAAGTTCTTATTAGAGAAAGCTTGCTACTTTTCTAGGATGAAGAGTATGGACGCTTTTGAGGCTATCTTTTCTCTACTCACCTATGGGTTTTTCTTGTTACCTAAAATCGACAATTTTTTTTATGTGAATGCTATTAGGATCTTCCTGATTGGGAACCCAGTCCCATGTTGCTTGGAGATACTTATTACTATATTCACCTTCATAATTCTTACCTAAAGGGGATGATTATCTAATGTGCACCATTATTATACAAGTGGTTTATTTTACACTTCCCCCGATCGGTTGCTTTACTGGTATAATCAAGTTTATTATAGAGTTAAGATAATGGATAGCTGCAGTAGTTTTCCCAATGTACCTCTTCTTGGAACAATGGGAGATATTAACTACAACCTTGTTCTTACACATTATCAACTTGGATATCCGATGAGAGATAAGCCAAGTAACATTCATGTGAGTGGCTTCTTTCTCAAGGAGGGAGCAGACAATAAAGAATCCAAGGAATATATTGGTAAAGCCTGGTGCCAAATTCTTAGGAAAGGAGGAGAAAACTTAGGATTAAGAGGTGTTGTTTCTTTGGATCCTCATCTTCGGTGTGCACAAGCAAGGGAAATTCAATTGAAGATGTCTTATCCTCATCAATAACCCTTAGCTGCAATTTTTATAGAGCCTACTCCTCCCCTCTTAGATAATATTGAAGAGCTTCATATTGCATTAGTTAGGATGTAGCAAGAGAAAGATTCTTCTAATAATAAATACCAGACTTGAGAGGTATAACACTCAACACAATTGAAGGATAAATATGATTTGATCGAGATTCTTGAGTGACATGTTGTGGAGATGATGGAAAATCAAGAGGATTTATTTTCCTCTAGCATTCAGCCATGTCCTAGTGAGTAAGATTATTCTCACATGTTTCCTTCCTCTGGTGGATGGAAAGGAGTCGTTGACAAGTTTGTGGAAGATAATAAGCAGTTAAAGGATCAGATTATGAGGCTCAAAGGAAAGCGTCGGCGTGTAGAGGGATCTTATTTAGCATTGGATCCTTAGGACTTTTAGATTCTATTGTCTTCTCTCATGTTTAGGATTATTGAAACTTGTACAAAAGTTGTAATCCTTCCAAATTATTAATGAAATGAGATTATTCAGTGTTTCAAAAAATGTGTTATTCCTTTTATATTCGCAATGATTATAGTTTCTTAAAAGTTCCTTGAAAACTAAAATAAACAAAATAAATCATTGTGAATTGCATCTCATGCATCATTTCACACATATTTTTACATTCATTTTTTCTCAGGTGTCTTATATATTTCTTCTACTTTGTTCAGTCAGCAAGTCATCGAACTCTTATAACACTCGGGCTAACACCAAGAAGAAGATGGAAAATTTGGAACAAGAGAATCATGAACTCCTGGAAGAAGTTAATGATCTAAGAAGCAGTATTGCTAATTTAACTGCTTAGGTGGAATCCCTGGTGGCTGCTCAGAATCATCCTCTACCTTCTCTTTTTCCACACATGGTTCAACCTCAACAAAATACTATGATCTTCGAGATACTATCAGTGCCTATCTCTGCTACTCCTATTGTTTCTGTTTCCCAATTCCACATGCCTAATGGTTATCCATGGGGAATGCCTAATAACTTCTTGTCAGAAGGATATAACCCAACTTCTCAAGTTTCCCATCCTATTCAACCTGTTGTGATTTCTGCACCACCTGTTGTGCGTATTATTCCTGTTGTTAATAATGAAATCTTCCATGCTACTGATACGCCAAGTGAAAGCTTGGGTTTTTATGACATAATGTATGATTTCCAAGATCAATTTAATGAGACGCAGAAGAAGATGAAAGCTCTCCGAGGGAAAGAATTGTTTGGACAGAGTGTTAATGATCTCTATTTGGTTCCTAATGTTAAAGTACGACTAAGTTCAAGGTTCTAGAGTTTGATAAATACAAGGGAAACTCTTGTTCTCGTGCTCATCTGGTGATGTATGTAAAAAAGATGTCCACTCATACCGACGGCCAATAACTTCTAATTCACTTTTTCCAAGACAGTCTGACTGGTGCAACATTGAAGTGGTACATGGGATTGGATAGTGCCAATATCCACACTTTCAATGATTTAGGTGAGGCCTTTGTGAGGCAATAAAATTATAATGTGGACATGGTTGTTAGAACATGTTGGGTTTTACATCCCTGTAAGAGTTTTGATGATAACAAACATATATATATATATATATATATATATATATATATATATATATATATATATATATATATATATATATATATATATATATATATATATATATATATATATATATATAAAGAACATATATGCTCGCTAATAAAGTATCTCAATATGCAGGGAAGTTCTGATGAGAGAGGATCTGTTAGAACAAAGTATGGCTCTACATCCCTAGAAGTTTTGATTATGAGAGCATAGAAGATGAGAGTATTATGATATAATCAGACACATCCTTCTTAGAAGCAAATCTGTGTGACACGCTTATATGAAGAAGTTTTGTTACAACTTCTGAATGCACCAACACTGTGAAACAGGATCTCTGATACTCTTATATGTAATGTTCTGAAACAAGAAGTAAGGGACTCCCAATGGTAACTTTCATCTTTTGATATGAGCATGTTCTAAAGCGTTACATTTTAATCAATGCATATCAAATGTAACGACTGATGGAGGACAAAAATCTCCTTGTTTGGAAAGTTCATTAATTCCTATTTATATCCTTCCAAAAGCATCTTCTTATGTCACTCTTGCATGACGTATATAAAGAAGACGTATAGAAGAAATCAAATGATGAACGACTGCACACGAAAAAGAAAATCACATTACCCGGTTCTACCTAGTTATCTTAAATTGTGTAATACATCATTGTTGTGATAGTGTTTTACTTAGAAAACATATTTGTACACACTTTCAAATATATTACTTTGTAATTCCTTGAGAAAACCGGGTTGTGGTTTTAGACTCAAGAAGACATTGACAGTTGTCATTGTGATTATGTAATCAAGTTTGATTAGTGGATTAAGACCTCGCTTGAGAGAGGCGAAATCACCTTAGCGGGTAGACTGGAGTAGTTTGAGTTCAAACGAATCAAGACAACCTACGTGTTTTTTCTTTAAGTTTTAATCCCAATTCAACCCCCCTTCTTGCGTTTTTCCATTCTTCAGTTGGTATCAGAGCGCCTGGTTCCGAGTACAAACACTTAACCATGTCAAAAAAAGATCCAAGCTAAGAAAAACACTATGGTGGGACCAAGTCAGAACATCAGCAATGACTACCATGATGAGAAAGGCAGAATCAGCAACAAACCCCCAATATTTGACGGTGAAAAGTTTGATTACTGGAAAGAGATAATCAAAAGTTTCTTTCTAGCTTATGACGCTGATCTCTGGGATATGGTGACTGATGGGTACATGCATCCTATTGATGAAAGCGGTCAGAAGATTGACAAAAAAATAATGACAAATCATCAAAAGAGAGATTTCAGAAATCATCACAAGGCCAGAACTATTCTCTTGAGTGCTATCTCATACACAGAGTATGAGAAGATCACAAATAGAGAGTCAGCAAAACATATGTTTGATTCCTTGAGAATGACGCATGAAGGAAACACGCAAGTCAAAGAAACCAAAGCTCTTACGCTCATTCAGAAGTATGAAGCCTTCAAAATGGAAGAAAATGAAACAATTGAAACAATGTTCTCAAGATTTCAAATTTTGGTTGCTGGGCTAAATGTTCTGGATAAAGGATACTCAACTACTGACCATGTAAAGAAGATCATCAGAAGTTTACCCAAGAAATGGAGACCCAAAGTCACGGCTCTTAAACTGGCAAAAGATCTGAACAAAATCTCTCTTGAAGAACTTGTCATCTCCCTGAGAAGTCATGAGATAGAACTAGAACAAGATGAGCCTCAGAAGCAAGGTAAGTCTCTAGCTCTGAAATCTAATAAATATGAACCTAAATTTTTGCAGACTAAAGTAGAAGCAGAAAACTCTGGTGTATCCTCGTCAGAAGAAGACGAACTGTTCCTTCTATCCAGAAGAATCAATCAGCTGTGGAAGCACATGTAAAGGAAATTCAGAAATTCCATAAGAACAGGGAATCACTCTGAACAATCTTATGAATACATAAAATCCAGTAACAGAAACATTACCTGCTACGAATGCAATGAACAAGGTAATTACAAGAGAGACTGTCCAAATCTTAAAATAGAGAAACCTAAAAAGAAGCTCTCTAAGGAAAAGAAGAAAAGTCTTATGGCAACATGGGATGAATCTGAATCTTTTGAAGATGGAACAGAATCAGAAGATGAACGAGCTAATATAGCTCAAACGATCAACTTATCAGATGTCTCTGAATCATCTGAATCAGAATCAGAATCAGACTCAGAGTCAGAAGAGGTATTCTCTAACTTTTCTAGACCTCAATTAGAAGAGAGTTTGTCAGAAATTCTTGAAAGATATCAGGAACTTTGAGCCATAAACAAAAACCTTACAAAAGGATCTAGTTTCTGACTCTGAAGATACTAAGAAACTGAAAATAGAAAACTCTGAGCTTAAAGAAACAATTTCTAATCTCGAAAACAAATTACAAAAATCTAAGAAATAAACTGCTTCAGAAATTTCTAGTAACTCTGATAGAATCATAAAAGAATATGATCAGAGTTTTTAAAAATTTCTTACTAAAAACATAGATAGAAGTAAGATGGCTTCAATGATCTATAGAGTTAGCAGAAATGGCACAAAAGGAATAGGATACAAGGGTAAAGTATCTCAACCTAAAAAGGTCAAGGATATGGTTATAAGATGCACACCCCTTTATTCTCACTTCACTTCTTGGCAAACACATGATATAAAATATACTAGTAATGCATTTTCTGCTAAACCAAAATTCAAACAGAATTTTGGAAACTCTAACAATCATGGATCCAAAAAGATATGTGTACCAAAGGATAAAATCATCTATGTTGCAGATATTTTTAACAACAAGGTTGAAACACCAGTTTTAACACCTGGATTCTAGATTCTCTCTACACATGATGTGAAGAAAGCATATGTTCCAAAGCCTGGAACTTAAATCTGGAGGATTCTCAGGTTTCAGAGGCAATTAGAAAGAAAAGGTTATTGGCTCTGGAACTATTAGAAACGGTAATGAGAATACAGTATCAGAAGCTCTCTAAAGAATCTCAGTTGAATCCAGAAAAGGATGTCACACATTTTCAAGCAACTTCTGTTAAAGCAAGTCAAATAGAGTCTTTACTACTTTTTGATTCTTGACAAAAAAGGGGGAGAATGAAAGATATTTTGACTCCTATCAGAAGCTAGATCAGAATATCTTCAAGGAAGTATTTTATTTTCTCGTTATCTGAGTATTCTACTCAGGGGGAGTTTTTTAATTTTTGTTCTCTATATTCCATCAAAATATAGGGGGAGTTTTTTAATTTTTGTTCTTTATATTCCATCAAAATATACAAGGTTTTGTCATTATCGAAAAGGGGGAGATTAATATAACATGTTGGGTTCTACATCCCTGTAAGATTTTTGATGATAACAAACACATGATATATATATATATATATATATATATATATATATATATATATATATATATATATATATATATATATATATATATATATATATATATATATATATATATATATATATATATATATATATATATATATATATATATATATATATATATATATATATATATATATATATATATATATATATATATATATATATATATATATATATATATATATATATATATATATATATATATATATATATATATATATGCTCGCTAATAAAGTATCTTAATATGCAAGGAAGTTCTGATGAGAGAAGATCTGTTAGAACACAGTATAGCTCTACATCCCTAGAAGTTCTGATTATGCGAGCATAGAAGATGAGAGTATTATATTATAATCAGACACATCCTTCTTAGAAGCAAATATGCGTGACACGCTTATATGAAGAAGTTTTGTTACAACTTCTGAATGCACCAACACTGTGAAACGGGATCTCTGATACTCTGATCTGTAAAGTTCTGAAACAAGAAGTAAGGGACTCCCAATGGTAACTTTCATCTTCTGATATGAGCGTGTTCTGAAGCGTTACATTTTAATCAATGCATATCAAATGTAACGGCTGAAAGAGGACAAGAATATCCTTGTTTAGAAAGTTCATTAATTCCTATTTATCTCCTTCCAAAAGCATCTACTTATGTCACTCTTGCATGGCCTATATAAAGAAGACATATAGAAGAAATCAAATGATGAACGTCTGTACACGAAAAAGAAAATCACATTACCTAGTTCTACCTAGTTATCTTAAATTGTGTAATACATCACTGTTGTGATAGTGTTTTACTTAGAAAACATATTTGTACACACTTTCAAATATATTACTTTGTAATTCCTTGAGAAAACTGGGTTGTGATTTTATACTCAAGAAGACATTGAAAGTTGTCATTATGGTTGTGTAATCAAGTTTGATTAGTGGATTAAGACCTCGCTTGAGAGAGGCAAAATCACCTTGGCGGTTGGACTGGAGTAGTTTGAGTTCAAACGAACCAGGATAACCGACATGTTTTTTCTTTAATTTCTAATCCCAATTAACCCCCCCCCCCCCCTTCTTGTGTTTTTGCATTCTTCAATGGCTCCCGATCATGATCAATTGAGAGTTATATGTTGTACCTCAAAATTTACCCTCTTCATTTTCTATCTCTAATTGGCTTATACTTTGTTAACATGCACATATATGCCTATCATTGGATCTGTGCTCATGGGGCCATGGTATCTCAAACACAAGAAAGCTCGTGTATTTGTTCAATACATGTCGAGTCGTGGAAGATTTTGATGTTTTCGGTGAATTTTAAGCGGTGCGAATAGGAACCCGTTTTTAGCTGATTTGAGTTGGGAAATTCATATCTCCCATTTGGAGCATTGTTTTGGATTGATTCTTGAGATTCTGAAACCTTATCGACATTCTCTTCAACTTTCATGTTCAGACCAAAATCTGAATCTCAAAGGAAAGTCTCCGAATACGCCATTCTTTTAGAAGTTATACAGTGAAGAAATACAAAGAAGTGGGTTGAACCGTTATTTCGTGTGTGCTAAAAAAATCATAAATTTTGGATGGATTATCGTATTCACGCGGTTTCGATTGCCAAAGTTTAGTTTCGGTGTCATCTTGATGTCATTTTTGGAGGCTAAAAGCGGTTTCACAAAGGAAGGAGCCGTGAATTTTGAGTTTCTGAAGACATATTGGTGTTAAACTGGAATTCATTTGTATTAATGTTTGATGCGGAAAAATTCATATCTCACTCGATTTTTATCATATTGAGCTGTGTCTGGTGGCGTTGGTTCACAAATTTCGTCTACTACAATTTACCTTGAGATGTTAAAAGTAAACAGTGATCCAAAGATTCTCGTTTTTGATCTTCTTCGCGTGCGACGAAATAAAATTATGCACAAGAAATTATTTTTGTCTGACATAGTGTCAGTGAAACTTCAAAAATTCATAACTTCCTCGTCTTTTAGCTGATTGATCCTGTTCTTTCGGCAATCCATCATAAATTTTATTATCTTCATTTTTCGTGTTGGAACTTTTTGAAGATTCCGTACGGATGATAACATGGAACTTTTGGTACGTGTCAGGCTTACGTTTTCAAGTCAAGCCCCAATCCGATTTCACACCCATGTCCCAATTAGCCCATGTATATAATCTCAAATATAATTTTTGTTAAAGGGGGGGGGGGGCTCTCATAATTCACAAATTCTCATAAACACAAAAACCTTTTCCCTCAATTCTCTAAGAGATCAAATCAAAGTTCTACAACTTTTTCATCAAGAACACAACAACAATTTGATCAAGATTTGAAAGTCAAGATCAAGAGCAATTTCTTCTTCGATCGGTGATCCGTTCGTTGTGATTTCTATACCTAAGCCTCCTATTCGCTACTATTAATGAGTTTTCTTGAATTAAGCACTTTTAAAATAAGTGATTATTCGAGAAGCACTTTTTTTTATCAAGCATGGATTGAATCTAGGTTGATATTTGAATTGAGAATATAGATCTAAGCTTAGAATTGTGATTTAATGAAATCATCATGTGTAAATTCGGAATTAGATAGTTGAATTAAGTGCTTTTTTGAATTAAGTTTGATTCTCGCGAAAGTGCTTAATTGATAAAATAAATTGATGATGTTGCATGAGGTTTAATTGTTGATCTTAATCAACAATATGGAGTTTGAATCTAGACCTTGAATTATGCAAAATCATGTATTGAATGTGTGGAGATTTGGTGTTTGATCAATTGCCTAAGCCATGAGCCAAAACTTCAAAAAGTTGGAAGACACTACTTTCTTCCCGCGGGTAACTAGTTACCCGATTATGGTAACCGATTACCACCCTTTCCAATAACTGGATTTCAAAAGATTTACATGCGGTAACCGGTTATCCAGTTATGGTAACCGGTTACCTCAAAACAATAGCATTTTCCTTAACTTTTTGAGTTATGGTAACCGGTTACCCTATTATGGTAACCTGTTACCCCGACAGAAACAACAATTTTTGCTTTGTTTTGATGCATGTTTGCACATCTTGCCTTGTTAATTCTAATTCTTTTTGTGAATGTTTTGCAAGGTACATAAATTAGGCCTTCAACCTTTAACTAGCACATTATTATTGGTTGAAAGGCACATTATGCGATCACTTAGTTGAAATTTGTGTATGATGCGCAAGACGATTTTGTTCTTGTATAAATCTTATTTTATGCAGGTACCCTAGCATTACACGGATGTGTCTACGACACATTCCACCATATGATTGTTATTTGCATACATTGTACGAATTATATTTTGTGTAGGTACCTTGGCATCACACAAATGTGTTCGCTACACATTCTGCCGTGTGATTGTTATTTCATACATTGTGTAGACTATGTTTCGTGCATATGTATTTTGATATTTGGATGATTCCACTACACATTCCGAGCTTGATTTGTTGATGCTTTTATTCTTATGCTGATGGTGTTTTCTTTATTGGTGATAGCAACTCGCGAAGTTTTCCGGGTTTCTTTGTTATTGCTTAGCATCTACGGATTGTTATCCGTTAGGTATATTTCCTTTCTATTTTACTTTCTGCATCTTATTTCTTTCTACAGATCATGTCAAGTAGAGATTTTACCGCTTTCCTTGCCATGAGAAGTAGGAATAGAGATGTATGAAGGGGATCTCTGTTGCTAATCATGTTAGGAATCCCTCTGGTTTATTTAAAGACCAGTTTAGGTCAATTCTGTATTATGTGCATTTGTGTGCTACTTGTGTTTATTTAAAATTCTACCTTTGAAGTAGGTATTATGCAGGTGTGTTTACCTTTGTGCTCGCATATTCCCTCTCCCTAATAAGTCCTCAAAAGGAGGCAAGCGGAAATGGTTCATAATCGACCCCCGCATTTCGTCCGTGCCATTCTTAGCTCACGTTGTACATTGGTGCTTTGGATTCATGCATAACATGTGTATCGAGTTGGTCAAGTGGAAAAGGGTTTTGAAATCAAACCCCCCACACCTTGTCACGAGTTCGCAATGGAATTGCTGACACTTTGCTACCCGCTTGTTTGCTTCGGGTGATCTGCTCCCCTTAGCTAAAGTAATGCTTTTCTTTTTTTATTTCATCTCAGTCTCCTGCTTGTTTACTTCGAGTGATCCGCTCCCCTTATCTAAAACATTTTCTCTTTATACCCCCATCACCTGAGTCAGTTTACCCCGATTGTGTGCTTTTTCCAAAACACTTGTTTGATATGTCATGCTCCCTTAGGATTGCTTGTGTAAGACTAGTCTTAGAGCTAGACATTAGGATATCTATCCATGTATGTTCACTTACATAGATATTTCCCTTTCTTCTTCGATGTAGGTCAATTGTTGTAAAATTACACTAGGGATAGAGATTATGATAGTCCCCTTTAGTTGTTTTCTCTTCTTTGCATATTGCATCTTAAAACAAAAACTTTCTTTTTCTTGGAAAATCATAAAACATCTCTAATGAACTTAAATCCTTCTTCAAGGTAAAAAATACAAACCAATCTTAATTGTTTGTGCGCCTTTTGGCCTTGTTTTAAACATTGTTAAGTTGTCATTTTACCATCTTTACCATGATATTTTGCTATCTTTGTGTCGATGTTTCGCCATCGCTTATGTTTGTTATCCTACTTTTATTTTCAATCTCATTGTTAATTGTGATGTTTTATCATCTAAATTGATATTTTCCCATCCTTACCATGATATTTTACTATCTTTGTGTCGATGTTTCGTCATTGCTTATGTTTGTTATTCTACTTTGATTTTTAATATCATTGTTAGGTGTGATGTTTTATCATCTAAATTTATGTTTTGCCATCCTTACCATGATATTTTCCTATCTTTGTGTCGATGTTTTGCCATTGCTTATGTTTTTTATCCTACTTTAATTTTCAATATCATTGTTAGGTGTGATGTTTTTCCATCATTGTTGAAGTTTTGCAATCATTGTTGATGTTTTGCCATTATTGTTGAGGTTTTTCCATCATTGTTGAGGTTCTTCCATCATTGTTGTTATCTTGTCATTATTGTTGATGTTTGTCATCATATCTGATGTTTTGCTATCTTGATTATTGTTTTTGTCTTTTTAACTAAAAAACACAAACCCACCAAAACAAGTGATCTGAACTACATCTGCTCTGATTCCTTAAAAGGGATACGTAAGCAGAGGCTTTTGTGGGGCCTAATCGAACATATCGTTGTAAAAATATCTTTTTCCCCACACTTTCTTTTCCTTTTCTTTTGCATGCATTCCCTTTTTCTTTTTTACTTTAAACCTTAGACATAGACATTGACAACACCCATTAGATTAAATAACAAGAGTGGATACCGTAGAGTACTATGGCCGTGTGGGGTGCTAATACCTTCCCCTCGCGTAAGATACTCCCTTACCTGATCTCTAGGTTTCAAGACCCTTATTTCTCCCTTCTCAGGTTTACTCGATGTTTACCTTTCCCTTTCGGAGGGATAAAAAATGTTCGATGGCGACTTCATTAATTTCATCTCGATGATTTATTTGAACGGTTGTTTCAGCTGGCGACTTCACTAGGGGTGGTTGACTAATTTTTGGTCCATCCCGGAGTTGCTCCTAGCTCTTGTTTTCTTTTCTTTGGGTGTTTATTTTTATGCTTTCAGTTTATTCATTTATAGATGTTTATATGAGCATATGTTTGCATTGCATTTTATCGCTTTCCATATATTGGTGATACTGTTGTGCTGGATCTATTTTCATGATTAGGTGGGTGTTACTATGAGGTAAAAGGCCCAATACCCAAACCAAGTGACAACCATAGGAACATTAGGAATAAAGTGGAACATGTCGGCTAGTTGACTTAGGTTTCATTATTATCGTCATGTCATCCACGCTCAGATGAGGTACAAATGAGTGGCTATCATTTTCACGTAAGTGATACATCGATAGTTTTTCAGGAGTACCCTCGATTATGGGTTACCCGACCTTACCCTTACTTAGTTTTCACCCATGAGTGGGGAGAGACTTGATTACCACAGGTACAGTTGGTGACTATGTTCAAATGGTGATTGCGTTCTGATCATTTTGTTCTGATGGCTCTTAGATTTATTTTTTGAGTTTCTGATCCGTTGACCAAGTGGTTCATTTAGGTTTATGTTCCAGACTTTTGATCCTAATGTACCCAGCATGTTCGAAAGGGCATAATAGTTAATCAACATTATGGAACCTTTGATCCCATGTTTGTTGCACTTGCATCATGGCATATTTATTTTATAAAAAGAAATGTACAAAAATATATATGTCTAACATGCATATGCATGTCATTTCCAGGATTATTCTAAAGTTATCATTAGCATCAAAGATGGATAGCAACATGGAGACAAGCACAAAGCCTCTCAGAAACACTGTTGCATATCAGTTTTCATGCTTTGGTGGTCAATTCCGAGAGATTTGAGCTCTTGTAATAGGGCCGAATGAAGAAGTTTTTAGAGCATAATATGGGAACTTATTGATGTTGGCGAATGATGATTTTGAAGAGTGGGCCATGAGAACACTTCTTCAGTTCTATGATCCGCAATTGAGCTGTATAACTTTCCGAGACTATCAATTAGCACCGATCCTAGAAGAGTATGCGCATATTCTTGATGTAAAGATCACTGATGGTATTCCTTTTGTTCAAGTACCAGAGACTCGAAAAATGGGTGTGAGAAGTAAAATGGGCCTGGGTGTAAACAAGTAAAATGGGTGTGAGAAATAAAGAAAAATGTAGGCCTAAACTGGATAAAGCCCAAGTCTGCATTGGATCTGATGTAAAGGGTCTTTGAGGGTTCATGGTGGAAAAGCGCATTTGAGGCATTCAGATCTGGCTTGATGAGATCTGATGGTCAAGGCTGGAGATGCATGGTGCATGCATTGGATTGCATGGTGTGATCGGTGGATCTGGAACTGACTGTTTAACGCTGGTTCGCGAAATGTCGCAGAAGCAAGAGTCGCCACCGTCTTTTATTTTCTCCAAATGGAAAGGATAAAAGCACAGAAAAATTCCTTATAGAGATTGCTCTCGGTTCGGGAGGTAGGTTATAGAAAGGGAAGGTGTTAGCACCCTTTCTATCCATGGTTATCCATGGGCTCTTAGATACTTGCTCATTTGTGTTTTCAAAAATGGTTTGTTTGCTTTTCAACTGTAGGTTTTAAAAAAAGTTTCTTTGAAAATTCCAGTTCGACTCTTGTATCGGGCCTCAAGAGTGTTTGAAAAAATGCTTTTGAAAGCTTTTTGAAAAGGTGTCGGTGTGAAAAGTATTTTTGAATTTGTTTTGAAATTTAGAGCAAGTATCTACGAGAACCTACCTACCCTAAGGAATTCGTCTGTGTAAATGTCCTTTAAAGTAGTGCCATCCCACCATTGAGAGGTAGGTAGCACCACCGTTGGAGGTGTTCGGGTCAATTCGAGGTTCGGGACATGGTGATCACCAGAGCAATGGGAAGACACCTTAGAAGCTACCCTCATGCCAGGTTCCCGGATCATGAGGACTTACTAATACATCCTCTACTCGACGATCACCTTTCGAGGCAAGGCAACGGTGAGGCGTACCCTAGGGGTGGTGTGTGATTTGTGTGTCGTTTTCAGATATTTTATCTTGTTCATGTCAAAGTGATCTATGCGTTTGTTTTTGTTTTAAGTCATTCATTCTTGCATGCATTTATTAACAGTTAAAAAGTTGCGAGAAACGTAAAGTTCCTAAACTATTACAAAGACGCGGGTCCACATCGCCAAAATTTCCAGGACCCGATTTGACAAAAAAATAAGGAAATAAAGTAAAGTGCGAGAAATTATAAAATTACACGGCTTTGGGAGAATTACATTGATATTTAAAAGAAGGAAATAAATAAAATGCGCGAATAGGAATTAAAATTGGAAACGAGGGCGTTGGACCCTTTTTAATGAAATTAAATTATTATTAAATTAATTAAATTAAAATAAAAAAAGAAATTGTTTTTTGAGATTTTGGTATTTATGATTTTAATGAGAAAGATTAAATGAAATTAAAATATTAACCCTAATTCTACAATTTTTATTTGTTAAGAAAAAACATGTTAAAATTAAACCTAAATTAACCTAATTAATTACATGGTAATTTAATTACAAAAATAATATTTAATAATTAATTATTGTGAAAAGAAAAGAAAAAGGATAAAAATTGATACAAACCCTAATTCTACAAATTTTAGGTTTTTATTGAAAAAATATTAAGATTAATCCTAGATTTAAAAACTAAAATCAATTAATGAAATTTATTTACAAAAAATAACATTAAATAAAAATACTTATTTTTGTCTTTTTTCTGATTTTATTGTTTTTATGTTTTTTTTTATGAAAATATTAAATTAAAGAAATTAATTAAAAAAAGAATTAGTTGAATCAAATAAAAAAATGTAAAGGAAATTGCAAACCTAGGGGGGTCTGTCCCCAAATTGGGAGGTTTTATTCAGTAATCAGGCCCATTGATCTTTGGCCTTGTTGACTTTTACACGTTCCCATATGCATGGTTGACTAAGGCACATGATGTTCTTCAAGTTATGCCCCTTGGATTGATCTCAGGATGCACGTGGAAGGCCTGGATGTGGAGTGTATGATGGACGCTAGCTTGGAAATTACATAGAAGCATTGTTAGAAAAATGTTATTGAAAGGGAGGGGGACCTGGGGCTCGAACCCAGGTCCTGGAGATTACCAGCGCTACGCCTTGCCAACTGCTCCACTTGGTTTCTTTGTCTATATAATAACTAATAAATAATATGAAATAAACAATGGTTAGTGGATAAATTCAGCGCGAAAATTCAAATCACCCTATCATGTCCTGACACTTCATCCTCTTCCTCCTTTGGCTCTTTTTCCTGAAATATAAAAGGTGGTTAGCGGGGGTTTTAAACCCCCCCAAAACATGCTTGATTTCAAAATAGCGAATAGGCCATATGGCCTCATAAATTAGGCGCGAGGAGCGTTTTGTTTTCGTCCAAGCACGCTGAGTTCGTTCATGGCATTATGGTGTTCTAATTTTATAGCTTTTAGAAACGCCCAATTTGGAACTCAAAGAACCCTAGCCTGTATCAATGGTGGAATCGCGTATAGTACATAAAAACTCAATTAAATTATGTAGTTAGCTTCAGAATTAATCAAGGAACATAAATCAAACATCAAAAATTACTAAAGATGCATGAATCGTGATGCAAGAATGTAAAAAAATTTCTGTACAGGACACCATCATTCTCACGTTTCTTGGTGTTAGGATGGATGGTTTTGATTTGAAAACCTTCCTTGAAGCCTCAGGAAGGTAATGGAACAAGTCTTTTGGCTTGAATCGACCTGCAACCTAGTTTTCAGTTTTCAACTTTTTTGCAAAAAACTCAAGTTTAGTTCTTTGTGTATGGCGCAGCTTGGTCGTGCACATGCCTTGGATGATGAATCTTGGAAGAAAAAGAGGCCCATTAGCATTTTTAGGTCATTTGAAGCAATGTTGACTTTTCAAAATATCCAAAAATTTCCCAACTTCCACAAGGCATAACTTGTTCAATTTTTAAGCTTTGCTCATGTTCTTGGACATTTTGGAAAGGTCTTTGAGTCCTCTAACCAATGCCTTTGGTCCCATGTCATTTTTATTTACCAATCTCAAGTTATGGCCTTTGAATTAAAGTCCCTTTTTGTTGACTTTTGAAAATGACCTATAATGTTTAAATTGATAAATTTTTGTGAGAGCCTTTCTTGGACTTGAAGTGTGAAGAGGAGTTTTAGGAAATGTCATTCTCTTCAAAATGAGCTTTGGATGGAATTTTTCTGATAATCCATGTGGAAGTTATGCCCTGGTCAATTTACAGTTGACTTTTTCAACTGTCTAAATAAGGAAACTTTTGCATCTTGATGATTTTTGAGCCAAGCTTTGAGAATCATGATCAAGCATTGATCAAATGATGTTTGTGGCTTCAAAATGAGATGTTGACCAAAAATTTGAACTTTTGACTGTCAAATGACCATTTTGCCCCTACAGTTGACTGTAGTGCAATTAGGGTTTTTGACTGTGCAATTTTGTGCTGAAAGTCTTGAAACTTGGTATGATGATACTTGACCATGTTTGTAGGCATGTGGGACTTGATTGGGCCCTTGGAAACTTCATTTTCTTTGTCAGAACCAAAACCCTAATTTTTGACTGTTAGGAGGCCCTTGAACTGTGCAACCCTTGGGGAGATTTTGAAGCATGCTCTTTGCAATTCTTGAAGAATATGGGAGGGCAAATTTTGGGGTACAACACATGGCATAGGATCTGCAATAGAAATGTTAGAAAATAAAATTCCAGAGGCAGCAATCGAACCCCTGCCCTGACACACTAAAGCCTTACTCATACACACGCTTGCCACTAGGGTGGTTGTTTCATCTGATTATGAAATAACACCCAATAAATATATTATGAAACAAATTTTGAAAAAATACAGATGGCGCCATGGCCATATTCTTCTTCCTTATGACACATTTCCATGGCCAAACTCTTATTTCTTCAATCCTCTGTCAATTTGAAAAATGTAAAATACCAAATCACTCAGAATTTCACCATGATTTCAACCATGTAACTTACTAAAGCTATCACTCAAAGATGAAAACAAATTTCCAGAAAGTATCAATTAAAACCCTAACTAAATATTCAATCATCTATGAACATGGTTGATTTTAATTACAATTGAGGATTCATATAGCTTTAGCAAGATGATATCTACATTTCTAATCACAAAATTGATGCTAAAGAGGCTTATATGAGAGTATTCAGTTTCGAAAAACTTACCTCTTGAAACAAAATCCTAGAACTAGTATGGATGCTCCCAAGTGCAAGATGATGATCCAAATAGCTTTCTTGGACTTCACTGAGTGTGTTCCAACCCCTAACTTTCTTTGAAAATTACTGAATTCTCCTCCCTACCTCGATCTGCAGAACTCTGGTTTGAGAATGGAGGATGATGATGGATGTGTTCCAAAAGTCGTTTGAGTGCTTAGACAACTTCTATATGATGTATAGATGATGTTTGGATAATAAAAAAGGAAAACGCACGAGTGGATTGAGAGTTGGCTTCTTAAGGCTTAAGATATGCACTAATGGATTTTTCTTGGTGATTCTGATTTTGAGAGTTTATGAGAGGTTTAGAGGGCTTGTCCATTCGTTCTTTGGAGTGAAGATGAGCCTCCTATTTTTAGGGAAAATTCAGAGGTAATGAGATGGTCAGGTTTGCAAGTGATAGAGTTTTAGTTTGGGTTGAGATGGAACAACCAAGTTTGTGTGAAAATTATTGTTCCAGTGCATAGCACAAAAGGGATCTGAAGTTTCTAGGAGCTTTAGACATGTTGCTTCTTGCTTTAGTTCTTGAGTGTGATCAAAGGAAGCAATGTATAGGCTCAAGGAGTTGACATTTTGATTAAAGTTAGCTTTACAAGAGTGGAAGTGTTAACTTTGTGCCAAAAATGGAATGATGCAATGGACAAAGCTTCTAATCCTTGTATAATGGCTTAAGATTTCGTGTAATCTTCTTATTATGGATAGATTTAGGAGTTAAAAGGTATGAAAAGTTAGAACATGTAGCTTAGATTTGAGATTTGGCCATAAGGTTTTCAAAAGAATGACCTATAATTCAAGTTTGACATGCCATCTTCATCTCATCGAAACGTTTAGCTCAAGTATGATAAATTTGTGTTCTTGGACATTTTGGAAAGCTTGAATCAAGATCTATAACTTTCATGTTTTGAGTTTTTGCTGAATCAATTTGGATCTTAGTGAAAAATGGAAATAAAGTAGTGACTTTGTTAAGAACAAAACACTTAGAAATTTTTCTAAGTGTTGGGTAAAAATATAAGAACTTCATGGGCCCATATCTCTTAATCCAAGAACTTTTTGAGGATCATATCACATTAACAAAGTTTTAGAATTAATTAATCTCTACAACTTTCATGTTGAGAGTTTTCTTTGAATCAACTTGTATCTTGAGGAAACTTGCTTGTGAAGTTAGGGTTTTTTAGGTAAAAAACACTTAAATTATTCCAAGTGTTTGAAAATCTTCAATTTTGACTTTTGTTGACTTTCTTGATTCTCTTGATTCTTGATGACAAAGTTTGATAGTTTTGAATGTTTTGAAGATTCTTGATTTTTGAATTCTAATGTTGACCAAAAAGTCAAAGTTTGACTTTTGTGTGACTGTTGACTTTTTATCAATTGATTCAATTCTTCAACTATCAACCACTTGTATCTTTGGAAATTTATTGAGCCATGTAATTAGGTCAAGATGTTGTATTTGAGCCCTTGAGATTGTGCATTAAGCCATTAGGTCATGCACTAGGCCAAAAGTCAATGACCAGTCATCTTCAATCAAAACCCTAATTTGGCAATTTTTTTACCTTTGATGATTTGAAGGATTTCCTTGAGGAATCATGATCAACCCTTGATAAAATGATGAATATCACCTTGAAATGTTGATGTTGACAAAAATCTTGAAGTTTTACTGTATGTTGACCATACTTGACTTTTTACCCAATACAATTGACTTTCAATCTTCTGAACCATTGACTGAGCAAACATATGATACAAGACTTGAAACTTGACATAAGCATTATTAAGGACCTATGATGAACCATGAAAGTCATCTGAGACCCTTGCAACCCAATATTATATGAGAAACACCAAACCCTAGTTGAAGACCCTTGCTTAGGAGGAGGTTTGACTAGTCAACTCTTGAGTGGCTTTGAGTATTTGAGACTTTTTGTGAGCATGTTTTAAAGAAATGGGAGGGAAAATTTTGGGGTACAACACCTGCCCCTATTCAATCTTCTTAAACCTAAAGATTCAGATTGGCATGTCTGCCATATGTGACTTGAAGGTAGAAGATGATTGAACACTTAAGTGCTCAAAAATTTGCACTCGCTGGTGTACGAAGCAACTCCATTGGTTGATTATACTGGGAATGGGCTTAAAGATGAAATTTGGAGAGGTGATGATGATTCTTTGGAGATGGGATTATAGATGCCATCCGAAGTACTTGTTGATAGAAATTAGACTAAGTCTGCGTTTGACTTCAAATGGAAGAAGTATCAGAATAAATTTATGCTCGATTTAATCTGAGCCAGAGAATGTCTACTGGAAGAAGTATCAGAATAAATTTATGGTCAATTTAATCTGATCCAGAAGCTATCTATGACCGTCTACAACTGGAAGAAGTATCAGAATAAATCTATGGTCGATTTAATCTGAGCCAGAAGAGGTCTATACTCGTCTTTAACTGGGAGAAATATCAGAATAAATCTTATGGTTGATTTAATCTAAGACAAAAAAGGTCTACTGGAAGAAGTATCAAAATAAATCTTATGGTTGATTTAATCTGAGCCAGAATATGTCTAAGCCTGTCTTTAACTGGAAGAAGTATCAGAATAAATCTATGGTTGATTTAATCTGAGCCAGAAAATGTCTACTGGAAGAAGTATCAGAATAAATCTACGCTTGATTTAATCTGAGCCAGAAGATGTCTACGCCTATCTATAACTAGAATAAGTATTAGAATAAATCTACACTCGATTTAATCTGAGCCACAATAGGTATTTTTTGTATTTAATTGGAAGAAGTATCAGAATAAATTTATGGTTGATTTAATCAGAGCCAGAAGAGGTCTATAATGGAAGAAGTATCAGAATAAATTTATGGTCGATTTAATCTGAGCCAAAAAAGGTCTACTAGAAGAAGTATAAGAATAAATCTATCGTTGATTTAATCTGAGCCAGAAAAGGTCCACTGGAAGAAGTATCAAAATAAATCTATGGTCAATTTAATCTGAGCCAAAAGATGTCTTTTTTGAGAATGATCCTCTGAGGAAATTGCTGAAATAGCCCTTTGTCAGATGTAGCCTTGGAGAAGATTGTTGGGTCATATAAGTATTTGATGATGTTTGTATGTTGATTAATCTTTCCTGAAAAGGTAAAGAGTTATTTGTATGCAATGTCATGTTGTATGAAATGCATTGCATAACGATGTTCTCAAAATAAATGAGACTGTGTTATATCTGTTTCGTATGCATATGCTATAATATTGGTAAATGATGTATGAATATGAAATGTTGTTGGAAGTGTATCAACAAGTCTGTATGACATCTTGATGGTGAAAATGAATCCCTGACTGGTGATGGGGACGAAGAACATGTGTAATCTTCAACCTTGTCTAGAATGCTTCCGCTGGGGATTCCTGCTTGCTGTTTGAGGAAACTCCGCTGGGGAATGTTGACTTCTATTTGGGGAGAAGAGTTTAGGAACATTAGTCATTCATCGCCCTACTGAGGAGTTTAATTCTTATATACCCCGAGTGGGGATAAAAGAGATGGATAACCTTCTGACTCGTCTAGGGAGGATAAAGTTGACTGATATCTAATCCAGTTCTAGGTTTCATAGTAACTCTCCAGGGATAGTGGCGACTTCACTAGGGAGAGGAATTTTGTCGGTGATTCGTAGCCATCTGAGAAATAGACTCAAGCTGGGGAGAATGTAATCTATTGGGGAAATTAACCCTGTTGACGGAGAAATACTCTGCTGAGGAAATACCCTTGCTAAGGAAATGAGCTTTGCCGAAGAGAAGAAATCTGCAGGGAGTTTTACAGTTTTGGAGGAGTAAACTCAGTCGGGGAAGAGAACTTCCATGAACTATACTGATTGGAACCCCGTAGGTGGGTGATATTGTTGGGAAAAAGATCATATTTTTTTATCTGTTGGGAGATCTGTCGGGGAAATTGCGGGGAATGTATCTTAATTGAAGATGAATTTGTGAAGATTACTCTGGGGATAATCTCATGGAAGTGGCTCTGTGGGGATTTGTGGAAAACTTGAATGTCATCCCAACTCCTAGAGTCTTGAGTAAATGCTTATTCCTATTCTTATGCATATATTTGTTAACAGTTAATCGTGTTCATATGCATATGTTCATTCAATTTGAGTCATTGGACGTTTTTGCAAACAAAATAGAAAAATATTAAAAAACAAAATGTTTGAATTTTATGGTGTATTTGCATTGATAGTTTTCCTATAAACAGGCGATTTTGTACAAAGAGACACAAATCCTAGTAAGAGGAAATTGTCATGAAATGAAAATATTACAAAGTGAAAACAAAACATATAGCTACATGGAAATGATCTCGTTGGGTTCCAACTCCACTATTGCCTATATGTCTTCGAACATCTCATACCTTGCTATCAGAAGAAGTTGATTGAAATTATATGTAACATATGAACTTTTGACTTTGGTAAAAAAGCTAATTTTAAGTGATCCAACGGAACATGGTTGTATTCTTTAATCCTAAATTTTTTCCTAGACCGCCCTTTCGGGTTTTCAGTCCACCAGAATACCCTTTTTTGCCCAAACCGCCTTTTCAGGTTTTCTATTTATCGAGTGTATAATCTTTTATATATATCCCTAATTTTTTCCCGAACCCTTTTGCTTCGCCGGGATGCCCTTATTTTTGCCTAGGCCAGTCAACCTAGCGGGTCGTTTTCATGCGTAGTATCATTTGACTATGTCCACGTTCACAGGGTGCAGGAAATATTCACCGTCCATGGTGGTTAGTATCATAGCACCGCCCGAAAATACTTTCTTGACAACAAATGGCCCTTCGTAGGTGGGAGTCCATTTTCCCCTTGGATCACCTTACGGTAGAATGATGCGCTTTATTACCAAGTTACCAGCCTGATATACCCGATGCTTGATTTTCTTGTTGAATGCCCTGATCATACGCTTCTGATACATCTGACTGTGACAGACAGTCGCAAGTCTTTTCTCGTCAATCAGATTCAATTGGTATAGCCTGGTCTAAATCCACTCGTCTTCGTATAAATCTTCATCTTTCATAATACTTATAGAAGGAATATGAACTTCAATAGGTAGGACAACTTCCATACCATAGACCAGAGAGAACGGGGTTGCCTCAGTTGATGTTCGCGCTGAAGTGCGATAGCCATGAAGAGAAAATGGTAGAATCTCGTGACAGTCTTTGTAAGTCACAACCATCTTTTGTGTGATCTTCTTAATATTCTTGTTGGCGGATTCCACTGCGCCATCCATCTTTGGTCGATACGGAGAAGAGTTGTGGTGCTTAATCTTGAATTGTGTGTAGAGTTCAGTGATCATAAAGTTGTTGATGTTGGTACCATTTTCCATGATGATTCTCTCGGGGATGCCCTACTGATAGATGAGGTTATGCTTAATGAATCGAGCTACCACATTCTTGGTAACAGAGACAAATGAGGTCGCTTTAACCCATTTTGTAAAGTAGTCAATGGCGACTAGAATGAAGCGATGCCCATTAGAAGTAGTAGGCTTGATTTCTATGATCATATTAATGCCCCACATTGCGAATGACCAACGAGCAGTCATGACGTTTAAAGGTACTGAGGGCACATGAACTTTATCAATGTGAGTATGGCACTTATGGAAAGTTCTCGAGTGGGGATGGCAGTCAGTTCCCATAGTCGACCAATAGTAACCCGCTCTCAGAATCTTTTTAACCATAGTATGCCCGCTGGAGTGAGTACCAAAGATGCCTTCGTGCATATCTTCCATAATGTTCTCTGCTTCCTTCTTGTCTAGACACCGAAGCAGATTTGAATCATAATTACGCTTGTACAAAATTCCATTGCTCAATAAGAATTTAGCCGAGAACCTCCATAGGAATTTCTTTTCATTGATCGATGCCACTTCATGGTATTCTTGAACTTCAAGGTACCTTTTAACTTCATGAAACCAAGGCTTTTCTTCTACTCCATCAGTATCAATTTCGTAGCAGTGCGCCGGTTCGTCGAATATTTTAATGGTAATTCTGGGAGCCTCATTGTCCCATCTGGCCTTAAACATGGATGACATAGTAGCTAATGTGTCAGCCAACTGATTCTCTTCTCTTGGGATATGCTTAAAAGCAATCTCTTCAAAGTACGGAATCAAGGTTAGCACATGTTCTTGGTAAGGGATAAGATTCAGATGTTTCATATCCCATTCTCCCTTGACCTGACTGATTACCAAGGCTGCATCCCCATATACGCTCAGGAATTTGATTCTCAGGTCAATAGCAGCTTCAATATCCATGATGCATGCTTCATATTCAGCCATATTATTGGTGCAGTCAAAGAACAGTCTAGCAGTGATGGGTGTATGGGTACCCTAAATCAAGATGATTACAACACTGATTCTTTTTCCAAGTGTGTTAGAAGCTCCATCGAAAAGCATAGTCCATCGAGATCCTGACTTGGGTTCTTCATACGGTCCAGGTTCTTCACAATCTGTAACTAGCATAATATTCTCGTCCGGGAATTCAAAGTTCATAGATTGATAGTCGTCTACAGCTTGATGCGTTATATGATCTGTCAGTACACTTCCTTTGATTTACTTTTGAGTGGTGTATTGAATGTCGTATTCTGTTAGGACCATTTGCCATCAGGCTATTCTTTCGGAGAGGGCTGGATTCTCAAATATGTATTTGATGGGATCCATTTTAGAGATCAATGGGGTAGTATGAGTCAACATATACTGTCTTAGCCGACGAGCAGCCCATGCTAAAGTGCAACATGTTTTCTCGAGCAGTGAATATCTTATTTCACAGTCGGTAAACTTTTTTCTAAGGTAGTATATTGCATGCTCTTGTCGACCTGACTCGTCATGCTGCCCCAATACACACCTCATTGAGTTCACTAGCAATGTGAGGTACACGCTTAAAGGTCTTCCTTCAACTCATGACATCATAATAGGAGGTTATTGTAAGTACTCTTTGATTTTATCAAAGGCTATTTGACAGTCGTAGTTCCATTTTACTACTTGATCTTTCTTCAGCAACTTGAAGATTGGCTCACAGGTAGCAGTCAAACGAGAAATGAATCGGGAAATGTAATTCAGTCGTCCTAAGAAACCTCTGATTTCCTTCTCGATGCGGGGAGCCAGAATTTCTTGAAAAGATTTATCTTTTGCAGGATCAACTTCAATACCTTTACCACTAACAACGAAACCTAGGAGTTTTCCAGACTTCACCCCAAAGGTGCATTTGTTCATATTCAACCTCATCCTGTATTTATTCAATCTTTCAAATAACTTATACAGATGATTAATATGTTCTTCTTCAGTTTGTGAACTTGCTATCATGTCTTCAACGTAGACTTTTATCTCATGATGAATCATGTCGTGAAATAAAGCTACCATGGCACGCTGATAAGTTGCCCCGGCATTCTTCAACCCAAAAGGCATGACCTTGTAACAGAAAGTGCCCCACTGTGTGAAGAATGTAGTTTTCTCCATGTCTCCAGGCGCCATCTTGATCTGATTATAACCCGAGAAACCATCCATGAAGGAGAATACCTTATGCTGAGAGGTGTTTCCAACCTAAACATCAATATGTGGAAGCGGGAAGTCATATTTGGGGCTTTCCTTGTTCAGCTCACTGTAATCTACACACATACGTACCTTGCCATCTTTCTTTGGTACCAGAACAACATTAGCGACCCATTGAGGATATGACATCACTTCTAAGAACCCTGCATTGAATTGTTTCATAACCTCAGCTTTGATCTTTTCTGACATTTCAGGATGCATGCGATGAACATTTTGCTTAATCAGAGAAAAACCCTCTTTCATTGGCAAACGTTGAACCACAATTTCAATATCGAGCCCTGGCATATATTCATATGACCAAGCAAATATCTTAACATAGTCGTGTAACACCAGAAGCAATTTGTTCTTGACACTGCCCCCTAAGTTGGCGCCTATCTTGGCCTCTTTTTTGTCAGTCTCAGAACCCAAGTTTACCACTTCGATCAGCTCTTTGTGCAGTTGGATAATCTTTTCTTCTTGTATTAAGAGTCTGGCGAGTTCTCTGGTGTTGTACCCTAAAATTTGCCCTCTCATATTTTTCCAAGTTTTTTCTCTTACATAGGTGATTATAAACACTTTATTAAAGAAAAAATAATTTTTTTTGAATATAAACAAGGTCTTTCGATTGGCATGTCAAAGGGTCTTTCGATTGGCATCTTGACAGGCTTCGATTGAGCACCTAACCTCCTCCAAGCTTGCTTCAAATTTCCAAGCTTCGATTGAAGCCTTGGCCTTTTTCTTGTTTGTTGATACAAGCTTCGACTAGGCATGTGTTTCCTTTGAAACAACCTCCTTCGACTCAAAAGGGAAGGGCCTTCTCTACGCTTGCCTTCAATTCACAAGGCAGGAAATTCCTTCATGCCAGCAAGCACAAAGCAGTGGCCTTCTGCATACTTCCTTTGATTGCACCATAAGCTTAATTCTTGGTTTGATTGGGCATTTGATTTCTTTGGAGCAAGCTTGATTCCTGCTTCGACTAGGCAAATTCTCCCTCTGTGCGTGCCTTCAGCACATAAAGCAAGAATCCCCTGTAAGCTCCCTTTGATCCACCAACAGTGATCTTTTTCATGCTTACTTTGATTCACAAAGTAGTGGGTTCATGCATGCCAGCTTCGTTCAAGGCAAAAGGTTCCCTCTTCATGTCTGCTTTCATTTCACAAGCACAAGATTTCCATATTATAACCATACAAATGGTGCATTCAAAGGACATACATTTGGTATGCTCGAAAGACACACATTTGTTGGAAACAAACTTGTTTTGCCTTTTGATGAGGTTTGGTTCAAGCTGCTTGTTGGGCAAGAGGTTATATGCTTCCCAGCCCAAGCCTCATGCACCATTACATTCATGACAAAGGAGGCTTCGATTACCCAGAAGGAAGTCCTCACTTGGGCTATTGGAATCAAGTAGCTAAGGCAAATAGATGATCCATTTGAAGAAGCATTCATAGGTCCATTCAAAGGACACATAGTGTTGTCTAAAAAGAAAAGGGGTTTGGTCAAAAGTTGGATCTAGTTCGTCAAAACTAAAGAGAAATATTCAAGGAAGCTTTGACTGGCCAAGATGAAGTCTTTCATTTGGTTTAGTTAGGTAGTGTCAGCGCCAGTCGAAGAACAAGGCAAATAGGGACTTAATCGAAAGCCACGATGATGAGGCTTGGGGAAATTCGAAAGAAAGTGAGGAGGCTTCTACAAAGCCTTCGATTGATAAAGAACTAAAGCAACCTTCGACCAGTCAAAGAGAGTTGATGTTTCGATTGGTTTGAGTTGAAAGAAAGTCATTAGAAGGAAGTAACACTAGGCCAATCGAAGAGAAACACTAGAGGGCATTCTAAGGAGCCAAAATGTCCATATTCATTCAAAATTAAAAAAAGACAAGATTCCATGTCTTTGGCAAAGTTACAATATTTTTTTATGGCTCTTAAAGAACATAATCAAGGTTGTTTAAACCATTGCCTTCTTGTTCCCTCCCTCCTCTCTATATAAAGAACACATTAGAAAGCATTAATCAGAAGAAGAGAGCCTAGGGGAACTATACAAAAAAATTGCAAAAAATCCAAAGTTATAAAACTCGAAAGACCATTTCCATTCCAAAATCCAAGTCATCCCAAGCTCAGATCGAAATACCTCAGTCGGTAAAATTTCTTTCTTATCATTCAATAATGTAAACTCGTTGGATTGCATATTCATGTTATCTTTGTTTATGTGTGATTGGTTTAACATGAGATACATAAGTTGCAGCGCCCAAATGTTAGGATGCCAATGCTAGGGGTCTTCGATATAGACTAACTTCGAAACTCAGGGTGTAATCCGTCACAAATTAAAACAACCCCATATTTGAGCTCAGGGGGCGAGTTCGATGGGGATAGGTTCGTTAGATGTTGGAACTAACAAATTTTGCAGGATTCAGTGATAGTTTTATTTAGTTCGAATGATTCAGCAACTCAGCCAGTAAAGGCATGTGTGTAGAAGGGAAATGACCTGGGTTCAAATCTCAGGTCCAATATTTTACTTTTTCTACCATATTTCATGCAGATCCAGTGCTCCTCAAGGCCATTTGTCCATCATACTCCATCAAACCCTTGCCATCAGATGTACATCTGATCAAGGTCGACGCATCAAGTATGCAAGCTCAACATGCACCCTCAAGGCCTCATCTCATCAGATCATAAAGCAACATGGGCTTCACAGTCTGGGCCCAGCACAAATTCAAATCAGCACCCCATTTTCTCTTTTACATACCTAGGCCCATTTAACATTTTTTTGTATTGTTTTAATTTCTTTTATTTTCTTTATTTAATTAAACTAATAATAATAAAAAACTCACAAAAAAATTATTAGGCTTAGACTTTTTAATTAAATAATTAATTTATTTAATTAATTAATTAATTAAATTTTAACTATTTTCTTAATTTAAAATGAATTAGATTTTGGATTTAATTTAATTTTAATTATTTTCTTAAATAAAAAAAATAACAATAAAAATATTTTCTTATTTCATTTTTACTTACTAGGTTTTTTTTGACGTACTTTTAACTTTCGCGTGTTATTTATTTTCTTTCGTATTTTTACATTATTGTACCTGTACACTGGATGTAATAGTTAATAGGATTTTATCCGCTTTCTTTATTTTTCTGCACTTCCCAAGTTTTGTACATTGTAAATACCCCTTCCCCAAATCCATGTAATAGCGTATGGTTTATTTTCATACTCTATATTCTTCTGTATATATTACTGCTAGACTAATAGCATTGCATGACAAGAGTCTAATAGTCAAACGTTAGAAAACTTAATTCAAGACTAAAATAACTGAAACATAATACACTTGCACATATACACCTCTAGGGCATCCCACTTTGGTTGCCTTCAGAAATAAAACAGTCATGTCCCTCAAAACGGGACGCTTTAGGAAAGACCCGTAAAACAAAAAGATCATAGTCCCTCGATGACCCTACAATTGCCTCTCGGTAAATGATCTAGTCCCTAAACAAAATTGCTAAATTGTCTCCACAAGTTGCCTTCGTGACTGTAACTTCCCTTCGATTGTCCCTCAAACATCCAATGATAGAGCTACCTACTCACTAATAGTAGGATAGCACTGTCTAAAGGATAGGAGGAAAAGAACGACCCTTTTTCGAGTACAAAAGTAGATATTTGTTAGAAGGTTGCTCAAATACATATTTTTGCACTCACACAAAAACTACTTTTCAAAGACATTTACAACACTTTGTATAATTTCTCCACTATCCCGAGAGACATTACAAAGTTCTCCGTACTAAGGAATTCTCAAAACATTTTCAAACATGCAAAGCACAAAGGTATTTCAAAAATGAGCAAACCTCTAAGAGCCCGTAGATAACTACAGATGGAAAGGGTGCTAACACCTTCCCTTTCCATAATCTACCCCCTTACTCAAAAAAATCTCAAAAAAGGTCTTTTTTTGTTCTTTTCACCCTTTCCTTAATTTGGATAAAAGAAAAGTCGGTGGCGACTCTTGCTTACCGCAACATTTGCAAACACAAACACAAAACCAGTAATAACAATCGGTTCTGCCATCGTATCATATCCGGGTATTTCACAATCTTCCTAACCTTCATCCTCGGCTTGGTAGATTGGATTTTCAATGTCATAAGCGGCAGTAGTAGAGTCATTATCAACGAGATCTAGAGTGCATGTGGATCTGCAATGTAGTGTGTGGGTGTGTGTAAGAACACATAGCTATTCGAAAATGCAATAAAGTAAAAGAAAGACAGAGAGCGCAAAATTTGAATGCAAAACGTCCAATGTTTTCATTAAATGAAAATATGACATATGAAATGACAACCCATAACAAATGAACCATTATGCCCAGGGCAAGACATAAGGTTTAAAGTCATTGTTTTAAAAGAAATTACATAACCAAACTTCTTAAAGAAATAAAATAGAAATAGCTATTACTCCTAACTAAAGGAGATTGAGATAATGTCTTTCGTCTTCTAGTTGTTGAGCCTGTTGGCAATGGTAGGAAAGATCCAGCTGTCAAAGTCACAATCACTGTTAGTATCCTCTATAGCATTTGACTTTGTTATTGCTGATATGGAACATAGGTCTTCCATCCCGAGTGCGGTGAACATCCCTTTGACCTTCTACGATAAAGCTCAAACCAAACTTATCAGATATATAAGGGATATAAGGAAGCTTACCCCAAATAGTGCAGCCACCTTCTTCTATAATAAATTTGGAATCTTTCAAGGAAGCCATCTTGTGCGGAACTTTGGTGGTATTTGGAATGGCAGAAACATCTTCAACAGCAGCAGGGGAAATCACTTCAAAGGTCTGATATGGAGTCTCAATAAATTCTTCATCCATCTCCATGTACCGGAATGAACTCAGGTGGATGGCCCTGTACTCCTCCCCGTAGATAGTAACAACCTTCCCTTTTACAGGATATTTCAGTTTCTAGTGTAAGGTGGAGGCAACAGTGCCTGCCCCATGGATCCAGGGGCGTCCTAATAGACAAGAATAGGATGGTTGGATGTCTATTACATAGAAGGTGGATTAAAATATTTATGAACCAACTTTGATAGGAAGATCCACTTCTCCATGTACCATTCTTTTGGACACTTCAAAGGCTCGAACTGTAATGTCACTGGGTTTCAACATAACCCCTTCACAATCCAGTCTCTCAAGAGCGCCCTTTGGCAGAACATTCAGAGAAGAGCCAGTATCAACTAACACATAAGCCAGTGTAGTTCCCATGCATCTAATGGAGATATACATGGCCTTATTATGATTTCTCCCCTCTGGAGTCAGGTAAGCATCGGAGAAGCCTAATCCATTATCAGTTGTTAAACTCGCTACGTAACTTCCAAATTGATTAGCCTAAACTTCTTGCGGCACATGAGCAGTCTTCAAGAATTTTACTAAAGCCCATGCATGGGCTTCAAAACACAGTAGTAAAGATAGCATGGAGATTTTGGATCGGGTCTGCCCCAGCTGTTCAACAATTTTATAGTCGCTTTTACAGATGATTTTCAAAACCTCTTCCAACTCTTGTCTATAGGTTTCCTTGACTATAGCTTCTTTTGGTGCCTCTATCTGGGCAGGCTCTGTCATTGGTTCTTTACCCCGAGCCTCGACAGTTGTCTTGGTAACTCTGACTTGAACAAGTGGAGAGATTTCTGGGGAGAAAATCCTTCCGCTTATAGTAATTTTGTTGGTCCCCACAATATTGTCAATATTGGGATCAGCCTCTTCATCATCTTCGTCAAACAACTCTTGTTTAATGCCATGGTAATAGACGTCAAACCCATAATTCCATGGAATATCCTTATCCGAGGAATATGGGATGGGCCCATGTGTTGTAATGATTAAAGGAGTAGTTTTTGGATTGGCAGTAATCCTTACAGAACCCTTGGAAGTGATCCTGAAAGGAGTACCAGATATGACAGACAAATCTCGACACAAATTCTCAGCATACATAACTTTCTCAATCAAAATTACATGTTCATCCATCAAGAGATGAACGCCTTCCTTCAGTAACCCGCAACCATTGGGTTGAACTGCACAACAATAACATTCTTTAACAAAACCCATAAATAAACCGGCTTGGAGCAAATTTTCCTTGATTGTTGAGAGAGGAGTAACCACATCACTTACGGAGGTAACATACAGAACATATTCAATAGCACTTATGCCTTTGTCATGCTTAGGCATAGATTCAATAATCAGATTTAGAGTCTTCGGAGGATCAAACTCAATTTCCTTATTATCGATCATATCCTGGATCTTACTTTTCAGGGCCCAACAGTTGTTGGTGTCATGCCCAAGACTATTAGAATGATAGGCACACCTCGCATTTGGGTTGTACTTTAGAGAGGGTGTGTTGGGATTCTGAGAGGGATCACGCATTGAAATGAGTTCAGCCTTTAACAAATGTTGTAATGCCTAAGATAAAGGCATGTCGATCTTGGTAAACTATATTGACGAAGTGTCTGGCATTTGACGGTTGCCCTGTTGTGTTTGTTGAAGAGGCGCTGGATTAGAGATCAATACTACTCCCACAAAAGGATGGTGGTCATTTTTAATACAGCTCTTCTGGCTATAGATAACATTGGTTTCTTTTTTACAACTGAGTGCCTTCTTCACAACATTAGAAGTTTCAGCCATTGGATTCTTCCCGCTATTAATACCACTTTCAACTCTTTCTCCTGTTAGAATTATCTCATTAAAGCCAGATGAAGAACTCCTAATCAGATGAGTCTCTCCACTTGTTGGCATACTCCTTGAACCCTTCATTCGAGCCCATGGACATGTTTTGCAATTGTACACGAGTTGGTGCAAGGTCAGCCTTATATTGATACTGCTTGTAAAAAGTAGCAGCCAAGTCTTCCCACGTGTGAATGTTGGTTCCTTCCAGCTGGTAGAACTATTCAAGTTGAGTACCAGACAAACTTTCTTGAAAGAAATGGACCCATAATTTCCTGTCAGCAGTATGAGGTTGGATTTTTCGAACATACGACCTCAGATGAAGTTTGGGACAAGAGACCCCATCATATTTAGAAAAGATAGGGACCTTGAATTTGTGAGGGATGACCACCCTCAAGATCACACCTAGCTCTCCAAAATCCAATCCAGGCACTTTCTGGGTTTCCATAGCTTTGAGACGGTCTTCTAACTTTTTGTACTTGTCATCTGCAGGAGGGTACTGTTTTTCGGAGTAGTTTTCATCTTCAGGAATATTCTCTTCACCCCTGACACTTCTACCATCCTCCTCTTGGTTATCGTCTTCCTTATAGGAAACATCATCCGCTTGAACCAGTCGAGCAGGACCTTTGAATCTTCTCCCCATATTGAGGATAACAACCGACTTCTTAGTCTTCTTTTTCTTGGTGAGGAGCGTCATCATCTCTTGTTGCCCTTTGGCCAGATTCAGAAGAGTATCTTGAAATTGTGCATGCTGAGCTTAGAGTTCCTTAACAGTTTGTTCAAGGGCCATCTTATACTGAAATAAACAATAAATAAATGAGGAGACCTGTATCGAAAAACTTGTTTATGAAATGATGCATGATATGTGGATGAAATGTTTTCAAGGACCTTAGGAGATTTAAATTCATTAATCAAAAGGAAATAGAAACAAAGACTTCATTAGTAAGTTCAAAATTACAATTTCCTATTAGGATTACAATGAAAAGCAAAAGGGGCTCCAAGAGACAGTGATATGAACTTCTAAAACCTAAGATTCAATTCTCCCATGGACGCTTCCTCTTCGTGTCAATGTATGCATTAAGGCTTTGCTCCTCATGAAGTTGCTTTGTGAGCTCCAAAACTTTCTTTTCACTTGCATAAAATTGAGTTTCAAAGGTGTCTCGTTCTTCCTTGAGTTGAATCTAAGACTTCTGCAATTCTTCAAGGTCAGTGGGCATGTCTAGATGGAGGATGGTGCTAGAAACGTCTCCTTCGACAACATGCTCTATGATCACCGGTAGAACACATGGATATGGCATCATGAGGTTTTGAGGTTGAGCTCGTACCTATTTGAGGTAGGGCTCCAAAGGGATGGAGTTCTTTTGTCCTAAAGTCTTACTATCAATATTGTTTACCATTCGCCAAGCACGTATAAACCTTTGATGATAACCTTGAAAATTATTCTCGTAATTGAATATAAAACCCTGCATAAGAATGTCATGAGGACCATCTCTTCGAGCATAACCAAATTGGAATAAAGATAGAGAAGGGTTGTAGGTAAGACCTCACCTAACTCCAAGCAGTGGGACATTAGGGAATTCCCTACAGCGGTCAATGATAGTAACATCTTCTAGAGATCGGGAACACCAATAGATATATGAATGAGAGAGCGACATTAACCTTTGAGACCACCTCAAAACTTGTTCATTCTTCGCTATTGATCAGGGAAGGTGAGAAATAAACCACTTGGATAGAAAAGGTATGCAACACATAAGAGTTCCTCGCTTCCTCATAGTACGAGTGTGAAGAGAATGCAAAATATCTCCAAGGAAAGTAGACACAGGGTTACGAGTGAGGAAAATTTTGACAACATTCACATCTATGAGTTGGTCTGGATTAGGGAATAGCACCAAACCATAGATCAATAAATCCAAGATTTCCTCGAAATCCTGAAAATGCGTAGCATCCAGAAACAACCGAGCCTTCTCCAACAGAAATCTAGCAAGAAAACCCTTGACTCCACTTCTTGTTTCCTAATTAGATACAATGTCGGACCGCTTCAGATGTAAGGCTGTTGAAATTTCTTCAGGTTATGGATCTTTCTCTAAACTAGTGAAAGGTGTCTGATTAAGAACATGTATTCCCAATAGTTTAGAAAACTCTTCTATTATGGGTACCAACTGATAATCTGGAAAGGTGAAACAACAATGTGCAGGGTCAAAAAACTGGAATAAAACACTCTTCATATCTTCTTCAAAACCCGAGGTAACCAAACTGAGTAGATGACCACGCCTCTTGATGAATTGGGAGCTTTCAGGAACTTTTGAGACTAACTCCTTAAGTTGAGAAGGTATCCTAACAAAACTGATCCGGATAGTATTTCTACGACTAAAGGCCATAACCTACCAAACCGAACAAAGATAAATATCTTGGTCCTTGAAATGGTTAGTGAAAATGATATGGTATGATGTCATGATGTTATGATGACATGTTCTCACAAATTTAATCAAACACAAACAAGACACACCAGGCCTTAGGTTCAGGATTGCATGGAGTCTATAGGTAAGTACCCTCTTGAGTTGAGTTGGCTCAACCTATCCTAAAAGAAGTAACCAGGTTCTAGGAATCTCATATCACTAATTTTTATCCCAGGCATTGTTTCAGCTCAAGCATCTGAATTGTGGCCAAAATATCCCGAGAGTCCAATTTCAATGAGTGTAGCATCGAGTATGAACCAACTTCAGTCCATACCAAAGCCTGCCATCTCACTACTTTCTAATGGCTAAGTTGTGTCAACTAAGGTTCTAAGGTCAGTTAGTGTTTTATGACACCACGCAGCAGCCTAACATTCTCCTTGACTGACTCAAGGGACACCAGCACCAACCAATGTGTCGCACTAACATAGCCATCATTTCAACCATATCGGTCTATGTCGTACAATTTTTACGATCTATTGCTACTTACCTAAAATGCCCCCAGATCCGGGTATATAATATATACAAGAAATAACCCAAGCATATCCTAAAATATAAAGCATACAAGGTAAACAAGTAAAGTAATAAAGGTGATATAGCTCTTAAGGTAACCCCACTTTTCAGAATTTCCCCAGCAGAGTCGCAGTTCTATAATATGGTGGGAGAACTGACTTTTGGGTTTTGCATTTTATCGTAGATGTTGCGGATAGCAAGAGTCACTACCGAATTTTATTTTATCCAATAAAGGAAAGGGTGAAAAGAACAAGAAAGACCTTTTGAGAATTTTCTGAGTAAGGGGGTAGGTTATGAAAAGGGAAGGTGTTAGCACCCTTTTCATTCGTAGTTTTCTACGGGCTCTTAATCGCTAGCTCACTTTTTGGAAATGCTTTATGCTCGTGTATGTTTGAAAATATTTTGAAAATGCCTAAGTGCGACAATATTTTAATGATTCTTTTATCGTTGAGAATGTATACAAAATGTTTGTTTTGAAAATATTTTGAAAGAAAGTGTTATTTTGTGAAAATATGTTTTTGTTTTGAAAAGTTTGTGAGCAAGCGACTACGAGCGATCTACCTACTCAAAGAAGTCTTTGTTCTTTTCTTCCTTATTTAGATAGTGCTACGCTACCATTAGTTAGTAGGAAGCATTATCATTGGATGTGAGGGACAGGTGCGGGTCATTGTACAGTCATAGAAGGCAACTTGTAGGATGCTTTAGCAATTGTCGTAAGGGACTAAGATCATTTATCGAAGGCATCACCAAATGGTCATCGAGGGACTACGATCTTTTAACCGAGGGTATTTGCTAAAGCATCCCACATTCTAGGGACATGGCTGCTTTTTATCCGAGGCAACAAGTGAGGGTCACCCTAGAAGTGCGTGTGTACAAAGTGATTGGTTTCAGTTATTTTTGTCTGGGATTTATGGTTTTCTAGCGTTTTGTTTTAAATCTTGCCATACAACCCTATTAAACTATTAATAATAAGGAAAGCAATAAATTGCGGAAATTAAATGTCCTACGCTATTACAACGCTTCGAGGATGGGGAGTGCAAACTATAAATGGGGAGAAGGTGAAGAAACCCTAATTATCTATTACATACCATTGATGGTTAAAATATTGAAAAATAATGCGAATAAGTAAATGAGGGCGTGGAGATTGAAAAGGGAAAAGATGTTTTAAAAAACCCTAAAATATTTCTAAGCATTTAAGAAAATACTTTTGATGTTTTTTCTTTTTGGTTTAGAAAGATATTTGAAGTATGAAATAATAATTAAACCTAATTCTAATTAATTAATTAGTAAAAACAAACTATGATTGAGTTAATTAACTTTAATTATCAATAATTAAATTAATTAATAAAGAAAACTAAATCTAATTTTTTTTAATGATTTAATTATAATTTTTTAATTAAATAAAAATGATTAGAAAAGAAAAAGTTAATTAAAACAAAAAAGAAAGTAAAATGGGCCTGGGTTTAAACAAGTAAAATGGGTGTGAGAAAAAAAGCAAAAATTTAGGCCCAAACTGGACAAAGCCCAAGTCTGCGTTGGATCTGATGTAGAGGGTCTTTGAGGGTTCATGGTGGAAACACGCGTTTGAGGCATTCATATCTGGCTTGATGAGATCGAATGGTCAAGGCTGGAGATGCATGGTGCGTGCATTGAATTGCATGACATGGGATCTGTAAGGGAAATGCTAGAAAATAAAATGCCAGAGGCAGAGATCGAACCCCTGCCCTAGCATACTAAAGCCTTACTCACACACACGCTTGCCACTGGGGTGGATGTTTCATCCGATTATGAAACAACACCCAATAAATATATTATGAAACGAATTTTGAAAAAAATACAGATGGCGCCATGGCCATCTTCTTCTTCCTTATGACACATTTCCATGGCCAAACTCGTATTTCTTCCATCCTCCATAAATTTGAAAAATGTAAAATACCAAATTGCTCAAAATTTCACCACGATTTCAACCATGTAACTTATTAAAGCTATCACTCAAAGATGAAAACGAATTTCCATAAAGTACCAATTAAAACCCTAACTAAATAATTCAATCAATCTATGAACATGGTTGGTTTTAAGCAAAATTTAGGATTCAGATAACTTTAGCAAGATGATAGCTACACTTCTAATCACAAAATTGATGCTAAAGATGCTTATATGAGAGTATTCAATTTCGAAAAACTTACCTCTTGAAGTAAAATCCCAGAACTCGTCTGAATGCTCCCAGGTGCAAGATGATGATCCAAATAGCTTTCTTGGACTTCACTAAGTGTGTTCCAACCCCTAGATTACTTTGAAGCTTGCTAAATTCTCCTCCCTACCTTGATTTGTAGAACTCGGGTTTGAGAATGGAGGATGATGATGGAGGTGTTCCAGAAGTCACTTGAGTTCTTAGAAAACTTCTATATGATGTATAACTGATGTTTGGATGATAAAAAGAGAAAATGCGCGAGTGGATTGAGAGTTGTCTTCTTAAGGCTCAAGATATGCACTAATGGAGTTTTCTTGGTGATTATGAGTTTGAGAGTGTATGAGAGGTTTAAAGGGCTTGTCCATTCGTCCTTTGGAGTGAAGATGAGCTTCCTATTTATAGGGAAATCTTAAAGGTAATGAGATGATCAGGTTTGCAAGTAATAGAGTTTTGGTTTGGGTTGAGATGGAACAACCAAGTTTGTGTGAAAATTATTGTTCCAATGCATAGGACAAAAGGGATCTGAAGTGGTTAGGAGCTTTAGACATGTTGCTTCTTGGTTTTGTACTTGAGTATGATCAGAGGAAGCAATTTATAGGCTCAAAGAGTTGACATTTTGATTAAAGTTAGCTTTACAAGAGTGGAAGTGTTAACTTTGTGCAAAAAATGGAATGATGCATTGGACAAAGCTTCCAATCCTTGCGTAATGGCTCAAGATTTCGTGTAATATTCTAATTATGGATAGATTTAGGAGTTAAATGTCCTGAAAAGTGAGATCATGTAGCTTAGGTTTGAGATTTGGCCATAAGGTTTTAAAAACAATGACATATAATTAAAGTTTGGCATGCCATTTTCATCTCTTCGAAACATCTAGCTCAAGTATGATAAATTTGTATTCTTTGACATTTATGAAAGCTTGAATCAAGATCTACAAATTTCATGTTTTGAGTTTTTTCTGAATCAATTTGGATCTTAGTGAAAAATGGCCATAAAGTAGTGACTTTGTTAAGAACAAAACACTTAGAAATTTTTCTAAGTGTTGGGTAAAAATATCAGAATTTCATGGGCCCATATCTCTTAAACCAGGCACTTTTTGAGGATCATCCCACATTAACAAAGTTGTAGAATTAATTAATCCCTACAACTTTCATGTTGAAAGTTTTCTTTAAATCAACTTGTATCTTGAGGAAACTTGCTTGTGAAGTTAGGGTTTTTTAGGTACAAAACACTTGAAATTTTCTAAGTGTTTGAAAATCTTCAATTTTGAATTTTGTTAAATTTCTTGATTCTCTTGATTCTTGATGACAAAGTTTGATAGTTTTCAATGTTTTGATGATTCTTGATTTTTGAATTCCAATGTTAACCAAAAATTCAAAGTTTGACTTTTGTGTGATTGTTGACTTTTTACCAATTGATTCAATTCTTCAACTATCAACCACTTGTATCTTTGGAAATGTCTTGAGCCATGTAATTACGTCAAGATGTTGTATTTGAGCCCTTGAGATTATGCTTTAAGACATTAGGTCATGCACTAGGCCAAAAGTCAATGATCAATCATCTTCAATCAAAACCCAAATTTTCCAATTTTTTTACCTTTGATAATTTGAAGGCTTTCCTTGAGGAATCATAACCAACCCTTTATCAAATAATGAATATCACCTCAAAATTTTGATGTTGACAAAAAATATTGAAGTTTGACTAAATGTTGACCATAGTTGACTTTTTACCCAACAAGTTGACTTTCAATTTTCTGAGCCATTGACTCAGCAAACATATGATGCAAGCCTTGAAACTTGACATAAGAATTATTGAGGACCTATTATGAACCATGAAAGTAATTTGAGACCCTTGAAACCTAATCTTCTTTGAGAAGCACCAAACCCTAGTTGAAGACCCTTGCTTAGGAGGAGGTTTGACCAGTCAACTCTTGAGTGGCTTTGAGTATTTGAGACTTTTTGTGAGCATGTTTTGAAGAAAACGGGAGGGAAAGTTTTGGGGTACAACAGAGTGAAACCCTCGTTAACCCTTATGAGCCTTATGAGTAGGATTTTCTTTTCTATTCAGGAACCAAATTATTTTTAACTCAGGGTAGGGTAGTGTTCAACTAATTTGGTCAAGCGTTCAAAACTCATCAGGAGTGCGCATCTAAGGATACAATAATGGTTATCTTTCAAAAGGTTGAGGAAAGGACAAATAGCAAGTCTGAACTGCAAATGGTTCTCCTCTACACATCAAAGTTCGATTAATGAAGATACAATAATGGTTATCTCTCATCAACTGAAGAATGAGGAAATCAGCAAATGGTGATATCATATTGATTATTCCCCATCAATCAAGGAAGTAAGGCACTCACAATCACTTCCAATAAATTGAAGATAATTGGATTGCACGACTTGTTCGAAAGTTAAAGAAATGAATGAAAGGGAAAGGAAAAAGACGCCAAGTCAAGAAAATAAAAATATAATAATAATAAAACAAAATGAAAAAAAGGCGACTTAGAAAAAAATGGTAGTATTAAAGTGTTGGAAATGGGAAATGAATGTAGTAAAATTGCATGAGTAAGAACAAGATCGTGTGATCAGATCAAATACACCAAAAGGATGAGAAAGTGGGTGATTGTCGTATCCAAAGTAAATCCGTTTGGTTTCCTCAACCATATCAAATTTCCTTTTGAGAGATGAATGCTTGTGTCGAGTTGGCTGAACTTAGGACTGGAGAACATCACGAAGGGGGTGGGCACCAAATAACTTGAGCCTTAAAATCTGTTTTTTCTAAAACCATGAACCGAGCCACATTACAACCCTTAAAAGTCCTAACTGAAACATGGGTTTAACTCGAATGCATACTACAACAGGATAACATTTCATGACTCCTAAACATATGTTACATATTGTAATACAGTGGGAGAACTGAATTTTTTGGTTTTATCGCAAATGTTGTGATTAGCAAGAGTCGCCATCGACTTTTATTTTATCCAATATTTAGGAAAGGTGAAAAGAACAAGAAAGAAGTTTGATAGATTTTGAGTTCGGGGGGTAAGTTATGAAAAGGGAAGGTGTTAGCACCCTTTTCATCCGTAGTTATCTACGGGCTTTTAATTGCTTAGCTCACTTTAAAAACTTGCTTTGTGCGTGTGTGATTTGTTTGAAAATATTTTGAACTGCCAATGTAAGGCTAACTTTGTAATAATCCTTGTGTCGGTCCTCAAGAATGTATACAAAGTGTTTTTTTTTAAATATCTCGTTTGAAATTGTAGTGTGGAAAATGTTTTGTTTGTGAGCAAGCATTCAAGAGTCCTACCCACTAAGTATGTTCTTTCTTATTCTTTTCCTTCTCCTTTGGACATAGTATTATCCATACCATTATTTGGTAGGTAATCCTATCAGTTGAATGTGAAGGGACAGGGGTAGGGTCATTATATGGTCATCAAAGGTAACATGTAAGGATACTTTAGCAATTGTATCGAAGGGACTATCATCATTGTGCTTGTAGGGTCATACAGGGATTATGATCTTTATTCGAAAGGACCATGATGGTATTGTTAAATTGAGGGTCTTTTGCTAAAGTATCCCCACTTTCGAAGGACATGACGAATATTCGTAAGGCAGCAAGAGAGGTTACCCTAAAGGTGAAGTGTGCAAAGTGTATTAGTTTCAGTTATTTAGTCTTGAATTAGGGTTTTTTAGATTTGCTTTTAGTCTTGCCATATAAACCCTATTTTACTAACAGTTAAATATGTACAGAAAATTAAAGTGAGGAATATAAAGTTCCTACGCTATTACATGGCTTTGAGAGAGATACATAAGTATGGAAATTGCGGGAAAGTAAATATATGCTATTACATCCCTGGAGCAGATACTTAATAGGAAAAATACGAGAAAATAAATCTACGCTATTACATTTGAGAGTGGAGACCTATACATTTTGTCTAAGAAAATAATAATAGTAAGAAATAAGAAAAGATGTTAGAAAAATATTTTAATGTTTTTGTATTTTTAGAAAATGATTTAGGGTCAGGGATGATAATTAAAACCTAATAACTAATTAATTAAGTTAACTAAAAAAACCTAAAACCCTAATTAGAAACCCTAACATCTAATTAATTAAGAAGAATTATTTGGTTAAAATACTAAAATTAATTAATTTTAATTAAAACCTAAGGTCTAATTAATTAATTAATTAAAAGCCAAACCATAATTCTAGTTAATTAAAAAAACCTAAGCCTAATTTAATTAAGGGTTAATGGTTTAATGTTAATTAGTTAAAAAATAGTAAGTTAAATGGAGTGAAAAACCAAGGTAAAAAAAATATTAAAACCAAAATGTTTGGGGTGGGACTTGAACCCAAGCCCTTGATCTCAAAGGTATGCCTTTCTATCCACTGCACCATAGTGTTGTTTGTGATATGGAATAGGAATCAGTCCATATAATACAAACACGTGTTCAATTCATAAACAAAAAAAAAACAAATTGTAAAAGCTGGGATCGAACCCACGCCCTTGCAATACCAACCATGCTTCTTACCATCAGGTTACCAATTATTTTATGTTCTAGATCCAATCAGCAACCCATATAAAACAAGCAAACAATTATAATTATCAATCAAATAAAACGCGCATTCCAATGGACCCTTATGATTTTGAATAGACGAACAAGAAGGGAGCATTGAGCCACGCGTTTCCTTCGGTCGATCAAACCACCATGGATGGTGGCTGCAACCGTCTTCTCCGGCCACTTGAAATTGCTAACCTACGAAGTAAACAAAATTTAAACCCAAGCCATGGAAATACTGATACGAAGGTACATAAGCATTTTTCCCTAGCCATGGAAAAACATGATTCTCACGTTAGAGTTTTATTTTATAATTCCAACCTGTTCTAAATAACAGCAGGGATCCATTTGGACAGTTAACAAACATTAGTAATGCATTAAATTAATTATATGAATGTTCGAAAAAAAGTAAATCGGAGAAGATGAGTATGCTTGTTTCAAGCACCAATGGCCATGACTTTCGACCTGCTCTTACCCTTAGATTCTTCAGGAACGATTTGCAATGGATGGCTTAGACTGAAAGTAGCTGGATCTTTGGTTTTGATTTTTCCCTAATATTGAAAATTTTTGTGGCTTTTGAGACTTTCTTGGAGGCAGTTTTTTTTTGTCTTATGGAGTGTGCCCTCTATTTATAATTCTTTGATTAGGTCAACAAACACGGTACAGAATCCCATGGAATTAAGTGTATCAAATGTGATTCAAAACCTTCCAAAAATAAATATTTTCTTCCCTTCTTGGTTCCACATGGTTTCCTTAATTGTCACAAGCTTTTTAGGATTTAGTTTTGATCTAAAACCAAAGTCCACACGCCTAAGTCCAGTTCTTTCATATTTTATTTGATTTAATTTGCATTTAAATGAATAAAATCCAAATAAAAGATATAAAAATCATAAAAATATGTGAATGGATTTAGAGGTCTTTTACAAGGTTGTGGACACATTTGAACCTAAAAAATTAGGCCCAATAGCCCATAAATTCAACTTTGCCCAAAGTGGACTTCATGCATCTTCTCAAAATTGCTCAACTTACACCAATCATTACTCTCTCAATTTTTGTCATATGAAGATGATCTTAGACTTTTTGGAAACTCAAGATGTCTCCTACAACTTTCATGCTGGTCATTTTTTCATTTGAAGTCTTTACCTTTTTGTAAATTTCTTTGACAATAAAATGTATTTTTGTTGACTTTCAAAATGACCTGTAATGTTTTGATCCATATCTCTCAAATGAAGCATTTTTGGCCTTGAGCTTAGAGAGGAAAAGTTGTAGAGAATTGAATTTCCTTCCAAATGAGCTTCTGTTGAGGAATTTCTGATGAAGTATGCAAAAGTTGTGCTTGGTCAAAGTTCAGTTGACTTCTCCTTAAGAAAACCCTAATAGAGTAACTTTTGACTTTTGATGAATCTTGAGTTTTCTTGATGAATCATGATCAACCCTTGATGAAATTATGAATGTGACTTCAAAATGGTAATGTTGACCAAAAATCTTGAAGTTTGACTGTAGATTGGTCAAAGTTGACTTTTTGTCCAATACAGTTGATTTTCAATAATCAGATCAATTGAATGAGCAAACTTAAACTGCTGTTGCACCCTAAAATTTACCCTCTTGATTCAGGATTATATTTCATCATAAACATCATATTTTATAGCATTCATTCTCTTATTATGGGATCAAGGTACTTTAGTTCTCAAGTTGTCTACAAGTGGTGCTGGTTGATAGTGTTGACAATTGGTGTAAGAAGGGAGATCTTTCTCTCAAACTTTGGATTTATCAAGCCAAAAGGGTTCCTCTTGTCTCAAGACCCTTTCATCCATTTCATTGATTCATCAAGGTTAAAGATTGTGTTGGTTTGAAATAGAATCCTTTCTTTTGATTCATCAGTCAAAATTAGGGTTTTTTCCAAGTTGAAGTAATTGGGGTTTAAATGAGCCAAATTATGAAGCATCACTTTCTTATCATCATTGGAATCAAATTTATTCAAGGAGTCTTTCATGATGCCCGGTGGAATTAGGGTTTTGGGGCTTGACCAGTTGTCTCCTAACACAAAGTGCAAATTAGGGTTTTGGATTTAATAATGTTTTTTATGACTTTCTCACTCAAACTTGTTTCCATGATTCACTACATGACACTAAGCATCTTTGGCATAAATATTGAGGCTCAATTTTGATTGGAAATTGTTCAATTGTTTAGAAGGGGCAAAATGGTCATTTTGGCCATAATCAGTCAAAGTCAATGGTTGACCAATTGAAATTTTGGTCAACCATTATTTCAAACATCTTCTTTTCATTTGTCAAATTCATTTGCATCACAAGGTCAAGAGGAAAAGAATTTGGGATGTAACTTGTTCATGAAGAAACTTGGAAAGTTACTAAAAATGGAAATTTTGCACCTAACTGCAAAATTTTATAATTTATTCATGCTTGATCCAAAAATTGCAAATCTTATATGCTTGAAAAGATGAGAGAGGTATACAACTTTTTTTATTTTACCAAAAGTAGAACATGCAAGGGTGGAGAGTTATGGAGTTTAGGACTCATGGTCATGTGTGAAAATTATAGGTCATTTTCAAAATTTAGTGACTTTCATGCCAATTTATGAAGGCTTTAATGGATTCAATTGAGAAAACTGAAAACTGCAAAGTTGTAGGGCTCTTTAATAACTTTCCAAATTATATTAATTCGTGTCTAAATTCCAAAGGATGAGCAAGATATTGTCTTTTGAATTTCATGCCATTTTATTGAATTTTGGCCAAGCAAGCAAAATATAATTTCTTGCAAACTTCATTTCCAGCCATTCTCTTTGTTTATAATCCAGCCCATGACCTATTTGTGACTTGCTAAGGCCCATAATGCCAGCCATTTCGTGCCCCATTGGGCCATGGTAATTGCTTGCATTCAAAATGCTCAAAGTTGCCAAGAAGGGCCAATTGATCAATACTCAATCTCCTCAACAAGTCAGGACTTGCAGCTTTTAGGCTTTCTTCCTGATGGTATTTGGCACACAAAACGCAAGAAATAAGGAGCAATGCACAAGCAAAACGCAGAAGCCCTTATTCACTCATTTTTTGGCCATTTTTCCAATCGGGCCCTCCAAAAGTTTTGAGGACCAATTTCTTCTTCTAACCTTCTCTTCTCACTCTATATAATCAACTACAAGCCTCATTTCATGATACACACGCTCCAATTATCAAAAATCCGGATCTAAACTTTTTCTGCTCTTGCTGAAGTTTTCTTCGATTCTCTCATCTCCTTCGCGCATTCATCAAATTTACTGTGGATTCATCTTCCTTGAAGTGTGTAGATCAAGATTATGGAGTTTGTTTGCTTCTGTAATTAAGGAATCAAGGTTTCCAGTTTCACATTGAGGTGATATTTTTGAACTTCGATTTGCTTTGTTTAGCATGATTTGATGAATCATTCCATGTTCATGATGTATTAGCTGGCCAAACTATGGGTCTGATGTACTTGGTTCACTTGATTAAGGCTTAAATTGTGTTATATGCATTTTCTGCAACTCCTGCACTTCATGTTTTCAGTAACTTCGCGCGCGTATTTCTTTTAGATCCCTTGTCCATTGAGAATTTTATGATAATCATGAGATAGATGGTAACTTCAGCTTTAATTTGCATTTTGGCTCATGGATTTTGGTTGAGAAACGAGCGCGTTTTATGGATCTGAGTGAGCGCTCGTGACCTATTTTTGAATGCATTTTGATATGCTGGAGGTTGAAGACGAAGTGAGGTGGCTGGATCTGATTGGTCCATTTGAATCTTAATGTATTTTCATTTTATTCAATTTTAATTGATTTTATCTTATTTTATTTAATGAACAAAACATCTACAAAAATTCTAAAAAAATTACCATAGGTTGATATTTATTTCTAGTATTTTTCACAATTTGTTTGGAATTTTTAAAAATTGTTTGATTGGTTAAAATATTTGTGCATTAATTAACTTTGTTTAATTGTTTTTTTTTGGATATTATTTTTATTTCTGACTTTTCCTTTACACAAAAATTATACAAAATAATATTTTGAACAATTTGATTGGTCCATTTTAGGATCACGATTATTATTTTAGAATTTTCTTTGTTTTAGTTGATTAATTAATTAATAGGATTTAATTGATTCTTTTGTTTTCTTCAATTATTTTAACCATGCTCTTAATATAGGAAAATTCCACAAAAATATGTCACACTGTGTACATTTTCACATTTTTGATTTTATTTTGTAATTTTTACATTTCTTTTATTTTATTTTGAATTTATGAGAGTATATTGTTTTTCTTATTATAATACTCACGTTTTTTGCTCCATTTGCCACTTTTTCTTGGACATAAAAATTGTTTAAAATATTTTCAGGAATCCTTAGGCCTTGATGTTAATTTTGGAATTTTCTTTTGGATTTTATCATGCTCAAATCTCTGATTTTATAATTAGTGAAGTTTGTAAATCTTTTTTTAATAGTTTGTGGCTTACATCACAAGTTTTGATTTAGTTTGTTAATCCTCAAGACTTGTAAAGGTCAAATGATACTTGATTAGGGTTCTCGAATGTGTTAGGTCTTTAGAAATTAATTTTGTTTGAATTTATACCTTAAAACTCTATTTTCTCCAAAATATTTGGTCAAGGGTGTCCATTTTTGAGTTTTACCTCAACTAGTGATAAAATTGACTTTTGTTTCACATTGTCCCTAGATATTCAAGAAGCCAAATTGGTTGATTCTGACTTTTATAAGTCTTGAGTTCTTTTAAAAAAAATTCTTTTGATTTTTAACAATTTCTTTCCATTTTTTGCTTAATTTTGGTTTGTAAGTAGATCTTTGAACCTTGCCTCAATAGTTGGACCCTCACTTGGTTGCTTTTGTGTATGTTGGAGATCCCTTATTTTGAAATATTTAGCCTACCAATCTCTTATCTTGTATATGATTTTTCATGATCTTCTAGTACTTATAACTATTTCTCCCCATTTGATCAAACTAGGGTTCCCCTTTTGGGCTCTTTTTTAGGGTTTCTACATTGTTTGATTTTATTTTCAACTTGAACTTCTTTATTCTTACCGTAAGTTTGTTGTTTCTGACTTCCTATTATCTTGTGGGACTTGATTTAATTTGGATTTTTTTTGCAAGATTTGTTTCTATGTTTGGACCTTTAATCACTCATACATGCTTATATGATCTTTTGCGCTAGAGGTAAAGGGAATGCACTTGTGCAACCCATGAGAGATCAATATCTTTTCTTTTTATCATCCTCTCCCCTATTTTGAATACTTGAGTTCATCATTGAACCATTAAAGTTCTCATCACTTGCCTATTTTGTCAATTTGGTTTGATAATCATTTATGATATGTTTAGAAGATACTTTTGTGCTTTAGCTTTTGAATTCATTTGGAGTTCATTTTTTTAGATTGAATTGCTTGTGATTATGACTTGTTAGAGATTATTTGATGTCATGTAAATCTCCTTTGATCCTTGATTAACATTCCATTATTGATTCAACATGGTGACAAGAAAGGAGCAATAGTTCACTAGTTTTGACCTAATTGTTATCTGTGCTTGCTTGAGAGTTCTTACACCTGTTTCCTTGATGTCTTGCCATCATGTTTTCCATTGTCTTGTTATATCATAATTCATCCCTTATTGATTCATCAATCCTCCTTGTAATTACTAATTTGTCTGTTAAATATGCGAGGTACCTTGAGAAAAAATTTCAATTTTAGCTTGATGCTTTTGTGTTCTACTTTATTTATGGGACATAGTTTATTATGCTTGCACCATTCGTGTGCCTTGTATATGAAGATGTGAAAAACACAAGAAGGGGGGTTGAATTGTAAAACTTTAAATCAAATGCAGACAACACTGTATTTTTATCCTGGTTCGTTTGATCTCAAACTACTCCAGTCCACCCGTCAAGGTGATTTCGCCTCACTCCAACGAGGTCTTAATCCACTATAATCAACTGATTACACAACTGCTTTAACAAATGTTAAAGCCTTCTTGAGTATGACCACAGACCGGTTTATCTCAAGGAAATTCTCTTACAGATAAATGAACAAAAGTGTGTTTGATGTTTTCTAATAAAACTATATATCACAATTGTGATAATACACAATATTAAGCTTAGAATGAAACTGGGTTGCTAATGCTTTTGAGTAGGCGTGGTTGAAAGCTTTAGCAAATTGTATGAGTGAGTTCGTTTACGTAAGCGTGTATATGCGTGAAGATTATTATCCTTTTCTTTTCTCACACTGACTTGTTTATATAGCATGGGAAGAGATACATTGTTGTCCATAAAGCCATTTCAATGCTAATAACGTTCTTTCCTTTTTGAGAAGATCTTGTCTTGGAATAAAGCCGTTGGTAATTAATCTGTCTTGAATGCATAGTAACGCTTCAGAGTGTTCTGCTAATGATAATCAGAGTGTTCTTTCCTTTATGCTGACGCTTCTGAGTGCTGATGACTTGGTTAGGATCTTGATCAGAGTCAGATTATTTTATGCGCAGATTCTGGACACCAGGCTTCACCGTATAGCACATGTTATTTGATCTTCTGATGCTGACATATCTTCTGATGCTAAAGTTGATACTGATCTTCTGATGCTGATTCCATCAGAGTTTCTGTAAACACAAAACATAATTTTAAGTAGCATATATGTCTTATATATAAATCTTACAATTTATTTACTCTTGTATTTTGTTATCATCAAAACTCTAATTGAGGGTTGTAGAATCAAACTATGTTCTAACAATTTCCCCCTTTTTGATGATGACAAAAACCATATTTTTTTCAATTAAAAATAAAGAATAAAAGGTATCAGAGATTAAAGATAAGGAATAAAAGGTATCAGGGATAAACAAATAACGAATAAAAGGTATCAGAGCTAAGAATAAAGAATTAAAGTATCAGAGCTAAGAAGAGAAAACTCCCCCTGAGTTGATTACTTACCTTTAATTCCATGAGGCTTTGAGCATCAGAACATTACTTTATCAGGTTCATCAGATTCTTCAGAGTTTTTGTACCTGTAAGCTTTTCAGAAGAGAAGAAAATTAAATAGATCAGAATGTTTGAGACTTATGTCTCAGTAATCCGTTATTGAAAAATATAATTCTTTCTCCCCCTTTTTGTCAGTTATCAAAAAGCACAAATAATCAGAGCTAAAATGATCAGAGCTAAAAAGCGTTTGTATTAAAAACAGAAGCAATGATTAGTTCAGAACAGTGGAAAAATATTACAGACAAACATGTAAAGAAAACAAGGAAAACACAAGAAAATTCTAAGAGGGAGGTGGAAGACGTGTGAACAGAGCTTCCAACATGCTCTTGGTTTGGGTGTTGGTTTCCTGTTGCTGAGATACCATGTTTGCTATTGCATCAATTTTGATGTCCTGCTTATCCATTCTTTCATTCATCAGCATATCAGATCTTTTCAAGTCCTCCAGAGTCTGCCTGTCAAGAGAGGAAGCTTGAGGATCTTCAGAAACAAGGTGCTTCTCAGAGCTTTCTTCAATATCTTCTTCTTGACCCAAGTCTTCAACTGGAATCATCTGTTCTTCTACAGGTTGAACTTTAGATGCTGGACGCTGTTCAGACCAAGGAGCAATATCCAGTGGGAGAACTTCTTCCTTAAGCAGCTTTCTCAGAACTGGACCTTCAATCTCTTTCAGTAGATTGCTGAAGTTTTGTTGAGCCTGTCCATAGCTCTGGTCTTGCAACTTAAAGGTTTCAGAGCATACCCATCTTCTGAATTTTGTCCAGAGGAAGTCTGATACAGCAGGATCAACCAGTTCCAGACTTGCTTGTTTCAAAGAAGTGATCCACTTCTGTATTTCTGTTTCAAAGTTCAATATGCTGGAAGAAGCCATGTTCACACGAGGTTTTTGTGAAAAAGATTGAAAGGGTTTCTTGAGAAAGAAGAACGCTGAAAACAGAAATATTCAGAGAAAATGAAAGTGGAGGTAAAGCGTGTAAATGGTGTGAAGTGTGTTTAAATAGATTTCTAAAAAGTTTTTGAAAACATAAACGTTAAGAGAGAGAAATTAATAATGATTATTAGCATTTAATGATAGCTGATTTTAGGGGATTCAGAAAGATATTTGGAACGGTTACCCATGACATGTGTCTCAATGCATCCAATCAGCGCTTCGCCTTTTTCAGAAACGTGAACGCGTGTTCAGCCTCAGAAAATAGCTGATGACTGGATGACACTTGTTTGCTTTGAGTGAACAACACATTTCCATCCTTGAAATGAAGCGCTCAGATCTTCATGGATAGATTCTGATACAATTTGCACTTCTAAAGTTCTGAAGGAAGATTGATCAGTAGTTCACAGAAAAATAAACAAAGTTCTGAAGGTTAAGATATAAAATTAAAACAATTTTATTCTGGACAGAGCTTCATGTTGAGATGTTTCAGAATGAAGTTGAACCTATCTTCAGAAAGTGGTTTTGTAAAAATATCAGCCCATTGATGGTCTGTGTTAATAAATTTTAAATTTTAAATCCCTTTCTGAATATAGTCCCTAATAAAATGATGTTTTATTTCTATATGCTTAGCCCTAGAATGTAAAATTGGATTTTTACTAAGACAAATAGCAGAGGTATTATCACAGAGGATAGGAATGTTACTCTCAAATATATGGAAGTCCTCAAGTTGACTTTTCATCCAGAGCATTTGTGTGCTGCATCCAGCGGCTGCTATGTATTCAGCTTCTGCTGTTGATAGAGCAATTGTGGATTGTCTTTTGTTGGACCATGAGATCAGATTTTCTCCCAGAAACTGGCAGCTTCCAGAAGTACTTTTACGTTCTACTCTGTCTCCAGCAAAATCAGCATCACAGTATCCTACTAAGTTGTAATCACTTGATTTTCTATAAAACAAACCAAGATTAATAGTACCTTTCAGATACTTGAAAATTCGCTTAACTGCTGTTAAGTGAGATTCTCTAGGATCTGATTGGAATCTAGCACAAATGCATACACTGAATAAAATGTCAGGCCTTGAAGTTGTCAGATAAAGAAGAGAACCAATCATACCTCTGTAGACCTTCTGTTCTACCTTTTTACTTACCTCTTCTCTTTCCAGAATGCACGTGGGATGCATTGGAATATTTGATGGCTTACATTCTGAGAGATCAAATTTCTTCAGAAGTTCTCTGACATATTTGCTCTGATGAATGTAAGTTCCTTCTGGGGTTTGATTGATCTGAATGCCCAGAAAGAATTTTAGTTCCCCCATTAGGCTCATCTCAAATTCTGCCTGCATACACTTAGCAAAATTTCTTCCCAGAGAAGGTTTAGTAGATCCAAATATGATATCATCAACATAAATCTGACATACTAAAATGTCATTCTTAACTGTCTTACAGAACAAGGTTGTGTCCACTTTCCCTCTGGTGAATTCCTTTTCTAACAGGAAGTTACTTAGTCTTTCATACCAAGCTCTGGGAGCTTGTTTCAGACCATACAGTGACTTCTTTAGTTTGAAAACATATTCTGGATTTTTTGAACTTTCAAAACCAGGGGGTTGGTGCACATATACCTCTTCTTCTATATAGCCATTTAAGAATGCACTCTTAACATCCATCTGATACAGAGTGATGCCTTTATTAACAACAAATGAAATTAAAAGTCTGATAGATTCTAACCTGGCGACTGGAGCAAAGGTTTATGTATAGTTTATCCCCTCTTGCTGACTATAACCTTGTGCTACCAATCGTGCTTTGTTTCTGATGACTTCACCTTGTTCATTCAATTTGCTTATGAACACCCATTTTGTTCCAATGACGTTGAATCCTTTTGGTTTGGGAACAAGATCCCATACGTCATTTCTTGTGAATTGATTCAGCTCCTCTTGCATTGCTAGAATCCAGTCATTGTCCAGAAGTGCTTCATCAATTGATGATGGTTCAATTATAGAAAAAAGTCCCATGAGGGATTCTTCAGAGTTTCTGAAGCTAGATCTTGTTCTGATTGGATCTTCCTTTCTTCATAGGATTGTTTCTTCTGTGTGATCCAAGCTGCTTTTGGATAGTCTTTACTGAAGTTGATCAATAGAAGGTGTTGGATTGCTTGCAATGCCACTTTCTGATGTTGAGGGAGTGTCTCTGTTGAGAGCTTCTGATGACTTGTCTTCAGTACCTGTGAATTCAACTTCCATACCTGTAAATACTTCATTCTGCTTTGACTTTTGAGAGTCAAGCTTATCATCAAAACGAACATTGATTGATTCCTCCACAATCTGTGTTTCTGTATTGTATACTTTGTACCCTCTTGAGCGTTCAGAGTATCCTAACATAATACACTTTTGTGCTTTAGAGTCAAACTTGTTCAAATAATTTTTTGTATTCAAAATAAAACAAGTACATCCAAATGGATGAAAATATGAAATGTTGGGATTTCTGTTCTTCCACAATTCATATGGAGTCTTTTCCTGAATAGGTCTTATGGAGATTCTATTCTGAATGTAACACGCTGTGTTTATTACCTCTGCCCAGAAGATATTAGCAACGTTAGTCTCGTTGATCATGGTTCTGGCCATTTCTTGCAATGTTCTGTTCTTTCGTTCTACAAATCCATTTTGCTGGGGAGTTCTAGGATAAGAGAAATCATGCAGAATGCCTTTGTTATTAAAAAATGATTCAAAATCTTTGTTTTCAAACTCTCCACCATGATCACTTCTGACTTTGACGATTCTAAGATCCTTTTCATTCTGAACTTGGTTGTAGAAGGTGACAAACACAAAGTGTGACTCGTCCTTGTGTATTAAGAACTTTACCCATGTCCATCTGCTATAGTCATCTACGATTACTAACCCATACTTCTTACCACTGACTGAAGCAGTTTTAACTGGTCTAAATAAGTCAATGTGCAGAAGTTCTAATGGCTTAGAGGTGGAAACAACATTTTTAGATTTGAAAGATGGTTTTGCAAACTTGCCTTTCTGACATGCTTCACACAGAGCATCTGAATTGAACTTCAGGTTAGGAAGTCCTCTAACCAGATTGAGTTTGTTAATATGAGATATTCTTCTCATACTAACATGTCCCAATCTTCTGTGCCAGATCCATTGCTCGTTGTTAACAGACAGAAGACACTTTACATTCTGACTTTTCAGTTCAGAAAGTTTTATTTTATAAATGTTGTTTCTCCTCTTTCCATTAAATAGGATAGTCCCATATTTCTGACTAACAGCTTTGCGTGAATTTTGATTAAAGATTATATCATAACCGTTATCACTTAATTGACTTATGGATAACAGATTATGCATTAATCCATCTACTAATAACACGTTACCTATAGAGGGAAGATTTCCATTACCTACTATTCCAGAGCCAATGATCTTTCCTCTCTGATTGCCTCCAAAACCTACGTGGCCTCCAGGCTTAAGTTCCAGGCTTTGGAACATATGCCTTCTTCCCGTCATGTGTCGTGAGCAGCCAGAGTCCAGGTACCATGACTGGTGTTTCTGCTTTGCTGCTAAAGATATCTGCCACATGTATTATTTTATCCTTAGGTACCCATATTTTCTTAGGTCCTGATTTGTTAGTTTTACCAAAACTTTGGTTGAATTTTGGTTTGACAGAATAATTACTACTAGTATATTTGATGTCGTATGTGTGCCCATATACAAAGTGTGAATCAAGTGAAGTGCGTTTTATAACTAAATCCATGACATTTTTTGGTGTAGGTACCTTACCTTGGTATCCTATTCCTTTTCTGCCATTTCTGCTAACTCCATAGATCATCGAAGCCATTTTGCTTCTATCTATGTTTTTAGCTAGAAACTTCTGAAAGCTGTGATCATACTCCTTGATTATCTCATCAGCACTGCTGGGAGTTTCAAGGATTGTTTCCTTCTGAGAGTTTTGCAATAGATTTTCTAATTTTGAAATTTTATCTTTTAACTCAGAATTCTCCAATTTGAGACTCTCAGTCTTATCAGAGTCAGAAGCAAGATTCCTTTTCAGGTTTCTGAATTTGACTCTGATCTGCTGATATCTTACCAGAATTCATTAAGGCTTTCAGCTAGTTCAGCCTCAGTAAAGTTTATAGCAAAGTCAGGAAATACCTCTTCTGTATCTGATTCAGAGTCTGACTCAGAAGCTTCACTGTCTTCTGATACGTTTGCCATGAGAGCTATGTTTACTCTTTCATCATCTGATTCCGAGTCAGCTTCAGATGTGTCAGAATCATCCCATGTAGCCATGAGACTTTTCTTCTTTTCCTTGCCAAACTTCTTTTTGGTCTTTTCCTTCTGAAGCTTTGGGCAATCACTTTTGTAGTGTCCTTGCTCATTACATTCATAGCAGATGATGTCTTTGTTGTTTGGATTTCTGCTTCCTGAAGAGCCTTCAGATCTTCTGTGTCTAGAGGAGGATTCTGACCTTCTGTATCTGGAGAAGGATTCATTCTGGTTCTCTGATCTTCTGGGATTCCTGAGCTTCCTTTGCCTCTGCTTCTAAAATTGGTTCACCCTTCTAGAGAGGAGAGATAATTCATCTTCTTCTGATGAAGACCCATCAAAAGTTTCTTCTACAGCCTGCAAAACCTTGGAGTCAGATTTTCTGTTAGATTTTAAATCTAATGGCTTACCTTGCTTTTGAGGTTCATCTGCTTCTATCTCTATCTCGTGAATTCTGAGGGAGCTGACTAGTTCCTCCAGGGAGATTTTGTTGAGATCCTTGGCTAGCTTAAGCGCTGTGACCATTGGCCTCCACTGTTTTGGCAACCTTCTGATGATCTTCTTAACATGATCTGCAGTAGAATACCCTTTGTCAAGAACTTTGAGACCAGCAGCCAGAATTTGAAATCTTGAGAACATCGTTTCTATTGATTCACTTTCTTCCATCTTGAATGCCTCGTACTTCTGAATGAGCGCAAGAGTTTTGGTTTCTTTGACTTGAATGTTGCCTTCATGCGTCATTCTCAGAGAGTAAAACATATTCTTTGCAGTGTCTCTGTTTGATATCTTTTCATATTTAGTATAAGAGATGGCGCTGAGAAGAATTGTTCTGGCCTTGTGATGATTTCTGAATTCACGCTTTTGCTGATCAGACATTGCCTTCCTGTCAATCTTCTGACCACTTCCATCCACTGGGTGCGTGTATCCATCAGTCACCATGTCCCACAGATTAGCATCATGGGCCAGAAAGAAGCTTTCAATTCTGTCTTTCCAGTAGTCAAAGTTCTCTCCATCAAAGACTGGAGGTTTGCCACTGAATCTGTCTCTTTCTTCATTGTTGTCATTGCTGATGTTTTGATGTGGTCCTGCCATTGTGTTTTTCTGACGCTGGATCTTGTACTGACACGGTTAAGTGTCATAAGCTTAGAACCAGGCGCTCTGATACCAATTGAAGATGTGAAAAACACAAGAAGAGGGGTTGAATTGTAAAACTTTAAATCAAATGCAGACAACACTGTATTTTTATCCTGGTTCGTTTGATCTCAAACTACTCCAGTCCACCCGTCAAGGTGATTTCACCTCTCTCCAACGAGGTCTTAATCCACTATAATCAACTGATTACACAACTGCTTTAACAACTGTTAAAGCCTTCTTGAGTATGACCACATACCGGTTTATCTCAAGGAAATTCTCTTACAGATAAATGAACAAAAGTGTGTTTGATGTTTTCTAATAAAACTATATATCACAACTGTGATAATACACAATATTAAGCTTAGAATGAAACTGGGTTGCTAATGCTTTTGAGTAGGCGTGGTTGAAAGCTTTAGCAAATTGTATGAGTGAGTTCGTTTACGTAGGCGTGTATATGCGTGAAGATTATTAGCCTTTTCTTTTCTTACACTGACTTGTTTATATAGCATGGGAAGAGATACGTTGTTGTCCATAAAGCCATTTCAATGCTAATAACGTTCTTTCCTTTTTGAGAAGATCTTGTCTTGGAATAAAGTCGTTGGTAATTAATCTGTCTTGAATGCATAGTAACGCTTCAGAGTGTTCTGCTAATGATAATCAGAGTGTTCTTTCCTTTATGCTGACGCTTCTGAGTGTTGATGACTTGGTTAGGATCTTGATCAGAGTCAGAGTATTTTATACGCAGATTCTGGTCATCAGGCTTCAGCGTATAACACATGTTATTTGATCTTCTGATGCTGACATATCTTCGGATGCTAAAGTTGATACTGATCTTCTGATGCTGATTCCATCAGAGTTTCTGTAAACAAAAAACATAATTTTAAGTAGCATATATGTCTTATATATAAATCTTAGAATTTATTTACTCTTGTATTTTGTTATCATCAAAACTCTAATTGAGGGTTGTAGAATCAAACTATGTTCTAACAGTATATTTATTATTCTCTTGCAGCACACACACACACACACACACACACACACACACACACACACACATATATATATATATATATATATATATATATATATATATATATATATATATATATATATATATATATATATATATATATATATATATATATATATATATATATATATATATATATATATATATATATATATATATATATATATATATATATATATATATATATATATATATATATATATATATATATATAATTGTGTCTGATTATACACCATCTATGGGACATGTTCATATTGGAGGCCTCAATGCTTATATTTGATGACAGGATTTCTGACTTAATTTGTTTACCGATGCTTTCTTTCTCGAAGTTCTCTGGGTTTCTTTTTTTCTTGCTTATTTGCTACGGATAGTTATCCGTTTGGTATTGCACTGCTCCCTTTTTACTGTTTTCGCCCTTTATTGCTTTCTATTGCATGATGGGACCTTCTTTGCTGATATATGTCAGGAGTCCGTCTGGTTTATTTAAAGACCTGTTTAAGGAAATTCTGTCGGTGTGCTAATTGTGATTGTTTAAAATCCTACCTTTGAAGTAGGTATTATGCACTTATGTTTATATTTGTGTCCGCATTATATTACAGGTGATAAGTCCTCAAAAGAGGCGAGCGGGGAAGGGTCCATAATCGACCCCTGCACATTCTAGTCAGTGTCATCCTTAGCTCGCGTGGTTAGTCGATGCTTCAGAGTCGTGAAGATCATATGTATCGAATCCGTCAAATGGGGAAGGGTTTTGTAATCAAACCCCCACACTTTGTCAAGAGTTCACATTGGCCAATGCTGACGCTCCGTGATCTTTCATATTGTCTTATGCCACCTACCTCGATCTTCTATATCTTGGTTAGGTGTTCAGTTGCTTTGGGCATCATATTTTTCTTATTTTATCTGTTTCTCGCTTGTTTGCTTCGGGTGATCCAATCCCCTTAGTTAAAGCATTTTCTCTTCATACCCCCATCCCCTGAGTCAGTATACCCCGATTGTGTGCTTTTGCTAAAGTACTTGTTTGTTATTTACCATGCTCCCTTAGGATTACTCGTGTAGGGTCAGTCCTCGAGCTAGACATTAGTATATTTACCCATGCATGCTAACATAGGGTAGAAACTTCCCTCTTTCATCCTCAACCTTAGGGTCAATCATTGTATGATAACATTAGGGGTAGTGCTAGGCTAGTCTCCTGTAGTTATTTTTCCTTTCTTTGCATATTGCATCTTAAAACTAAAACTTCTTCTTGGAAAATCATAAAATGTCTCTAATGAACTTAAATACTTCTTCAAGGTAAAAAATACAAACCAATCTTAATTGTTTGTGTGCCTTTTGGCTTTGTTTTAAACCTTGTCAAATTAATGTTTTGGCATCCTTGCCATGATATTTTGTTATCTTTTCGCCAATGTTTCGCCATTGCATGTGTTTGTTATCCTACTTTGATTCTCAATATTATTGTTAGGTGTGATATTTTATCATCTGAATTGTGATGTCTCGCCATCTTTGCCAAGTTACCTTTCTATCTTTTAGTCGATGTTTCACCATCACATATGTTTGTTGTCGATGTTTCACCATTGCATGTGTTTGTTATCCTACTTTGATTCTCAATATCATTGTTAGGTGTGATGTTTTATCATATGAATTGTGATGTCTCGTCATCTTTGCCATGCTATTTTGCTATCTTTTTGCAGATGTTTCACCATCACATATGTTTGTTGTCGATGTTTCACCATCGCGTATGTTTGTCATCCTACTTTGATTTTCGATATCATTGTTAGGTGTAATGTTTCGTCGTCTTGTCTGATACTTTGTCATCATGCTGACATTTTATCATCTTATCTAAGTTTGTTTTACCATGTGTTACCATTGTTGTTCCTTTTTTGTTGTTTTATCATCTTCATTGATGTTTTTTTGTTTCATATGATGTTTTGCCATCTTGACTATTGCTTTTGTCTTTTTAACTAAAAAACACAAACCAACCAAAACATATGAGCCGAACTACGACTGCTCTGATTCCTTAAAAGGGATATGTAGGCATTGGGGTAGGGCCCAAGAGAGAACAACTTTTATTATCCCTACATTATTTTCTCTTTTCTTTTGCATGCATTCCCTATACAACTTAGATATAGATTTTACACACCCATAGATTAGAACAAACAAGAGTGGATATCATAGAGTACTACGGGTGTGTAGGGTGCTAATACCTTCCCCTTGAGTAATAGACTCCCTTACCCGATCTCTCGGTCGCAAGACTGTGATTTCACCCTTCTCAGGATTTCTTGATGTTTACCTTTCCCTCTCGGTGGGATAAAAGACGATCAATGGTGACTTCATTGATTTTATATCAGATGACAGTTCGGTGGGTTGTACCAGCTGGCGACTTCACTGGGGAATAACTAGGACGGCCTATTGTTGGTCTATCCCGGAGTTGATCCTAGCTCTTGTTTGTTTTCTTTTTTGGGTGTTTATTTTACCGCTTTGCATATTTATCTGTTTGCATTGCATCCTATGTGTGCTTTATTTTCTGCATACTGGATTTGGATGGACTGTTTGGATTCTGGTTTTCCTAGTGGGTGGGTTGTTCCATGAGGTAAAAGGACTCATGCCCAGGCTATGAGTGAATTCTATAGGAACTAGGAATAGAGTGGCCATGGCGGCTATGAGGCGTATGTCTTGTAGACCCGACCATGAGACCCGTGACTTTAGAGGAAGTTCAAATAGGTGTCATCGTATGATAATACCAATAGATAAGCTCTTGTACTCTGATTTGGCCTTTGACCTTATCGCGACCTAGTTTTCACCCATGAGTTGGGCAGAAAAAAATTTCTTACAGGTACAAGTACTATTGGTGACTTTGTGTTTCGTTGGTGACTCGTGCTCCCTTGGTAGTTTTAAAGCTATGTGGGATTGTTGATCTCGAGTTGTGTGATTCTATATAATGATCCAGCCATTATCTAGTGTGGAAACTTTGATCCTGTCATGTCGCATCATAGCATATTTATTTCTTAAAAAATAATGTATAAAAAATAACAAGCATATGCATGTCATTTTCCAAGGGCATTCAAGGGTCTTCTTTCCATTAGAAATGGCCGACCTCCCGTTAGATGAGTTTGATTCAGTTACTGTCAAAGAACCCACCAGGGATACAGTCGCTTATCAGATTATGACTATTGATGTGTATGAGTTGAAGAGGTTGAGTTCTTATCTGAAGGGTGATATTTTGAATAATTTCAACAGGGACTATGGAAATTTGTTATTAATCCACAATAATTCAATTGACCCAATGGCTTTGATCACTCTCTTCCAGTTCTATGACAAGGAATTACGATGTTTTACTTTTCGAGACTATCAACTGGTTCCCACTCTAGAAGAATACTCATATCTTTTTAATATCAAATTGGCCAATGAAGTTCCTTTAGCCCGAGTGTCTGAGAAGTTGAAGTTCGAAGTTATTGCTGAAACCCTACATTTGAGTTGGAAAGAGTTGAAAGACAATTGGAAATCAAGTAAAGATGCTACGGGGTTTTATTTGGATTTCTTAGTGAAGAAAGCTGAAGATCGGGCAAAGAAAGGAAATTGGAGTGACTTTAGCCTTTTGTTTGCTCTCATGATATATGGAATCATTCTCTTTCCTCATAAGATAAACTTTATGGATTTTGCGGCTATCTGTGTTTTTAGGAATAAGAACCCGCTACCAACACTTTTGGCAGATACTCTTTACACTATTCACTTCAAACATGGAAAAGGAGGTAATGTTAGCTTGTGTCATTCCATGTTGTATCAGTAGGTTAAGTTGCAGTTACCAGTAAGTGCCCCTTTCATGGACATAAGGCATTCTCTCTAATGGTCGTCAAGGCTTGTCAACCTCACTTCATTTGATATCTAGTGGAATTATGTCATGGGGGAAGTGCGAAGCATTATCACTAGCTGCGAAGATTTTCCTAATGTCCCCCTCATGGAAACCAAGGGGTGTATCAACTATAACCCTGTGCTTGCTTACCACCAGTTAGGATATGCAATGGATGAACCACCAAAAGATGAAGAAGTGACTGAATTAGTGTACTTTGTTAGAGTATGTAATCCTGAGATGTTAAAAAGAATGACAAATGCTTGGAAGGGAATTCACAAGAAGGATATAACTACTTTGAGCAAGAAGGTTCCTATTGCTAAGGTTCCTTACATGGAATGGATCAAAGATAGGGTTAAGAGTCTACAATTTCCATTTGCAAGATCAGCTCCTTTATATGAGCAACGTCCTGTTGTTTTGAATGACACTGTGCCTACTGAGATTTTCACCCAAGTTCATGTAGAGAACATTAAACTTCGTGCAAAAGATCGTGAGACAGGTATGAAATTCTATTGGGTAGATCAAAAAGGGCTGAATTAGCTCACAAACTCAAAGAGGCTCAAGGAGAAACTTCTGACATATTAAGGTTTAGGAAGATGTCTCATACTGAAATGGAAGAAGAGTTGAGTAGGAAACAACGAGAGTGCCAGGAACTTTAGGCATCTGAGAGTAGCTACAAGAAGAAGATTCAAAGCATGGAAAAACAACTCAAAGACAAGGATGCCCAGATTAAGAAGGAAGTAGCTCAGAGACACGTCATGGAGGATCAGTTCCGAGGAAGTAAAGTACTTGCATCCTAACTTTTAAAGGAAACAGCCAGACTCGAAGAATATTCTCAACACCTTGAAGCATGACTTGTTCCAGAGATTTAGTCTTATTGTTTATCTTTGATGCATTGGTCACCCCCAGGATTGTTGGAGGGGACCATTTTTATTTTTGTACTCAGTTTTGTTATGTCTGCTTTGAAACACGTGTTTTGTTGTTTAGTTTCACACTCTTAATTGTATGGAGTCACTTGAACATCATCTCTTGCTTATGAATGAATGAAGTAATGTTTTGTCGTTACTCATTTTTCATTGATTATATATTTATTTTAAATCTGTTTGCACACCACGATTGATGGTTAATAAGACTTTTGAATACCTGGAAATGACAAACATATCATGCATGTCATGCACCTCATACATTACAGGTCATCTCAGGACGATATTATTATCTTGATTCTGCTTTTCTTATCCAGAATTCAAGATGACTACTCATCGGTATTCCACCAGAAATAATTTGCCAAAACAGATGGAACAGATCCAAGCTGAACTCACTGAAATGAGGGCCCAAATGGCTACTCAAATGACCCGGTTCATGGAGGTCATCACTAATGTGAATCACCGATAGGAAGAATTGGCTGCCATTGTCAACAATCAATGCTGCTATCCAATGGATGGAGGGAATCAAGGGCTCTATCAGGAAATTTCGGTTACACTGGGAGATGTGCAAGACCAGCCCGTCGGAAATTTTCACGGGCCACCTGGCAATCCTTTTCTGCGCAACATTAACATGGGACAGTTTCCCCGTCTCCGGGACCTTGTCTTGTGGGGAACCGAAGAGATAATATGGGTGGTGTAAGAAACTATCAAGAGCAAGACTATGATTTTGATCAAGATGAAGATCAACTTTTTGTGTAGCGTTCTGAGCCGGAAGTTCAAATTGAGGATAAAAGGTATCGGTTATTGGAAGAACGGTTGAAGGCTGTGGAAGGGAAATTAGTCCTTGGCATGGATGCTAATGATTTTATACTAGTATCTGGGGTGAAGGTTCCCCCCAAAGTTCAAACCACCAGTATTTGAAAAGTACTCATCATGTCTCGTTACTCATGCAACTGCTTATTTCTGAAAGATGCCGGTACATACCGAAGATCAGGGGCTTTTGATTCATTTATTCTATGATAGCCTATCTGGGGCATCCCTGGAGTGGTACATGAAGTTGGAAAAGACCCATATTCAATGTTAGAATGATCTTGCTCGAGCTTTTGCAAAACATTATCAGTACAACGTGGATATGAAGCCTAATCGCACTCAATTACAGAATTTGTCACAGGGGCCAAAAGAATCTTTTAAAGAATACGCCCAGAAGTGGCGTGAGCTGGCTGCAAGGGTTCAACCTCCACTCATGGAGCGAGAACTCATTGATATGTTTATGAGTACCTTGCAAGGTCTATTTTATGATCACATGATAGGAAGTGCTTCGTCAGGATTTGTGGATTTGGTTATGGCTGGTGAAAGAATTGAGGTGGGTTTGAAATTAGGGAAAAGAAAAGCAAGTGTGGTATAATTAATAAAGCAGGATTAAGTAACTACTAATTCCCTGTGTAAAAACCAATGACCAGTAGCCGAATTAGGCGGTATAATTAGTTGTCCGGAATTTAACGAAATTTGATCGGGTAACTAAATTTAATTAGTAGGTAATTATGGATATGTCTTTTTGTTGAAATTATGTCGATTATGCCAAATTGCCAGTACAATGGGTTAAGTCGTTTCGTCCGATTTATGGACATTATTGATCATAGGTCTTATGACCAATGTTGTGTTACTTTGTGTTGATTGGTGTATATGTTGTTGTTGCGGGATATCATTGAGTATATGTGGAATTCCCCATTGATAATGTAATTATGAATTATTTTTGTGGGTAGCCTTATGGTGTGAATCCTAGTGAATATCTAATGAATATGTTTTTGCCAAGAATTATTGTTGATTATGCTGATGACGTTGTAGGCCTATGGCCAGTGAAGTAGTGATATAGGTGTATGCCTCGTGAAGTGTTTAATGATGTTGTTGTATGTGTTGTACATTCATACATTTGCATTTGTGAAGGCCTGTATTGGCGGATTTTGTGAAGGCCTGTATTGGAAAAATGATTTGTGAAGAAGGCTTATGCCTTGTGCCTCAGAATTACTGGAAAATATTTATGTTGGGAGTTTTACTCTGATGGTACAACATGCATTCACATAGTTTCGAGTTGCATATTCGATTCGTACACATTGAATTGTGGTGTTGATGATTTGTGAAGTGTTGAATTATTGTTGTATGAAGTGATGATTCTTTTTATTCTTTACCTAATATATTGTTTATCATAACCCTATTTATATAGTTTGATATCTCACCCCTTCTGTTTGAATGTTGCCCTTTGTTGTTAATATGCAGGTAACTAAGATGAGTAGCCGATAACATTGTTAGTTCGAGTTCGATGTCATTTTCTCTGATACGTAGCACTCGGGGGGAAATGAACGCTTGTCTAATTTTTTTGTTTATTTATTGAAACTCATGTTATTATTTGAGGAGTTATTATATTAATGTTGTTCATGATTCAAAAGATGATATATCTTATTTAGAGAATTATTATGAATCCGTTGCGTGATTAATCAAAGTTTGGTTTATGTTATGAAGACTATATTCATGAGTTGTATTCATTCTGCTTCTTTAATGTGTTATGTATCTATTCTAAAAGCATGATAAGTTTATGTGTTATTGTTGAATATGTGACATCCTGATTATATTGGAAATTTTTATACTTTGATTTTACGATAATTACTTGGACTAGAATTGGGGTGTTACATTAGTGGTATCAGAGCAAGTTGTTCTGTCTGGCCAAGTTATCGAGTTGTAGTTGTTTAGCAATCGAGTATTATTAGTTTTTATTAACCGTTGTTTGTGTGAAAGTAATAGGATAAGATGGTTGGAAGGAATGATGATGCGATTGTTGCTGCTCTGCAAGCGATGGCTCGGGCTATGCAGAATCAGCTAAATACTGACGAGAATGCTGGATCTCGTAGTTTGGTAACTTTCCAAAGGGAAAATTTGTTGGTGTTCAAGGGTAAGCATGATCCTGATGGAGCACTAGATTAGTTGAAGGAGATTGAAAGGATCTTCTGTGTGATGGATTTCACTCCATCACAAAAGGTTCGATATGGCACTTATATGCTAGCAGTTGAAGTTGGTGATTGGTGGCTAGAGATGCGTGCAAGGTTGGAAGCTGCAGATGAGGAAATCACTTGGGTTGTGTTTCGTAGGGAGTTTTTGAGGAAGTATTATCCTGAAGATGTTCGGGGTAAGAAAGAGATTGAGTTCCTTGAGATGAAGCAAGGGGACAAATCAGTCACTGAGTATGCTGCTAAGTTCATTGAGCTACCTAAGTTATATCCACATTTTGACAGTGAAGGTGCTGAATTTTCTAAGTGAATCAAGTTTGAGAACGGGTTGTGCTCGAAAATCAAGAAGGTTGTTGGATATTAGAAGATTCATGTCTTTTCTGATTTGGTTGATAGTTGCAGGATCTTTGAAGAGGATAACAATGCTCATCACAAGATTATTACTGATAAGAGAGGCAAGAATCAATAGAACCGTGGAAAACATTACGATGCTGGTAGAGGTAAACAAAGAGTTGCTCATGGTCAAACGACTAGTGGGGGAGATGCTCTTGCTAGAGTGGTATGTTTCAAATTTGGGCAACCTGGTCATAAGAGTAATGTGTGCACTATTGTGATGTGAATATGTGTTTTCATTGTGGCAAGATTGGACATACAGCTTCTGAGTGTAGGCATAAGGAGGTGATTTATTTCAATTATGGTGAAGAAGGACATATTAGTACTTAGTGTCAGAAACCAAAGAAGTAACAAACTGGTGGTAGGGTGTTTGCTTTAGCTGGGACTCCGACAGCTAGTGAGGACAGACTTATCAGAGGTACATGTTTCATTAATAGTACTCCTTTAATTACTATTATTGATACTAGTTCTACTCATTGTTTTATTGTTGTTGATTGTGTTGTCTTCTATGAATGGAGAAATGGTCGTCGAGATTCCAGCTAAGGGATCAGTGACTACTTCTCGTGTGTGTTTGAATTGTCCTTTGTCGATCTTCGGCAAAGACTTTGCTGTTGATTTGATTTTTTTCCCGTTAAGCGGGTTAGATGTGTTCTTGGGTATGAATTGGTTATAGTATAACTATGTTCATATCAATTGCTATAACAAATCTTTGAGGTTTTCTACTCCTGAAGAGGAAGAAGTTGGTTTGTTGACTGGTAAACAGTTGCGACAATTGATGCAAGACGAAGCACAAATGTTCTCGTTGATGGCGTCACTATCTATTGAGAACCAAGTTAGGATTGATGAGTTGCAGGTGGTGCGAGAATTTCCTGAATTGTTCCCTGATGAAATTCCTGATGTACCGCCAGAAAGAGAAGTTGAGTTTTTGATTGATCTTGTTGCTGGTACCAGACCTGTTTCTATGGCACCGTACAAGATGTATGCATCTGAATTGTCTGAATTAAAGAAGCAGTTAGTAGAGTTGCTTAAGAAAAAGTTTGTAAGACCAAGTGTATCTCCTGTGTTGTTAGTAAAGAAGAAAGATGGAAGTATGAGACTTTCTGTCGATTATATACAATTGAATAAAGTGACCATTAAGAACAAGTATCCGCTTCCGAGAATTGATGACTTGATGGATCAATTGGTGGGTGCAAGCGTGTTTTCTAAGATTGATTTGAGGTCAGGATATCACCAAATTAGAGTGAAAGAAGATGATATTCAGAAGACCGCATTCAGAACTTGGTATGGATACTACGAGTATTCGGTGATGCCTTTCGGTGTTACTAATGCGCTGGGAGTATTCATGGAGTACATGAATCGTATCTTTCATACTTATTTGGATTAGTTTGTGGTGGTATTCATTGATGACATTTTGATTTACTCTAAATCGGAAGAAGAACATGAAGAGCACCTAAGAGTTGTATTACAAGTTTTGAAAGAGAAGAAGTTGTACGCAAAGTTGTCCAAGTGTGAATTTCGGTTGCATGAGGTCAGTTTCCTTGGTCATGTCATTTCTAGTAGTGGCATTACTGTGGATCCTTCTAAAGTTGATGTTGTGTTGCAATGGGAAACTCTGAAGTCGGTTACCGAGATTAGAAGTTTCTTGGTATTAGTCGATTACTATAGACGATTTATCGAAGTTTTTTTTAAGTTGGCACTTCCGTTCACCAAGTTAACTTGTAAGGGTAAAGCCTTTGTGTGGGATAGTCGATGTGAAGAAAGTTTTACCGAGTTGAAGAAGAGGTTGACGTTGGCTCCAGTTTTGACTTTGCGTAATCTGGGAGAACCTTTTGTTGTGTATTGTGATGCTTGTCTGATGGGGTTAGGTGGTGTACTCATGCATAATAGTAAGGGGATTGCTTATGCATCGAGGCAATTGAGGACTCATGAAAATAATTATCCTACGCATGATTTAGAATTGGTTGCAGTTATCTTTGTGTTGAAAATCAGGAGGAATTATCTTTATGGTTCTAGATTCAAAGTATTTAGTGACCATAAGAGTTTGAAGCATCTTTTTGATCAGAAAGAGATGAATATGAGGCAGCGAAGGTGGTTAGAATTTGCTGAAGGATTATGATTTCGGTTTGAATTATCATCCAGGAAAAGCTAATGTTGTGGCCTATGCTTTAAGCTGAAAGAATTTGCACATGTCGGCAATGATGGTCAAAGAGTTAGAGTTGATTGAGTAATTCCGAGATTTGAGTTTGATTTGTGAAGCAACTTCGCAAAGTGTTATGTTGGGAATGTTAAATATTAATAATGAATTTATCAACAGTATCAGTAAGGCTCAAAATCTAGATGTGAAGTTGGTGGATATGATGATGGGAATCGATCGATTTGAGAATGATGATTTCAAGATAGATGCGTAAGGTGTGTTGAGATTCTGAGATCGTATTTGCATTCCTGATAATGAAGAGATTAAGAAAGTGATTCTTGAGGAAAGTCATAGAAGCAGTTTGAGTATTCGTCCAGGAGCTACTAAAATGTATCAAGATTTGAAAGGTTTGTTTTGGTGGCCTGGTATGAAGTGTGATATGGCACAGTTTCTGTATGCTTGTTTGACTTGTCAGAAGTCAAAGATTGAGCATCAGAAGCCTGCAGGGTTGATGCAACCGTTAGAGATTCCAGAATGGAAATGGGACAGCATTTCGATGGACTTTGTAACGGGATTACCTAGTGCCTTGAGAGGACATGATTCAATATGGGTGATTGTTGATCGGCTTATGAATTCGACACGCTTTATACCTATTAACATCACATATCCGATTTCGAAGTTGGCAGAGATTTACACCAGAGTAATTGTGAAGTTGCATGGTGTTTCTTTGTGTATTGTGTCAAATAGAGATCTGAGGTTTACTTATGATTTCTGGAAAAGTTTGCAAGAAGCGTTGGGATCTAAGTTGAGGTTGAGTACAGCGTATCATCCTCAGAAGAACGGTCAGACCGAGAGGACAATTCAGTCATTAGAGGATTTGTTGAGAGCATGTGTTCTTGAGCAGGGAGGTTTGTGGGATACTTATCTTTCGTTGATTAAGTTCACTTACAATAACAGTTACCATTCGAGTATTGGGATGGCACCTTTTAAGGTGTTGTATGCTCGGAGGTATAGGACTCTGTTGTGTTGGCATGAATCTGGTGAAAGTGTGGCACTTGGACCTGAGATTGTTTGAGAGACTACTAAGAAAGTGAAGCTTATTCGAGAGAAGATGAAAGCTTCTCAGAGTAGACAGAAAAGTTACCATGACAAGAGAAGGAAAGATTTGGAATTCCAAGATGGTGATCATGTGTTTTTGAGAGTCACACCTGTGACTGGTGTTGGGCGAGCTCTGAAGTCTAAGAAGCTCACTCCTTATTTTATTGGTTCGTATCAGATATCAGATAGAGTTGGGAAAGTTGCTTACTGAGTGGCATTACCGCCAAATCTTGCTAATTTGCACGACATGTTTCATGTATCGCAACTCCGGAAGTATATTCCTGATTCGTCTCATGTGATTCAGATGGACAATGTGAAAATACGGGATAATCTCACGTTGGAGATGATGCTTGTGCGAGTCGCGGATCGCGAGATGAGGATTCTAAGAGGAAAGGAGATTGCTTTGGTGAAAGTTTTCTGGTTAGGAGTTGCTGGAGAAAGTATGACCTGTGAGTTGGAGAGCAAGATGTGAGACTCCTATCCCGAGTTATTTGAACCAGGTAAACTTTTATTTTCGAGGACGAAAATATTCTAAGTGGGGGAGAGTTGTAACGCCCTGATATTTAATTATTTATTTAATTAAATATTTTTGAATATTTTATATTAATTCGAATTTTTATTGTCGAATTCAGAAGTATTTTATTTAGTGGCATGATAAATAATCGAATTTAATTTGGTGGAATTAAGTTGAAATATTATTTTATTATTAAGCTTAAATATGAGATTGGGCATAATTTGTGGTGTTGTGAAGTAATAGGGGGGTATGTCACTTAGGCCCATTTAGATTTATTAGAGAAATAATATTATTATAATAGAAATAGAATTAGAGGAGAAAGAGAGTTAGTGTTATCAGGAAAAGAAAGGAAAATAAGAGAAAGAGGAATAGGGTTTTGAGAGGAGAAGAAGAACAAGAGGAAGTTGCTACTAGTGCCAAATTCCCAGAAATTCCATTGAAGTTTCTTAGAGATGCACTCAATCCAAGGTAAGGGTGGGGTTCTAGCTAAATAAATGGGAGTATGATGAATTTTAATTTAGGTTTAGGGTATTAGTTTCACTACTATGTTGTGCTAAAAATTGGTTGTGTTGCTATTAAAATTAACGACTGATTTGAATTGTGTTGTTATTTGTTGTATTTGAATTATGTTGGGTTAATTCTAAGCTAGGACAAATGGGTAAATTGAAACAAGGAATAAACAAGAACAAGGCACATGTGTGAAGGGAGGAAAATCTGGTTTTTAAGCTCTAGGCCTCCTGACACGGGTCATGTCAGATGACACGAGCACTCGTGTCAGCCCCTGTACTCCACGCCTTCCCCTTTCCTTCTCCTGACACGGCCATGTCAGGCAACACGGCCACCTGTGTCAGTTGTTGTAGCAAATTTTCTGAAAATTAGACTTATGCACTTTTCTGACTCGATTCGTCCTGTTTGATTCTTCTGTGAACCAAAGCACAATATACGGTGATAAGGAATAAAACATCAATTAGTTGAACAAAGCGATGATTAAGTAACTACTAATTCCCTGTGTAAAAACCACTGATCAGTAGCCGAATTAAGCGGTATAATTAGTTGTTCGGAATTTAACAAAATTTGACCAGGTAACTAAATTTAATTAGTAGGTAATTATGGATATGTCTTTTTGTTGAAATTATGTCGATTACGCTGAATTTCCGGTACAATGGGTTAAGTCATTTCATCCGGTTTATGGACATTGTTGATCATAGGTCTTATGACCAATGTTGTGTTACTTTGTGTTGATTCATGAATGTGTTGTTGTTGCGGGATATTATTGAGTATATGTGGAATTCGCCGTTGATAATATGATTATGAATTATTTATGTGGGTAGCCTTATGGTGTGAATCCTAGTGGATATCTAATGAATATGTTGTTGCCATGAATTGTTGTTGATTACGATGATGACGTTGTAGGCCTATGGCCAGTGAAGTAGTGATATAGGCGTATGCCACATGAAGTGTTTAATGATGTTGTTGTATGTGTTGTACATTCATACATTTGCATTTGTGAAGGCCTGTATTGGCGGATTTTGTGAAGGCATGTAATGGCAAAATGATTTGTGAAGAAGGCTTATGCCTTGTGCCTCGGAATTACTGGAAAATATTTATGTTGGGAGTTTTACTCCGATGGTACCATATGCATTCGCATAGTTTTGAGTTGCATATTTGAGTCGTACACGTTGAATTATGGTGTTGATGATTTGTGAAGTGTTGAATTATTGTTGTATGAAGTGGTGATTCTTTTTATTCTTTACCTAATATATTGTTTATCATAACCCTATTTATATAGTTTGATATCTCACCCCTTCTGTTTGAATGTTTCCCTTTGTTGGTAACGTGCAGGTAACCAAGATGAGTAGCCGATAGCATTGTTAGTTCGAGTTCGGTGTCATTTGCTCTGATACGTAGCACTCGGGGGGAAATGAACACTTGTCTTATTTTGTTGTTTATTTATTGAAACTCGTGTTATTTGAGGAGTTATTGTATTGATGTTGTTCATGATTCAAAAGATGTTATATCTTATTTAGAGAATTATTATGAATCCGCTGCATGATTAATCAAAGTTTGGTTTATGTTATGAAGACTATATTCATGAGTTGTGTTCATTCATCTTCTTTAATGTGTTATGTATCTATTCTAAAATCATGAGAGGTTTATGTGTTTTTGTTGAATATGTGACATCCTGATTATATTGGAAATTTTTTTACTCTGATTTTTCGATAATTGCTTGGGCTAGAATTGGGGTGTTACACAACGTATCAGTGTGCCATGGTTACTCTCTTTAATGATATGATTCCCAAGGAGATTTAGGTCTATGTGGATGATATGATTGTTAAGTCTGACACAGAGGAGGAGCATCTTGTTCTTCTGGAGAATTTGTTCGAGAGACTGAGGCAATTCCTCTTGAGGCTGAATCCAAATAAGTGCACCTTCGGGGTGAGATCCAGAAAGTGGTTGGGTTTTATTGTAAGTGAAAAAGGTATTGAGGTTGACCCTACTAAAGTGAAAGCGATACAAGAAATGCCCAAATCGAAAACGGAGAAGGAAGTCTGTGGTTTCTTGGGAAGGTTAAACTACATTTCTAGATTTATTTCTCATCTCACGGCCATATGTGAACCTTTGTTCAGATTGTTAAAGAAAAATCAGACGATAAGGTGGAATGACGATTGTCAAAAAGAGTTTGACAAAATAAAGGAGTATTTGCAGGAACCTCTGATACTCATGCCATAGGTGGAATGAAAGCCATTAATCGTGTATTTAACTGTATTAGATAATTCCACGGGTTGTATCCTCGGTCAGCATGATGAGACAGGAAAGAAAGAACAAGCCATTTATTATTTGGGTAAAAAATTTATGGAGTGCGAGTCAAGGTACTCATTGCTGGAAAAAACTTGTTGTGCACATGCTTGGGCTGCCAGACGCTTAAGACAATACATGTTAACCCACACCACCTACTTGATATCCAAAATGGATCCAATCAAGTACATTTTTTAGAAGCCGACTCTCACAGGCAGGGTAGCCCGTTGGCAGATGATACTCACTGAATATGATATCTAGTACACTATGCAAAAGGCAATCAAAGGTAGTATATTGGCCGATCATATTGCTCATCAACCCATGGATGATTATGAACCGATGGAGTTTGAATTTCAAGATAAGGAAATAATGTATATTTGGGATTGTAATATACCGAGCCCATATGAAGGACCCGAGCCAGGATCACGTTGGACGCTTGTGTTCGACGGTGCCTCCAATGCTATGGGTAACGACGTTGGGGCTATTATCACCTCCCCTGAGGGATTCCACATTCCTTTCACAACTCATATTTGCTTCGATTGTACTAACAATATGAATGAATATTAAGCTTGCAGTTATGGTATTGAAGCGGCGATCGACTTGCGAATCAAATATTTGAAAGTTTACAGGGATTCCAATCTTGTTATCATCCAGATTAATGGATATTGGGAGACTCGTCATCAGAACCTGATTCCCTATCGTGAGCATATTATGAAGTTGATTCCGTACTTCGAAGAGATCACGTTTAAACACATTTCCAGAGAAGAGAACAATCTAGCTGATGCACTGGAAACTTTGTCCTCTATGTTCAAAGTTAGATGGGCTAATGAGGCACCTTCCATTACCATCAGAAGGTTAGATGAGCCAGCTTTTTGTTTTGAAGCCAATTTTGAATCAGAAGATAACCCTTGGTTTTACGATATTAAAAGATATCTTGAAACTCAAGAGTACCCTGAGGAGGCTTCCGTCATAGACAAGAAGTTCTTGAGAAGATTTTTGGCCAAATTCTTTCTCGGTGGTGGTGTGTTGTATAAAAGGCATCATTATGGTTTACTACTCAGATATGTTGATAAGAGAGAAGAAGCTAGAATCATTAAAGAGATACATGAGGGTGACTTCGGGACTCACTCCAGTGGGCATGCCATGGCCAAGAAGATTCTACAAGCTGGTTATTATTGGTCAACCATGGAAACTGACTGCTCTAATCATGCACAGATTTGCCACAAATAACAAGTCTATGCTGATAAAGTACACGTGCCTCCCGTACCACTGAATGTCTTGACTTCCCCTTGGCCGTTCGCAATATGGAGAATTGATATGATTGGTAAGATCGAACCGACTGCATCCAACGGACACCGTTTCATTCTGGTTGCCATTAATTATTTCACTAAATGGGTCGAAGTTGCGTCTTATGCAAATGTCATCATACAAGTGGTAACTCGGTTCATTACACACAATATTATCTGTCGTTACGGAGTGCCTGAAAAGATCATCACCGACAATGGGTCTAATTTGAACAACAAAATGATGAAGGAACTTTGTGAGTCCTTCAAAATCAAGCATTGTAACTCTTCTCCGTATAGACTGAAGATGAATGGCGCTGTCGAAGCGACCAATAAGAATATTAAGAAGATTGTAGAGAAGATGGTAGTAACCTATAAAGATTGGCATGAGATGTTGCCTTTAGCTTTGCATGGTTATCGCACCACTGTGCGTACTTCGACTGGGGAAACCCCATTTTCTCTGGTCTATGGAATGGAAGCGGTGTTTCTTATGGAATTCAAAATTCCTTCTCTTAGGATCATGAGGGATGTTGAGCTCGATGAAAATGAATTGGTACAGAATTGGCTAGATCAGTTAGAACTTATCAATGAGAAGAGGTTGACGGTTGTATGTCATGATCAGGTATATCAGCAAAGGATGAGGAAAGCTTTTGACAAGAGGGTACATCCTCAGTGTTACAAGCCAGGTGACATTATGCTAAAAAGGATAATTCTTCCCCAGGGGGATCCCAAAGGCAAGTGGGCTCCGACTTATGAAGGATCATTCGTGGTCAGAAAGGTTTTCTCTGGTGGAGTAATGATGTTCGTAACCATGGATGGAGAATACTTCCCTCTCCATGTGAATGCTGACATAGTTAAAAAATACTTTGTATAAAAAAAAACCCGCTAAGTTGAAAACCCGAAAGGGAAGCTTAGGCAAAAAAGGGGTTTCCCGGTGAATCGAAAACCCGAAAGGGAGATTCAGGCAAAATTTAGGGTCCTAAAGCAAATGACTACGCTCAGCATAAGATCCCTTGTTCCTTTTTCATCTTTTTCGTTCGGTCACCTGGAAGAAGTTCGGAGCTAGTCCAAGATTGTTTTGTCAGAAAGCAGGAAGATGGAAGCGTTAAAGTCATAAGAGATATAGCAGAGTCGGAACTGGATGGATATTCGTATTCACATTTCCATTTGTAAACACTTGTTTGTTTTAATTTTGCAATATCTCTTTCTAAGATCTGTTTCCAAATGTAAATTCCTTTTTCACAGGCTGATTTCTCAAGTCAATAAAAGATCCTCTTTTATATACATGCACACAACTTCCTTTTACTGTTTTTTTTGCAAAAACGTCCAATATTTTGATAAACATGTGCATATAAATTTTGTTGACCTTAGATGAACATGATAATATAAGTTATAGTTAGTTGGTTTTAAAGTTTGCTTGAAATACGGATAATAAATACAATTGTCATACTATGCGAGGGGCATGTTTAATTTTCTTCTGGATAGAATACTCATCTACTTACTTGTGGATATTTTGATAATTTGTTTCATGGCTCCGTACTGGTGGCAAAGGTTTACCTCTCCCCATTGAATGCTCATTTCTCTGGAAAGACGAAGGAAAGAAAAACCATTTTCAATTTCTATTTATAATATAGAGGTCATGGGTCAGGATAGTGTCAAGATTGCAGTGCTTCGTCAAGATTGACAAGTCCCGATGGAGTCAATTCTCTTCCATGGTGGCGTTTTTCTCTGCTGCATTTTCATGTGTATCTTGATTGTCTGTTTTAACATTGTCTGCATGTAGGAACTTGTTTGTTTTTTAGTGTCAATCTTGATGCACTGAATATGTTTTCCTTGAAGTAATTATTTTGTTTTTATTTAAACCATTCATTATCACTCTTTAAATGATTTTATGGCATTTTAATACCAATTGTGCCAACTCTTTTGCCTAGTCAAAAGATTGGAGGAAGGATGACAATAGTTAAAGTCGATATCTCTGATTATATGCTTTTGAGTAGAACCATGTTGATGTTGTACAGGCCTTATTTCAATCCCCAAACACCGGATATATAAGGGAGATAGACCCTCGTCAACCCCTCTGAGTCTTCGAAGTAGGAGTTTCTTTTCTGTTCGAAAAAAACCTTATTTTTAACCCAGGGCAGGGTAGATGTTCAGTTAATTTGATCAAACATTCAAAATCTCAGAAGGAGTGTCTCATTTAAGGATCACTGCATTTTATCCCTCGCATTATGAGGTCGGAAAATATCAAAACCACAATGGTTATTTCCTCAAAAAAATCCTAAGGTCGAGATCAAATCGATACAATAATGGTTATCTCTCACCGACCCAAGAATGAGGCGGTCACCTTCAGTCAAAAGTTCAAAGACTTAGTGTCACACTACTTGTTCAAAAAGGAAAGTATGAATAAGAAAGAAAAAAAAAAGCCCCGCTAAGTCGAAACTTGAAAACAAGTCGCTTAGGCAAAATTTAGGGCATCTCGCTGGACTTCCAAATTGAAATTCAAGAGATTTGTCCAGGAAAAAATTAGGGAAAGAGGAAAGGAATTTGGAAAGCCCAAAAGGTAGAGAAAAGATTATATAATAAAAATCCTCATCAAAAGAAAAGTCGTGTGATCGAACACCAAAAAAAACAAAAGGTTAAGGGATTGTCGTGTCCAAGAAATTGATGTGGTTCCCGAACCATCATAAACTCTTCTGAGAGATGAGTGCTTGTATCAAGTCAACTGAACTTAGGACCGAAGAACGTCACGAAGGGGGTGGGCACCAAATAACTTAAGCCTTAAAAACTTTTTTCTATAAAAAAAACCGTGAACCAGGCCACGTTACAACCCTTAAAAGTCATAACTGAAACATGGGTTTAACTCGAAAGCATACTGTAGCAGGATAGTATTTCCTAAACTCCCAAATATGTGTTACATATCCATGTTGATATCTTATCGCCTACATCGTGTTTGTTTCAAAAAGAAGAAAAAGTTTTTGAAAGGTTGTACTCTAGCTAGTGATTCTTTCACAATAGAGATGCAACATCTTTTTCATTCAAGGTTTTCGACTTCAAGGCTTACATAATTGTCGCATCATAGTTGTCATTCTCATAATAAACATCCTTCTGCATATAAAAAAATTGTTTGACATCAAAGGAGCTTACACAATGAACATCAGTGAAGAGCTTAATGTTGCCAAGAGAGGAAGATTCGACTACTCTGTTGGACAAAGGCCATTTATGTCTTGAAAGAGTTTAGTGTCAAATTTCCCACTCCCCCCAGTAAAGTTGTTGTTGTTTGACTATCATCGTGGTCTATTTTGTGGTTGCATACCAAAAGTTCAGGAATCCCCAGAAAAATTCTCTTTAACAGAGTTTTGTTTCCTCAGTGAAGTTCTGTTTCCTCAATAGAGTTTTGTTTCCCTAGAAAAGGTTTCATTTCCCGCATCTGATTTATCATCTTGGTGTCATCCTCAACACGGCTGCACGTCGTCTTTTTTGGGGATTACAGTCTTGCCCTGTTCGTTTCCAGCAACGTTCAATTTCTATTTGGCATTCTCTTTTAAAAGTTATAGTTTTGATCTGATCTTATCCAGCAGGGGTTGCAATTTATTTTTGCAACTCCTCTCAGTGTTTGTAGCCTGTTTCTATCAGTTGCTCAGTTTTTACTCCCAACAGAGTTTCATCTCTTCAAGGGTTTTCTTTCCAGCGGTTCCTTATATTTTCTCTTCTCCAGCAGATTTTACATTTTATTTTTGCAAGTCTTTTCAGATCCTGACTTCTTGGTTGTTGGCCTCTCGGCTGGCCATCCCCCGGTGAAACATTTAACATGTATCATTACATTACATATACCAAAACGAGTAGCATTTCCATTATATGGAGTATTACGCTATAAAAAAAATAAAACATGCATCAGAGCATAAGCCATTACTGTTTCTGTTTCCCCCAGTGAATTTGTTAATACTTCAAATTATATCTCCAGCGAAATCTTCATTCTCATCATCTCAGTTCCACCTCATACAAATATCCTTTTGATGTTAATCATTTGAATGGTTGAGTGTCTACTCTTGATTGTAGTTCAGTTTTGCCCTGGTGCAGTTTTCTCGGGATTAGTCTTCACTACCCTCATTGGTTCGTTCCAATGTCTATTTATTTACCTTTCAAATAACAGTTTCATCTTGATATTCACTTTCAGTTGTACGCCCTAATCACCTTGCTTTGGGTCGAGCTTTGATTTTCATCTCCTCACCCGCGCATGAAATCCAGTTTCGTCCTGGTACTCATCCAGTTTAGTTTTGTCTAACTAGTTATAATGAGTCGAGATTCGTCTTGTTTTGTTTTCATACCTTAGACATCCACCAGTGTTTGTTTACTGAACCCTTTATCGATTTTCATTTACCGAGTCTCTTTGTAGTGTTCATAACTACGTCCCTGGTTGAAATCAGTATCCTTTGTTCCCTGGATTCTTATATCACTTTTCCTTACTGTTTATCCATTGATCTGAGACCAGCAAGTGCTCTGAGAAACATGCGCTCTCATCACTTTGCTTTGGGTCGAGTTTTAATCTCGTTTCCTGTGCATGAAATCCATTTTTCGTTCTGGTACTCATCTAGTTTAGTTTTGTCTAACTAGTTATAATGAGTCGAGTTTCGTCTCGTTTTGTTTCTTACTCATGGGATTCTTTTAGTTCCTTCATACTGTCTATCTTGGGTTGAAACTTGTCTCTTTTATAACCTCTGGGGTCTTTCAGTTCCATCTCATTGTCTTCCCTTGGTAAGAGACCAGCAGGTGCTCTGAGAAACATGCACTCTCATCACTTTTGCTATGGGTTGAGTTTTTCCTCATTACCCGTGCGTGAAATCCAATTTCGTCCTGGTACTCATCTAGTTTAGTTTTGTCTAACTAGTTATAATGAGTCGAGTTTCATTTTGATTTGTTTCTTACTCCTGGGATTCTTTCAGTTCCTTCATACCGTCTATCTTAGGTTGAAACTAGAAGATGCTCCTAAAATCACGCACTCTAGCCACTCTACCCCACGTACTTCTCCAGAGTTTAGTTTTGCCTATTATCTGTGGTTTGAGTCTTATCTCACCCCCCTTCTATTTTTGTGCTCCAGTTTTATCCTGGAACTTTGTTCTTAAGTTTAGTTTCATCTAATCTTCTGAATCCCACGTCTGCTGGCATTCTTTGTCTTTGGGGGGGGGGGGGGGGTCTGCTTCTTTTTCAAGAGTGTAAATTTTCGGGTTCTTATGTATTCAATAATCTTAAACTCTGAACGCTCGAAAGCTATCGTTTTTATCCCTTATCATGTTAAATATGATTGAATAGGGGCAGCTGTTGCACCCCAAAATTTACCCTCTTGATTCAGGATTATGTTTCATCATATTGCATTGCATTCATTCTCTTATGATGGGATCAAGGTACTTTGGTTCTCAAGTTGTCCATAAGTGGTACTGGTTGATTGTGTTGACAATTGGTGTAACAAGGGAGATCTTTCTCTCAAACTTTGGGTTTCTCAAGTCACAAGGGTTCCTCTTGTCTCAAGACCCTTTTATCCATTTCATTGATTCATCAAGGTTAAAGATTGTGTTGGTTTGAAAGAGAATCACTTTCTTTTGATTCATCAGTCAAAATTAGGGTTTTGTCCAAGTTGAAGTAACTGGAGTTTAGATGAGCCAAATTATGAAGCATCACTTTCTTATCATCATTGGAATCAAATTTATTCAAGGAGTCTTTCATGATGCCCAGTGGAATTAGGGTTTTGGGGCTTGACCAGTTGTCTCCTAACAAAAAGTGCAAATTAGGGTTTTGGATTTAATCAAGTTTTTATGAGTTTTCACTCAAACTTGTTTCCATGCTTCACTACATGATACTAAGCATCTTTGGCATAATTATTGAGGCTCAATTTGGATTGGAAATGGTTCAATTGTTTAGAAGGGGTAAAATGGTCATTTTGGCCACAATCAATCAAAGACAATGGTTGACCAATTGAAATTTTGGTCATCCATTCTTTCAAACATCTTCTTTTCATTTTTCAAAGTAATTTGCATCACAAGGTCAAGAGGAAAAGAATTTGGGATGTAACTTGTTCATGATGAAACTTGGAAAGTTACAGAAAATGGAAATTTTACACCTAACTTCAAAATTTTATAATTTATTCACGCTTGATCCAAAAATTGCAAATCTTATATGCTTGAAAAGATAACAGAGAGCTCTACAACTTTTCTTCTTTTACCAAAAGCAAAACATGCAAGGGTGGCGAGTTATGCAGTTTAGGACTCATGGTCATGTGTGAAAATTATAGGTCATTTTCAAAATTTAGTGACTTTCAAGCCAATTTTTGAAGGCTTTAATGGATTCAATTGAGAAAACTGAAAACTAAAAAGTTGTAGCGCTCTTCAATACCTTTCCAAATTGTATTCATTTGTGTCTAAATTCCAAAGGATGAGCAAGATATGGTCTTTTGAATTTCATGCCATTTTATTGAATTTTGGCCAAGCAAGCAAAATGCAATTTCTAGCAAACTTCATTTCTAGCCATTCTCTTTGTTTCTAATCCATCCCATGACCTATTTGTGATTTGCTGAGGCCCATATATCCTAGCCATTTCGCCCCCATGGGCCATGGTACTTGCTTGAATTCAAAATGCTCAAAGTTGCCAAGGAGGGCCAATTGATCAATACTCATTCTCCTCAACAAGTCAGGACTTGTAGCTTTTAGGCTTTCTTCCTGATGGTATTTGGAACACAAAACGCAAGAAATAATCAGCAATGCACAAGCAAAATGCATAAGCCCATTTTCACTCATTTTCTGGCCATTTTTTCCAATCGGGCCCTCCAACAGTTTTGAGAACCAATTTCCTCTTCTAACCTTCTCTACTCACTCTATATAATGTACTGCAAGCCTCATTTCATGCTATATGCACTCTAGTTATCAAAAATTCGGATCTGAACTTTTTCTGCTCTTGTTGAAGTTTTCTTCGATTCTCTCATCTCCTTCGCGCATTCATCAAATTTCCTATGGACTCGTCTTCCTTGAAGTGTGTAGATCAATATTATGGAGTTTGTTTGGTTCTGTAATTAAGGAATCAAGGTTTCCAGTTTCACATTGAGGTGATATTTTTGAACTTCGATTTGCTTTGTTTAGCATGATTTGATGAATCATTCCATGTTCATGATGTATTAGCTGGCCAGACTATAGGTCTGATGCACTTGGTTTACTTGATTAAGGCTTAAATTGTGTTATATGCATTTTCTGCAACTTCTGCACTTCATGTTTTCAGTAACTTCGCGCGCGTATTTCTTTTAGATCCCTTGTCCATTGAGAATTTTATGATAATCATGAGATAGATGGTAACTTCAGCTTTAATTTGCGCTTTAGTTCATGGATTTTGGTTGAGAAATGAGCGCGTTTGATGGATCTGAATGAGGGCTCGTGACCTGTTTTTGAATGCATTTTGATATGCTGGAGGTTGAAGGCGAAGTGAGGTAGATGGATCTGATTGGTCCATTTGAATCTTAATGCATTTCCATTTTATTCAATTTTAATTTATTTTCTCTTATTTTATTTTAAGATCAAAACATCTTCAAAAATTCTAAAAAAATTACCATAGGCTGATATTTATTTCTAGTATTTGTCACAATTTATTTGGAATTTTTAAAAATTGTTTGATTGGTGAAAAAATTCGTGCATTAATTAATTTTGTTTAATTGTTTTTTTTTTTTTGCATATTTTATTTCTGACTTTTCTTTTACACAAAAATTATACAAAAAAGTATTTTGAACACTTTGATTTGTCCATTTTAGGATCATGATTTTTATTTTAGAATTTTCTTTGTTTTAGTTGATTAATTAATTAATAGGATTTAATTGATTCTTTTGTTTTCTTCAATCATTTTAATCATGCTCTTAATATAGGAAAATTCAACAAAAATATGTCACACTGTGTTAATAGTACATGTTCAATTTTTGATTTTATTTTGTAATTTTTACATTTTTTATTTCATTTTGAATTTATGAGTGTATATTGTTTTTCTTATTATAATATTCACATTTTTTACTCCATTTGCCACTTTTTCTTGGACATAAAAAGTGTTTAAATTATTTTCAGGAATCCTTAGGACTTGATGTTGATTGTGGAATTTTCTTTGGGATTTTATCATGCTAAAATCTCTGATTTTATAATTAGTAAAGTTTGTAAATCTTTTTTTGATAGTTTGTTGCTTACATCACAAGTTTTGATTTAGTAAAGGTAAAATGATGCTTGATTAGGGTTCTTGAATGTGTTAGGTCTTTAGAATTTTTTTTTTTTTTTGAATTTATACCTTAAAACTCGATTTTCTCCCAAATATTTGGTCAAGGGTGTCCATTATTGAGTTTTACCTCAACTAGTGATAAAATTGACTTTTGTTTCACATTGTCCCTAGACATTCAAGAAGTCAAATTGGTTGATTCTGACTTTTATAAGTCTTGAGTGCTTTTAAATTATTTTTTTTTTATTTTTAAGAATTTCTTTCCATTTTTTGCTTAATTTTGGTTTGTAAGTAGATCTTTGAACCTTGCCTCTATAATTGGACCCTCACTTGGTTGCTTTTGTGTATGTTGGAGATCCCTTATTTTGAAAGCTTGACCCTACTGATCTCTTTAGCTTGTATGTGATTTTTCACGATTTTCTAGTACTTATAACTATTTCTCCCCATTTGATTAAACTAGGGTTCACCTTTTGGGCTCTTTTTTAGGGTTTCTATATTGTTTGATTTGATTTTCCACTTGAACTCCTTTATTCTTACCTTAAGCTTGTTGTTTCTGACTTCCTATCATCTTGTGGGACTTGATTTAATTTGGAATTTTTTTTTTTGCAAGATTTGTTTCTATGTTCTGACCTTTAATCACTCATACATGCTTATATGATCTTTTGCACTAGAGGTAAATGGAATGCACTTGTGCAACCCATGAGAAATCAATCTCTTTCCTTTTTATCATCCTCTCCCCTGTTTTGATGACTTAATTTCATCATTGAACCATTCAAGTTCTCATCACTTGCCTATTTTGTCAATTTGGTTTGATAATCATTTGTGATATGTTTAGAAAGATACTTTTGTGCTTTAGCTTTTGAATTCATTTGGAGTTCATTTTTTTAGATTGAATTGCTTGTGATTCTGACTTGTTACATATTATTTGATTTCATACAAATCTCCTTTGATCCTTTATTAATATTCCATTGTTGATTCAACATGGTGACAAGAAAGGAGCAATAGTTCACTAGTTTTGACCTAATTGTTATCTGTGTTTGCTTGAGGGTTCTAACATCTGCTGCCTTGATATCTTGCCATCATGTCTTTCATTGCCTTTTTATATCATCATTCATTCCTTATTTATTCATCAATCGTCCTTGTAATTACTAATTTGTCTGTTAAATGTGCAAGGCACCTTGAGAAAAAATTTCAATTTTGGCTTGATGCTTTTGTGTTCTACTTTATTTGTGGGACACGGTTTATTATGCTTGCACCATTCGTGTGCCTTGTATACTTGTTATTCTCTTACAGGATATATATATATATATATATATATATATATATATATATATATATATATATATATATATATATATATATATATATATATATATATATATATATATATATTTATATATATATATATATTGGAAGCCTCAATGCTTATATTTGATGACGGGATTTATGACTTGATTTGTTTACTGATGCTAGCTTGCTCGGAGTTCTATGGGTTTCTTTTTTTCTTGCTTAGTTTCTACAGATAGTTATCTGTTTGGTATTGCACTACTTCCTTTTTACTGTTTCCGCCCTTTATTGCTTTCTATTGCATAATGGGACCTCTGGTTTATTTAAAGACTTGTTTAAGGCAATTATGTCGGTGTGCTAATTGTGATTGTTTAAAATCCTACCTTCGGAGTAGGTATTATGCACGTATGTTTATATTTGTGCCCGCATTATATTACAGGTGATAAGTCCTCAAAATAGGCGAGCAGGGAAGGGTCCGTAATCGACCCTCGCACATTCTAGTATGTGTCATCCTTAGCTCGCGTGGTACGTCGATGCTTCAGAGTTGTGCAGATCAAATGTATCGAATCCGTTAAGTGGGGAAGGGTTTGCAATCAAACCCCCACGCTTTGTCAGGAGTTCCCGTTCGCCGATGCTGATGCTCCGTGATCGTTCATATGGTCTTCTGTCACCTACATCGATCTTCTATATCTTGGTTAGGTATTCAGTCGCTTTGGACGTCACATTTTTCTAATTTCATCAGTCTCCCGCTTGTTTGCTTCGGGTGATCCGCTTCCCTTAGCTAAAGCATTTTCTCTTTATACCCCCATCCCCTAAGTTAGTATACCCCTATTGTGTGCTTTTTCCAAAGCACTTATTTGCTCACTTGTTTGGTATTCACCATGCTCCCTTAGGATTGCTCGTGTAGGGTCAGTCATCGAGCTAGACATTAGGATATTTACCCATGCATGATAACATAGGGTAGAAACTTACCTCTTTCATCCTCAACCTTAGGGTCAATCATTGCATGATAACATTAGGGGTAGTGCTAGGCTAGTCTCCCTTAGTTATTTTTCCTTTCTTTGCATATTGCATCTTAAAACTAAAACTTCTTCTTGGCAAATCATAAAACGTCTCTAATGAACTTAAATCCTTCTTCAAGGTAAGAAATATAAACCAATCTTAATTGTTTGTGCTCCTTTTGGCTTTGTTTTAAACCTTGTCAAATTAATGTTTTTCCATCCTTGCCATGATATTTTGTTATCTTTTTCACTGATGTTTCACCATCGCATGTGTTTGTTATCCTACTTTGATTCTCAATATTATTATTAGGTGTGATGTTTTTATCATCTAAATTGTGATGTCTCTCCATCTTTGCCATGTTACCTTGTTATCTTTTAGCCGATGTTTCGCCATCGAATATGTTTGTCGCCGATGTTTCGCCATCGCATGTGTTTGTTATCCTACTTTGATTCTTAATATCATTGTTAGGTGTGATTTTTTATCATCTAAATTGTGATGTCTCGTCATCTTTGCCATGCTATCTTGATCTCTTTTTGTCGATGTTTCTCCATCACATATGTTTGTTGCCGATGTTTTACCATCGCATATGTTTGTCATCCTACTTTGATTTTCGATATCATTGTTAGGTATAATGTTTCATCGTCTTGTCTGATATTTTGTTATCATGCTGACGTTTTATCATCTTATCTGAGTTTGTGTTACCATGTGTTACCATTGTTGTTCCTTTTTTGTTGTTCTATCATCGTCATTGATGTTTTATCATTTCATCTGATGTTTTGCCATCTTGACTGTTGCTTTTGTCTTTTTAACTAAAAAACACAAACCAACCAAAACATATGAGCTGAACTACCCCTGCTCTGATTCTTTAAAAGGGATACGTAGGCATTGGGGTAGGGCCTAAGCGAGCACAACTTTTATTTTCCCTACATTATTTTCTCCTTTATTTTGCATGCATTCCCTGTACAACTTAGATATAGATTTTACACACCCATAGATTTGAACAAACAAGAGTGGATACCATAGAGTACTATGGGCGTGTGAGGTGCTAATACCTTCCCCTCGCGTAATAGACTCTATTACCCGATCTCTCGATCACAAGAATGTGATTTCATCCTTCTTAGGTTTTCTCGATGTTTACCTTTCCCTCTCGGTGGGATAAAAGACGTTCGGTGGCGACTTCATTAATTTTATATCAGATGACGGTTCAGTCGGTTGTACCAACTGCAAGTCTTGAAATTTTGTATGAGGGTACCTTGATATATATGAGAAACCATGAAATCCACTTGAGGAATTAGAAGTCCAATTTCCTTTGAGAAAATTAAAACCCTAATTGTAGGTCAATTGCTTAGGAGGAGAATCCATTTGATCAATCCTTGATGAGTCTTGAGCAATTGAGACCTTCATGAGCATGAGGATGTGTCTTGAATTAATTTGTCTTAAAAATGGGATGGAAAATTTTGGGGTACAACACATATCCATGTTGGTATCTCATGCATGTATCCTATCTCTTTCAAAAAGCTTTTCAAATGTCACACTCTAGCTAGTGATTCATTCACAACAGAGTTGCAACATCTTTTCATTCAAAATTTTCAACTTCAAGGCTTACATAATTGTTGCATTAGAATTGTCATTCTCATAATAAAAATTCGTCTGCATGTAAAACAACAGGGAGCTTACACAATGAACATCAGTGGAAAGCTTAATTTTGTCAAAAGAAGAAAGACTTTATCATTGTGTTGAATTAAAAGTCGACCGCTTCACGAGAGGTGATAATATCAAAAGGCATGGAGCCCAAGGATTCCTTTGAGAATTATGCAAGATGTTTCCCTAATCAAAGTTTCGTCAATCTGGGGAAGTCAAGTTGAGGATCGATCTCTCAAAGTTCCACTACTCTGGTGCAGCATATCAATGATGGTACGGATCCCATGAAGTCCTCTCGAGGAATTGTCATTCACTCCTTAAGTTGCAGCTTGTCAGCACCAATGCAAGAGTCCTACCTCTAACCTTTGAACTCTGGAATAGGGAATTCCCCGCAGAGTTTCTTCTCCCCAACATTGTCATGTGAGGAATTATTGAGGTGGATAAAGTTTTTTGATACCTTCATTCCCCAACCAAGTCTTAATGAGTATTATCTCATTTCTTAAAAAATATTATTTCCAGCAGAGTTTATCTTCCGATTTGAAATTATCATTGATGTTTGTATTCAAAAATTCTCATTTTCCCTGAGTTGTAACTTGGGGAATTTCTTTATCAAAATAATCGTTTATCATCCTTAGTAGGGTTGATGTTGGCTGAGGTTTCCATATCTACAGTAGAGTTTATACTTTTTGACTATCTTCATGGTCTATTTTATGGCTGCATACCGAAGATTCTAGAATCCCCAATAAAATACTCTGCGGCCGTGTTTTGTATCCTCATTGGAGTTTTATCTCCTCAACAGTGTTTTGTTTCCCAGCAGAAATATTTTTCAAGAGAAAGGATTCGTTCTGAGACTTCAATTTTGAATATGTCTCATTCCCATAGCCGAGTTGCTTAGATGAGAATTCAAAGTCTGAATAAGTTTCAATTCCCTAGCGGAGTTGTCGATCAGAGATTCCTCGTCTAGATCTCTCATTTCCCAACTGATTTGTTTCTTAGGGCATCCTTGTTTAAGGATATTTCCTTATCCACAGTAAAGTTGAAACTGGTTGACTAATTGAGATTTTGTTAATCTTCAGCAATCGGTAAAGGATTTTTCGACAGAAGTTTTCCTAATAGGTTTGGCCATTTTTGAAGAGTATCGTCAGTCTCCATCAGTGGGGTTCTGACTATATTTTCTGCTCGAGGATTTGTGTATCCCCAACAGTAATATTTTTTATCGAGTTTTCTTATCGAAGAACATCTCATCCCCGACAAGGTTGGCCTTGACAGAGTCTATCTGATTCCCTAGCGAGAGTTTCACTTCTCACATCTGGTTTATTATCTTAGTATTCTCCTTCAGAAGTTACATTCTTGCCCTGATCTTCTCTAACAACAACCGATTTCTATTTGGCATTCTCCTTCATAAGTTACAGTCCTTCCCTAATCTTCTTTGGCAACGTCCAATCTTCATTGCCACTTCTTTTCATAGATTACAGTTTCAACCCGTTCTTCTCCAACAGATTTTGCAATTTATTTTTGCAACTCCTTTCAGTGTTTGTATCCCATTTCTGTCGGTCACTCGGTTTGTTATTCCCCAAAGAGTTTCATCTCTTCAAGGGTTTCTTTCTAGCAGTTCCTTATATTTCTCTTCTCTAGCATATTTTTGCAATTTATTTTTATGAGTCCTGTCAGGTTTTGACCTAGTGGTTGTTGGCTTCTCGGTTGGCCATTCCCCAGCGAAATATTTAAACATCCATCATCGCATTGCATCCTTAAAGCGTAGTGGTTCCTTTCTCTTTCGGAACATTACTCCATAGAAAAATTAATTCAAACATGCATTGAAACATAAGTCATTATTGTTCCTGTTTTCCCCAGTGAATTTAATAAACTTCAGAATGTATCCCCAACGAGGTTTATATCCTCAGTATCCCGGTTCTCATACGTGAAAATATCCTATTGATGTTAATCATTTGGATGATTAAGTGTCTACTCAATATAGTTGTTTCTAACCCAGATTTCTGTGGCTCGGTTTTCTCGGGTTTAGTCTTTACTACCTGTTGTACCCCAAAATTTGCCCTCCCATATTCCTCAAGATTTTTCAAGATTGATCTTCAAATTGCTCAAAATGGCTCAAGGGTTGTACAGGCAAATCACTTCCTAAGACAGCTGAAATTAGGGTTTTGGTTCCTTCAAGGAATTTGGGGTTTTCAATGGTTCAATCAAGTCTCATAGGCCTATATACATTCTCTAGCACCTACATGCCAAGTTGCAAGACTCACAGTGCCAATGTGCACAGTCAAAAGCTCCATTGGATCTACAGTCAACTACAAGGGCAAAAAGGTCATTTTGCAGTCAAAAGTCAGAATTTTTGGTCAACATCTTATTTTGAGTTCACAATCATCATTTGATCAAGTCTTGATCATGATTCCACAAGAATAGCTCAAAAGTCATCAAGATGCAAAAGTTACTATTTTTGGACAGTAGAAAAGTCAACTGTACTTTGACAAGGGCATAACTCTTTCATGGTTTGTCAGAAAAATTCCATCCAAAGCTCATTTTGAAGAGGATGCAATTTCCTACAATCCATCTTCACACTCCAAGATCAAGAAATGCTCTCACAAGAAATTACCAATTTTTACATTATAGGTCAATTTCAAAAGTCAACAAAAGTACACTTTGAGTCAAACGCCATAACTTGAGATTGGTAAATCCAAATGAAATTGGACCAAAAGCATTGGTTAGAGGACTTCAAGGGCTTTCCAAAATGTTCAAGAACATGGTCATATGATCAAAATTGAGCAAGTTGTGCATTGGAGAAGTTGGGAAATTTTCATGAATTTGCAAAAGTCAACTTTGCTCAAAACACCTTCTTTTTGCTAATGGGCCTCAAATCTCTTCTTGAAACTTCACCCATGACCTATGCACGACCCACCAAGTTAAATGGGATTTATTTTCTTAAATTTATTGATTAAATGCATTTTTAATATATATTAATTCATTTAATTAATTTAAATCATAAGAAAATAGAAGATTTGATTTTTAAATCAATTGGTGAACCAAATATGATCCAAATATGCTGACCAATTTGTGCACAATCAAAAAGATACAAAAAAAATCCAAATTTGGCAACTTGTTCAATCATGGAAAATCAAGAATATTTGATTTTCAATCAAGGATTTAATCTTCAATGCACATGGGTTGGATCCAAAATTTTAACCTAGACTGATTCCCTTATATGCAAGCAAGCCAACCATAACCTAGGATACGTGAAAAAGCTGCAGAAACGACCATATCAAATTCAAGAAATTCCAAGAAAACTCAAAACTGGTTCTTGCATTCTAGGCTAATTCAAGGTGTTTTGTTCATCCAAACACATTGCAGGAGGTACCAGGAACGTTTTGCAATCAAATTCAAGCGCTAAAGCTCAAGGAATCACGAGATATCATCTCACGGTTTGCACTTTCTATTCAAAATTGTACCTCTTAATTCATGCGCATTTAACATGTGTTTGTGATTGTTTTGCATTGCTAGAGATCATACAAAGCTAATGGAATGATTGAATTAAACTGTAACGCCCTGAATCGAGAGATTCCATGGTTGAATTTCTAGGGTTTTCAAGCTTTCAAATAGGGCTTTTCAATCCAGGAAAAATTAGGACCAATGAGATACATGGTTGAATTCGTGAGGCCAAGACGGTTGGAACACACACCTCGCGAAACATTTATGATTGATGTGTGCCTAATCGCTATTTTTCCTTGCAGGAGGTAGTGGAGGTTAAAAACCCCCGCTATCTGATTCTTAATTATGCAGGACAGAGGTTGAAGACGCTGAGGTGTTGGCATCTGATTCGTGTGTTTGAAAACGCGCGCGTTATTTTTTTGTTTACAGCATATTGTTTGTTTTTTGTATATAATATTCTCTATCTATCCATTTAACAAAAGCGCGCTACAGTTCAGCTGGCAAAGGCATTGAAGCATAGTTCATTGGGACCTGGGTTCGAATCCTAGGTCCCCCAAACGTTTATTTGATTTTTCTCTTCAGGTATTCCCATGCTATGCCCAGAAGGTGGTCTACCATATGCGTCAAATTTCCAAGCGCCAGATGGCCAGCAAATTAGATCCAATGGCCAAAGCTGAGTCCTCACCATACTCCCTGGTCAACATATGCATGGATAACTGGAAAAGTCAAACAGGCTGGAAGCATAATGGGCCCAGAATTTCCAAATACACCTCCATGATTGGGCCCAAACCCCCTGAGTTTGCCTCTTTTATTTTCCTTTCTTTCATTATATTTTTTTATTTTACTTATTTAATTTTATCACTTAATTAATTACTAACTAAAATAATTAACATTTTCTTAATAAATTCAGAAAACATAAAAATATAATATTTTTATTTATTAAATTTAATTAGTTATTTTTGTAAATAAATACTAATATAATTTGTTTAGTTTTAATTAGGTTAAATTTAACTTTTTTTGCAATAATTTAAAATTAATGTAGAATTAGGGTTTTAATAACTTTTGACCATTTTTTATTTTTCCTTAAATAATAAAAAACCAAAAAATATTTTTATTTTAGTTAATTAATTCAATTATTAATTTAGACTAATTTCTTTAATTCAAAAATAATCACAATATGCTTTGTTAAATAAAAAAGGGTCAAAACCCTAAAACTCTCCGATTCAATTTTTTGCTCGCGCGTGTGATTTTTTGATTCATGTTTTGATTCATATAATTGTATTTGCTCCAAGGATGTAATAGCTTTAATTAGGACCTTTTTATCGCTTTTATTTACTTTTACGCAATTTACTTTTTTTCAAGGGTTTGTTTTTGGCAATGTAAATACCCGACGCCTTGTAATAGCTTCGTTTTATTTTCCGTAACTATTAACTGCTAGATGTATGCTACTAGGCTATGCATGTCAAGATATCTCTTAAATTAAAATCAACCGTAGCTCACCATCACATGTACAAAGATAACATAACTGAAACCTGACACACTCGCACATGCCACTCTTAGGGTACGCCTCACTTGCTTGCCTCGACGTGGTCATTGAGTATAGGAAGTTTTAGAGGTCGCCCTCCTGTCTAAAGATCAAAGTTGCCTCGAAACGGTTGCCTCGATAAAAAATGATCTAGGACATTAGGGTTACCGCTAAGGCGTCCTACCATTTCTTTAGTGACCACATGTCCCTAAAATCGAATTGACCCGAAAACTCCAACGACGGTGCTACCTACTTCTCAATAGTGGGATAGCACTGTCTAAAGGACATTTACACAGCTTAATTCCTTTGAGTAGGTAGAGGTTCTCAGGTACTTGCTCTTTCAAAACAAAAATACTTTTCGCACTTACACTTTTCAAACAATGTTTTCAAACAACACTTCATACACTCTTGAGGACAGATACAAGAGTTAAATCGAAGTTTTCAAACAAAACTTTTTTCAAAACCCACCAACATAAGAAAAGAAAAATCTTTTGAAAATATAGTGAGCAAGTACCTAAGAGCCCGTGGATAACCACAGATAGAAAGGGTGCTAACACCTTCCCTTTCTATAATCTACCTCCCGAACCCGAGAAACATCTCGAAAAGGAATTTTGCTGTGCTTTTGTCCTTTCCTGGTTGGAGAAAATAAAAGACGGTGGCGACTCTTGCTTACCGCGAAATTTTGCAAAAACAAACGCAAACGCGAACCAGCATTCCAAAACAGTCAGTTCTATTCCCACCGATCACACTACCCTTGTTGGTTCATTTTAATGTCTATTAATATACCTTTGGAATATCAATTTCTTCCTAATTATCATTTCCAGCCTAGTTTTATCTAGTTGTTCTTAGGTCGAGTTTCTATCTTGATACCTGTATGTGTCCACGTTTCGTCTTGGTACCCATAACTAGTTTTCATTACTAGTCTTCCTGATTTAAGTCCTCCACTGGTCTCTTAAGTTTCATCTTGGGATCAGTGTTGTCTAAACTTCTTAAGCCGAGTCTTTACTCGTTATTTTCCCCTCTAACACCTTGGGTTCTTTCAGTTTCTTTTTGTTGTCTACCTTTGGTTGAGATCCCCAGGTGTTTTAGAAGTACACATTAATTACCTTACTTTGGGTCGAGTTTCGTCTCGTCGCCCGTGCATGAAATCCAATTGTCGTTTTGGTACTCATCTAGTTTTTGTTTGTACTAACTAGTCTTTATTAGTCGAGTATTATCTCATTTTGTTTCTTACTCCTTGGTTTCTTTCAGTTCCTTCATATTGTCTATCTTGGGTTAAAACCTGTCTCATTTATACCTTGGGTTCTTTCAATTTCTTCTTACTATCTATCCTTGGTTGAGACGTATCTTTTATAACTTTTGGGTTCTTTCTGTTCCGTCTTACCGCCTACCCTTTAGTTTGAGACTAGCAAGTGTTCTGAGAAACGTGCGCTCTCACCACTTTGCTTTGGGTCGAGTTTTGATCTCGTCGCATGTGTATGAAATCCATTTTGTTTTGTCATGGTACCCATTTCTAGTTAGGTTTTGTGATCGGTGGATCTGGAACTGACTGTTTAACGATGGTTCGCGAAATGTCGCGGAAGCAAGAGTCGCCACCGTCTTTTATTTTCTCCAAATGGAAAGGACAAAAGCACAGAAAAATTCCTTATAGAGATTGCTCTCGGTTCGGGAGGTAGATTTATAGAAAGGGAAGGTGTTAGCACCCTTTCTATCCATGGTTATCCATGGGCTCTTAGATACTTGCTCATTTGTGTTTTCAAAATTGTTTGTTTGCTTTTCAACTGTGGGTTTAAAAAAAGTTCTTTGAAAATTTCAGTTCGACTCTTGTATCAGTCCTCAAGAGTGTTTGAAAAGTTGCTTTCGAAAGCTTTTTGAAAAGTGTCGGTGTGAAAAGAAGTTTTTGATTTGTTTTGAAATTAGAGCAAGTACCTACGAGTTCTCTACCTACCCTAAGGAATTCGTCTGTGTAAATATCCTTAAAGTAGTGCCATCCCACCATTGAGAGGTAGGTAGCACCACCGTTGGAGGTGTTCGGGTCAATTCGAGGGTTTGGGACATGGTGATCACCAGAGCAATAGGAAGACACCTTAGAAGCTACCCTCATGCCATGTTCATGGACATGAGGACTTACTAAAACGTCCTCTACTCGACGATCACCTTTCGAGGGGCAAGGCAACAATGAGGCGTACCCTAGGGGTGGTGTGTGATTTGTGTGTCGTTTTCAGATATTTTTGTCTTGTTCATGCATTGGTGATTTACGCGTTGCTTTTATTTTTGCATTCATTCTTTCATGCAAATTATTAGCAGTTAAAAGGTGCGGAATTAAAAGTCCTACGCTATTACAAAGGCGCGGGTCTACATCGCCAAATTAATCCAAGACCCGATTTGAAATAAAATCAAAATGCGGAAAATAAATGTCTAATTAATCTATTACACGGCTTTGGGGCAAGTACATAGAATTTATAAGAAAAGACATAAAATAAGCGCGCGAAACGGGATTATAATCGAAAACGAGGGCGTTGGACCCTTTAAAGGAAATTACATTGCAATTAATAAATTAATTAAGTTAAATAAAAAAAAGAATTTGTTTTTTTTGGAGTTTTTGTATTTATGGAGTTTAATAAGAAAATTAAATTGGAATTAAAAAGAAAAGTTAATTAACCCTAATTCTAAATTGTTTTTAATTTATTAAGAAAATGTTTAAATTAGACCTAGTTTAAATTAATTATTTACATGGAAATTTATTGATAAAAATAATTAATACTTAATAATGATAAAAGAAAAGAAAAAGAATAAAAGTGTTTAAAACCCTAATTCTACATTTTTTAGTTTATTAAGAAAATGTTTAAATTAGACCTAGTTTAAATTAATTATTTACATGGCAATTTATTGATAAAAATGATTAATACTTAATAATGATAAAAGAAAAGATAAAGAATAAAAGTATTTAAAACCCTAATTCTACATTTTTTAGTTTATTAAAAAAAACATTAAAATTAGACCTAGAATTAAAACTAAATTAATTAATAAAACTTATTTACAAAACTATTAAATAAAATATTTTTGTTTTTGTCTTTCTGATATTTTTGTATTTTTTTATGTTATAAAAAAGTTAATTTAAAGAATTAAAATAAAACTAAATAATGTAATTAAAATAAATAAGAGGAAAAAATAAAAAGAGAAAAAAATGCAAACCAATGGGGGGTGTTGACCCCAATCTGGAGGTAAAATCAGCAGGAATTGGGCCCATTTGAAGCTTGGCCACGTTGACTTCTCTGACTTGTATGCACAGGGTTGACTGAGGATGCACGGTGGGCTAAGGGATCTGACCATTAGATGAATCTCCTGGGACGCGTGGCAAGCTTCAGCGCTGGGTGCATGGTAGAACTCTGGAGGGAACGCTACATGGAAACATAGAAGGAAAAATAATATTGAGAAAGGGGGGGACCTAGGAATCGAACCCAGGTCCCATTGCTTACCAAGCCATGTGCCTGCCAACTGAGCCATTAGCGCGCTTTGTGTATAATATGGAAAATAAATAATATAACATAAAGCAATGATGAGTGGTTTCCTTCGCGCGAAATTCAAACGCGCCTGTGACCAATGGACACGTCCTCCATCTTCTTCACGTTGCCTGTAAAATAAAAAGAGATAGCGGGGGTTTTAAACCCCCACTAAATGGCATATGTGAAAATAGCGATTAGGCCGTCGTTGCTCATAAATTGAGCGCGACATGTGTAATGGATTCGTATGAAGGTCGTGAGTTCAGTGGTCCAAGTCTTGTTGGCCAATTTTTCCCCAAGCGCAAAGCCCTAATTTTTGACCTCTGAAACCCTAAAGAGCTTCCATGGCAACTTCCTATTCAGACCACCATTCTCCAATTGAATCACATCATTAGCTTTAGAATCATCACATTAGTATAGTTCAAACATTAAAATGCATGAAAAGTATGTGTAAATTCAAACACGAATATGCAATTTTTAGAAGAAAGTCAAGTTCCCATCTACCAATTCTTTGAGTATGGAAGTGTGATTCTGATTGGAAACGATTCCTGGCAACCTTGGAAAGCTTTTGGGATAGTTCTTTCGCCTTGAAACTCCCTGCAATATCGTTTTCAGTTTTGAAAAATTTGATGAAAAATGAAAAGTTGGTTTTGGTTCTTAGGCGCATCTTTCTGGTTCTTAGCATTAGGGTTGTGATCAGCTTAAGTATGCCAATGGATTAGGGTAGAAATTTGAGCCAAGAGATCAATGTTTTGATGAATCAAATATTTGATCTTTAATGAAATATTTTCAAATCTTTTTCATATGCTTTTGATACCAATCATGGCCAAATCTTTCCAAATTGAGGGTGCACGAAATCTTGAGGTTTTATGGAGAGAATATGCTGCAAAGAGGGATTAAAAAACATGGTTTTCTATTTTTGTCATATTTTATTTCATTAAATGAATTAATAGTGATTAAAAATTCAAATAAATAATAAAAAATGATGAAATAATTCCCATTTGGGCCAAATGGTCGTGCATAACCTTTGGATGATGATTCTTGGAAGAATTTGTGGCCCATTAGCAATTTTGAGGCATTTGAAGTAAAGTTGACTTTTCAAAATTCCCAAAAATTTCCCAACTTCCACAAGGCATATCTTGCTCAATTTTTAAGTTTTGATCATGTTCTTGGACATTTTGGAAAGGTCTTGAAGTCCTCTAACCAATTCCTTTGGTCCCATGTCATTTTGATTTACCAATCTCAAGTTATGGTCTTTGACTTAAAGTCCCTTTTTGTTGACTTTTGAAAATGACCTATAATGTTGAAATTGATAACTTTTTGTGAGAGCATTTCTTGGACTTGAAGTGTGAAGAGGAGTTGTAGGAAATGTCATTCTCTTCAAAATGAGCTTTGGATGGAATTTTTCTGATAAACCATGTGGAAGTTATGCCTTGGTCAAGTTACAGTTGACTTTTTCAACTGTCCAAATATGGAAACTTTTGCATCTTTAGACTTTTTGAGCCTTGCCTTGAGAATCATGATCAAGAATTGATCAAATGATGTTTGTGGCTTCAAAATAAGATGTTTACCAAAAATTTGAACTTTTGACTGTCAAATGACCATTTTGCCCCTGCAGTTGACTGTAGGGCAATTAGGGTTTTTGACTGTGCAATTTTGTGCTGTAAGTCTTGAAACTTGGCATGAGGGTACTTGACAATGTTTATAGGCATGTGGGATTTGTTTGGACCCTTGGAAACCTCAACTTCTTTGCCAGAACCAAAACCCTAGTTTCTTGACTGTTAGGAGGCCCTTGAACTATGCAACCCCTTGGGATATTTTGAAGCATGCTCCTTGCAAATCTTGAAGGATATGGGAGGGAAAATTTTGGGGTACAACAGGTTTCATTCGAATAGTGTTCGTGAATCGAGTACTATCTCATTTTGATTCCTACTCCTGGGGTTCTTTCAGTTCCTTCATATTGTCTATCTTGGGTTAAAACTAGTCTCCTTTACACCTTGGGTTCTTTCAGTTTCTTCTTACTTTCTACCCTTAGTTTGAGACCAGCAAGTGTTATGAGAAACATGCACTTTCACCACTTTGTTATGGGTCGAGTTTTGCCTCATTACCCGTGCGTGAAATCTAGTTTTTGTCCTGGTACTCGTTTCTAGAAAGTCTTGATCTTCTAGTATTATTGAGTCGAGTGGTGTCTACTTTATGTTTCTTACTCACTGGATTCTTTCAGTTCTTTCAGACTATCTTCCCTTGGTTTGAGACTAGTAGGTTCTCCTAGAATTACCAACTTTAGCCACCTTACCCCACATACTTTTTCAGAGTTTAGCCTTTTCTCTTTGGTTGGAGTTTTATCTCGCCCATTTTGCGATCTAGTTTTATCTTGACACTTTTTTTTCTAGAGTTTAGCTTTGTCTATCCTCCTTGGGTTTGATTTTTATCTCATTTATTGCAATTTGTGTTTCAGTTTTGTCCTGACATAATCTTCAAGATCTAGTTTTATCTAGTTTTCTTTGGTTAAGTTTTATATCACTATTGTGAGTCGTGTTCCAGTTTTATCCTGGCACATTCTTTTGGAATCTAGTATCGTCTAGTTTTCTTGGATTGAGTTTCATTCTGGCATATATTTCTAGAACCTAGTCTCTTCTAGTTTTATCCTAGCACATTATTAGGAAATCTAGTTTTATCTAGTCTTCATGGGACGAGTTTTATCTCATCATTGTGTTTTTGCACATTCTTTAGAACCTGGTTTTATCTAGTCTCTCCGTTTTGAGTTGCATCTCACTTTCTGCAATATGGTTTTATCCTGATGCACTCTTTGGAATCTAGTATTGTCTAGTTTCTCTTGGCTTGAGTTTTCATCTTGTTGTTTTCTTTCTGTGTTTAGGTTGTGTGACACATGTTTAAGTCCAATTGTTATCTGGAGTTTTTGGAATGATTCAGTATTCGCTAATCTTCTCCTCTTTCATCCAGTTTGCTTGGTATCATCCTTGAAAAATACAATTACCAGTGTTTTTGCGCTTCTGTTTTATTCAGAGTGAAATTTTTTGGATTCTTTTAAGTATTCAATCCTCTTCCACCTTGAAAGTTTGAAAGCTATCGTGTTTTCTCACTTATCAGGTTTAAGATGATTGAATAGGGGCAACTGTTGTCCCCAAAATTTTCCCTCTTCATTTTTTATCTCTAATTGGCTTATACTTTGTTAACATGCACATATATGCCTATTGTGATCGGTGGGAATGAGAACTGACTGTTTTTGAATGCTGGTTCACGTTTGCGTTTGTTTTCGCAAAATGTCGCAGTAAACAAGAGTCGCCGCCGTCTTTTATTTTATCCAACAAGGAAAGGACAAAAGCACAGAAAAATTCCTTTTCGAGATGTTTCTCGGGTTCGGGAGGTAGATTATAGAAAGGGAAGGTGTTAGCACCCTTTCTATCCGTGGTTATCCACGGGCTCTTAGGTACTTGCTCACGGTGTTTTCAAAAGTTTGCTTTTCTTTGTGTTTGTGGGTTTGAAAAGAGTTTTTGTTTTAAAAGGGGTGTAAGTGCGAAAAGTTTTGTTTTGTTTTTAAAGGATCAAGTACTTAAGAACCTCTACCTACTCAAAAAGGAATTAAACTATGCAAATGTCCTTTAGACAGTGCTATCCCACTATTGAGGAGTAGGTAGCACCGTCGTTGGAGCTTTTCGGGTCAATTCGATTAAGGGACGTGTGGTCACTAAAGCAATGTTAGGACGCCTTAGTGGTAACCCTAATGTCTTAGATCATTTTATCCGAGGCAACAATTTCGAGGCAACTTATGATCTTTGGACAAGAGGGCGACCTCTAAAACATCCTATACTCAATGACCACGTTCGAGGCAACCAAGTGAGGTGTACCCTAAGAGTGGCATGTGCGAGTGTATTGTTTTTCAGTTATATTATCTTTGTATATTTAGGTGTTCTACCGTTTGTTTTCAGATCTTGTCATACAATCCTAGTTAGCATACATCTAAGCAGTTAATATATGTGTAGGAATTTAAAGGGCGGGAATTGTAAATCCTACACTATTACAAGGCTTCAGGGAGGGGGATTATTTACATGTCCAAAATTGGGGGAATAAAGCAGTAAAGTGTAAAAGTCTTAGTTAAGTTATCACAAACCAGTAGGCAGTTACAAAAAAATAAACGCGCGCGAATCTGAACATAACTTCTAAAAATCCTAAGAATAAAATCTTTTTGTTGTTTTATTTTATTTTGGGAAAATGATCTAAATCTTCTTAATTTTAGTTTTGAGAAAATGTTAAGATAATTAAATGATTAATTAACAAAGTTAATTTAATAGAAAAACTAGCCTAATATTTTTTGTGGTTTTTCTTTTTAATTGATTTTATGTTGATTAAAAAAAAGAAATAAAATAGTCAAAACAAAGATGAAATCGAAGGAACAGGCAGTAAATCAAGAAAGGTATAATTCTGGAGGCCTGGATCAAAAGAGGTGTGGGCTGTCTTTCGATCCAGTGAAGAGGCTTGATCGAAGGTGCACGAGGGGCTGCACTTTGAGGGTGTTCGATTTGGATATGTCATCCTTCGATCTGGGAACCCTGGATCAGTTCGAAGCTAAGCTGTTAAGCTTCAAAGCTCTGAACAAGATTCTGAGAAGATATTTCCTGCAAAATGAGACAAATGTCAAAGATCCAGGGGGGACTTTACCCCCCCTGATTCGAATCTCCTCCCAATTCGAGTCCTTCCTTAATTTGAATCTGCTGAATCTGGGCCTGGGTTTGTTTTATCCTGAGATTCGAAGGAGAAACTTAAATCGTGCCCCAGCAATGGCACGATCTCATCTTTGCGCTTCAGCTTACATGCAACATAATCAGTAATAACAAGAATACTTATGCAATGTGTATTTAAATGTCATGAAGGTGCAATTTTGGTTTTGCAAACCCTTACCAATTAAAGATGTATGATCTGTGGCTCTGGGTGTGGAGATGTTCGCTGAATGGCTGCTTTGACTTGGATTACTTATGAAAATGATGATAACCTTTGGTGGGTTTGTGGGCAGCGTATCTCCAAATCCTCCCTGTTTCTCTTTCTCCTTTTTCGTTTTTTTTGTAATGTGTCACTGGCCTCGTATTTATAGGAGTGTGGGGGTGCACGAAAATGGCAAGGGACAGCCATTTAACCAGGCCTTTAAAGCCATGAGACAAGAATCAGACATATTAAAAGATTTCCTTTTTGAAATATTCATGTCTCCTTGGAATCTTGAATGAACCTGGACACTTTTGATTTTCGAATGCCTTCAGGCCCTGCTCTTCGATTGGTCTTGATTTGCCTCCTTCGAATGGATTTCTTATGTACCCTTTGAATGGGCCTTTTGAATATTCTTCGAATTGACACTTTGAATGCTTCTTCAAATGGACCTTTACATGTTCTTTGAATGAGTCATTTACATGTTCTTTGAATGAGCCTCTTGCCTGGTGTGTTGGCAAGTTGAGGGGCCTTTTCCTTTGTGAATCGAAACAAACTTGTAGGAGATTCTTGCCTTGTAAGTCGAAGGTAAGCCTGAAGTAGTTAACGTGTAGTCGAAGCATTGTGAAATTGACTTGATCGAAGGGGGGTCCAACGCTCAATCGAGGACTTGCAGACCAAAGCTTGATCGAAGGGTTCCAAACACCTAATCGAAGCTTACTAATCAAAGCCTGATCGAAGAGTGCCAAATGCCCAATCGAAGACTGGTGAGTCAAGCCTGTATCGAAGGATTTTGGATGCCCAATCGAAGACTTTTTCCCAGATGCCAATCGAAAGACACTTTGTTCATCTTCAAAAAACTTTATTTTCGTTAGGCAAGTGTTTGTGACCAACCATGTAAGGGAAGACCTTTGAAAACATGAGAGGGCAAATTTTGGGGTACAACAGTTGCCCCTGTTCAATTTTCTTAAACCTGAGGATATAGATTGGCTTTCAAGCCTTTCGTGATCCGAAGGTGGAAGATAATTGAACACTAGAGTGCCCAGAAATTTGCACTCGCATGGTGTAGTATCAGCATTGTGACGTCGGGAATGGGCTTAAAGATGCCATTTGGAGATTGTTGGTAGGAGGATGGGCTTATAGATGCCATATGCAGGAGTGTCGATCGCATAAGAGATTCCTTAGCGAGAACTTGCATACCTGTTGTTGTAGAAGATTCCGCTGGGGAAGTCTAACTTTATTGAGATTTAGGAACCTGCCTGTACTTCAACTGAGAGAATGCTTCAGCTGAGTTTTAAGAACCTGTTCATAATTCAATTGGGGGGAAACATCTTCATCAAGATCTAGGAACTGTCTCATGCCCACCAGGAGTATACCGCTGAGGTTATAGAACTTGTCCACACTATGACGGAGGAGAACATCAAGATATAGGAGCTGACTCGTGCTCAATGGAGTACACCATTGAGGTTATAGTACTTGCCTATACTATGACGTAGGGAAACATCTTCATCAAGATCTAGGATTGTCTCGTGCTCACCGGGAGTATACCGTTGAGGTTATAGAACTCGTCCACACTATGACGTAGGGAAACATCTTCATCAAGATCTAGGAACTGTCTCGTGCTCACCGGGAGTATACCGCTGAGGTTATAGAACTTGTCCACACTATGACGGAGGAGAACATCAAGATCTAGGAACTGACTTGTGCTCAATGGAGTATACCGTTGAGGTTATAGTACTTGTCCACACTATGACGTAGGGAAACATCTTCATCAAGATCTAGGAACTGTCTCGTGCTCACCGGGAGTATACCGTTGAGGTTATAGAACTCGTCCACACTATGACGGAGGAAAACATCAAGATCTAGGAACTGACTCGTGCTCACCGGGAGTATACCATTGAGGTTATAGTACTCGTCCATACTATGATGGAGGAAAACATCAAGATCTAGGAACTGACTCGTGCTCACCGGGAGTATACCGTTGAGGTTATAGTACTCGTCCACACTATGACGTAGGGAAACATCTTCATCAAGATCTAGGAACTGTCTTGTGCTCACTGGGAGTATACCGTTGAGGTTATAGAACTCGTCCATACTATGACAGAGGAAAACATCAAGATCTAGGAACTGACTCGTGCTCACCGGGAGTATACCGTTGAGGTTATAGTACTCGTCCACACTATGACATAGGGAAACACCTTCATCAAGATCTAGGAACTGTCTCGTGCTCACCGGGAGTATACCGTTGAGGTTATAGAACTCATCCACACTATGACAGAGGAAACTGTCGAGATTGAGAACCTTATCTGAAATTCAACCGATGATAATTCAATTGAGATTTAAGAACTGGTCAGATCTTCGACTAAGCTGAGAACTTAACTGCATTTTTCCTGAAAGGTAAAGGTCAGTCATATGCAATGCATGATATGGGTCAAGCAATGTTGTTCTCAAAATAAATGAGATTGTATCCATATGATGTGTACATGCATGTATTATGATGTATGGAAGTGTGGTGTTTTAGCTGGGAAAATAAATCCTGGAGCTACTGGAGAATAGAGTTGAGTTCTTCGTTTCTGCTGGGGATGATGACTGAAGATGGTTGTGAGAATAAACCTGCAGGAGAGAGGAACTCCGTTGGGGAATAAACACGGTGAAGAGATTACTCTGCGGGGAATTACTCTGTGGGGGAGAGATGTTCTGTTGATGATTTTGATGATAATTCCGCTGGGGAATCTGTTGATAAGCTCTGCTGGGGATTTTGATGATGAACTCCGTTAGGGATAGAAAGAACTTCGTTGGGGATGATCTTTCAGTTGCAACTTGCTGAGGATACCCAGCTAGACTCTTGTGAGGATAATCTCTGAATTTGGCTGAGGAGACTTATTTGTGCTTCGCAGGGGACAAGCTTCCAGAGTATACTGGGGAAGATGATTCAACTCCATCGGGGAAGCTTTTTTAGACTGCACTGGGGAAATGACTCCATTGTGGTATCTTGTATTCCGCCGGGGAACATTCTTATATTATGTTGAGGAATATTAAGACTGTCGGGGATGCTCTTACGCTTTCTGGAGAACATCTTTATACTCCGCTGGGGAATATTAAGATCTTCTGGGGATATCAAGCCTTTTCGGGGCTGACGGTAGACTAACACTGCTTGGGGGAGAAAATTGATGATTCGCTCATGGTTTTAAGTCTCAGTGGGGAGAGCTTCCATTACTATTTTGCTTTACGGGGAGTGACGGTATCTTAGTCACGTTCTTCAGCTGAACCTACCTTGGTGCCTTGGTGGACAGAGCAACTAGACAGCTCGGACGATTCTTGTTGCCCCTGTTTCTGATATTACTAGTAATTCATCTTTCGTTTCGCATGTAAGTATTTATGATCAGCAGTTAACGTCAAATGCATATATCAAAAATGAACATTGGAAGTTCTTTGCAAAACAAAACAAATAAAGGAAAAACAATTTGAAATTTGTCTGAAAATGAATTTGTATTGATTTTGACGTTTGCCTGTAAATAGGCATTTTTTGTACAAGAGGCTGACGTCCTAGTAAGAGGGCGCCGCCGAACAAATAAAATTTATACAATTTATGAAAAGAAAACGAAACAACTATGTGAATAATCCTGCTGGGCTCCAACCTTGCTATTGCCTTTATATCTTCAAGCATCTCATCACTTTGCTGCTTAATTGAAGATGAATCTGATTGATTGGTGTCATCCGAGCCTGATAGTTGATACTGGAATCAGGATGCAAGGTGATCCAATGAGACATAGTGTTACGCTTTAATCCCTAACTTTTTCCTGGACCGCCCTTTCGGGTTTTCAGTCCACCGGGATACCCATTTTTGCCCAAGCCGCCTTTTCAGGTTTTCGACTTGCCGGGTGTACAGATTTTTATTTTCATCCCCCTTTTTTTTTTGCCCGAACCCTTTTGGTTCATCGGGAAGCCCTTATTTTTGCCTAGTCCAGTCAACCTAGCGGGCCTTTGATTATGCGTAGTATCTTTTTACTATGTCTGCATTGACGGGGTGAGGAAAGTCGTCACCATCCATGGTGGTTAGAGTCATCGCTCCTCCTGAGAAAATGTTCTTAACCACAAATGGCCCCTCGTAAGTAGGGGTCCATTTGCCTCTGGGATCACCTTGAGGTAGAATAATGCGCTTGATTACCAGGTCCCCAACTTGATACTCTTGTCTTCTAACTTTCTTGTTAAATGCCTTGATCATCCATTTTTGGTATGTCTAACCATGACAAATAGCAGTAAGTCTTTTTTCGTTGATTAGATTCAGTTGATCAAGTCGGGTATGAATCCAGACACCTTCACTCAAACCTGCATCCTTCATGATCCGGAGAGAGGGTATCTGAACTTCAATAGGCAGGACTGCCTCCATGCCATATACCAAGGAATAGGGTGTTGCCCCTGTTGACGTCTGCGCTGAGGTACGGTACCCATGAAGAGAAAATGGTAACATCTCATGCCAGTCTTTGTATGTCACTGTCATCTTCTGCACAATCTTCTTAATGTTCTTACTAGCTGCTTCTACAGCCCCATTCATCTTCGACCGGTAGGGAGAAGAGTTATGATGTTGTATCTTGAATTGCTCGCAGAGCTCAGTGATCATCTTGTTGTTAAGATTGGTACCATTGTCCGTAATGATCCTCTCCGGTACACCGTATCGACAGATCAGGTTGTGCCTAATGAACCGTGCCACGACGTTCTTGGTTACGGTAGCAAAGGAAGCCGCTTCAACCCACTTCGTAAAGTAATCAATCACTACCAGGATGAAACGATGCACGTTGGATGCCGTAGGTCTGATCTCGCCAATCATATCAATGCCCCACATTGCAAAAGGCCAAGGCGTTGTCAAAACATTCAGAGGAACTGGAGGTATGTGCACCTTATCAGCATAGACCTGGCACTTGTGACATTTCCGAGAATGCTAATAACAGTCGGCCTCCATTGTGGACCAGTAATATCTTGCCCGGAGGATTTTCTTTGCCATGGTATGTCCACTGGAATGAGTTCCGAAGGTACCTTCATGCAACTCTATCATGATTCTTTCTGCTTCAATCTTATCCACACAACACAGTAAGGTTGAATCATGGTTACATTTGTAAAGAATGCCATTGCTGATGAAGAACTTTTCCGCGAACCTTCTCAGAAATTTCTTGTCATTAACAGATGCATCCTCGGGGTATTCTTGAGCTTCAAGGTATCTTTTTATTTCGTGATACCAGGGCTTTTCTGTTACTTCTTCAATCTCAAGATCACAATAATGTGCAGGTTCATCCAATTTCCAAATAATGATCTGGGGGGCCTCGTTGTCCCATTTGACTTTGAACATAGAAGACATCGTAGCTAACGCGTCCGCCAACTGATTCTCCTCTCTTGGGAAGTGTTCAAAAGTTATCTCCTCGAAGTGGGGAAGCAACGTCAACACATACTCCTTGTAAGGAATAAGATTTGGGTGTTTCGTATCCCACTCGCCTTTGATCTGACTGATCACGAGAGCGGAATCTCCGAATACACTCAGAAACTTAATCCTTAGGTCAATTGCAGCTCGAAGACCCATAATGCATGCTTCATACTCCACCATGTTATTGGTGCAGTAGAAACATATTCGGGAGGTAAACGGAGTATGAGAGCCTTTAGGAGATATGATCACAGCGCCAATTCCATTACCCAAAGCGTTCGAAGCTCCATCAAAGTACATAGACCATCGGGATCCTTCCTCAGGTCCTTCATCCGGTCCGGGTGTCTCACAATCAGTCAATACCATAATATTCTCGTCCGGAAATTCAAAGTTTATGGACTGGTAATCATCCACTGCCTGATGTGCCAAATGGTCTGCCAATACACTTCCCTTGATTGCTTTTTGAGTCGTGTACTGGATGTCATACTCAGTCAAGATCATCTGCCATCTTGCTATTCTTCTAGACAAGGCAGGCTTTTCGAAGATATACTTGATTGGATCCATCTTTGAAATCAACAGGGTAGTGTGAGTCAACATATACTGTCTCAGCCGGCAAGCATCCCATGCCAAAGCACAACAAGTTTTCTCAAGCAGTGAGTATCGGGTCTCACAGTCGGTAAACTTTTTTCTAAGGTAATAAATAGCATGCTCTTTTTGGCCAGACTCGTCATGCTGCCACAGCACACACCCCATTGAGTTATCGAGCACTGTCAAGTATAAAATCAAAGGTCTCCCTTCAAATGGTGGAATAAGAATAGGTGGCTCCTGGAGGTACTCTTTGATTCTTTCGAAAGCAGCCTGACATTCATCGTTCCAACATACCACTTGATCTTTCTTCAGTAACTTGAAGATTGGCTCATAAGTAGCAGTTAGGTGCGAGATGAATCAGGCAATATAGTTAAGTCGTCCTAGAAAGCCTCTGACCTCCTTCTCTGTCTTAGGAGCTGGCATCTCCTGTATAGCTTTCACTTTGGCAGGGTCCACTTGAATACCTTTTTCGCTCACGATGAAACCTAATAGCTTACCAGATCTCACCCCGAAGGTGCACTTGTTCGGGTTCAATCTCAGCTTGTACAACTTTAGCCTGTCAAATAGCTTTTGTAGATGGTCAAGGTGTTCCTCATCAGTTTGGGACCTTGCAATCATATCGTCGACGTATACTTCAATCTCATGATGGATCATGTCATGAAACAAAGTAACCATGGCACGCTGATACGTTGCCCCAACATTTTTCAACCCAAAAGGCATGACCTTGTAGCAAAAGGTACCCCACTGAGTAACAAAAGTGGTCTTCTCCATGTCTTCGGGAGCCATCTTTATCTGATTATAATTGGAGAAACCGTCCATAAAGGAGAAGACCTTGTGCTGAGCAGTATTGTCAACCAGCACGTCGATGTAAGGTAGAGGTAAGTCATCCTTAGGGATTGCCCTGTTCAAATCCCTGTAGTCAACACACATTCGGACCTTACCATCCTTCTTCGGTACCAGAACCACATTGTCAACCCACTGAGGGTAAGAAGTTACTGCTAGAAAATCGGCGTCAAACTGTTTCATAACTTCGGCCTTGATTTTCTCAGACATCTCTGGACGCATACGGCGAACCTTCTGTTTTACCGGAGGATAGTCTTCCTTGGTAGGAAGGCGATGAACCACAATGTCGGTATCCAACCCAGGCATATCTTCGTAAGACCAGGCAAAGATCTCCACGTAGTCATGCAGAATCTGAATCAACCGCTGTTTCACACCAAGCTTCAGATTTGCACCGATCTTGACTTCCTTTTTGTCTGTCTCAGTACCCAGATTCACTGTTACCACTAGCTCTTCATGTGGCTGAATGGCCCTCTCTTCCTGGAGTAGCAGTCTTGCAAGTTCACCAGTCACTTCTCAATCATCTTCACCTTCGTCTTTGGCTAAGTTGATCAGATTTTCGAAGTCATAACTGGCAGTAGCAGAGTAGTTACCAGTGAGATCCAGAATGGATTGAGACCTGTATATGTGAGTGTGTGTAAAATAGCTGTTTTGCAATATATAATAAAGAAAAACAAAGAGCGCAAGATTTGAAATGCAAAAACGTCCAATGCTTTTATTAATGATATATGAAAATGGCACACAAAAGCCCTCACAAATGAAGCCACGGTGCTCCGGGTAAGACACCGGGCCATAAAGTTTCATAATATTGTCTGTTACAAATTCAAAACAAAAAGCTTTATTACTGAGTAACAAAAGTAACAGGGATGAAATCCTTTGCTGTCCAGTTGCTTGGTCCACCGTTGGTCGTAGGATAGATCCAGCTGTCGAATTCAGACTCCTCCACGTCATCTTCGATGGCATTTACTCCCGAGTTGCTGATGAACACATGAGGTCTTCCAATCCTTGCACTTCGAACAGCCCTTTGAGCTTCCTTCTCAATAACAGCCCGGGCATACTTTAAGGAAGCCATCTTCATAGGAGAATCTTCAATCACAATCTCAGCTGATGCCAATGTCTGAGGAACCTCTTCAAAGTGTTGAAATGGGGTCTCAATGAACTCCCCATCCATCTCTACGTACCGGAACGAGTTGAGGTGGCTGACCATGTACTCCTCCTCCCCTTGAACTATCACAATCTTGCCTCTAACCGGGTACTTCAACTTCTGGTGGAGCATTGAGGTTACGGCTCCAGCTTTGTGGATCCATGGACGACCCAGCAAACAAGAATAGGATGGCCGAATGTCCATCACGTAGAATGTAGAATTGAAGACCTGAGAACCAACTTTAATTGGAATATCAACTTCACCATGCACCATCCTTTTAGACCCATCAAAGGCCCGGACAACAATGTTACTTGGCTTCAGCTCCAACCCTTTGCAATCCAACCTGTCTAGCGCTTTCTTGGGCAAGACGTTCAATGAGGAACCAGTGTCAACCAACACATGTGCAAGAGTAGTGCCCCTGCATTCAATGGAGACATGCAGGGCATCGTCATGGTTCTTCCCTTTAGCAGTCAGATCAGCATCGGAGAAACCCAAACCATTATCAGCAGTTAAATTGGCCACACAATCGGTAAACTGATCAGTTGATGTCTCTTGTGGCACATGGGCCGTCTTCAGGAAGGTAATCAGAGCCTTGGCATGGGCCTCTGAACACAACATCAGTGATAACATAGAAATCTTGGATGGGGTTTGCCCCAGTTGCTCAACTACATTATAATCACTCTTCTTAATAATCTTCATAATCTCTTCCATCTCCTGTTTGGAAGCTTCAACAGTGATGGTCTTCGGTGCCTCCGTCTGGGCAGGCACATCAATGGCGATCTCTTTGCCCCGAGCGTCAGATGACTCGGCGCCAGGGGTAAGGATAGGAACTTGATCAGGAACGGCAGTAGGTACACTTGCAGGCGTAATGACAACAGGTCTTCGGACAGTTGGTGGAGCAATATCAGGTGAGAAAAGTCTACCACTGCGGGTGACTTTAGCAGGCCCAGTAATGTTGTTGACGTAGGTATCAGCATCCAACTCTTGCTTAACTCCAAGAACATAAACATCTACCCCATAGTGCCAAGGGACAGCTTTGTCAGATGTATAGGGGATGGGCCCCGGAACAGTGATGATTATAGGTGCGATCTTCGGAACAGATGTAATTCTAACAGGCGTCCTCGAGGGAGCCTTGGAAGAATTGTCGAAAATGGTAATGATGGCAACTTCTTCAGAATGAACGGATGGAACAGCAGTCTTCTCAAACAGAATCTCTTTACTATCCATCAGGTTTTGGATACCTGACTTCAGGAATGGGCAACCAGTAGGTAAAACAGAACACATATGGCAACCTTCGCCACAACCCGGAAATAAACTGGATAGCAATAGGTTCTTCTTGACAGTCATCAGAGGGGTAACAATATCATCCACAGACACTACAAATAAGTCTTCCTCTACAGCATTTACTCCATGTTTGGGCATGGGAGCAATCACAACATTAGGCCTCTCGTGCGCCTCGAACTCAATCTCCTTTGCATCAATTAAGTCTTGCACCTTGTTCTTCAAAACCCAACAATTGTCCGTATTATGCCCCAGGCTATCAGAGTGAAAAGCACAGCGGGCATTAGGGTTATACCTCAGTGATGTGGTATTTGGACTTTTCGGGGCTTCCTTTAGAATTACCAGATTGGTCTTCAGCAACTGGGGCAGAATCTGAGACAAAGTCATGCTGAGACGAGTAAATTGCCTTCAAGGTCTCTCTCCCTTCTGTTGATTGTTGTGCTGAGGGGCACCAGCAGGTTTTGAAATAACAACCGCATTGACAACTTGGCGGTGTTCAGGTCTATTCTGTCTTCTCGAACTGTAGATAGCACTGGACTCTTTCTTAAACGACTTCTTCTCAGTGCTAGATGAGGCACCCTTCTGTATCTTTCCAGCCTTAATACCAGCTTCAATCCTTTCACCAGTCAAAATAAGATCTGTAAACCCAGCAGAAGAGCTTCCAATCAGATGGTTAAAGAACGGACCTGATAGGGTCCCCAGAAACATGTTAACAAGCTCACGATCAGCCAAAGGTGGTTGCACCCTTCTGGAAAGGTCTCTCCACTTTTGAGCATACTCTTTAAATCCTTCACCCGCTCCTATTGACATACCCTGGAGTTGGGTAAGCGTAGGAGCGAGGTCGGAGTTATACTGATACTGCCTATAGAATGCGGTAGCCAAATCTTCCCAGCCACGGATACTGGCTCCGTCCAACTGATAGAACCACTCAAGCTGAGTCCCTGAGAGACTGTCTTGAAAGAAATGGATCCATAAGTTCTTATCAGCAGTGTAAGGCTGGATCTTCCTCACATATGACCGGAGGTGCAGCTTTAGACAAGAAGCTCCGTCATACTTGGCAAAGGTAGGTGCCTTGAATTTATGTGGAATCACCACCCCAGATGATAGACCCAGATCTCTGAAGTCCAGACCGGGAACCTTCTGTATTTCCATAGCGCTCAAACGGTCTTCCAGCTGTTTGTACTTATCCTCAACATGAGGATACTGTTCTTCATCATAGTCTGTCTCGTTGTCGGAGACCATAGGGCTAGGAGCCCTCCTTTCTTGTGGGCTATCTTTCCCTCCAGATGGGGTGGTCAGATCAACTTCATTCTGCAGCCCGTTTCCAAACCTGCGTCCAGTGTTGAACAGGATGGTCCTATTTTTCTTCTTCTTCTTATTCTTTTCCAACGAAACTTTGAGGTCCTCCTGACCCTTTGCCAGGGTCATGAGGAGTTGCTGAAAGTGTGAATTTTGTGCCTGCAGATCCTTTACTGTTTGCTCCAAATCCATCTTACTGAAAGAAACAGCAGAAAGATAAGGAAACCTGGCGTGAAGACATGTTTATGCATATGATGAATGGTGTGCTATTCATGTAATGCATTCAAGGGTTCAAGAATTCAATTTTTTTGCAGACAAAAAGAACACACGTCATATTAAGAAGAAATTTGTTAGTACATAAGTGCCCCATGGGCGAAATATTACAAAATTCTTAATGTAAAAAGACATTGCGCATCCTTTTTGGAGCGATGTAAGTGTTGAGGGTCTCCTCCTCGTGAAGTCGGCGGGTAAGCTCCAAAACCTTCTTCTCACTAGCATAGAAGCTGGCTTCAAAAGTATCCCGTTCTTCCTTGAGTTGGATCCAACTCTTTTGCATTTCTTCCCATGATGTTGGCATGTTAGGATGTAGGATGGCGTATGGAACCTCTCCTTCCATAACAGGCTCTTTGATCAAGGGGAGAATGTAAGGATATGGCATCATAAGATTCTGGGAGCAGGTTCGTACCCACTTGAGGTAAGGCTCAAGGGGGATGGAATTCTTGTGCCCCAGTGTCTTACTATCCACCTTGTTAGGCATCCTCCAAGCTCTGATGAACCTTTTTCGAAGTCCTTGTGCATCATTGTCGAAGTCAAAAACTAGGTCAGGAATCAGCATGTCATGAGGGCCATCCCTCCGAGCATATCCAAATTGTCTCAAAGCTAGACAGGGGTTGTAGGTAATGCCTCCCCTAATTCCAAGTAATGGAACATTAGGAAATTCTCCATAACTATCAATGATCGTGACATTTTCTCTGGACCGAGAACACCAATGTACATCAGAATGTGTGAGGGTCATCAATCGTTGTGACCATCTTAAACCCTGCTCATTCTTCAAAACTGATTGTGGAAGGTGAGAAATAAACCACCTTGCTAGGAGAGGAGTACAGCACATGAGAACACCTCTTTTCCTCATTGTTCGTGTGTAAAATGAGTGGAGGATGTCCCCAAGCAATGTAGGTATGGGATTCCTGGATATGAAAATCTTGACAGCATTCAGATCTATAAGTTGATCAGGATTTGGGAACAAAACCAACCCATAGATAAGGAGTGCCACAATCTCTTCAAAGGCTTGTAGATTAAGAGAATTCTAGCATTCTTGTGCCTTCTCAAACAGAAACTTTGCCAAGAATCCCTTGACACCACTTCTGGTTTCCCAATGCCCCTTGATGTCGGATGGTTGCAAGCGTAATGCTTGAGCAACATCTTCAGGTTTTGGTTCCTTTTCCGTACCGTTGTAGGGTAGTTAACTAAGAATAGGAATTCTCAGGAGTTGATAAAATTCCTCTAAAGTAGGCACCAATTGATAATCAGGGAATGTGAAACAGTGGTGTAGGGGGTCAAAGAACTGGAAGAGAACTTTCATCATGTCTTCTTCAATGTTGGTGTTGACCAAGCTGAGGAGTCTACCATGTCTTTCACTGAAGAGAGAATTCTCGGGAATCCTGGATGTAAGCTCCTTAAGTTGAGGAGGGATCCTTACAAGGTTGACTTGAATTGTTTTCCTGCGGAGAGACTCCATGTCCTGCAAAACAAGAACAAAGATGAAGATCTAAACCCTTGAAATGGTTAGCGGATGCATATGATGCTTTATGATGTTCATGATGTATGCACAAACACATGTATAATCAAGTCACACAAAAACCCTAGTTTCAGGCTTGCATGAGGTTTCATAGGTAAGTACCCTCTTGAGTTTAGTTGGCTCAAAACCTGTCCTATAAATAGTAACCGGGTTCTAAGGAGCTCAATATCATTGGATTGTTTTCTATGTTCATCGTTTTGGTTTAGCCACTTAACTAGCGACCAAAATATTCCAAGAAAACAATCCTCAATGAGTGTAGTATAGAGTATCTACCAACTTCGGACTGCACGAAAGTCGGTCATCTCACTACCCCTAAAAAAGGCCAAGATGGTCAAGTAAGGTTCTAGTTCATTAGTGCTTAGTGACATCACTCAGCGGCCCCGTATTCTCTTTGATTGACTCAAAGGCTACCGGTACTCACAAATATGTCACACTAATATAGCTATTGATTCAACCGTGTCGGTATACCCCGCACAGTTTCCACAATGTATTGCTATCTATGAATGTTTCCCAAATCCGGGTGGAGGATTTCAAACCCAAACAATAGAACCAAGTGTAAAGCAAACAAAGAAATCAAGGTAAGCAAGTAAAGGTGATCTAAACCCTAAGGTAACCCCACTTTTAAAGAAATCCCCAGCAGAGTCACCAGTTCTGTGATCGGTGGGAATGAGAACTGACTGTTTTGGAATGCTGGTTCGCGTTTGCGTTTGTTTTTGCAAAATGTCGCGGTAAGCAAGAGTCGCCACCGTCTTTTATTTTATCCAACAAGGAAAGGACAAAAGCACAGAAAAATTCCTTTTCGAGATGTTTCTCGGGTTCGAGAGGTAGATTCTAGAAAGGGAAGGTGTTAGCACCCTTTCTATCCGTGGTTATCCACGGGCTCTTAGGTACTTGCTCACTGTGTTTTCAAAAGTTTGCTTTTCTTTGTGTTTGTGGGTTTGAAAAGAGTTTTTGTTTTAAAAGGGGTGTAAGTGCGAAAAGTTTTGTTTTGTTTTTAAAGGAGCAAGTACTTAAGAACCTCTACCTACTCAAAAAGGAATTAAACTGTGCAAATGTCCTTTAGACAGTGCTATCCCACTATTGGGGAGTAGGTAGCACTGTCGTTGGAGCTTTTTGGGTCAATTCGATTAAGGGACGTGTGGTCACTAAAGCAATGTTAGGACGCCTTAGTGGTAACCCTAATGTCTTAGATCATTTTATCTGAGGCAACCGTTTCGAGGCAACTTATGATCTTTGGACAAGAGGGCGACCTCTAAAACATCCTATACTCAATGACCACGTTCGAGGCAACTAAGTGAGGTGTACCCTAAGAGTGGCATGTGCGAGTGTATTGTTTTTCAGTTATATTATCTTTGTATATTTAGGTGTTCTACCATTTGTTTTCAGATCTTGTCATACAATCCTAGTTAGCATACATCTAAGCAGTTAATATATGTGTAGGAATTTAAAGTGCGGGAATTGTAAATCCTACGCTATTACAAGGCTTCGGGGAGGGGGATTATTTACATGTCCAAAATTGGGGGAATAAAACAGTAAAGTGTAAAAGTCTTAGTTAAGCTATCACAAACCAGTAGGCAGTTACAATAAAATAAACGCGCGCGAATCTGAACATAACTTCTAAAAATCCTAAGAATAAAATCTTTTTGTTGTTTTATTTTATTTTGGGAAAATGATCTAAATCTTCTTAATTTTAGTTTTGAGAAAATGTTAAGATAATTAAATGATTAATTAACAAAGTTAATTTAATAGAAAAACTAGCCTAATGTTTTTTGTGGTTTTTCTTTTTAATTGATTTTATGTTGATTAAAAAAAAGAAATAAAATAGTCAAAACAAAGATGAAATCGAAGGAACAGGCAGTAAATCAAGAAAGGTATAATTCTGGAGGCCTGGATCGAAAGAGGTGTGGGTTGTCTTTCGATCCAGTGAAGAGGCTTGATCGAAGGTGCACGAGTGGCTGCACTTTGAGGGTGTTCGATCTGGATATGTCATCCTTCGATCTGGGAACCTTGGATCCAGTTCGAAGCTAAGCTGCTAAGCTTCAAAGCTCTGAACAAGATTCTGAGAAGATATTTCCTGCAAAATGAGACAAATGTCAAAGATCCAGGGGGGACTTTACCCCCCATGATTCGAATCTCCTCCCAATTCGAGTCCTACCTCAATTTGAATCTGCTGAACCTGGGCTTGGGTTTGTTATATCCTGAGATTCGAAGGAGAAACTTAGATCGTGCCCCAGCAATGGCACGATCTAATCTTTGCGCTTCAGCTTACATGCAACATAATCAGTAATAACAAGAATACATATGCAATGTGTATTTAAATGTCATGAAGGTGCAATTTTGGTTTTGTAAACCCTTACCAATTAAAGATGTATGATCTGTGGCTCTGGGTGTGGAGATGTTCGCTGAATGGCTGCTTTGGCTTGGATTACTTATGAAAATGTTGATAACCTTTGGTGGGTTTGTGGGCAGCGTATCTCCAAATCCTCCATGTTTCTCTTTCTCCTTTTTCATTTTTTTTGTAATGTGTCATTGGCCTCGTATTTATAGGAGTGTGGGGGTGCACGAAAATTGCAAGGGATAGCCATTTAACCAGGCCTTTAAAGCCATGAGACAAGAATCATACATATTAAAAGATTTCCTTTTTGAAATATTCATGTCTCTTTGTAATCTTGAATGAACCTGGACACTTTTGATTTTCGAATGCCTTCAGGCCCTGCTCTTCGATTGGTCTTGATTTGCCTCCTTCAAATGGATTTCTTATGTACCCTTCGAATGGGCCTTTTGAATATTCTTCGAATTGACCCTTTGAATGCTTCTTCAAATGGACCTTTACATGTTCTTCGAATGAGTCATTTACATGTTCTTCGAATGAGCCTCTTGCCTGGTGTGTTGGCAAGTTGAGGGGCCTTTTCCTTTGTGAATCGAAACAAACTTGTAGGAGATTCTTGCCTCGTGAGTCGAAGGTAAGCCTGAAGTAGTTAACGCATAGTCGAAGCATTGTGAAATTGACTTGATCGAAGGGGGGTCCAGTGCTCAATCGAAGACTTGCAGACCAAAGCTTGATCGAAGGGTTCCAAACACCTAATCGAAGCTTACTAATCAAAGCCTGATCGAAGAGTGCCAAATGCCCAATCGAAGACTGGTGAGTCAAGCCTGTATCGAAGGATTTTGGATGCCCAATTGAAGACTTTTTCCCAGATGCCAATCGAAAGACACTTTGTTCATCTTCAAAAAACTTTATTTTCGTTAGGCAAGTGTTTGTGACCAACCACGTAAGGGAAGACCTTTGAAAACATGAGACGGCAAATTTTGGGGTACATCACCTATCATTAGATCCGTGCTCATGGGGTCAAGGTATTTTTGTCAAACACAAGAAAGCTCCAGTATTTGTTCAACGCATGTCGAGTTGCGGAATATTTGGGTGTTTTCGGTGAATTTTAAGCAGTGCGAATAGGAAACCTTTTTTAGCTGATTTGAGTTAGGAAATTCATATCTCCCATTTGGAGCATTGTTTCGGAATGATTCTTAAGATTCTGAAACCGTCTCGACATTCTCTTCAACTTTCGTGTTCGGACCAAAAGCTGAATCTCAAAGGAAAGTCTCTGAATACGCCATTCTTATAGAAGTTATACAGAGAAGAAATACAAAGGAAGTGGGTTGAACCGTTATTTTGTATGCGCTAAAAAATTCATAACTTTTGGATGGATTGTCGTATGCATGCGGTTTTGATTGCCAAAATTATGTGGTGGTGTCATCTTGATGTTATTTTTGGAGGCTAAAAGCGGGTTCACAAAGGAAGGACCCGTGAATTTAGAGTTTCTGAAGACATATTGGTGTTGAACCGGAATTCATTTGTATATGTTTGATACGGTAAAATTCATATCTCACTCGATTTTTATCATATTGAGTTAGGTCCGGTGGCGTCAGTTCACAAATTTAGTCTACTACAATTTTTCTTCAAATGCTAAAAGAAAATGGTGACGCAAAGGTTCTCTTTTTTTATCTTCTTCGCGCGTGACAAAACAAAATTCTGCACAGGAAATTATTTTTGCCTGACATAGTGTCAGCAAAACTTCAAAAATTCATAACTTTCGCGTCTTTTATTCGATTGAGCCTATTCTTTCGGAAATGCGTCACAAATTTTATTATCTTTAATTTTCGTGTTGGAACTTTTTAAAGATTCCGTACGGATGATGACGTGGCACTTTTGGTACCTGTCGGGCTTATGTTTTCATAATTCACAAATTCTCATAAACACAAAATTTTCCCCTTAATTCTCTAAGAGATCAAGTCAAAGTTCTACAACTTTTTCATCAAGAACACAACAACAATTTGATCAAGATTTGAAAGTCAAGATCAAGAGAAATTTCTTCTCCAATTGATGATTCGTTCATTAAGATCTCTATATGATAACACCGAATCGCACTATGTTTCTGACTCGAATATCACATGTTTTCCTTAGTTTTATTATTGTTTTTCTAGTATTATGCCCTTGTTTCCTTTGTTTTAAGGTCACATGTCCTTTTAGAGCCTTCAGAGAAGAAACGAGTGAAAACGCCAGAAAAACAGGGTTTTTCCAAGAAAATACACACATGGCGTCCAGCTCCGCGCCGGCTACAGGGAAAACGCTGACATGGCGCACTTTCACCCAGGGGCCAACTGCCACGTTCCCACCATCTCTTAATTTTCACTCCCCGTGCCCGCGGGGAGGGTGGCCGCGCCCACGGCCTTCACAAACCATTTCCCGCTCAGAAGGAGTTGAGGGGCATGCTCGTCTTTACAGAGTTTCAGGATCTTCTATAAATAGCAAGTTCATTTCATTTTCGTTTTCATCCAAACTTAGATGCAAACTTAGATCCAGTCAAGTTACTGCTTAGGCATATATTACTACTTTGTAAAGTGATAATCTTCTCACCTCGGGAAGTTATCACACTTGAGTGTGCGAGTTTGTATTCAAGTTTGGAGCACTTTGGTTGAAGTTTATCATACTATCTTTTACATTTCCACGACTTGTATCAGATTCAAGCCTCCGATTGAAGCAAGGTTCTAATTTAATTGCTTTCATTTATTTTATACTCTTACCATAGTCTACACGTTTTATAGACTCTAAATGCTCTTACCATAGTCTACACGTTTTATAGACTCTAAATGCTCTTACCATAGTTTACACGTTTTATAGACTCTAAATGCTCTTACCATAGTCTACACGTTTTATAGACTCTAAATGCTCTTACCATAGTCTACACGTTTTATAGACTCTAAATGCTCTTACCATAGTCTACATGTTTTATAGACTCTAAATGCTCTTACCATAGTCTACACGTTTTATAGACTTTAAATGCTTACCATGTCTAGCTAAATTTATTAGGGTTAGAATGTAAGGATCGAATCATAACTATGTTCTGCATGCCATGCTAATAGAAATACCTTTGGGATGTTTTAGTTTTTTAATACTGGTTTAAATGTGTTTAAAAGTTTATGGGTAATATCGAAAGCCGTCCATACTTGAGATTAAGCCAGATTAGTTCTTGACCAAACGAAAAGAGCGAAAGCAGTTCGTTTGGTTAAGTAGGATTAATTGATATAATTTTAGAAAACGATTTTGAAACTATTTGCGGACGCGTTTGTGGGATTAAAATCTGATTCATGGTCAAAAGCCAAGGATCTCTTTAAGTTAAGTTTTCCAAATTAAAACACTTTTTCACTAAGTCAAAATAACTTGTTTCTTAAAAATAGGTTTACTTCTTTAACGTGTTAGGCACCCTTTATAAGTGACAATAAAGGAATTTAATTTAAAGAGTAAAATCGGTTCTTAGTATGCGAAAGCTACAAGTTCCTGTTAAACAGTTCTTTGCTATAAATGGAAAATATTGCCCAAAAGTAAATACTATACATGCATGCTAGGACATTGTCTGATCTCGTGATTTACATTCGATCCCGTTTGTTTTATCTCTTTAATTTTATTCTCTTTTATTTCCCTGTACTGAACTTAATCCCTTACTGATCTGCCTTAGATAAACACCTTAACAATAGAGTCGATAAATTGACAATTGGTCTCTGTGGTTCAATAATCTTATATATTACTTCGATAGGCTGTGCACTTGCAGTTATAATTTAGACTATACAGTAAAAGCCCATCACTATACCTAAGCCTCCTCTTCGCTTCTATTGGTGAGTTTTCTTGAATTAAGCACTTTTTAAATAAGTGATTATTTGAAAAGAACTTTTTTTCATCAAGCATGGATTGAATCTAGGTGAAATTTTGAATTGATAATATAGATCTAAGCCTAGAATTGTGATTTGATGCGATCATCATGTGTAAATTCGGAATCGAATAATTGAATTAAGTGCTTCTTTTTAATTAAGTTTGATTCTCAAAAACCAATTCGCTGGTCTCGCTACCGAGAACCCGAATCAACACTTGAAGGAATTTATCCAATTAGACGACACCCTCAAAGCAAATGGTGCCACATCTGAAGCAATACGCATAAGATTGTTTCCATTATCTCTAAGAGGGAAAGCTCACGATTGGTTAGATTCCCTCCCTGCCAATTTGATAACAACTTGGGAGGACCTTAGAAGAGTGTTCCTTTCCAGGTATTTTCCCCCTAGCAAAACCGCTATTCTTAGAAACCTGATCACTAGATTCACCCAAAACCAGGGAGAATCTCTATTTGAAGCTTGGGAAAGATATAAAGACCTTTTAAGATCTTTTCCACACCATGGCCTAGAGCAATGGTTTATCATTCACACCTTCTATAATGGACTCCATTATAATACCAAAATGTCTATCGACACCGCCACAGGTGGTGCGCTGATGAACAAACCTTACCCTGAAGCTTGTGCCCTGATCGAAGATATGGCCCAAAGCCATTACCAATGGGGGGCAGAACGAGCGACAATGGAGAAGAAGAAGACCCAAGGAGGGGTGCATGAGATAAGTAGCCTGAACATGATGCAAGATAAAATAGACGCCATAGCCTTAAGGGTAGATAACATATCCCAAAACCCTGCCACAGTAGCTGCACTCCACTCGGAATGCGAACTCTGTGGAACCCAAGGACATCCAACTTCATATTGTTACCTGTTGAATGAGTCTAGCTCAGAACAAGTCAATTACACCCAAGAAAACCCGTTCTCGAACACCTATAACCCTGGATGGAGGAATCACCTGAATTTTTCCTATAAAAACAACAATCCAATCCAACATCCTAGAACACCCAGACCGCAAGGTTTTCAACCTCAAAAATCAAACCAACCTATGCAAGTTGTGCCACCAAGACCAAATCTTAGGTAAACCCTAGATACTTTTATCGCAACCCGGACTCAGCAAAACAAAGAATTTATGAACCAAAACGCCCATACAAACGAACTAGTAACACAACTAGTAACTAAGTTTAACCAAATAATGACCCATCATAAGATGCTCGAGACTCAGATCTCGCAAGTAGCTCAAACACAAGCCATGCAAACCATACCTAGAGGACAATTCCCTGGACAAACTCAACCTAATCCTAAAGGACAAGTGAATGCTATCACTCTAAGAAGTGGAACCGCTTATGATGGACCGAAACTTCCAACAATGTGTGTACCCGAAAAACCAAAAAAAGATAGCATACCTGAGGACTAAGTAGAGAAACCAGAGGAACCAAGAACCCAACAGAACCAGGTGGAAGAATCGAAAGATAAAACTTATACACCACCTCCACCCTATAAACCTCCAATACCATACCCACAAAGACTTAAACAAACCAAGATAGAAAGCCAATACCAAAAATTCATCAAAGTAATAGAGAAACTCCATGTAGAGATTCCCTTTACCAAAGCGATTACCCAAATACCATCATATGCTAAATTCTTAAAAGACATCATGTCAAACAAACGCAGACTCGACGATCCTAAACCCCTAGAATGTCATTCCATCTCTGAAAATAAACTTGCAAAAAAGGACAAAGATCCTGGAAGTTTTTCTATTCCTTGCATCCTAGGAAATCATATGATCGACAAAGCCTTCTTAGACCTAGGAGCAAGCGTAAGCTTAATGCCTTTGGCAGTCTGCAAGAGGTTAAACTTAGGAGAACTACAACCAACCAAAATGTCTTTACAACTAGCTGATAGATCTGTCAAGTACCCCGCAGGGATATTAGAGGATATACCAGTTAGAATAGGTCAGTTGTATATCCCAACCGATTTCGTGGTAATGGATATTAAAGAAGATGACGAAATCCCGATTCTCTTAGGAAGACCATTCTTGTCAACCGCCGGAGCTATAATCGACGTTAAGAAAGGAAAACTTACCTTCGAAGTAGGAGAAGAAAAGATAGAATTTATCCTCTCTAAATTCCTTATGGCACCTGTGATAGGAGATGCATGTTATGCAATCGACATCATTGATGAATGTGTAAACAAACTTGAGCAAGATGAATCCTTAATTAAACTACCACCAACACCCATTCTAGAGGATGATGGATATAAAGAACCTTACATTGATGACAACCTCTTTAAATGTTTAGCTCTTACACCCGATCATATGTCGTGTCTTAAAAAGCCATCTCTAGAACTCAAAGAACTACCCAAGAATCTAAGATATGAGTTTTTGGACGAAGAGATGAATCGCCCAATTATAATTAACACCACTCTAGGCCAAAATGAAACAAATCAACTCTTAGATACCTTGCGAAGATACCCTTCAGCATTAGGATATAAAATCTCTGACTTGAAAGGGATAAGCCCGTCTGTATGCATGCATCAGATCATGCTAGAAGAAAATTCGAAACCCTCTAGAGAGCATCAGAGAAGAATAAATCCTATTATGAGTGATGTAGTTAACAAAGAAGTTCTTAAGTTACTGGAAGCTGGTATAATATATCAGATATCGGATAGTGAGTGGGTAAGTCCTATACATGTGGTGCCGAAGAAAGGAGGCATCACGGTTGTTGAAAATGATAAGGGAGACAAAGTAGCAAAACGAACAGAAGGAGGATGGCGTATGTGCATCGATTACAGAAAGCTAAATAAGTCGACTAGGAAAGATCATTTCCCACTTCCATTTATAGATCAGATGCTCGAACTTCTAGCTAGGCATTCGTATTTCTGTTATCTAGATGGATATTCCGAATTTTTCCAAATCCCTATTCACCCAGAGGACCAAGAAAAAACTACATTCACCTGTCCTTATGGAACGTTTGCCTATAGGCGGATGCCTTTTGGACTGTGTAATGCACCTGCCACCTTCCAACGTTGTATGATGTCCATTTTCGCGGACTATCTCGACGAAATTATGGAAGTATTCATGGATGATTTTTCTGTATGTGGATTCAATTTCAAAAATTGTCTCTCGAACCTTGAGAAAATCTTAGAAAGATGTGTGGAAGTGAACCTTGTGTTGAATTGGGAAAAGTGTCACTTTATGGTCAACGAAGGAATAGTTTTAGGGCATATCATCTCCGAGAGAGGGATAGAAGTTGACAAAGCCAAAATAGAAGTTATAGAGAACCTCAACCCACCTAAAACCGTTAGGAAAGTACGGAGTTTTCTAGGACATGCTGGATTCTACCGACGCTTTATAAAAGACTTCTCCAAAATAACAAAACCCTTAACTAACCTTCTTATGAAAGATGCTGAATTTGACTTTAATGAGAAGTGTATTGAAGCCTTCAACATTCTAAAACAATCGCTGATTTCAGCTCCTATCATTCAACCCCCTGACTGGGAGCAACCATTTGAAATCATGTGCAATGCTAGTGACTATGCAGTTGGGGCTTTCTTAGGGCAAAGAAAAGACAAGAAATTACATGTCATTTACTATGCCAGTAGAACCCTAGATACCGCCCAACTTAACTACACAACTACAGAGAAGGAATTGCTAGCTGTAGTATTCGCAATCGATAAGTTCCGATCTTATTTAGTAGGAGCTAAGATTGTAGTTTATACTGATCACGCAGCAATCAGATATCTGTTAAATAAAAAAGACGCTAAGCTGAGATTGCTCAGGTGGATTCACTTACTCCAAGAATTTGACTTGGACATTAAGGATAAGAGAGGCACTGAGAATTTAGTAGTCGATCATCTATCTAGGCTAGAACATTTGAAACCAGATCTAATACCAATAGACGATCACTTCACTTACGACGGACTGATAGCTAGGATAAACACAATGAGCGAGGATGACTCTGAAACCTATAAAGAATTTAAACCGGAAAAAGTATCAATGATAAGAAACGTACCTTGGTACGCAGACATTGTGAACTATCTAGCTGCTGACATCATACCCCCAGACTTAAGTTTTCAACAAAAGAAAAAGTTCTTCAATGACATCAAAAGCTTTTATTGGGACGAACCACTCTTGTTCAAAAGAGGAATAGACAACATCTTTAGAAGATGTGTTCCAGAGGAGGAAGTGGAAAGCGTCATCAAACATTGTCATGCCGCGCCTTATGGTGGACACGCAAGCACATCAAAGACATTTGCCAAAATCATTCAAGCAGGCCTTTACTGGCCAACTTTATGGCGAGATGTCCACACTTACATCACCAAGTGTGACCGGTGTCAACACACTGGGAACATTTCAAGGCGTGACGAAATGCCATTAAGAAATATTCAAGAGGTAGAACTCTTTGATGTATGGGGTATAGATTTCATGGGGCCTTTTTCATCATCAATGGGAAATAAATATATTCTTGTGGCAGTTGACTATTGTCCAAGTGGATATAAGCAATAGCGGCTCCCACAAACGACACGAGAGTAGTGATCAAATTGTTCAAGAACATCATATTCCCTAGATTTGGAACACCCCGTCTAGTCATAAGTGATGGAGGATCACACTTTATATCCAAGATATTCAATAAACTTTTAAACAAATATAGAGTCAAACATAGAGTAGCAACACCATATCACCCTCAAACCAGTGGCCAAGTGGAGGTATCGAATAGAGAAATCAAGCAAATCCTAGAAAAAACCGTGTCAATATCCAGAAAGGATTGGTCCGGGAAGCTGAAAGATGCACTTTGGGCCTATAGAACAGCTTACAAAACCCCTATTGGAACTACCCCATATCAATTGGTCTATGGAAAATCCTGCCACTTACCTTTCGAGTTAGAACATAAAGCCTATTGGGCTATAAAATCCTTGAATTTAGACTACCTAAAAGTTGGAGAGAAACGAATTTTGGACATACATAAGTTTGAAGAACTCCGCCTAAATGCTTATGAGAATGCCATCATCTATAAATAAAGAACAAAGATATGGCACGACAAGAAAATTACTAAGAAAGAATTCAATGTAGGCGGTCCTGTTCTTCTGTTTAATTCCAGATTACGACTTTTTCCTGGCAAGCTACGTTCAAGATGGACAGGTCCATTCGAGGTATCAAAAGTGTTAGTATCAGGAGCTGTAGAAATCAAGAATAACTCAAGCGCTCCTTTCGTGGTAAATGGACAACGACTGAAGTTGTATATAGGAGGTGACCTGCCTATTGACTACTCTAGTCAGACTCTGATAGACCCACCAATCCCAACGTGAAAAGTGAGATCTTATCGTCAAGCTAACGACGTTAAACAAAGCGCTACGTGGGAGGCAACCCACGATCTTTTTTCTTTATTTTTAAATTTTAAATTTTAATTTTTCTTTTATGTAATTAAATTTGTAATTTTGGACTGACTCATCTATCTTTTTCAGGACCAAGTGCTCTTATATCACCTTTTTCAGATGGATTTTATTGATGCACTCGATGTCATCTTCAGAGACGACGCTCAGAGGGAGCGATTTGCTACACTGTCTGCTCGACAGATGCTTCCGACTAGATACTCTGATTCTGCTTGCATGGATGCACTAGGCATTGAGGCCAGTATCTGTTATCTGTGCCATCAGGTCAGTTGGGATGCATATGCTGACGAGATCCACGTGACCTACAGGAACCTCACCTTGGAGTTCCTCATCTCACTGGAGTATGAGCCCTATGTTGGCACCAGAGAGGACCGTGGGTGGATTAGTTTTCGCATGTTCGGAGCAGAGTATGCATTTACTTTGAGACAGTTTGGAGATCTGCTTGGATTCGAGACTGCACTTACTGGCATCCCTGAGCTTCCTCTAGGGTATTTCATGAGCAGTGATATAGACAGATTCTGGAGAGCTATTACCGACGGGGGCAGCCTCGACCCATCTGAGCAACTGTCTAAGAGGATTCATAACCTAACTTTCAAGTACTTTGAGATGATTCTTTGTCATACCTTCTTCGGGAGGAGCTATTGCGATCATTTAGTGAATGTAGAGGAGATACTATTTTTATACTGCGTTAGTCAGTCGCGTCCCATTGCGAGTGGAGCTTTATTGATGAAAGTCTAGATATGGCTGCATCATCCTCTAAGGGATACTTGCACGCTGGTGGGAATGTGACGCTGATTGCATCTGCTCTGGGCTTGGATAGCCAGTTACTCCGCCTGACACCATACTGTGGTAGTACACGCATCGACATTGACTTCTGCTTAGACCATAGCCTTATGTGTCGAGCTTCTTTTCATCCATATCAGTACAGGCTCCTTATTAACGATCAGATTGCCTACTATTTCACCCTGCCTGATCCACAGATGACCTGCGTCTCCAACCGGGCAAATTGGAACTACACTTTAGAGGGTTGGGGTGAGACAGTTATAGACATCACTGACCTGCCAAAGCCAGAGTATTCACCAGAGTCAGAGCCAGAGTCATACGACCCGATCACTGAGGATCCGGTTACAGAGAATCCTACTCCAGAGTACACGCCTGCACCTGAGGTTGAGCATACCATTGTTTATACTAATAACTTGACCTTACAGGAGCCCGACATGAGAGCGCAGATGGCAGCCATGAGAGCTGAGATGGCTACACTTTTCCAGGAGGTGTCTGATCTCACCCTACAGGTAGAGCTAGATGGTGCCACATATGCTGGCGAGATCGACGATTTGACACACGAGATTGCTGAGCTCAGATGCCAGGTGGCTGAGCTGCGAGGACGTGACTTTGCTGATATCTGATCATGAGACGTCCACCATTTCTATTATTATTATATTTTTATTTTTCTCAGACTTACTTTTTCTGTTTTTCAGTTCAGTTGCACTTCGTACTCACTTACATTTACATATATATTGTGTGTTTATTTTATTTTCTCTTAACTTGTTTTATTTTATTTTTCAAAAATTAGAAAATAAAATGTATGTGTATGATATACACATATATTTTACAAAAAAAAATATATTTTCACCTTAAAACGCTAGGTACACCCTAAGTGACAAGAGCAAGCCACCATTTTTGAAGCCCAATTTCCCAAAGAACAAAATCCGGCCCAACTAGAAATTCAACAGGCCGCGCCCGCGGAAGGAGGGACCGCGCCCGCGGACCTCCAACGGTAATAAACGGCTACTTTTCGGAAAACTCACCATTTACTCCATTTTTTCCTATTTAAACCCCATTTTCTTCCTCATTTTTACCCACATTTTCATACCTTACCTTCCATAATTCTCCACTTCAACTAATTCTCTATTATATTTCTTTTCCCACTACAAACCTTCCAAATCTATAAAAATCACTATTTTCTTCCTCCACTATACTATTTTTATTTCTCCAAATCGTTCAAAACAATCAAAATAGACTTCAATGGGTATGTTCTTCGAAGCGGCAAACCGGGATCCACACAAAGGAAGCTGCTCGAAAAGCTACAGTCTACGGCAATTTACTTAACCAGGTATATTGACGAAGACTGTCTCTACACTTTAGGTATTTATCATAGTGTTTTTCATTTATTAGATAAAATAGGCATGCATAATATTTTCTCTGCAAAAGAACCTACCTACCCAAGGTTGACATATGAGTTTTTAAGTTCACTTATTTATAATGTCACACCTAACACTGCTAGTACCGTAGGTGGGGTACAATTTAGAATGTTTAACCGTGAATATAGTTACTCCACCGACGGTTTAGCTGAGTTGTTAGGGATGCCTTTTGTGGAAGGTGCTATTTGTGAAGCACCCTTGGATACAGAATGGACAACCGCTAGCTATGCTTTATGGCAAAAACTTACAAACCAAGAAGCAAATTCTTTTGATGGCCTGCTAGCCTCGAGTGTCCATAATCCGGCAATCCGTGTCTTTCGATACCTTTTAGCATCCACCATCTTTGCTCGGGAAAACCCGAACAAGGTGAATGCTAAAGAGTTAATTATTATGCAAGCATGCCTCACCGACACCAAAATTAACCCGGTGCCCTTTATGATTGCTCACATGAGCCATGTCCGAAAAAAGGGGGCACCGATTTCTTTTGGTGGCCTGGTTACTACTATCGCTCGTGCCCTTGGCTTGGCCACCGAGCTTTCTACTTTAGAGCCACTTCCTCCTCGTACTGCAGGCCTGAAATTTTTGAAAGATATGCGCCTCTGCAAAGCGAGAAGGGAAGGTGGCTATTACCTTATGATTGGTAATGCTGATGTACCAAGTGTTGTCCTTCCTTGTACTCGTCGCATTGACGTTAGATTGGAGCGTAACTGGACCTATGATTTAAGCGCTCCCACTTTCACTGGTCCGTTACCTCCAAATGTTCCTTTAGAGGATGGGAACAACACTAATGACGAGTATGACTTTCAAACAGAGTCACCTCCTCGATTTACACTATCACACACTGCACCATCTTCTTCTAACCCTCCTGCAGGTACCGTCCCGAGCTTCCATGTCACTGAGGACATGTGGAGAGAGCATATGGCTAGATAGGAGAGGCGCGATGCCCTCCTTTCTACGATCCAGCAACAGGTTGCCGACAAGATGGCTTTCATGCAGGCGTCTCAAATTCAAAATGCCCATTCTCTGACTACCATCATGGAAAGTCAATTGGCTTTCCAAAACCAGCAGCACCGTCAACAGACTAGCTTCGCTACTCACTTCCAATTAATGGAGGCCACACAAACTGCAAATGCTGCTCTCACTGAGCGCATGGCACGGTTTAGCCTCGATAGAGATCGCCGCCGTCGTAGTCGTAGCCGCCGTTCCGGACATTCACCTCAGGATGGTGAGGGTACTAGTGGACCTTACTAGTTTTACTAGGTATCTCCTACCTAGACTTGTTTTGGAACATTGGGGACAATGTCCAATTCAAGTGCGGGAGGAGCATTTTATCGCTTTTATTTCCTTTCCGTTATTTCCCTTTTCAGTACTTTATTTTTCAGTATCTTTTAGTTATTTCCCTTTTAGTAGTTTAGCCGTTAAATAAAATACATGTGATTGACGAGTCATTTTGCGCAGTGTATCCTTAAGTTCTCCACCACTTCCTAGCCTTGAGAAAATTTTTTGCTAAAAATGAATACAACATGTTTTTAGTTTTTTGAGCCATAAGTAAAGTTTTTAGGTTTAGGATAGAGTGTGATTAGTCTTAGGTACCCTTTTTGAAAAATCAACATCATCTTTTACACCATAGACCTTGTAAATATTATAGTTAATTTCGTCTTCTCCCCATGCTATGATTTTAATTTTACAAAATGGGCCTTAAGTAGTTTATTCTCGTAGTCGGCTCCGGCCTAAGCATGCGATACGTGTAGGATCGATGAAAATACGTGAATGATCTTTTTGCCTTAAATATATATATAAATATATATATATATATATATATATATATATATATATATATATATATATATATATATATATATATATATATATATATATATATATATATATATATATATATATATATAAGCAAAAATGTATGGTTACGACCATGAATTGGGTGATCCTCACACGATCATTTAATTCCACTGGTCGCGAACATCCACAAAAAATAAATAGTGAAAAATAATAATAAAAGGCATTACCCATTATGGCTGGTTCAGAGGTATCCGGTGCTGAACTCGGTAGGGCAGATTACGATCTGATCCCCCACAGCTATAATTGCGTAATAACGGGATTACACTAATTCTTGTACCAGAATCCCATTGCAAAGATCAGAATCACTAACCGGTCACTACACTATGAGTATGTACAGATAACGGGCTTAATGTGATTACACCTGAATGAAAAGGACCTTACCTAGAAGAGAAGTCTTAGCATAGTTGGAGTAATAGGAGTTGACTTGTGTAGGAATAAGGTTTATGTCTGTATTCTGCGGTAAAGTGTCACTTCGATGTTCTTAGTTCAAATAGTTGGTACCTGTCGAACACACTCTCACTTGAACCTTACTGCTTTAGCTCGATAACTAGAAAAAACACTTGTATCCCTTAGACTACTTCTCAGAGTTTTGCTTGAGGACAAGCAAAGGTTTAAGTGTGGGAGAATTTGATAACACCGAATCGCATTATGTTTCTGACTCGAATATCACATGTTTTCCTTAGTTTTATTATTGTTTTTCTAGTATTATGCCCTTGTTTCCTTTGTTTTCAGGTCACATGTCCTTTAAGAGCCTTCAGAGAATAAACGAGCAAAAACGCCAGAAAAATAGGGTTTTTCCAAGAAATTACACACATGGCGTCCAGCTCCGCGCCAGCTACAGGGAACACGCTGACATGGCGCACTTTCACCCAGGGCCCAACTTCCACGTTCCCACGATCTCTCCATTTTCACTCACCGCGCCCGCGGGGAGGGTGGCCGCGCCCGCGGCCTTCACAAACCATTTCCCGCTCAGAAGGAGTTGAGGGGCATGCTTGTCTTTACAGAGTTTCAGGATCTTCTATAAATAGCAAGTTCATTTCATTTCCGTTTTCATCCAAACTTAGATGCAAACTTAGATCCAGTCAAGTTACTGCTTAGGAATATATTACTACTTTGTAAAGTGATAATCTTCTCACATTGGGAAGTTATCACACTTGAGTGTGCGAGTTTGTATTCAAGTTTGGAGCACTTTGGTTGAAGTTTATCATACTATCTTTTACATTTCCACGACTTGTATCAGATTCAAGCCTCTGATTGGAGCAAGGTTCTAATTTAAGTGCTTTCATTTATTTTATGCTCTTACCATAGTCTACACGTTTTATAGACTCTAAATGCTTTTACCATAGTCTACACATTTTATAGACTCTAAATGATCTTACCATAGTCTACACGTTTTATAGACTCTAAATGCTCTTACCATAGTCTACACGTTTTATAGACTCTAAATGCTCTTACCATAGTCTACATGTTTTATAGACTCTAAATGCTCTTACCATAGTCTACACGTTTTATAGACTTTAAATGCTTACCATGTCTAGCTAAATTTATTAGGGTTAGAATGTAAGGATCGAATCATAACTATGTTCTGCATGCCATGCTAATAGAAATACCTTTGGGATGTTTTAGTTTTTTAATACTGGTTTAAATGTGTTTAAAAGTTTATGGGTAAGATCGAAAGCCGTCCATACTTGAGATTAAGCCAGATTAGTTCTTGACCAAACGAAAAGAGCGAAAGTAGTTCATTTGGTTAAGTAGGATTACTTGATATAATTTTAGAAAACGATTTTGAAACTATTTGCGGACGCGTTTGTGGGATAAAATCTGATTCTTGGTCAAAAGCCAAGGATCTCTTTAAGTTAAGTTTTCCAAATTAAAACACTTTTTCACTAAGTCAAAATAACTTGTTTCTTAAAAATAAGTTTACTTCTTTAACGTGTTAGGCACCCTTTATAAGTGACAATAAAGGAATTTAATTTAAAGAGTAAACTCGGTTCTTAGCATGCGAAAGCTACAAGTTCCTGTTAAACTGTTCTTTGCTATAAATGGAAAATATTGCCCAAAAGTAAATACTATACATGCATGCTAGGACACTGTCTGATCTCGTGATTTACATTCGATCCCGTTTGTTTTATCTCTTTAATTTTATTCGCTTTTATTTCCCTGTACTTAACTCAATCCCTTATTGATCTGCCTTAGATAAACACCTTAACAATAGAGTCGATAGATTGACAATTGGTCTCTGTGGTTCGATAATCTTATATATTACTTCGATAGGTTGTGCACTTGCAGTTATAATTTAGACTATACAGTAAAAGCCCATCACTATACCTAAGCCTCCTCTTTGCTTTTATTGGTGAGTTTTCTTGAATTAAGCACTTTTTAAATAAGTGATTATTTGAAAAGAACTTTTTTTCATCAAGCATGGATTGAATCTAGGTGAAATTTTGAATTGATAATATAGATCTAAGCCTAGAATTGTGATTTGATGCAATCATCATGTGTAAATTCGGAGTCGAATAATTGAATTAAGTGCTTCTTTTTAATTAAGTTTGATTCTCAAAAAAGTGCTTAATTGATGAAATAAATTGATGATGTTGCATGAGGTTTAATTGTTGATCTTAATCAAGCATGTGGAGTTTGAATTTAGACATTGAATTATGCAAAATCATGTATTGAATGTATGGAGATTTAGTGTTTGATCAATTAACTAAGTCATGAGCCAAAACCTCAAAAAGTTGGAAAAAAACTACTTTCTGCCTGCGGGTAACCGGTTACCACCCTTTCCAATAACTGAATTTCAAAATATTTACACGCGGTAACCGGTTACCCAATTATGGTAACCGGTTACCTCAAAACAGTAGCGTTTTCCTTAACTTTTTGAGTTATGGTAACCGGTTACCCTATTATGGTAACCGGTTTCCCAGACAGAAACAACAATTTTTGCTTTGTTTTCATGCATGTTTGCACATCTTGCCTTGTTCATTCTAATTATTTTTGTCAATGTTTTGCAAGGTATATTGTTAGGCCTTCAACCTTTAATTAGCACATGATTATTGGTTGAAAGGCACATTATGCGATCACTTAGTTAAAATTTGTGTATAATGCGCAAGGAGATTTTGTTCTTGTATAAATCTTGTTTTGTGCAGGTACTCTGGCATTACACGGATGTGCCTACAACATATTCCACCGTGTGATTGTTATATGCGTACATTGTATGAATTGTATGAATTGCATTCCACCTTATGTTTTGTGCATGTGTATTTTGATATTAGGATGAGTCTGCTGCACATTTTGATCTTGATTTGTTGATGCTTTGATTCTTATGCTGATGGTATTTTCTTTATTGGTGATAGCAGCTCACGAAGTTTTTCGGGTTTCTTTGTTATTGCTTAGCATCTACGGATTATTATTCGTTTGGTATATTTCCATTATATTTTCCTTTCTGCATCTTATTGCTTTCTAGCGATCTGTCAAGTATGGATTTTACTGCTTCCCTTGCCATGAGAAGAAGGAATAGAGATGTATGATGGGGATCTCCATTACTGATCATGTCAGGAATCCCTCAGGTTTATTTAAAGACCCGTTTAGGGCAATTCCGTATTATGTGCATTTGTGTGCTACTTGTGTTTGTTTAAAATCCTACCTTTGAAGTAGGTATTCTACAGGTGTGTTTACCTTTGTACTCATATATTCCCCCACCCCAATAAGTCCTCAAAAGGATGAGAGCAGAAAAGGTTTGCAATCGACCCCCGCATTTCGTCCGTGTCATCCTTAGCTCACGTTGTACGTCGATTCTTTGGATTCATGCAGATCATGTGTATCGAGTCAGTCAAGTGGAAAAGGGTTTCACAATCAAACCCCCACACCTTGTCAGGAGTTCGCAATGGCCATTGCTGACACTTTGCTACCCGCTTGTTTGCTTCGGGTTATTCACTCCCCTTAGCTAAAGTAATGCTTTTATTTTTTTTATTTCATCTCAGTCTCCTGCTTGTTTTCTTAGGGTGATCCGCTCCCCTTAGCTAAATCATTTTCTTTTCATACCCCCATCCCCTGAGTCAGTTTACCCCGATTGTGTGGTTTTGCTAAAGCACTTGTTTGATATTCCATGCTCCCTTAGGATTTCTCATGTAGGACTAGTCTTCAAGCTAGATATTAGGATATCTATCCATGCATATTCACTTAGGTAGATATTTCCCTTTCTTCTTTGGCGTAGGTCCATCGTTGTATAGTTACACTAGGGCTAGAGATTATGATAGTCCCCCTTAGTTGTTTTCTCTTCTTTGCATATTGCATCTTAAGACAAAAACTCATTTTATTGGCAAATCATAAAACATCTCTAATGAACTTAAATCCTTCTTCAAGGTAAAAAATATAAACCAATCTTAACCGTTTGTGTGCCTTTTGTCCTTGTTTTAAACATTGTTAAGTTGCCATTTTACCATCTTTACCATGATATTTTGCTATCTTTCTATTGATGTTTCGCCATCACTTATGTTTGTTATCCTACTTTAATTTTCAATATCATTGTTAGGTGTGATGTTTTATCATCTAAATTGATGTTTTGCCATCCTTACCTTGATATTTTGCTATCTTTGTGTCGATGTTTCGCCATCGCTTATGTTTGTTATCCTACTTTGATTTTCAATATCATTGTTAGGTATGGTGTTTTATCATCTAAATTGGTGTTTTGCCATCCTTACCATGATATTTTGCTATCTTTGTATCGATGTTTCGCCATTGCTTATGTTTGTTATCCTACTTTAATTTTCAATATCATTGTTAGGTGTGATGTTTTGCCATCAATGTTGAAGTTTTGTCATCACTGTTGATGTTTTGCCATCATTGTTATTATCTTGTCATTATTGTTGATGTTTTTCATCATATCTGATGTTTTGCCATCTTGATTATTTCTTTTGTCTTTTTAACTAAAAAAACAAACCACCAAAACAAGTGAGCCAAATTACGGCTGCTCTGATTCCTTAAAAGGGATACGTAGGTGGAGGCTTTTGTGGGTCCTAATCGACCATATCTTTGTAAAAATCTCTTTATTTTCCCCACACTTTCTTTTCCTTTTCTTTTGCATGCATTCCCTCTTTCTTTTTACTTTAAACCTTATACATAGACTTTGACCACATCCATTATATTAGAATAATAAGAGTGGATACCATAGAGTACTATGGGCGTGTGGGGTGCTAATACCTTCCCATCGTGTAACAAAATCCCCTACCCGATCTCTCGGTCACAAGACCATGATTTCTCCCTTCTAAGGTTTACTCGATGTTTACCTTTCCTTTTCGGCGGGATAAAAAATGTTCGAGGGCGACTTCATTGATTTCATCTTGATGATTTATTCAGCCGGTTGTTTCACTATGACTCGGAAAGACAAAGAATCATTCAAAGAATTCACTCAACATTGGTATGAAGTTGCTGCTCAGGTTATGCCTCCAATGGAAGAAAAACAGATGACTAAAGTTTTCTTGAAAACTCCCGGGTTATTTTACTATGAGAAGATAGTTGTCAGTGCACCTACTGACTTACTGATATGGTTGGTATAAGTGTCCGTTTAGAAGAAGCCGTCACAGAAGGACGTTTATCGAAGGATGAAGGTTCTAGTGGCACCAAAAGCATGCATATGGGTTCTCTAAAAATAAAGAGGGGGAAACTAATGCCATTATTCAAGGAAAGGGAAGTAGACGCCAGAGAAAGCACCATCAGCACCAACATCATGTTGTTGTAGTAATTCCAATTGTGAGTGTGACTCTGACTTTTGTTGCTTACCAGTTTCAGGGAACTCAATAACAAGCCAACCAAGGGCAAAATCCAAGAAGGGAAGCTTTTGATGCTATTCCAATGAGCTATACTGATTTGTTTCCTGCGCTGATCCAGAAGAACCTATTTCTGACTAGGTCTCCTCCTGCCATACTTGGAAAGTTTCCATGGTATTATAAAGTCGATCATAAATGTTCCTTTAATCAGGGAGCCCCTGGGCATAATATTGAAATTTTTTACCTATTGAAAGCCGAAGTTCAAAAGCTAGTGAGATCTGGTATCCTATCTTTCAAGGATATAGGTCCTAATATGCAAGCCAATCCTTTACCTAAGCATGGAGGTGGGAATGCAGTAAACATGATTTTTGGTTGTCCCGGAGACTTCTGAATTTTTGATATAAACCTAGTGAGAGGTAATTTGGTGTAGATGCATGTTGATCTCCATGAGTTCAATTATTATACATGTTGTACCCCAAAACTTGCCCTCTCATGTTTTCCAAGATTTTTTCTTATATGGGTGGGCACAAGAACTTGATTAAAGAAAAATAAATTTTTTGAAGATGAACAAGGTGTCTTTCGATTGGCATCTTGGCAGGCTTCGATTGGGTATCTAGATCCTTCAAACAAGCTTGGTCTCAAAGTCTTTGATTAGGCATTTGGAACTCTTCGCTGCAGGTCTGATTCACAAGCTTCAAATGGGTGTTGGGTCCCTCTTCGATCACGTTCAAATCACAAGGCTTCGACTGTGTATTGGTTACTTCAGGATTTCATTCGATTCACAAGGCTAAAGGCCTCTTCAAGTTCCCTTCGATTCACTTGGCCAAAGGCCTCTTCATGCTTGCCTTGGATTTTCTAAGTCAAAAGCTTCCCCCAACTGGCCTTCGATCCACAAGGCAGAGGCTTCCTCTGTACTTGCCTTCAATGCGCAAGGCAAAGACTTCCTCTGTGTTTGCCTTCAATGCACAAGACAAGAACTTCCTCTGTGCTTGCTTTCAATGCATAGGGCCAAGACCCCTCAACATAGTTTCTGCACTATGACACACAATATGACCCCTTTGAAAAAGCACTCCAAAGGTCCATTCGAAGGACACACATTGAGCCATTCAAAGGAGACATATAGTTATTGGATACAAGCTTATCTTATGATGGGTCCTGGTCCTACATGTGGCCAGGACCAGGCCTTTTGTGCATTAGCATTTGAAGGTGGTGAAAAAAGAGGTTTTCTATGGGCCAGATTGAAGTTTTCGTTTGAGTTGTTTAAATCAAGCAGCTAGGGCAAGTAGACTCAATCGAAGAGGCTTTGATGAAGGAAAATCTAAACAAATTCGAATCCAGAGTCATCAAAAAGGAAAAATGTTCTGACGAAGAGAATTCTGGGCAATTCGAATCAATGCAGCAGTTGGCTTAATCAAAGAAGCTCTGATAAGGGAAATCTCTGAAGTCAGAGTCATCAAAAATCTGAGCAAATCAAATCAATGCAGAAGTTAACTTAATCTAGAAACTCTGATAAGGGAAAACTCTGAGCAATTTGAATTGACGTGGATGGACTCCATCGAAGGAGGCAATCAGAGCCATTCGAAGGAATCAGAGCCATTTTAAGGAGGGAATCAGAGCCATTCGAAGGAGGAAATCAGAGCTATTCAAAGGAGGCAATCAAAGCCATTCGAAGGAGGCAATCAGAGCCATTCGAAGTAGGCAATCAGAGTCATTCAAAGGAGAGAATTTGAAAGTCATTTGTGTCCATATTCATTCAAATTCAAAAGGAGACAAGAATTCCACATCTTTGGCAAAGTTTCAAAATGATATTCATTGCCTTTAAAACACCAACTTAATGGTTGTTTATTCCTTTGTCATCGTGTCCCCTCCATCCCCTCTATATAAGAAGCACACTGGCAAGCTTCAAAAAAAAGGACGAAAAAAAAGGAGGAGACCACATACATACGCACACGCTGCCTCATAAGATCATACCAAACTTGCCTTTTTCCTTTCGAATCCAAGAGCATCCGGCAGCTCTAGTCCCCCACACAAGTTCCAGTTTCAAGCAAGGTAATTCTCCTTGACCTTGCATCTTTTGTTTCAGCATGACATGTAAATAGCCTTTACTTATTTTCGTTTCAGCATAATGTAGATAGCCTCTTAATTATGTTCTTTGTTTCTGCCCTTTTGGTTTGTTTGCTTTTCTTGTTGGAACTAACCTGTACAGATTCAAACAAAAGATAAAAAGAGTGTGAATGAAGGATATGCACTCATGCTGCTCCACAGGTCCATGTTACTTCATATTCTCAATCGAAATAAATAGAGAAGGTGTAAATCGAAGGTTGGCCATACCACTCCCTAGCTCAATCGAAATAGGCAGGAAAAGGTGTAAATCAAAGCTTGCTCACGTCAGCTCTTAAGCCCAATCTAAAGAAGGCCAAAGGAGGGTGAATCAAAGGAGTCCTTCCTCTGGATCTAAAAAAAAGGCCTTTATATCATTTCCTTTTTTTTTGGTTTTTACTTATTTCTTTTATTTTCTTGCCTCATGCTTTATTAACATTAAAACCTGTTAGAACAAAGTTTGAATCTACTACCCTATGTTTAAGTTTTGATGATAACAAAGTGAAAAGATATATTATTTATATGATTCATGTATGAACTATTTGCTGCCTAAATTAGTACGTTCTAATTTGCAGATACTCTGATAGGTATAAGCAAGATCACACCTAATCAGCATCAGAAATTTGGTTCCTGACATCAGCATCAGAAGTTGCCATATCAGGATATCAGAATCAGAAGATTAACTCTCGTGTATGCTGAAGTCTGATGAACAGAACTGCGCTCAACACTCTGATAAAGAAAACAACAGTTCATCAGCAGTTAAGCAGAGTCAGAATGAGCCAAGCCAGAACATGCATTAAGTAAGCAACGGTACTGTGCATTGAAAGCAAATTAATACCAACGGCATCATTCCAGACAAGATCTGCTCGATAAGGAAAGTTTGTTATTAGCATTGAATCAAGAATATTGCTCCAACGTTCATAATCTCAGTGCTATATAAACAAGACTATGAAGATTGAATTGGCTAATGCTCTCCAAATCTTTACACGCCTAAAAGCTGATCATAATCTTCCTTCTCTCAGTTTGCTAAACACTACACATCTTCTTACTCAATCTTTGTTTTAGCAATTCTGTTTCTAAGCTTAAAGTTGTGTATACATCACAGTTGTGATACAGTTTTGTAGAAAACATTCACACACTTAGATTTATCTTCTTTGTAAGAAAGTGTTTCCTTGACAAACCGGGTTGTGGTTTGCATCAAGAAGGCTTTAGCAGTTGTTAAAGCAGATTGTAATATTCAGTTGAATATAGTGGATTAAGACCTCGTTGGAGAGAGGCGAAATCACCTTGACGGGTGGACTGGAGTAGTTTGAGATCAAACGAACCAGGATAAAAATATCTTGTTCATTGCATTGTTTTTCAGTTTTACAATTCAACCCCCCCTTCTTGTGTTTTTCACTACTTCAATTGGCATCAGAGCGCCTGGTTCTGAGCTAAAACACTTAATCGTGTCAGTACAAGATCCAGCGTCAGAAAAACACAATGGCAGGAAACTTTTCTCACACCAGCAATGACAACCATGAGGACAGAGACAGATTCAGCGGCAAACCTCCAGTCTTTGATGGAGAAAACTTTGATTACTGGAAAGACAGAATTGAAAGCTTCTTTCTGGCACATGATGCTGATCTGTGGGATATGGTGACAGATGGATACACGCACCCTGTGAATGCAAGCGGTCAGAAGATTGATAGAAAAACAATGTCTGACCAACAAAAGCGTGACTTCAAGAATCACCACAAGGCCAGAACCATCCTCCTCAGCGCCATCTCCTATACTGAATATGAAAAGATTTCCAACAGAGACACAGCAAAGAACATTTTTTACTCACTCAGAATGACGCATGAGGGCAACGTTCAGGTCAAAGAAACTAAAGCTCTGGCGCTCACTCAGAAGTATGAGGCGTTCAAAATGGAAGAATCTGAATCCATTGAAACAATGTTCTCAAGATTCCAGATTCTGGTAGCTGGTCTCAAGGTTCTGGACAAAGGATACTCTACTGCTGACCATGTCAAGAAAATCATCAGAAGTTTACCTAAGCAGTGGAGACCAATGGTTACAGCTCTGAAGCTAGCTAAAGATCTCAACAAAATCACTCTGGAGGAACTTATCAGCTCCCTCAGAAGTCATGAGATAGAGCTAGAAGCTGACGAGCCTCAGAAGCAAGGTAAGCCTTTAGCATTAAAATCTAACAAAAAATTTGAGTCTAAAGTTTTGCAGGCAGTTGAAGAAACATCTGATGGATCCTCATCAGAAGAAGACGAACTCTCCCTCCTCTCCAGAAGAGTAAATCAACTGTGGAAGCAAAGACAAAGGAAGTTCAGGAATCCCAGAAGATCTGATCAGAACGAGTTTTCTTCCAGATAAAGAAGGACAGATTCTTCCTCTGGATACAGAAGATCTGAAGGCTCCTCTAGTAGCAAAAGCCAAACACCAAGGACATCATCTGCTATGAGTGCAATGAGCAAGGACACTACAAGAGTGACTGCCCAAAGCTTCAGAGGGAAAAGCCCAAAAAGAAGTTTGGAAGAGAGAAGAAGAAAAGTCTCATGGCTACATGGGATGACTCTGACTCGTCTGAAGCTGACTCAGAATCAGATGATGAGAGGGCAAACATAGCTCTCATGGCTAACATCTCAGAAGATAGTGAAGCTTCTGAATCAGACGCAGAATCAGATACTGAAGAGGTATTTCCTAACTTTGCTGTTAATTTTACCAAGGCTGAACTTGCTGAAAGCCTTAATGAGATTCTGGAATGGTATCAGCAAATTAGAGTTAAATTCAGAGACCTGAAAAGGAATCTTGAATCTGACTCTAATAAGACTGAGAGTCTCAAATTGGAGAATTCTGAGCTGAGAAATAAGATTTCAAAATTAGAAAACACTTTACAAAACTCTCAGAAGGAACCAATTTCTGAAACTCCCAGTAATGCTGATGAGATCATCAAGGAGTATGATCACAGTTTCTAGAAGTTCCTGGCTAAAAGCATAGATAGAAGCAAAATGGCTTCAATGATCTATGGAGTTAGCAGAAACGGCAGGAAAGGAATAGGATACCAAGGTAAGGTTCCTACACCAAAGAATGTCATGGACTTAACCATTAAACACACTCCTCTGAATTCACATTTTGTGTATGGTCACACACATGATATTAAATACACTAGCAGTAAGCACTCTGTGAAACCAAAATTCAACCAGAGTTTTGGTAAAACTAACAAATCAGGACCCAAGAAAATCTGGGTACCTAAGGATAAAATAATACATGTTGCAGATATCTTTAGCAGCAAGTCAGAAACACCAGTCATGGTACCTGGACTCTGGCTGCTCGCGACACATGACGGGAAGAAGGCATATGTTCCAAAGCCTGGAACTTAAGCCTGGAGGCCACGTTGGTTTTGGAGGCAATCAGAGGGGAAAGATAATTGGCTCTGGAACTGTAGGTAATGGAAATCTTCCCTCTATTAATAATGTTCTGCTAGTAGATGGATTGATGCATAATCTGTTATCCATAAGTCAATTAAGTGATAACGGTTATGATATAATCTTTAATCAAAAATCATGTAAAGTTGTTAGTCAGAAAGATGGGACTATCTTGTTTAATGGTAAGAGGAAAAACAACATTTACAAAATCAAACTTTCTGAACTAAAGAGTCAGAATGTAAAGTGCCTTCTGTCTGTTAACAACGAGCAGTGGATCTGGCACAGAAGATTGGGGCATGTTAGTATGAGAAGAATATCTCAGATTAACAAACTCAATCTGGTCAGAGGACTTCCTAATTTGAAGTTCAATTCAGATGCTCTGTGTGAAGCATGTCAGAAAGGCAAGTTTGCAAAACCTTCTTTTAAATCTAAAAATGTTGTTTCTACCTCTAAGCCATTAAAACTTCTGCACATTGACTTATTTGGACCAGTTAAAACTGCTTCAGTCAGTGGCAAGAAGTATGGGTTAGTAATCGTAGATGACTATAGCAGATGGATATGGGTAAAGTTCTTAAGACACAAGGACGAGTCACACTCTGTGTTTGTTACCTTCTGTAACCAAGTTCAGAATGAAAAGGATCTTAGAATCGTTAAAGTCATAAGTGATCATGGTGGAGAATTTGAAAACAAAGATTTTGAGTCATTCTTTAATGACAGAGGCATTCTGCATGATTTCTCTTGTCCTAGAACTCCCCAACAAAATGGAGTTGTAGAACGAAAGAACAGAACATTGCAAGAAATGGCCAGAACCATGATCAATGAGACAAACGTTGCTAAGATCTTCTGGGCAGAGGCAATAAACACAGCGTGCTACATTCAGAATAGAATCTCAATAAGACCTATTCTGGAAAAGACTCCATATGAATTGTGGAAGAACAGAAAGCCTAACATTTCATATTTTCATCCATTTGGATGTACCTGTTTTATGTTAAATACAAAGAATTATTTGAACAAGTTTGACTCTAAAGCACAGAAGTGTATTATGTTAGGATACTCTGAACGCTCAAGAGGGTACAGAGTATACAATACAGAAAGACAGATTGTGGAAGAATCAATCAGTGTTCGTTTTGATGATAAGCTTGACTCTGAAAAGTCAAAGCAGAATGAAGTTTTTGCAGGTATGGAAATTGAATTTACAGGTTCTGAAGACAAGTCATCAGAAGCTCTCAACACAGACACTCCTTCAACGTCTGAAAGGAGCACTGCTAGCAATCCTACAACAGCTGCTGATCAACCTCAGAAGAGATTACCCAAAAGCAGCTTGGATCACCCAGAAGAGACTATCTTAGGAAGAAAGGAAGATCCAATCAGAACAAGAGCAAGCTTCAAAAACTCTGAAGAAACTCTCATGGGACTTGTGTCTCTGATTGAACCTTCTTCTATTGATGAAGCACTTCTGGATAATGACTGGATTCTGGCAATGCAAGAAGAGCTGAATCAATTCACCAGAAATGACATATGGGATCTCGTTCCCAGACCAAAAGGATTCAACGTCATTGGAACAAGATGGGTGTTCAGAAACAAGCTAAATGAACAAGGTGAAGTCATCAGAAACAAGGCACGACTGGTTGCACAAGGTTATAGTCAGCAAGAGGGGATAGACTATACAGAAACCTTTGCCCCAGTCGCCAGGTTAGAATCTATCAGACTTTTAATTTCATTTGCTGTTAATAGAGGCATCACTCTGTATCAGATGGATGTCAAAAGTGCATTCTTAAATGGTTATATAGAAGAAGAGGTTTACGTGCACCAACCCCCTGGTTTTGAAAATACAAAACATCCAGAACATGTTTTCAAACTAAAGAAGTCACTATATGGTCTGAAACAAGCTCCCAGAGCTTGGTATGAAAGGCTAAGTAACTTTCTGTTAGAAAATGAATTCACCAGAGGGAAGGTGGACACTACCTTATTCTGTAAATCAGTTAAGAATGACATCTTAGTCTGTCAAATTTACGTTGATGATATTATTTTTGGTTCTGCTAATCCTTCTCTTGGAAGAAAATTTGCTAAGTGTATGCAGGCAGAATTTGAGATGAGCCTCATGGGGGAACTGAAATTCTTTCTAGGAATTCAGATCAATCAAACTCCAGAGGGAACTTACATTCATCAGAGCAAATACATCAGAGATCTTCTGAAGAAATTTTACCTCTCAGAATGTAAGCCATCAAAGATTCCAATGCATCCCACGTGCATTCTGGAAAGAGAAGAGGTAAGCAAAAATGTAGAACAGAAAGTCTACAGAGGTATGATTGGTTCTCTCCTTTATCTGACTGCTTCAAGACCTGATATATTATTCAGCGTTTGTATTTGTGCTAGATTCCAATCAGATCCTAGAGAATCTCACTTAACAGCTGTTAAGCGAATTTTCAAGTATCTGAAAGGTACTACTAATCTGGGTTTGTTTTATAGAAAGTCTAGTGATTACAGTTTAGTAGGCTACTGCGATGCTGATTTTGCTGGAGATAGAGTGGAGCGTAAAAGTACTTCTGGAAGCTGCCAGTTTCTGGGAGAAAATCTGATCTCTTGGTCCAGCAAAAGGCAATCAACAATTGTGCTATCAACAGCAGAAGCTGAGTACATAGCAACAGCAGGATGTAGCACGCAAATGCTCTGGATGAAAAGTCAGCTTGAAGACTTCCAGATTTTTGAGAGTAACATTCCTATACTTTGTGATAATACCTCTGCTATTTGCTTAAGTAAGAATCCCATTCTACATTCTAGAGCTAAGCATATAGAAATAAAACATCACTCCATTAGGGACTATATTCAGAAAGGAATTTTGAATTTAAAATTTATAGATACAGACCATCAATGGGCTGATATCTTTACTAAACCCCTTTCAGAAGATAGGTTTAATTTCATTCTGAAACATCTCAGCATGAAAGTCTGCCCAGAGTGAAAATGTTTTAATTCCATATATTTATCTTCAGAATGTAATTGTTTTACTGTGAACTTCTGATACATCTTCTTTCAGAAAGATAGAACATGCAGGTTGTATCAGATGCAAGTCTAAAGATCTGAGAGTCTAAGCTCAAAGACAGACGTGCTGATCACTACATCAAACAAGTGTCATCCAATCATCAGCAAATCTCTGAAGCAGAACGCGTGCACGCTTCTGAGAAGGCAAAACGCTGATTGGGTGCATTGAGACACATGTCTGGTAACCGTTTTTAAGTATCTTTCTCAAATACCCCAAAATCAGAAAGCATTTAATAAAATTTCTCACTAATTCTCAAGCATTCTCTGCATTTTTCTGTGTTCATCTCTTGCAAACCCTTTCTCTCAGTTTCTTCCCAAAATCTTTTAGTGTGAACATGGCAACCTCCAGCAGTGCTTCTGCAGGTCCTCAGAAGAAAGCATCATCTGAACAGTATCAAGTGCCATTCAGAACACTCCTCACTCCTGTGAAGAATCTTGAAGTGTTATCTGAATTGATCATTGATTTTGGAAGCTTGAAGGAAAACGGTTTTGACCCAACAGAAGAAGTTAGGGCACAGAAATAGGAAAGGTATTTTGACAGGTTGGTTGGACCAACATTCCCTATGTTAGTGAAGGAGTTCTGGATTCATGCAACGGCTTCAACGCATCAAGTCACCTCCTACATCATGGGGAAGAAGATTGTGATCACTGAGGATCACATAGCAAGGTTAATAGGCTACAGTGGCGGTGGCGTCCGCTGTATTGATATGGCTGAGAGATGTGCTGACGTGGGCGTGATAGCTGAAAGGATTTTCACCCATGGGGTGCCCAGCAGCAAGATCAAAGATCTGAAGGATCATCACAGAGTTTGGAAGAAGATAATTCTGGGGTGCTTCAACCATAGGAAGCCAACTAGTTCCCCTGATTACATAAATGTGGATCAGCAGTTTCTGATCTACTTTATCAATCAGAAGGTAAAAATCAACTTGGCTCATCTTCTGTTCAACCACCTCAGAACAAGTGTGAAGGAAACCAGGGAAGAAGAAAGAACGAAGAGGGATTGGATTCCCTTTGGAAGGTTGATATCAGATATTCTGACAGAGAATAGGCTGATAGAGCATCTGATAGAAGCTCAAGAATTAAGCACCATTGAACCAATAGTTGGGAAGCCTCTGAACACGAAGAACTTGAAGAAAATGAAGTTGATAGAGAATATCAAAAAGGAACCCAGCGCTACTCATATTGCTGATATCACCAGCAGAAGAGTTCCACTGAGTGACTTTCCCTTATTCTCTCAGATAGAATCCAAGCCAGTGGTAGTTCTCAGATATATGGACGCGTGCAAAGCTGATGGCACATATCCAAATCTGAAGATCAAAGATCTGCATCAACCTCAACCAGAAGTGACTCTGAAGAAGACGAAGAAGAGGAAGGCACCTTCAGAAGGATCATCCCAGTAGACACCCAAGAAAAGAGGTAATTTATCTGCTGCTTCTGTTTTAAATTCTTCTACTATTCCAGCATCTATTCCACCTCCAACCTCTCATAGAATCTCAATCCCCATCCCAACAATAGATGAAACTGAACCAGAAGATGACCCTTCTGAGGCATTAAAACTCAGAAGACCCATAACCAAACATCCTAAACCAACAATCTCAACAACATCAGCAATTGACAAAGTGCTGTCTGACATTGATCAACACACTTCTGATCACTCCGCCAATCCAAACTCTGAACCACAAATTGCCCCTCCTCCACAACCAGAACAACATCAATCTGCTGAAGAACCAGAACAATAACAATCTCTCTCATCCATTCCAGAAGAACCCCTTATCCCTGAACAACCAGAAATTCCAACAACTTCTCCTCAACCAGCAATTCTGTCTCCCTCTCCTCAACCAGAAATTCATCCACCATCACCTCAACCTGAGTTTCATCACTCTGAAACTCAAACTCCTCCACCTTCTGAATCTCATTCACCTCAATCATCTGAACCACAACCTCTGGCAATCCAGCTGCCATGTGGAACAACAGTCACCATGGCCCAGCTGCCATCCTCGCCAGAATCTACACCACCAAATACTCCCAAAACACCAAACAGTCCAATCATAATTTCTGATTCTCCCACTCTATCTCCAAAACAAACAGCTGCCAAGCAAACCACCGAAAACCCCAGCAGGACCTTCATAGACTTAACCAGTCTTGACCGTCTTGCTGATCTGAAACATAAAATAGCCATCCCAAAACCAAAACAACCAGATGTTGGCTCTGGTATTATGAATTTTGAAACAGGTTTGCAGCAATGGATTGCTTCTCTGAAGCAAGTCTGTCCTGGAATGATTGACCCAGCTGCCTCTGACCAGCTCTGGTCACAATTCAGAATTTGGGTACGTGCTGAAGCCCTCAAGTTGCAGGATATCAACTATGAGCAGGCACAACAGAACTTCAGCAAGCTGCTGAAGGAAGTTGAAAGTCAGCTGCCTCAGGAAGCTGTGCTCCCTCTGGATAGTGAACCTTGGTCTGAGAAATAACTAGCTCCAAAGGTGCAACCAGAAGAAGACAAGACCATTCAAGCTGAAGCAAGTCAAGCAGAAGATGTTGCAGAAAGCTCTCAGAAGCTTCCTGCTTCTGATGTTTCTCAAGCTGCCTTGGACAGGCAGACTCTGGAAGAGCTGAAGCTGAATGACATGCGTCTGCAGCAGAGGATGGATGAAAACGACCAGAAGATGAAAGAAAGAATGGATGTGCAGGATAGCAAGATTGACATTGTTGTCAGCATGGTGCACAAGCAGAATGAGACTGCTGATCAGATCAAAGCCATGCTGGAGAACCTGTTCACATGCTTTCCTCCCCAACCTTAGTTTTTTCATTCATGTCATTTTCATGTTTTCCTTGATTATCTGATGTACTGTTTGAATATGTTTTGTTTGATTCTGAACCTTTTTTTTAATATGACAAGTTTTTCTGATCTTAATTGTTTTAGCACATCACTTACACTTTTTGATTGCTGACAAAAAGGGGGAGAACAAGAATGATATTTTTAAACAATAACGGATTACTAAGACAGAAACTCTCGAACATTCTAACTCTATTATACTTGAAAATGTTTTCTGTTCTGCTTAAGTCTATAGGTACAAGGAAGCTCCTGGACACTCTGAAGACTAAAAGCTCTGAAGCTCTGATCCGCTCTGATACTCTGATCCAAAGCAAAGCTCTGACAAGAAAAGCTCTGATACGCTGATCTGAAACTCTGCTCTGATATGCTGATCTAAAGCTTCTGATAGTCAAAGACTCTGATACTCTGATGTTCAAAGAAAGGCAAAAAGATCTGATCCTGAAGAACACTTGTAATTAAAAAGGGAAGCAATAAACTCAGGGGGAGTATCTCTCAACTCTGATATCTCTTTATCCCTTTGATAACTTCTTACTCTGATGCATCTCTCTGATACCTTTTCACGTTATTTTCAATTAAAAAAATATCTAGTTTTTCTCATCATCAAAAAGGGGGAGATTGTTAGAACAAAGTTTGAATCTACTACCCTATGTTTAAGTTTTGATGATAACAAAGTGAAAAGATATATTATTTATATGATTCATGTATGAACTATTTGCTGCCTAAATTAGTACGTTCTGATTTGCAGATACTCTGATAGGTATAAGCAAGATCACACCTAATCAGCATCAGAAATTTGGTTCCTGACATCAGCATCAGAAGTTGCCATATCAGGATATCAGAATCAGAAGATTAACTCTCGTGTATGCTAAAGTCTGATGAACAGAACTGCGCTCAACACTCTGATAAAGAAAACAACAGTTCATCAGCAGTTAAGCAGAGTCAGAATGAGCCAAGCCAGAACATGCATTAAGTAAGCAATAGTATTGTGCATTGAAAGCAAATTAATACCAACGGCCTCATTCCAGACAAGATCTGCTCGATAAGGAAAGTTTGTTATTAGCATTGAATCAAGAATATTGCTCCAACGTTCATAATCTCAATGCTATATAAACAAGACTATGAAGATTGAATTGGCTAATGCTCTCCAAATCTTTACACGCCTAAAAGCTGATCATAATCTTCCTTCTCTCAGTTTGCTAAACACTACACATCTTCTTACTCAATCTTTGTTTTAGCAATTCTGTTTCTAAGCTTAAAGTTGTGTATACATCACAGTTGTGATACAGTTTTGTAGAAAACATTCACACACTTAGATTTATCTTCTTTGTAAGAAAGTGTTTCCTTGACAAACCGGGTTGTGGTTTGCATCAAGAAGGCTTTAGCAGTTGTTAAAGTAGTTTGTAATATTCAGTTGAATATAGTGGATTAAGACCTCGTTGGAGAGAGGCGAAATCACCTTGACGGGTGGACTGGAGTAGTTTGAGATCAAACGAACCAGGATAAAAATATCTTGTTCATTGCATTGTTTTTCAGTTTTACAATTCAACCCCCCCTTCTTGTGTTTTTCACTACTTCAAAACCAAAATCACAAAAAATATTAAGTTAGTATTTTTTTTATTAAACTAATTTTTTAAACAAATTATCTAATCATTTTAAACTTTTCTTGGACTTAAAATTAAATAGACTTAGACTTTATTTTCTTTCATAAACAAAAACAACCAAAAAATTTCTTTTCCTTAGGATTTGGACGTCCCTTTTAATTTGTTTGCGCATTTATGTATTTTCGCATTTTTCATCTTATTGTAACTGCTTCCCAGTTTGTAATAGTAACTAGGACTTTACTTTCCGCATTTCTATAATGTACCACTCACAAAGTCATGTAATAGCGTAGGATTTACATTCCCGCACTTTACATTTCTGCACTTTAAATTCCTGTATATATATTAACTGCTAGTAATTAGGATTGCATGAAAAGACTGAAAATTAAAACGCTAGCAGACCTAAATGTGCAAGACTAAAATAACTGAACATAACACACCACACACATATACACCTCTAGGGTACCCCACTTCGGTTGCCTTCGGAAAACGGTCAGAATTCTCGAAACGTGAGAAGTTTTAGTGATTATCCTCTAGTTTGAAAGATCACAAGTCCCTCGATGACCCTCTCGACGTTGCCTCGGTTAAAAGTGCTCTTAGAACTTTAGGACAATTACTAAAATTCCTTGCCAATTTGCCTTCGTGACCATAACGTCCCTTCGAATGTCCCTCATACATCCAATGATAGGTCTACCTACTCACTAATAGTAGGATAGCATTGTCTAAAGGATATGAGGAAAAGAACTACCTTTTCAAGTACAAGTAGATAGTTGTTAGATGCTTGCTCAAAACAAATTTTCACACTTACACATAAACATTTCAAAACAACTTTCAAAAACATTTTCAAATGCTTTATCAACACTCTTGAGGACTGATACAAGAGTTCTCATAAAGCGAACCTCCACACTAAGGCATTTCAAAACAAATTTTCAAAACACACAAAGCACGAGCAATTTTCAAAAACATGAGTTAAGCATCTAAGAGCCCGTAGATAACTATAGATGAAAAGGATGCTAACACCTTCCCTTTCCATAATCTACCCCCTTACTCAGAAAACTCTCGAAAAGGTCCTTTTCTGTTCTTTTCACCCTTTCCTTAACTTGGATAAAAGAAAAGTCGGTGGCGACTCTTGCTTACTGCAACATTTGCAAACACAAATGCAAAACCAGTATTAACACTCGGTTATGCCACCGTATCACAGAACTGGCGACTCTGCTGGGGATAATTAATTTAAAAAGTGGGGTTACCTTAGAGTTAGTTCATTATTTAACTGCCTTTTTGTGCTTTGTTTGCTTTACTTTTGAGGGCTTTATTTGGGTTACTATAGATCCTACACTCGGATCTAGGGAACCTTTTAGGTATATAGCAATAGATCATGGAGACTCTACGGGGTATACCGACACGGTTGAAGCGATAACTACATTGATGTGACACTTTGGTTGGTACCAGTAGCCCTTGAGTAGTCAAGGAGAATACGGGGCTGCTGCGTGGTGTCATGAACATCAACTGACCTTAGAACCTTTAATTGAGATTTGACTCCCGAGTTTTGTTTGGTGGCAAGTCAGTTGTCGATCGGAACGAAACTTGTGTGAAAAATCAGTGATATTGAGATCCCTTATAACCCTGTTACTATTACTAGGATAGGTTGAGCCAACTAAATTTCAAGAGGGTACTTACCTACAAACCCCATGCAAGCTTAAACCTAAGGCTTCTTGTGTGACTTGTTTGCTTTCAACTTGAACTACTTTCAGGGTTTTATTATCTAACAACATGATTTCCTTGCAGGATTTGTTTACAGTCATTATCCAATAACCTGGATTTCTTGCAGGGTTTACTTGCTTACGCCACCTTACACTTTTGCTTAATGCATAGTATACACATCATAAAATAATAGCATATTATTTCCTTGACCATTTCAAGGATCTCAAGGGACTGTGGTGCAGGTTATGATAAACCAGACGTCTAGCAAGGGATAAGGGGGTTTATTTTATTCTAGCTAATGCTGTCAAAAGATCAAAACACGACAACTTGAGTCAAGGGCTATGACCCACTCGACATGGTGAGCCTGACTCTCCTAGAAGGACCTTCAACGATACGAAGTTCTCCAATCAAAGCTGCAACGTTCAACTTTTGACATTTCTTTTTTAACCTGCGAGATCCTTGAAAACATTTACATATCATACATGTCATTACATAACAGGTCCTCCAGTACAGGTCTCTCATGTTCTCGCTATTTATTTCAGCAAGGAAAATGGATTTCAAATAGAAAAATAGAGATCTCCAAACTCAAGAGTCTCAGTTCATGGAAATGTTCCTCAACCTATCCAAGGGGCATGGAGAATTGAAAACACTCCTCAATGGGAACTTGACCAAGAAACATCTTGACAATAACAAGGATGACCAGTTGGAACAACTACAAGCTGAGATGGAAGCAATGAGAATCCAAATGCTGGGGAAAATGGCTCTTATCCAAAGTTTAGCTCAGGAAGAAGAAGAGTTAAGGTTTCTCATCAGCAAGCTTCATCAAGATGGATGCAATCATATGGAGCAAACAACGAGAATTAGGGATCGAGTCTTTAATCAACCTTAGTTGAAACAAGAGGATTTGGTTGAAAAAACACCTTTCAAAACAGTTGTTACACCAGGGGTCCAACGACGACCTCGCTAACCACAACGAGGTAATCAACAAAGGCAATACAGCCCCAGGAGGCAGCTTAGCAAAATCATCATACCATTGTCTCAGGCATTGCAAAATATGTTGAGATTGAACTTGGTTACGTTGATAAGACCTCATCCAAACCCCAAAACTTCTTCCCCTAACTACAATCCTGATGCAATATGTGCCTACCATTCCAATAGTCCTAGACATGACACGTATGGCTGTTGAGCATTGAAAAATAAGATTCAGGACTAGATCAACAAAGGAGTGTTGGAGTTCACACAAGATGGCGAGATTGAATTCTTCTGCCATTCCTCAAAGGCACACCATCTGAAGCGACAAGCCAAGATAAAGAGGCTTTTTGTTCATCTAGAATTTTCAATTTGTAATTTCTTTTGTTTGTTCGAACATTTGTTTCATGTCAAACTTTTTTATTTTATCAATGCATTGCATTATCTTGAATCATTTCATTCGTATTCACTAGATTCAAACTGCATTTTTACTTCCTTTTTGGGATATTCAACTCTCGATCAAAAGCTCTAAGCCTTTAGAGGGAGGATGACGAAAATAATACCACAGTCTCTACAGTATGCTTTTGGACAAACCTTGCTGACAATGTACATGCGTTGTTTCAAATCCTAAACAGTGGAGTTATAAGGAAGATAATCCCTATTTAACCCCATTGAGCCTAAAAAGTAGAAGTTTTCTTTTCACACAAATTAAAACCCTTAATCATAACCTGGGGCAGGGTAGTTTTTCTTAGTTAATTTAGATGTGCCTTTAGTCGCAAGCTCGTCCTTTATACAAGACAAATAGTGTAGAAGATGTTCTCCAAAAGATGGTGATGGGTCCACATAATCGTCAAGGCAAGCAGTCATTGTCTCTCAAAAGAAAATCCATTAAGTCAAAACCTATGAAGGAGGCTTAAGAAAAAACTAGGTCATCCCGCTGACTGTAATTGCAAAGGAAACAGTTCAGGCAAAAGTAGGGATAACAAAATCAAAAAAGAGGTCCTACAAATCCTCAACAAAAAAGAAAAGGTTACAAAAATGATTGCCTTCTCAAGCAAACGTTCAATTTCTGAACCATCACCAAGTATTAGAGAAAAGGTCCCAGACTCAATCGGGATTTAAACGCACAATTAACTGAGCATAAGACTAAAGAACATCGCGAGGAACGGGTTGGGTACAAATAAAATTTGAGCCTTTATCCTTTGTTTCTTAAAACCGTGAACCAGACCACGTTATAACTCTTAAAAGTCATAGCTGAAGCATGGGTTAGTTCGAAAGCATACTGTTACAAAAGGTATCCTGACTCCTGTAGGGTCTGCTATAAATCCTTAGCTGATATCACACTCTTACAAAACTTGTTTGTTTTACTAAAAAATGAATTTTCAAACTTCAAGACAGACATAAGCTTTGCATTCTTAAAATACCATTGTTTGCATGACTATTTTTTCAACAGCAGAGAAATTCGCACGACATATATTCAATGAACAGAAATCCTCTCAGTGGACAGAATCACCTCAGATGGAAATACATTCTAGTTGTGATAAGGTGGGAGAACTGACTTGAGGTTTTGCGTTTCGATCGCATTTATGCGGATAGCAAGAGTCGCCACCGACTTTTCTTTTATCCAAAAGGAAAGGTAAAAAAGCATAGGAAAGACCTTTCGAGATTATTTCTCGGGTTCGGGGGGTAGATTATGAAAAGGGAAGGTATTAGCACCATTTTCATCCATGGTTTTCCATGGGCTCTTAGTTACTCGTTTAGATCACTTGCTTTTGTTTTGACAGTGTGCTTGTGGTGTGGGCTTTGAAAGTGTTTTGAAAAATATCTTTGTAATGGTTCTCGTTTATATAAGAACGCGTACAAAGTTTTGTTTCGAAAGATGATTCAAAGATGTGTTTGTGGATTGTGTTTTAGAAAATGGTTTTTGAAAAGACATTTTGCAATGGTTCTCATCTCTATAAGAACGTATACAAAAGGTTTTGTATTTTGAAAATGTTTTGAGATGAAAGTGTTGGTGTAAAATGTTTTTGTCGTGAGCAAGCGAGCAACTAGGAGTGAATCTACCTACTCGAAAGGTCTCAAGGTTCTTTTCTTCCTCCTTTAGATGTTGCTATCTTACCATTGATTTGGTAAGAAGCCCCATCGTTGGATGTAAAGGGACAGGCGCGGGTCAATTTTACAGTCATCGAAAGCAACTTATGTGACACTTTAGCAATTTTTGTAAGGGACGAGATCGTTTTATTGAAGGCAACGTCGAGGGTCATCGAGGGACTACGGTCTTTTTCATCGAAGGGCCATTGCTAAAACGTCTCATATTCGAGGGACATGACTGTATTTTTGAGGCAACGAGTGAGGTTACCCTAGAGGTACGCGCGTGAAAAAGTGTGTTTGATTCAAGTTAATTTTATCTTTGAAATTAGGTTATCTAGCGATTGATTTTTTGATCTTGCCATACACGCCTAATTACTATACAGTAATGAGTAAAACAATAAAATGCGAAAATTTAAATTCTATGCTATTACAGAGCTTCGGGAATGGGGGTACAAATTAACGAATGGGGGTGACAGTAAGAAATAAGTATTTAAATCACACAATACAAGTCCAAACCGTTAAATAATTATTTAGGTTAAAACTCTTCTCATTTGATAAAATTAACTAAGGACTTAATTAATAATGTCAAACAAAAATTATTTTAAAGTTAATAATTATTTAAAACAAATATTAACATATTTACAATTTTTAAATGTATACTGAAAAAAAATAAAAATCAAATAATGAAAAGGAAATATTAACAACAAAAAAAATATAAAGGGGAAAGCTAGAAATGGGCCTGCAAATAGAGAAAAACAGGGGGTGCAAAAATTAAAAGGCCCAAATGTTTCTGGCTGATCCAGTGTGGCAGCCCCCTGAAGGTGTACCATGGGCATGCATCTAAGATGTGTTGAAAGGGCTATGATAGATGAACAATCGGAGGGATGATGAGGGTGCATCAGATTAATATAGGGGTGCATATGGGTGATTATCCAGGGTGATCAAAGAGGTGGTGACAAGTGTCACCACCGGATTGGGTCTAGGCACTATTTTCAAACCACACAAAACTAATTAAGCTGGAAGCCATGCCTCATAATTCTTATTTTTTCTCTCTCTCTCTCTAAACGCTCCTCCCTCTCTCTTCTCCCTTGTTCTGAGTCTTCACCGGAGAAGACCAACTGGCCGCGCCAGAAATTGCCTTACGGTGGTGATGGCGGCGGCGTGACTCCTAACACCATTTTTATTATATCATTCTAATCTCCTCCTTTCCCTAGTTACTAATTTGTGATTAATTTTTGCAGATTTTCATTAGATAACCCTAAATCTAAAAAGGGGAAACTAAAACCCTAGTTCTCAGTTTGGTGAGATCGGCGAAGATAATGATGCATGCAACGACATATCCATGAAAGTACAGGAAAGAGAAGAAAGAGATCGTCTGTGAGGTCCGGATCTATAACCTTACTAACCTCCTAAATCTTTTTTCAGTAAGATTGTTCTGAATCTTTGTAAGTTGCTTTCTCTCTTCTTCTGAACTTGTGGAATCCTTGTTATCAAATTAGGGTTTTTTGCTGTTTGTTTGAGTTACTGATTTGCTGGGGTTTTTTGCAATTTCTGAGCTTTGTATATTCTGAATGGGTTTTGAAATGGGAAAATGATGAACAAAAATATTTGGCTTTTTGCTGTTTGTTTGAGTTACTGATTTGCTTATGGTTTTTTGAATAATGATGTTTGATGACAATGTTTGGGTGGTGGACTTTGGTGATGGAACTTGGTGATGGAAATTTTTTGTTGATTTTCGTTGGTTCTGGTTTTACAGTGATGGCTTTTAGGCTTCTGGTTTTTGATATTTTGCTGGTTTTATGGTGTTCTGGTTTTTGTGATACCTTGCTGGGTATGTTGGCTTTTTTTCTTATATCTGATGGTTCTATGATGTTTCAGTTGGTTTGAGACAAAGGGTTTATTGTATTTTTTGGTTCTGAGTTTTTTCAGTGATGGCTTGATGGTTATGTTTTTGTTACTTGCTGGTTTTACAGTGATGGCTTGATGGTTGTTTTGATGGTTTTTATGATGTGTTGGTTTTACAGTGATGACTTGATGGATGTTTTGATGGTTTTTGTGATGTGTTATTTGCTAGTTCTGTGTCTCTCTTTTGATATCTGATGGTTCTCTCCTCTTTTATAAAACAGTGATCCTTGTTATCTGGTTATGGTGAAAAAATAGGAGGGAAAAACTTGAATTTTGACAGTTTTGGCTTTTCTAGTTTTGGGCTTTTGAGTGCAGTTTGAACTGTTTCCATTTTGGTGCAAGTCTGTGCAGGTTTTTTGGACTGTATTGTAGGCTGGTTTGATGTGGTTTATTTTGACATGCTTTTATGCAGAACTTGGACAGATCTTGGACTGCTATGGGCAGCATAAGGAGGCTTTTTGAGCAGGTCATCTTGGACTATTTTTTATAGCATGCCTTTGTAGCAATAGCAGCCTGTTTGTCTTGACATGGCTTTAGGTTATTTGCTGGCTAGGTGATATCTTTCCTCTTTCCTCTCTTTATGAAATAAAGCACTTTCTGCTTTTGATGCATTTTCTGAAGGGTTTGCTTGTTTTTTTAGGAAAGTGATGATGTTTGACTTGTATTGCAATATTTGATGCCTTTGGCTTGTTGCTTGCATTTTGTTTGTTTTGTTCTGTTGTATACATATGTTGTTGCCTTTGTTTATTACATTTTGGTCTGTAGCACTTGTTGTGGGTTTGTTGCAGGTTTGGTTCTGCCTTGGACAACTTGCTTGATGTCTGCTATTTTGCTTGTTGTTACTTGCCGTCTTTGTTTGGCCTGCGCTACTATTAGGCATCTTTGCTATATATTTGTTACTTGTTTCCTACTGTTTTGCTGTTTGCACTTGCTGCCTTGCCTGTCCAATTTGTATATTTATTTCTTTTTCCCCTTTTTTGTGAACCAAAACCTAGGTTTTGAGATTTGCATAAATATGGGGAAATGGACAAACAAAATCCTGATTCCTAAAAGCAATCCCTAGTGATGAAAATCATTTTTGCTTGTACTTTTCAATGTTGATTATTTGCTAATGTTTTCTCTTTTCTTTTGTTATATGTACAAACAAATAAATGGCAAGCAAGACAAGATGCAGAGATGACCATGGCTAGCAATGGGGAATTTCTTGAAGATGAAGCAAAGAGTCTTGAAGAAGAAGCAATTCTTTTCTTGTAGATTTAACTTTGTATTTCACTTGTAATCCATTTGTAATCATTTGTAATCATTTGTGAATGACCCACAAAACTGTAATGAACACAAAGCTTGAGTAATAATGAAATTTGTTGTAACAAAACTTTGAGTTTTATTTTAACTTTGCAATTCTTGATTGAATGTTTTGAATAAACATCCTAGCTTGATAACTTGCATTTTAAGTAAGCACGATATGATAGGATAACTCATATATTTTGCACTCTTAAACAAAATAAATGTTTAAAAGCTCAAACCCAACTGATTAATTGAACCCTCAATCATGATTGCTTAAAATGATAGTTTTAGACTTTATACCTTATTCAAAAAAAAATATGCTCTCAAAAATAACATCAACCCTCAGAAGATTGTAGTTAAGAAAAAAATAAAATCAAACAAATTCCTTTTCAGTTATCTGGGCCATGGATTTGGGAAAACTTGCAATGCGAGGTTTTAAAATTGACTTAAACAGACTTTGAGGAGACATGGTGATTTATTTGAAACCTTGATGACTCAAATTCCTTTGAGAAGTGCAAAACCCTAATTGCTGACTGGTTGCCTAGGAAGAGAATTTGCTTGATCAACTTTTGAGCCAAATTGAGTGTTTGAGAAACCCTGGGATAGCATCTTGAGTGAAAATGGGAGGGAAAATTTTGGGGTACAACACCAGTGATAGGCCTTTCATAATCAAGGGGCATAACATGGTGTCTAGCTGATCTGGGGCAGTCGAGTCAGGGTTCAAGGAATCTCTCAAAATGCCAAATAGTCAGGGGCAGATCTCCACCTGAATCACTTGGGGAATTGGACATGAATTCCAGCAACGGATTATGTACGATCAAACGAACATCTTCTGGCAGTGTGGAAACACTTACTATTATGGACAGTGATAATTCTCTGTACCCGGTGAACATGGACATAGTAGGAAAATACTACGCATGAACAAAGATCTGCTAGGTTGACTGGCCTAGGCAAAAATAAAGGTATCCCGGCGAACCAAAAGGGTATGGGCAAAAATCAGAGATATACATATGAAAAACAACTATACACCTGGAAAGCCGAAAACTTGAAAAGGCGGCTTGGGTAAAACAGGGCATCCCGATAGACTGAAAATCTGAAAGGAAAGTCCAGGCAAAAGTTAGGGATTAAAGCGTACGACTACGTCCCGTTATCTCGTCACTTATCTATCAGTAAAAGGTTCACTCCCTAATCAGCATTCACCAAGGACTCCAAGATTTGGGATAACAGTCAAACCATCTACCAAAATCCCCGGCAGATATTTTCTCCAACATGTACCGAGACAGGGGAATTCTACTACAAGGTCACTGCCATGTTCTTAGCATAAAACATATTGATGTCAGGTGTTCCCGTACCCTTGGCAGAGCAAGAATCTCCAATTACTGCTCCAACATCTAAGATCCCCCAGTGAAGTCACCAAGCTTCTCAGGATTCCCCAACAGATTTCTTATCAAAACAACAAAACAAGAATTCCCGACGGAAACATTCTGAATATTGCAGATTTTGGGCTTGAGGATGTTTAAGTGTTTTCTCCTTTCTTTGCGTTTGCTGACAAATTTCTCTCTAGCCACCAAAAAGCCACCCTTAGATGTGTTGTGAAGCATCGCATTTATAGAAGAATTTGACTGAGATTTGAGAGGGAAAAAAAGAATTTGAACAAATTGGGTATGCTATTTTTGTAGCTTTCGAGGTGCAGTTTTTGTGTGCCAATTTAATGCAAATATGGGTGCAGTATACCAGGACTGCTTTGCAGCAGTTTTGGTGTGTAGTGGCCAGTGAAGCAGGCTTAGGCTTGGCAGCATATAGGAATTTTGGTCAGAAAGCATCTTGGATACTTCACCTTTTCGTTATGATCACAAAGACCCAAACTTCGACCAGACTCTTCATTAGACAACAATGTTTGTCTCCACCCAAAGTGTATCCTTCGAATGAACCATATGTGTGTCATTCGAAGGGGTCAAATGTATGTCCTTCGAATGGACCATGTGTGTGTCCTTTGAAGGGGCCAAATGTAAGTCCTTTGAACCCACCAAATTCATGCTCTTCGAATTGGCCTTTTGCATGTTCTTCGAATATTCCAGTTGTGTGTCATAGTGTAGACACAATGTGTGTTGAAGGGTCTAAAGGTGGAATCAAAGCAAGTTGTTTCAAAGGGAGACTTTGCCCAGTCAGAGCTAGCATGAAGATAGCCAATTCCCTGTGGATGCTAGCATGAAGGAAGTCATTGCCCTGTGAATTCTAGCCATAGGGAAGCTTTTGCCTTGTGCATCGAAGCTAGTTGAAGATAGGTGTTGCCTGCCCTATAGATGGAAGCTAGTTTCTTTGAAGGAAGCCTTTTCCTTGTGGGTCGAAAGCAAGCACAAAGGATGCATTTTCCTTGTGCATGCTGGAATGCAGGAAACCACTGCTTTGTGAATCAAAGCAAGCCTGCAAGAGGCTATTGCCTTCTGAATCGAATCTTGTATGCAGGAGGCCACTGCTTTGTGAATCAAAGCAAACCTATAGGAGGCCATTGCCTTCTGAAGATTGTGGATCGCTTGCTAGAAGGGTTTAGAGTTGGATTCGAAGTATGTTGCTTCGAAGGAAACCAATACTCCAATCAAAGCTTCGTGTGAAGGTAACCCATTGTCTGATCAAATCTTGGTATCAAGATAGCCATTGTCCAACGAAGCTCGCACGCAGGAGGCTAAATGTCCAATCGAAACCTCTGAACTAGGCTTGCCTCAAAGGAGGCCTAAATGTCCAATCGAAACCTCTGAACTAGGCTTGCCTCGAAGGAGGCCCAAATGTCCGATCGAAACCTCTGGATCAAAGTAAGATGTTTTTCTTCAATTTTGTCAAAAAAATCAAATTTATCTCCTTTGTTCTTTCAACAGTTTCCTCTTTGACTTGATGATTGAAAATTCAATATGATCCATGGCAACTTGAGCTGATCAAGCCTTGTGCAGCTTTGGCCCAATAGAAATCTTGTGAGAAAATTCTTGAGAAATGAGAGGGAAAATTTTGGGGTACAACAGCTGCCCCTGTTCAATCTTCTTAAACCTGAAAAGAGAGCATGGCACGTTGTCGTTCGTAGCTTGAAGGTAGAAGATGATTGAACACTAGAGTGCCCAGAAATTTTAACTCGACTATGTGTTAGTTGATTGTGTCGGGAATGGGCTTAAAGATGCCATTTGGAGAGATGATAGAAAGTTGTCTGAAATGGACTTATAGATGCCATCCAAAGGTGATTGTTGATAGAAATTAGACTAAGTCTAAGCTTAACTGTATCTTGAAGAATGCTTTTCAGAATGAAGTGCTGGAGGGGAAATGCGTTTCAGAACTCCTCTGAAGGAAATACTCGCCAGAACTCGGTCTCTGGGGAAAATTCTTTTTAGGATTCCGTATTTGAAGGGGAAATGCTTTTCAGAATGAAGCGCTGAAGGAGATGCTTTTCAGAATGAAGTGATGAAGGGGAAATGAGTTTCAAAACTCATCTGAAGGAAATGCTTGCTAAAACTCGGTCTCTGGGGAAAATGCTTTTCAAGATTCCGTCTCTGAAGAGGAAATTCTTTTCAGGGTTTGGGAAAATCAACCTAGAGGGTCTTCATTCATGTGTAGTATCTTTTAACTATGTCCGCGTTTACAGGATGCGGAAGGTCGTAACCGTCCATAGTGGTTAATATCATGGCTCCACCAGAAAATATGTTCTTGATCACAAATGGCCCTTTGTATGTGGGAGTCAATTTACCCCTGGGATCACCTTGTGGTGGGACAATGCGCTTGATTACTAGATTTCCAACATGATATACCTGACGTTTGACCTTCTTGTTAAAAGCTTCAATAATATGTTTCTTGTACATCTGACCCTGACAAACATCTGTGAGCCTTTTCTCGTTGATAAGGTTCAATTGGTCAAGTCGAGTCTGAACCCATTCGTCTTCATTCAAACCTGTATCCTTCATGATTCTCAAGGAAGGTATCTGGACTTCGATGGGTAGGACAACTTCCATACCATATACCAGAGAGAAAGTAGTTGCCCCTATTGACGTGCGCACTGAGGTACGATAACCATGAAGAGCGAATGGTAACATCTCGTGCCAGTCTTTGTACGTCATTGTCATCTTTTGTATGATTTTCTTGATGTTTTTATTTGCAGCTTCTACAGCGCCATTCATCTTCGGTCGGTAAGGAGAAGAGTTATGATGCTGAATCTTGAATTGGGTGCAGAGCTCGGTAATCATAGTATTATTGATATTGGTACCATTATTTGTGATGATTCTTTCTGGATTACCATAACGACATATAAGGTTATGTCTGGTGAATCAGGACACGACGTTCTTGGTAACATAAGCAAATGTGGTTGCCTCGACCCACTTTGTGAAGTAATCAATGGCAACTAGGATGAAGTGGTGCCTATTAGAAGCGGTAGGTCTAATCTCTCTGATCATATCAATGCCCCACATTGCAAAAAGCCAGGGAGCAGTCAAGAAGTTCAAGGGAACTAGAGGTACATGTATTTTATCAGCATAGATCTGACACTTGTAACAAGTTCGGGAACGCTGATAACAGCCTGCTTCCATAGTGGACCAATAGTACCCTGCCCTCAGAATCTTCTTAGCCATTATGTGCCCACTAGAATGGGTGCCAAAAGTGCCTTCGTGCATGTCTGCCATAATCTTCTCTACTTCATTCTTGTCTATGCACCGAAGCAAAGTGGAATCGTGGTTGCGCTTGTAGAGGATTCTGTTACTGAGGAAAAACTTGGCAGAGAACCTTCTTAGGAACTTCTTATCATTAATAGAAGCTCCCTCAGGATACTCTTGGGCTTCGAGGTATCTTTTCACTTCATGCAACCAAGGTTTGTCCACTACTTCTTCAGTGTCCACTTCATAACAGTAAGTTGGTTCGTCTAATCTCTCAATAGTGACCTGAGGAGCTTCATTATCCCATCTGACTTTAAACATGGATGAAATAGTGGCTAGCGTGTCTGCTAATTGATTTTCCTCTTGTGGAAAATGCTCAAAGGTAATTTCTTCAAAGTGTGGAATCAGTGTCAACACATGCTCTCGGTAAGGGATGAAATTAGGATTCTTCGTGTCCCATTCTCCTTTGATTTGACTAATTATCAAAGCCGAGTCTCCAAATACACTCAAGAATTTGATTCTTAGGTCAATAGAAGCTTTGAGACCCATAATGCATGCTTCATATTCAGCCATGTTGTTGGTACAGCTGAAACATAGCCTGGCAGTGAAAGGAGTATGGCAGCCTTCAGGATATATTACCACAACACCAATTCCATTTCCCAGAGCATTGGAAGCTCCATCAAAAAATATAGTCCACCGGGATCCTTGTTTAGGTCTGTCATACGGTCCAGGTTTTACACAGTCAATTATCAACATGATATTCTCATCTAGGAAATCAAAGTTCATAGACTGATAATCATCAACAGCTTGATGGGCCAAATGATCTGCCAATATACTTCCTTTGATGGCTTTCTATGTTTTATATTGAATATCATATTCATTTAGAATCATTTTCCACCTAGCTATCCTTCCGGAGAGAGCGGGCTTTTCGAAGATGTACTTGATGGGGTCCATCTTAGAGATCAATAAAGTGGTGTGAGTCAGTATATACTATCTTAGTCGGCGAGCAGCCCATGCCAAAGCGCAACAAGTTTTCTCTAGTAGTGAGTATCTTGTTTCATAGTCGGTAAACTTTTTGCTAAGGTAGTATATTGCATGCTCTTTTCGACCAGACTCGTCATGCTGCCCTAGCACACACCCCCATTGAGTTTTCTAATACTGTTAAGTACATGATTAGAGGGTTTCCTTCAACCAACAGCATCAAAATTGGAGGTTCTTGAAGATACTCCTTGATTCTATCAAAGGCAATCTAATAGTCGTCATTCCACTTCAATACTTGATCTTTCTTTAGTAGTTTGAAGATTAGCTCACAAGTAACGGTTAGGTGAGAAATGAATCTGGAAATGTAGTTTAGACGTCCCAAGAATCCCCTAACCTCCTTCTCAGTGCGGGGAGCTAGCATCTCTTTAATAACTCTAACCTTCACAGAATCTACTTCGATACCTTTACCGTTGACAACAAAACCTAATAGCTTACCAGATCTTACTCCAAAGGTGCACTTGCTCGGATTCAGTCTTAACTTGTATTTCTTCAGTATTTCAAACAGTTTCTGAAAATGATCCAAGTGATCTTCTTCAGTCTGAGATCTGGCTATCATATCGTCAACATAGACCTCTATCTCGTGATGGATCATATCATGAAGAAAAGCTACCATAGCACGCTGATAGGTTTCCCCAACATTATTCAAACCAAATGGCATAACTTTGTAGCAGAAGGTGCCCCACTGCGTGACAAAAGTTGTTTTCTCCATATCTTCAGGTGCCATTTTAATCTGATTATACCCCGAGAAACCGTCCATGAAGGAGAAGATCTTATGTTACACGGTGTTGTCAACCAGAACATCAATATATGGAAGCGGAAAGTCATCCTTGGGGCTTGCCCTATTCAAGTCTCTGTAATCCACAAACATACCTACTTTACTGTCCTTCTTAGGTAGCGGAACAACATTAGCAACCCATTATGGATAAGAAGTAACAGCTAAGAAACCAGAATTAAATTGTTTCATAACCTTAGCCTTGATCTTTTCTGACATTTCAGGTCACATACGATGAACCTTTTACTTTACTGGAGGACAGTTTTCCTTTGTTGGTAGACGATGAACCACGATATCAGTGTCCAGCCCCGGCATGTCTTTGTACGACCAAGCAAAGATCTCAACGTGATCATGTAACATTTGGATTAACCTCTCCTTGATGATATGCTCCAAGTTGGCACCTATCTTGACTTCCTTTTTACCCTCTTCAGTACCCAAGTTTACTGTCTCAACTGGCTCTTCATGAGGCTGTATTGCTCTTTCCTCCTGTTGTAGCAGTCTAGCAAGTTCTCCTGGTACTTCACAATCTTCCTAACCTTCATCATCGGCTTGGTAGATCGGATTTTCAAGGTCATAACTGGAAATAGCATAACCGTTATCAATGGGATCCATAGTGGATGTGGATCTGCAGTTTGATATGTGGGTGTGTGTAAGAGAGCATAGCTATTTTTATAAAGTAAAAGCAAAAAAAGAAAGACAAAGAGCGTAAATTTTTATGCAAAAACATCCAATGATTTATTTATGACATATGAAAGTGACATGATAACCCTCACAAATAAACCATTGTGCCTCGGGTAAGATACAAGGCTTTATAGTTTAAATTGTTCAAATATTACATATCCCAAAAAGAAAACAAAAATACAATTACTCCTGGATGAACATAATGGGAACAAAGTCTCTAGTTGTCCAATTGATGAGTCCACTGTTGATAGTAGGGAAGATCCAATCGTCCAAGTCGCAGTCACTGTCAGTGTCTTCTACAACATTGACTCCTTCACGGTCCAATCTGTCTAAAGCACCCTTGTGTAGAACATTTAGCGACGAACCCGTATCAACCAGGACATGAGCCAGGGTAGTTCCCCTGCACTCAATAAAGACTTGCAAGGCATCATTATGCTTTCTTCCTTTAGACGTCAAATCAGCATCGGAGAAACCAAGTCCATTGTCAATAGTTAGACTAGCGACACAGTTCTCGAATTGGTCGGCAGAAGTCTCTTGTGGCACATGAGCAGATTTGAGGAACTTCACCAAAGCCTTAGCACGAGCTTCAGAGCATATCAGTAAGGCCAACATTGAAATTTTTGAGGGGGTCTGCCCCAATTGTTCCATAACATTGTAGTCACTTTTTCATATGATTTTCAGTATCTCCTCCATTTCTTTTTTAGAGGCTTCAGGAATGATTTCTTTAGGTGCCTCCGTCCGGGAAGGCTCAACCAATACTTCTTTGCCCCGAGTCTCAGCTGACTCAGTAGCAGGAATAACAACAGGAGTGACAGTAGGAGTAGAAACAAGAGTAACAATAGGATTATTAGCAGGAACAATCAAAGGTGTGGCAATAGTCCTTGGAGAAATCTTAGGAGATAATATCCTTCTGCTTCTGGTAATTTTACCGGTCCCAAAAATGTTGTCGATGTTAGGATCAGTATCTTCAACAACCCTATCTTTGATAGCCAACAGGTCTTGCTTTACGCCATGGTAGTAGACGTCAGCTCCATAGTTCCAAGGAACAACCTTATCATAGGAATATGGTATCGGCCCAGGAAAAGTGATAATTAAAGGAGCAACCTTAGGAGTGGATGTAATCCTGACAGGTCTTTTGGAGGAGACCCTTGGAGGATTGTCGGAAATGGTAATAATCGATATATCTTCACACAGACTTCTCGTAGAGGGAGTTTTCTCAAATAGAATTTCCTTGTTTTCCATCAGGCATTGGACACCTATCTTCAACAATAAGAAACCATTGAGTAGATACGTACACAGGTGGCAACCTTCACCACAACATGAAAATAAACTGGCTTGCAAGATATTCTTCTTAACAATCAGAAGAGGAGTAGCTAGTTCATCAACAGAAGAAACAAACAGGTCGTCATCAACGACATTAACACCCTGGCCATGCTTGAACATTGGCGCAGTTATCACATTAGGGGTCTCAGGAGGGTCAAATTCAATCTCCTTTGCCTCAATAAGATCCTGAACTTTAATCTTCAGAGCCCAACAATCATTTGTATCATGCCCCAGACTGTTGGAGTGGTAGGCGCACCAAGCATTTAGGTTGTAGCGGGGAGATGTAGTATTTTGATTTTGAGGAGGCTCCTTCAGAGTGACAAGATTAGACTTCAGCAAGTTTGGCAAAACCTGGGATAAGGACATGTTAATCCGGGTGAAATGTCTTCTAGGCGCATCCTGCCTGCGCTGATTATTTTGTCGTTGAGTTGATACAGTGTTGGAGATCATCATAGCTCCCACTGTTGGATGGCGTTCAACTTTGCTTTGATTCTTTTAACTGTATGCAACACTTACTTCTTTCTTCCCAGATAATGGTTTTTTACTGTACTTGAAGACGCATCTCTCTGGATCTTTCCGCTTTTGATACCAGCTTCTACTCTTTCACCTGTCAATATCTGCTCGGTGAACCCAACTGAAGAGCTTCCGATCAGATGTTTGAAGAATGGGCCTGGCAAAGTACCCAAGAACATATCTACCAGTTCTCTATCAGATAGAGAAGGTTGGACTCTTCCCGCAAGATCTCCCTATTTCTGGGCATAATCTTTGAAACTCTCACTGGAACCCATAGACATGCTTTGAAGTTGTGTATGAGTTGGAGCGAGGTTAACATTATATTCGTACTTCCTATAGAAAGCAGCGGCCAGATCCTCCCAGTTGCGGATGTTGGTTCCCTCTAGCTGATAGAACCATTCTAATTGAGTCCCCAATAAACTTTCCTGGAATAAATGTACCCACAAATTCCTATCAGCGGTGTGAGGATGGATCTTCCTGACATAAGACATTAAATGTAGCTTAGGGCATGAAACCCCGTCATATTTAGCAAATGCGGGAACCTTGAACTTTGGTGGAATGACCACTCCAGAAACCAACCCTAATTCATCAAAATCCAGACCAGGTACCCTCTGAATTTCCGTGGCGTTAAGACGATCCTCCAGCTGTTTATATTTGTCATCAGCAGGAGGATATTGTTCTTCAGCATAGTCAGGCTCTTCTTCATCAGACCCCAGACTGTGGTCCCATTCTTTTATCTTCTCCTCCTGATTATCCCCCTCAATTGATGGAGTTGCGAATTCTAGAGCTCGCTTTGCTGGGCCTCTGAGTCTCCTTCCCATGTTTAGGACACCCACTGGTTTTCTGGTCTTTTTCTTCTTGTCTTTGATCACGAGAGCCTTCAGGTCCTCTTGTCCTTTAGCCAGATCCAGGAACATCTGTTGGAATTGAGCATTTTGTGCTTGGAGATTCTTCACTATTTGTTCGATATCCATCTTACTGAAATAAACAGTAGAAAGATAAGGAAACAAGTTATGGAAAATCTGTTTATGTTATGATGCATGAACATGCGTATGCAAATGATTTCAAGGACTTAGAAGATTTAAATTTGTTTAGACAAAAGGGAGAAAACATTAATTGTATTAATAAGTTCAAATTGATTACGACAGGCCTCTTGGTCTTACATTGGAAGAAACAAAAATAATACAAAATAGACTTTCTAAAACAAAAAGAAATCAAGCTTCCCACGAGCACATCCTCTTTGATGTAAAGTAGGAATTCAAACTCTGCTCTTCATGGAGTTATCTCGTGAGCTCCAGAACCTTCTTCTCCCTTGGGTAGAATTGGGCTTCAAAGGTGTCTCGTTCTTCCTTGAGCTGGAACCAAGATCTTTGCAAATCTTCAAGAGAAGTATGCATATCAGGATAAAGGACAGTATATGGAACATCTCTTTCGGCAACGGACTCCATGATGATTGGTAAGATGGCGGGGTAAGGCATCATGATGTTTTGGGCGCAAGTTTGCACCCACTTGAGATAAGGCTCTAAAGGAATGGAGTTCTTATGCCCCAATGTCTTACTATCCACTTTGTTTATCATTCTCTAAGCTCGTATGAACCTTTGACGATAGCCTTAGTCATCGCTCTCGTAGTCGAATACCACACCTTGGATGAGCGCATGGGGACCATCTCTTCGTGCATACCCAAACTATCGTAAAGCCAAGGAAGGGTTGTAGGTAATACCTCCCCTAATGCCAATAAGAGGGACATTAGGGATCCACAATGGTCTATGATAGTAATTTACTCCAAGGATCGAGAACACCAGTGAATATCTGAATGTCTGAGTGACATCAACCTATTAGACCATCTCATGCCTTGCTCGTTTTTCAAAATAGATCGAGGTAGGTGTGAAATAAACCACCTGGCCAAAAAAGGAGTGCAACACATGAGGGTCCCCCTTCTCTTCATGGTGCAAGAGTGAAAAGAATGCAAGATGTCCCAAAGCAAAGTAGGTATCAGATTGCGAGATATAAAAAAATTGATTGCGTTCACATCTATGAGTTGGTAGGGATTGGTAAATAGTATCATCTCATATTTGAGAAGAGCCAAAACTTCTTCAAATACTTTTAAATCCAAAGTATCCTAACAATCTTGAGCCTTTCCAACAAGAACTTGGCTAGAAATCCTTTGACACCACTTCTTGTTTCCCAATTATCCACGGTGTCGGACAGTTGCTAATGTAGGGTTCGAGTAATCTCCTCAAGGCTCGGGTCTCTTTCAACACCATTGAAAGGTAATTGATCAAGAATAGGAATTCCCAAGAGTTCAAAGAATTCTTCCATAGTAGGTACAAGTTGGTAGTCAGGAAAGGTAAAGCAATGGTGTAAAGGGCTGAAGAACTAAAAGAGCACCTTCATCATGTCTTCATCAATGTTTGAGGTAACCAGATTGAGAAGTCGACCATGTCTTTTGGTGAACAGAGAATTCTCAGGAATCCTTGATGCTAATTTTGAGCTGAGAAGGCACTCTCACAAGGTTGACTTGGATAGTATTTATGCGAGTGGAAGCCATGTCCTACAAAACAGAACAAAAATAAATCTCTAGGTCCTTGAAATGGTTAGTGCAAAATGCCATGGTATGATGTCATGATGTTATATACAAACAAATAAGTTGCAATGTACAAACAAAACAAACAATTCCTTAGGTTTAGACTTGCATGGAGCTTATAGGTAAGTACCCTCTTGAAGTTTGGTTGGTTTAACTTGTCCTAAAAAGTAATCGGGTTCTAGGGGATCTCAATATCATTGATCATTCTTCATCCGGCATTGTTTCAGCGCAAGCCTCTTTATTAGTGACCGAAATATCCCAAAAGTCTGATCTCAATGAACGTAGTATCAAGTATCAACCAACTTCGGACTTCACCAAAGTCGGGTATCTCAGTACTTTCTAATGGCCAAGTTGTTCAATTAAAGGTTCTAAGGTCAGTTAGTGCTTCATGACACCATACAGCAGCCCCGTATTATCCTTGACTAAACTCAAGGGCTACCGGTACCAACAAATGTGTCACACTAACATAGCTATCGCTTCAACCATGTCGGTATACCCTGCACAGTTTCCATAATTTATTGCTACTTACCTAATGGTGTTCCCAGATCCGGGTAGAGGATCAATACAAACCCAAGCAAGGACCCATAAATGTAAAGCAAACAAATCAAACAATGGAAGCAATTTAAAGGTTATCTAGCTTTAAGGTAACCCCACTTTTAAGTTATTTTCCCCGGCAGAGTCGCTAGTTCTGTAATACGGTGGGAGAACTGACTTGGGTGTTTTTGCGTTTTATCGCCATTGTTGCAGATAGCAAGAGTCGCCACCGAATTTTCTTTTATATAATAAAGGAAAGGGTGAAAAGAAAAGGAAAGACCTTTGAGATTATTTTCTTGAGTTCGGGGGGTAGATTATGAAAAGGGAAGGTTTTAGCACCCCTTTCATCCATAGTTATCTATGGTCTCTTAGTTGTTTGATAGATCACTTGCTTTGTTTAAAAATGTGCTTTGTGGTGTAAGTTTGAAAATATTTTGAAAAATGCATTTGTTGTGGCAAACTTTGTAACGATTCTCGTCTCTATAGGAATGCGTACAAAGTGTTGGTTTTGAAAATAGTTCGAAGAGATGTTTGTTTTTGAAGATGTTTTGAAAGTGTATGTGTGGAAGTGGTTTTAGTTTTCAAGCAAGCAACTACGAGCATCCTACCTACTCAAAAGGTCTTTGTTCTTTTCCTCCTCCTTTAAATGTCGCTATCTTACCATTGATTTGGTAAGAAGCCCCATTGTTGGATGTGAAGGGACGGTCGTGGTTCAATTGTATAGTCATAGAAGGCAACCTATAGGACGCTTTAGCAATTTTTGTATAGGGACTAGATCGTTTACCGAAGGCAACATCGAGGGACTACGATCTTTTTATCGATGGTCTTTACTAAAATGCCCATATTCGAGGGACATCACTACTTTCCGAGGCAACAAGTGAGATTACCCTAGAGGTGCATGTGTGCGAATAGTGTGCTTGATTGCATGCATTTTTTCTTGAATTTAGGGTGGTCTAAGTATTGGTTTTAATCTTGCCATACACAACCTAGTTACTAACATTCATGAAAGCAATAAAGATGCGGAAAATAAATGTCCAACGCTATTACATGTTTTTGGGGGATGGGGTATACAAGTTTACAAATGGGGGTTAAAAAGCAATAAAAGTCCTAATTATTACAACCATATTGAATAACCAGAAAATGTAAATATATAGAAAATATAAATGAAAAAATAGTGTAAAAGAGAGAAAGGAAAGACATCCTGGATCGAAGGATGTGTCTTTCGATTCCCACATTTTTCCTTCTTTCGATTGGTGCTTGTAACCAGTGTGTGTCGAAGTCTGTAACCTTTGATTCACACCACCTTCTTCTTCTATTTGCAACAATGAACTAATGAGGGGCGAAGCCTAAGGCTTCGATTCAGACAAACTTTTTTTTCTTTTGTTAGGGTCTGTACAGGTTAGTCTCTACCATATACTTGGACAATAAAAGCAAACAATCGAAAGGATAGAAATGAAAAATAAACAAATGTTATTTACATGCTTGAAACGAAAGGTTTAAAGTCAGGATGACTTACCTTGAATCTGAAGTTGGTGTTTTTGGACCTTGAGTGATTGCCCTGGATGCTCTGGGATTCGAAGGGAGAGAAACAAGTGTTTGTATTTCTTTGACTGGATTCAAAATCCAAGAACAGTAGAGTTGTGTTCCTTTCATTCTGGATTCGAAGGAAAAAAGACAAAGGTGTGGTCTTTAGTGTTGGATTCGAAAGAAAGAACAAAGTGTTGGTTTTTTGATTCTGGGTTTGAGAATGTTTAAGTGTTTTCTCCTTTCTTTGCCTTTGCTGACAAATTTCTCTCTAGCCACCAAAAAGCCACCATTAGACGTGTTGTGGATCATCTTATTTATATAAGAATTTGGCTGAAATTTGAGAGGGAAAACAAAAGAATTTGAAAAAATTGGGTATGATGTTATTGTAACTTTCGAGGTGCAGTTTTTGTATGCCAATATGGGTGCAGCATAGCAGGACTGATTTGCAGCAGTTTTGGTGTGTAGTGGCCAGTGCAGCAGGCTTGGGCTTGGCAGCATATATGACTTTTGGTCAGCAAGCATCTTGGATACTTAACCTTTTCATTTTGATCACAAAGACCCAACCTTCGACCAGACTCTTCATCAGACAATAATATTTTTCTCCACCCAAAGTGTATCCTTCGAATGAACCATATATGTATCCTTCGAAGGGGTCAAATGTATGTCCTTCGAATAAACCATGTGTGTGTCCTTCGAATGGGGCCAAATGTAATTCCTTTGAATCCACCAAATTCAGGCTCTTCAAATAGTCTTTTTGCATGTTCTTCGAATGCTCCAGTTGTGTGTCATAGTGTAGACACAATGTGTGTTGAAGGGTCTAAAGGTGGAATCGAAGCAAGTTATTTCAAAGGGAGACTTTTCCCAGTCAGAGCTAGCATGAAGATAGCCAATTCCCTGTGGGTGCTAGCATGAAGGAAGTCATTTCCTTGTGAATGCTAGCCATAGGGAAGCTTTTTCCATGTGCATCGAAGCTAGTTGAAGATAGGAGTTGCCTGCCCTGTGGATGGAAGCTAGTTGCTTCAAAGGAAGCCTTTTCCTTGTGGGTTGAAAGCAAGCTTAAAGGAGGCATTTGCCTTGTGCATGCCGGCATGCAGAAAACCACTGCTTTGTGAATCAAAGCAAGCCTGTAGGAGGCTAATTCCTTCTGAATTGAAGCTTACATGCAGGAGGCCAATGCTTTGTGAATCAAAGCAAACCTTCAGGAGGTCATTTCCTTCTGAAGTTTTTGGACCGCTTGCTCGAAGGGTTCATAGTTGGATTCTAAGTATGTTGCTTTGAAGGAAACCAATACTCCAATCGAAGCTTTGTGTGAAGGTAACCTTTTGTCTGATCAAAGCTTGGTATCAAGATAGCCATTATCCAACGAAGCTTGCATGTAGGAGGCTAAATGTCCAATTTAAACCTCTGAACTAGGCTTGCCTCGAAGGAGGCCCAAATTTCCAATCGAAACGTCTGAACTAGGCTTGCCTTGAAGGAGTACCAAATGTCCAATTGAAACCTCAGGACCGAAGCAAGCTATTTTTCTTCAATTTTGTCAAAAAAAAATCAAATTTATCTGCTTTGTTCTTTCAACAGTTTCCTCTTTGACTTGATGCTTGAAAATTCAATATGATCCATGGCAACTTGAGCTGATCAAGCCTTGTGCAGCTTTGGCCCAATAGAAATCTTGTGATAATATTCTTGAGAAATGAGAGGGAAAATTTTGAGGTACAACACAATGGTAGGGAAAATTTGGGGTACGACAGTTTTTTACTCCAATGGATGGTTAATCTCTTCAATATGATAGAGATGGTTCATTGTGAAGATTGTTATTTACTCCTGGAAGGTTAATCTCTTCGATATGATAGAGATAGTTTGTTTTGAAGATGTTGTTTACTCCAATAGATGGTTAATCTCTTTGATATGATAGTGATAGTTTGTTGTGAAGATTGTTATTTACTCCAATGGATGGTTAATCTCTTCGATATGATAGAGATTGTTCATTGTGAAGATTTTGTTTACTCAAATGGATGGTTAATCTCTTCGATATGATAGAGATAGTTCATTGTGAAGATTGTTATTTACTACAATGGATGGTTAATATCTTAAATATGATAGAGATAGTTCATTGTGAAAACCATATACAAGTGTTTACCTTTTAAGGAGCTTGTTTGTTACCCTTTTCAATTGGAAGACTTGATTAAAGAAGAAACTGAGACCCGTTCGTTGTGGAGAAGTTTATTGTTACCCTTTTCAAATGGAAGACTTGATTAAAGAAGGAGATGATTCTACCTTCATCTGTTAAGTTGGTAGTCTACCTTCATCCATGAACCAAGTGTTATCATTGAGATGATGTTATCATGTTCTATTATCCAGTTCTTTGGGCTTTCCCCTAGTAGAATTATTTCTCTTTTCTCCCGCTGAGTTGAGTCAATCTTTTCCCAGTTAGGCTTGGTTTTTCTAGGATCGTTTTTTCCTTCTCCCTAGTGAGATTTTCATTATGCCTTCGAGGATTCATTGTTATTTCTTGTCTTCATATAGGAATGTTTTCTGTTATAGCATATTAGGGCCAAAAATTGTGCATTTTCTATTTAAGTACCTCTCATCGCGTCAAGCCAAAGACTTAGATCTTCACATCTTCGGATGGAAGAAACTTAAATAAAGACATCTTTTGTACCCTAATTTTGACCTAATATACCACCTCATGTGCATCATTGCATCTCTAACAAAATACAAAATAGCTTCTATGTTTGCTTCTTGTGTCAAGCAGAGTTTTGAATCAAGGGCTCTTCATCAATACAAGTCTTGATCAAATTAGGGTTTTGATTGAAGAAATTGGATCATTGGCTTTTGGATTAGTGAATGACATAATGTCTTGAAGCATGCTTCAAGGAACTCAAATGCAACATCTTTACCTAATTTTAGGGCTCAAGATATTTTCAAAGATACAATTGATTGATAGAGGAAGAATTGGAATCAAGTAATGAAAAGTCAATGGTCATACAAAAGTCAAACTTTGACTTTTTGTTAAACATTGAACTTTAAAGACAATATTCATAAATATATTCCAAACCATCAAACTTGATCATCAAGAATCAAAAGAATCAAGAAAATTAACAAAGTCAAAGTTGAGATTTTCAAACACTTAGAAAAACTCAAGTGTTTTGTGCCTAAAAAAACCTAACTTCATAAGAAAGTTTTACCAACATACAAGTTGATTCAAAGAAAACTTTCAACATGAAAGTTGTATGGAATGAAAATTTCTACAGCCTTGTCATTGAGAGTTGATCTCCAAAAAGTGCTCAAATCACGAGATATAAGCATGTGAAATTCTGCCAACACTTAGAGAAATTTATCAAACAGTTTTGACGCCAAAAAGTGACCAACTTCATGGCCATTTTGTACCAAGATCCCAATTTATACAACAAAAGTGTTTAACATGTAAGTTGTATACAATGTTTCAAGCTTTCTAAAATATCCAAGAGCATGAATTTCTCATACTTTAGCCAGAAGTTTCGAAGAGATGAAGTTGGGCATCCATACTTGAATTATAGGTCATTTCTTTTGAAAACCTTATGGCCAAATCTCAAACCTAAGCTACATGATCTTAATTTTCAGGCCATTTAACTTATAAATCTCACCTTGATCAGATATTTACACGAATTCAAAGTGTATTATACAAGGATTTGAAGCTTTGTCCAAGTCTTGATGCCATTTATGGATGAATTTTTTGCATAAAGTCACTTTGCCACTTTGATAAAGCAATCTTTCTATCAACAACTCCTCACTTAAGCTTGTAACTTGCTCCTAATCATATCACACAAGATCTCAATATCAGAAGCAACCTCTAGAGGTCAGCAAAAGCATGGCAAATCTCTTGAATCACTCTCTTTCTTCATCATGAAGCAACATGTTTTTTTCCTGCATTTTCAAACCAAACTACCAAACCAACTTTCCTTGTGAAATAAGAACGATTTCTTCAAGTTAGAGGGACCATTTTCAACCTCTATAAATAGATAGGCAAGGCTCAGAACCAAGACATACTAGAATTTGCACCAAAACACCATTGTAGCAAGTTCTCTAAACCTCAAACTCCTATTTCTCATTCTACTCGTGTGTTTTCCATTGTTATCTTTTACAAAGTTTTTAAATCTCATTTAGAAGCTATCCAAACCATATAATCCAGATTGACATCATGCCATTCTCACCCTCTCACTCAAAAAAAAGTCACTTGCATATTGACTTGGTTGGATCATTTCAGCAAGTTTCAAAGCAAAGTAAGGATTGGAATATTTTTCAGGAAGGTCCCAGCAAGCTCATAAGATAGTCACATTTCACCTGGAAGCCATAGAAAAAGCTTTGGACTTTCTCCAAAAGGGTAAATTCTGACCTCTTCCGAAAACCATCATACATACATCATTTGTGCTTGGTTTCTGAATAAAAAAATGTAGATATCACTGTATGGATGCTAAACTCTAAACTAATTGTCTTTGATCATGCTTGAATTTCGAGATTCGTGCTTTTGAACATTTTTTAGGTTTTTATGGTTATTGATAAAAGTTCTTGTTAATCTTTTAGTTTTAATTTAAATGGTCAGTATGGTTGAATTCCTTATGAAATTATAAGCAACTTTCATGTTTACATTTTTGTAAATGTTTGAGAAATGAGGGAATTCAAAAATCACAAGTGGTGTTGTCTAGAGGTTGAAGACGAAGATGGTGATGTCACCATAGTTACAATTTGAAAAATGAGTTTACTTTAAATTTAATGCAAGTTGTTTTATGAACTGATGAAACATCCACCCCAGTGGCAAGAGCGTGCTAACAAAGTCTTAGCAAGCATACAGGTGAGAGTTCGAACTAGTGTGAACCCCCATTTTGGCCTATTTTCCATTTCTTTTGTTTTTATGATTTTCTGGAATGTGTTTCATATATTTTTAACTGGATGTATTCCTTTACAAACCATAGCACATGGCCCAGTGGTTGCTCTTTTAACCAATGACCCTGATGGCGTAGGTTCAAGCTTTGGCATCCTCTTTCCTAATTTTTTTATCACTTGTTTATTTTTGTTTTTTTTTCAAACTTCACTAATTCTTTTCACCAATCAAAACATTTCCTTTGGAGTTGATTTTTTGCATCCTCTTCATTTATCTACCCTATTTTATGAATATAATAAAAATCCCAAAAAATATTATTTATTTTACCTCTTTTATTTAATTTAAAACAAGTTTTTTTTAGTTGTTTTAAAAACCTTTTCTTTGATTTCCTCTTGTTGATTTCTTGAATGAATCCATGTTAAATAATCATACCATGTCTCTAGTAATATTTGTTTGATAACATAGCCCTTATGTATATTTGTACCTTGAAAACTTGATTTTAATAAGGTTTAGGACTTGAATTTTTGATGTTTAAACCATAACTTGTTCAAAAACCCTAATTCATAACCCATGACTTAAAACTTCACATGATTTGATCCCCTTGATTGTTTATCCATGTGCCTTGAGTTTACTTGCCCTTTAAGGATGTATTTCCTTCATAAACTTCTTTAAAACCATAATAATACCTTGCTTGCTTGTTTACTTCAAAACTTGTTTGTTTATCTTTTGTCACAACTTTTGCTTTGACAAGCATGTTAATCTTCCCCTTAGTGTTTAAACATTTGTGATATGTGTGTTTGCTATTATGTCTGTAATCAAATACTTTTGCCCCAAATCTAAGGAAAAGGATAATATTGTTGACTTTATAAGTCATATGCATATGCATTCCCCTTTTAAAAACCCCTTGTAATTATTAATGGGTGCCCTTTGTACAAAACCCTTGAATGATTACCCTATGAATCCTTATGTACTCTAAAAACCATTTGTATTTAAACCCTAAAAAACTCATTTTTAAACTTTCACCACTTTCATATAAAAACCTTGACTTTATGTCATTGCATTTTCAAACTTTCTTTTTAATCAAATGCTTCAATATACTTAAGCATTTAAAAACAATTTCAAAAGACTAAAAGTGACTTAACCTCACTCAATCTTTTTTCCATTTGGATTTTTCAATTTAAAACCCTTTCTCAAAGATTGGATATAAATCCTCTTCATAGTTGAGATATGATTCTCCTACCCTCATAGTGATTGTTGAAGTAAGTGTGATTCTTTCTACATGAAGATGTTAGTTGGAAACTTGTTGATATTTATATCCAAGTTAGTAGCCCTTCCTTCATGATGATTCTAGATTCGTCTTCTCATACTTGTGGTGGTATTAGTTGAGCTCTCTCTCTCTCTAAAAGATGTTGAAATATCTCTTTTCCTAAAATCAACCACAACAAACCCTTTTGTTATTTTTTACCACTAACTAAGAGGTTTTGATCCTTAGTTGGTAAGTAGGTATAAGACTATGTATTTCCAAACAAAAATATAACAAAAATATTTATTTTCCCATCTCCACACTCATTTAGCAAACAAACAAATTTTAAACCAAAAACCAATTTTATAAGTGGTTCCTGTAGAGTACTATAGATATATTAGGTACTAATAACTTCCCTTTTTATAACCAACCCTTGTACCTTTGATCTTTTCCTAGTGCTTTACTTTTAGTCTTTACTTCTTGCATTTCATGTTAAACAATAGGATTTCGATCTTTTCCCTTTTCCTTGGAAACAATAAAATTCAGTGATGACTTCTTAAGTCTCTGTGAGTCAAGTTTCTCAATAGCTTGGTATCCTTAATTTTTCACCGCGACATTGCCCATTTAAGCTTCCATCCTCAATAGGGTTTGAATTACCTTTTTTTCCTCATTGGGCTTTACCCCAATAGATTTGAATTTTTGCCCGTCTCAATACTGATGTTCACTGTCACCTGGTGGTTGGTGTGTTCCTTTTACTTGCCCCCTGTGTGGAGAGGATGTTATTTTTTCTCTTCCTTGGGCTTTACCCCAATAGATTTGAGTTCTCTTTTCCCCGGCGGAGTTATTGTTTCTCCACCGGAGTTAAATATTTTTTCCTAATCGATTTGGTAATCTTTTCTTAAATATTACTTCCTTCATGCTTGCTGCTCGTATCACTAAGAATTTCCCCGTTAAATTCTTACTCTGCATTTTGATTTCTTTAACTATGATTTTGGATTTCTCCATTCATAGTTATCCCCAGAGTTGTGTTGTTCCCCAGTGATCTATTTTCCTGGTTGAACTCTTTTTTAGTCTATCTTGTGTTGTAGCTTTGTCTACATCATTTTGTTATTTTCAGTGGTGTCTTGATCCCCCTATGTATTTTGTCTTTACATTCATAACCATAATATTTGTGTGGCATCTTAGGGCTAAAAATATGGTTTGTTTTATATTTAAGTATCTTCGATCGCGTTGAAATGAAGATTTTAACCTTTGTATCTTCAGATATAAGACACTTAAATAAGGGAAACTTTTATACCCCAATTTCCCCCCCTAAGATCCTCCATCATTTCATATCATCATAAATCATCAAGATCACACATTAGGCTTTGTTCTCTATTCCACTATCTCCTATCTTTAAGTTTTTCCTTGAAGGATCACCAAGCACCTTGAATTGTGAATCTTGTATATATATTTTATGTTTACTAACCTTTAATCAAAATCCAAAAAGATGAGTGTTTCCTCTCCATGCTTTATACATTATAGCTATTAAGCCAAGTACATCTCTTTCACCTCCTAATCTAGGGTTTTGAAGGTTAATCCTTATTCAATTGGCTATTCAATGCTTTTCTAAAGGCTTTAACTTCAAGGCTATGATTATGGCATCAAATTTCTTTGGTTTGAGGACTCTCTCAACTTCATTTGGTCAAGTTTGTCTCAAAGTTGGTGGTTGTATTCATCAAGAAACTTCATAGGTTCATGTGTTTATTTCCATGCCTTCTTCAACAAGTTTCATCAAGCATTGAGCCTTCTCATCAAGTGTTTTTTAATACAACATCATTTCAAGGTCTAATGTGATTCATCATGCCTTAATTTGCAAGGAAAGTTTAAAAGATTCGAAGTTGATCCAAGTAATTTGACCTAATATGGACAAGTCCTTGATTCTATGGTCACAAGTTAATATTTCTCTCAAATTTCAATATTTTGAAGTGGTTATTTTTGAAATGGGCTCTTCTCATCATTTACAACAAATTCTCTTCACATGACAAGATCCAATTGAGCAAGGACGATCATCAAAAAATTTAAAAGATTACAAGTCCTTTGAGAAGACCATGGAAATTTTATGACTTGACTTCAAGAGATCATAACTTGGTCAATTTTTATCTCCTTGATCTCATTATTTTTTCACAATAATCTTAAGGATGTCTACTAAAACTTTGATCAAAGATTAAGATCTAAAAATGTGTGGAAAGTTATGGAATTCATTGAAACTTTATAGGTCATTTGTGGATTTCTCAAGAAATTTTTACCACCTTCCAAGGACCATAACTCTCTCATTTTTTATGTTTTTTGAGTGATTCGAATTCTATATTCCCATTTGAATATTCTAATTCATTTCATCTTTAATAATCAAGGGCTAATTTTGAGTGGAAGGCCATGTAAGTTTGAGAAACATTATAGGTCACTATGAAACTCCATACTTAGAATTTTTCTAAGTATAAAAATCAGTTTGTTTTCCACGATTTCAAATGGACACAACTCTTAGCTCAATTTTCCAAATGAATACTTTCTTGGCACATTGTAAAGGGTGTGATAAGGTCTTTCAAATGCAACAAGAATGAGGTCATAAAGCTTCCTACACTACTTGCCCCATGGATTTAAAGATGGTACTTTGAAATTGAGATTTCCACTTGCAGTAAGAAGTGAATGTGATTAATGTGGCTTCTAATCATAAAATTGATGCGCATTTTCTACTTCAACGTGTTTAACAAAGTTTTCAAGTCTTGTTTAAGCATTGAAACACAAGTTTTGAGTTACTTTTGATGCACATGGAGTCACACTTCTCATGCCTTTGAGCTTCACATGAATTCTCTTTAATCCTCATTATTTCAGATGTATGAGCTCAGCATTCATTCTCCTATAAATAGAAGATCATTACTCATTCATTTCCTAAAGCTTTGATAGCCATAATCACCCTGCCAAATTCAATTTCGAAGCTTGAAATTTGAAAATCGAATTCATTATTTCAAACCTTCTTTCTCCAAACTTTCTTCTGATTCTTCATTCTTGATCATCATACAAACTTTCCACAACAAAATCCAAGTAATTGGAGCATAGAATCAACTACAGCGGTTCAGATTCAGACCTTACAAATTGAACTTCGTTGAAGTAGATTTCTCAACCAAATCATCTCAAATAAATGCTTAGGATGTAGTCCATTCTTCTCTAAAGCCAGTGTTTCTTCTGGTTTGAATTTTCATGGTGATTTGAGCTTGCATTTTCAAATTTCGTTTTACAATTTCTCTCTGGTAATTTCCAAATTGACTACGTTGTGGTTTATATTAATTTGGCACGAGGATATAGTTGAGATCGTCTTGATGAGACGTATCCAATAATACCACTATGAGCTCCTAATTTTTCCATTTGAAGAATCACAAGCTTGCCCTAGTTACAGGAGTCTGGAGGTTGAAGATGACCCACGTGTCATCTTTAACCAATGAAGGCACGCCAATTGTTTTAATTTCGTTGGTTGGACTTTTTGGAATCTGATGCGTGCTAGTAGATTGAAGCCCATGGTGGAAGTGCGTGCTATGTTCATCAGATCTGCCAACTCAATTAATGAGCTCATATATAATGCTTCTCATATTTTTGTTTTATTTTATTTTACAAAATTGTTTTAAAATTTCTTTTATCTTTAAAAATTCATAACTCTTTTATTTTTTATCCAAAAATCATGAAAAGTTACACAAAAATGCTTTGAATTATTTCTTACTTTGTGAATATTTTTTTATATTTTTATTTTAATGTTTGCTATTTTTTATAAGTTTTGGATTGTTTTCTTTATTTTAATTGGTTTAAAAATAGTTTTAATACTTTTTAATTTATGAAAAAATTATGGAATGATCCAATGATAGTTTGGCAACTATTGGTGACCTCTTTTGATTTTATTTCTGAATTAGCTATTTATCTTGATTTTTGGTTCATTTGGATTAATTTTTGCATTTTATAAAATTAGTTTATGACTTTAAAAAATTACAAAAAAAATATCAACACTTGTTGACTCATGTTTGACCCCTGGTAATTTTTTGGAGTTTTCATTTGGTGTTTTTATATACTTTGTGTATTTCATCAATTAATTCCATTTAATTAACCATTTTAAATTGTTTTTATTAATTGTTTTAAATTCATTTTATTTTCTATTTTGTGATTGGCTCTGACTTATGGATAATTGATGATGCTTTGGGTCAATTTCCTCAATATCATTGGAACTTGGGTGTTGATAAGTTGAAAAACCAAATCCACAAAAATGGATGAATGATATTGATGAAGTTGAAACCCTTCTTTTAGTTTCCTCTTAGACTTAAGTTCCATTGTGACATCCCCTTCTATCTTCATCTTATCCCCTTATTTTCCTTTAAGTGATCATTATTGGCCCAAACTTTATGTTTGAAGGTCCAAGTATGATTGTTTATTGAACTATGGATCAAAAACATTGAAGCATGTTGTTATGAGGCTTCAATTTTATTAATCCTTTAATGAGTCTTCATCAACTTTGACCTAAGTTTAATATTCAATCATTGTTGGTCATTTATCATGGATCTCATATCATTCATCCCTCTTCTTTTTCTTTTCTTGAAATAATCATTAGTGACACAAACTTTATGTTTGAATGTCCAAGTATGGTTGACTGATCATTTTGGATCCAAAACCTTTGAAACTTGTTATTAGGAGGCTTTTATTTTATCAATCCTCTAATGAGTTTCAATAATCTTGGTCCAAAGTCATCTTTCAATCATTATTGATCATCCTTGTGAGCATTAACCTTTAACAATTAACTTCTAACTTCTAACTCATTAAAAATTAACTTTACTTTGTACCTTTACTTTATGCATTTTACTTTATGTCTTACTTTTATGCACTTTTATCTTTAGCATTTACATCTCATGCTATTTTCCTTTTGCTCACTTGAGCATTTACATCTCATGCTATTTGCCTTTTGCTCACTTGAGAATTTACTTTATGTTCTTTTATCTTTTCTCACTTGAGCTTTCTTTTATTTTAAAGACACTTAATAACCAACTTGAACATTAAAAGACTTAAGGCTCTTGATTGTACTATTGGTTAATATCCTTGGAATATTGAAGTTATGGATCTCTTGGACTTAGTATTAGAAGCCTTGCCTTGATACTTTGAGACCTTGGTACCTTGTTGTTATTGTGAAGTACTAGGGGTTTACTCCAAGGCATTAGTTTGAATTTTCTGTATCCAGGTTATGTTGAGCTCTATGTTTTATCTGAAGTCCTTCAAAGGCATTGTGATTGGGAATTTCTCTGTGTACAAATGTTACTCTGGACAATTTTTGTCTTAAGTCCTTGGGGTTTATTCCAAGGCATTGTTTTGCAAGTTATTCATATGCATGTGTTATTTTGAACTCAAGGAAGTTCAACTTGTACATTGAAGCTTTGAAATAGCTATGAAGACTTTTCTTGATTCTTAAATCATACGAGGCTTATTTCATCTGAGGCTTGGTTTTATATGAGTATTATGCTTGCTTGATTTTTAATCCAAAGGATGAGAATTCTTTATTGACTTCTTTATGTCAAGTGTTGGCTTCTTGTTGGTTAGACCTTTCCTTACCTTAACTTTTACTTTATGGTTTATAATATTCTCTTCTTCTCTTGCTCATCTTCTTTAATTTCAAACTCTTCTCTCTCCTTTTCAAAATCTTCTTATTTTTAAACTTGAACTGCTTTTATAATAAACTTGGACTTAGGTACATGCATTTTTAAAATTATTTTCTTAATCAAACCCTTAATCAATTTAATCATACTTTGACATATTTTTAGAAGACTAAAAATCATTAACCTTATTCAAACCATTTTTCCACTTTGGCTTTTTACTTTAAAACTTTTCTCAAAAGATTAGACTTTTGTTGATCTTGTAGTGATGCAAGCTACTATACTTTTACAATATGTAGCAAAGTGAGATATTTTCCACTTGGGTGTTGAGTGGTGTCTTGTTTATTTTAAATCCAAGCTATTTACTCCACTTTGAGATTACACAAATGATAATTTCTCATAATTGTGGATAGTAAGTTTTTTTTCCACTCGGATATGACGAGATGTCTCTTCTTTTAAAATTAACCAACACACAAAAATTTCAAAAAATTTAAAAAGAACTATGTGGTTTTGATTTTATCATTGTACATTTGTGGTACGTATGTGTTGTACCCCAAAATTTGTCGTCTCTTTTCTCAAGACATTTCTCACAAAGATTTCCAAAAGCTCAAGTTTGCACAAGTACAATTGGATTTTTAATGCCTCATATAGTTTCCATGGATCATATTGGGATTTCAAGCATCAGGTCAAAGAGGAAACTGTCGAAAGGGGCAAAGCTGATAAAAAAAGGTGTGTAGTTGGAGATAACCATGTCGAATTCAAAATATGGTTCAGGTTGTTCGAACTACATGACTGATCGAAAGGAGTGGTTGGCGGATTTTGACAAATCGAAGAAGAGCAAGGTAAAAATGGATGTTCAAACTACATGACTGATCCAAAGGAGTGATTGGAATATTTTGACAAGTTGAAGAAGAGAAATTCTACTTCGATCCCCAAGTTTCTATTGGGCAATGGCTTCCTTCGAGCAACCTGCTTAGATCCACCTCCAAACCCTTCGACACACATAGTTTCGACACTATGGATTACAAGTCTATCTTCATGCTTGCTTTGATCCACAAGCTTCACCTGGGAAATGGCTTCTTTCGAGCAACTTGCTTCGACCCACCTCTAAACCCTTCGAAACACATAATTTCTACACTATGAATTACAATTTGAGGTTTGAACATTTAAACATCCGACCACTTAATTAACTGATGGTTACTGGTAGGAAAGAAATCCAGAAATTCTTTCGTTTTGACTATGCCAATGAGATCATCTTTCATACTCAAAGTGGTACATTCATATGAATGTGGTCCATTTGAAGAACATACAATTGGTGGATTTGAAGAACATACAATTGGTGGTCCATTCGAAGAACATACAATTGGTGGATTCTAAGAACATACAATTGGTGGATTCGAAGAACATACAATAGGTGGCACATTCGAAGAACATACAATTGGTGGCGCATTCGAAGAACATACAATTGGTGGATTCTAAGAACATACAATTGGTGGATTCGAAGAACATACAATAGGTGGCACATTCGAAGAACATACAATTGGTGGCGCATTCGAAGAACACACAATTGGTGGAAACAAATATTGTTTTGTCTTTTGATGAGTTTGGTCGAAGGCTTATGAGCAAAGTCCTATATGCTGCCAAGCCCAAGCTTATTGTACTGTCCATATAACAGCCTTAAACCATGTCAAAAAACAGTCTGTTGTACTGCTATGAAACAGCCCTGCACCAAGCTACCACAACACTCCAAAACTGCTGCAAAACAGTCCTGCTATGCTGCTCCTAATTTGAACCAAATTAGCATATAAGAGTTGCACCTCGAAAGATAGGAAAAGAGCATACCTAAACATTTCAAATTTTATTTGTTTTTCCCCCCAAAACCCCAGCAAGACTCTTCTGTAAATAAGTTGTTTCACAACACATCTAAGGGAGGATTTTGAAAGGGAGGAAGGAAAAAAGAGAAGAAGGAAAAAGAGAGAGGAGAGAATACTAAGACTGGAGCCTTAAAACACTCTTAAACCCAGAACCAAAAACAACACCTTTGTTTCTTTCTTCGAGCTCAAGAACATTCAAGGCAGCAACTCAAGTTCGAATCATAAATTCCAGCTTCAAGGTAAGTCTTCTTGACTTTAAACCCTTCATTTCAAGCATCATTGATGATTCATCTTCGAAGGTAACATGTAATAACCATTGCATTCGAAGCTAACCTTTTGCTTGTCTTCTTTTCTTGTCAATTATATATTAAGAACAAACTTGTGTTGATTATAAAATAATGATAGGGTGAAAGATTTACAGCATGCTTCGACACAAACCCTTAGGTTTCGATCCATACTGCTTTACAGGCCCAAACAAAAGGGAAAAAGAAAGAAGGTTTTGGCCCATAACCTTATGCTTCGATTCACACTTTGTTACAGGGTCAACTTTATGCTTCGATTCATACTGAGTTACAGGGTCAACTTTATGCTTTGATTCACACTAAGTTACAGGGTCAAATTTATGCTTCGATTCACACTGAGTTACAGGGTTGAAAGAAGGTTATGATCAATGCCTGTAAGCATGCTTCGAAACATGCTTCGATACATGAGGTAGAAGGATTTGTTTTTTCTCTCTTTTTCGCTTTTCTTTTACATATTTTTACTTCATATCTATTCAATATGGTTTGTAATATCTAATTAGGTTTAATTTCTTACAATCCCCATTTGTACATTTGTATTCCCCATCCCCCAAATGATGTAATAACTTAGGATTTTAATTTCCGCAATTTACCGCTTTAATATAAATTGTTAGTATCTAGGGTGTGTATGGAAAGATAAAATCAACCGTTAGAAAACCCTAATTTCAAAGACAAAAATGCATGCAATAAAATACACTATTCACAGATGTGCACCTCTAGGGTAACCTCGCTTGTTGCCTCAGAAAATAGTCATGTCCCTCGAATATGGGAGTTTTAGAAATGACCCTCGATAAAAAGATCGTAGTCCCTCGATGTCCCTCGATGTTGCCTTCGGTAAACGATCTAGTCCCTTATGAAAATTTCTAAAACTTCTCATAAGTTGCCTTTTATGACTATACGATGACCCACACTTGTCCCTTCACATCCAATGACGGGGCTTCTTACCAATCAATAGTAAGATAGCAACATCTAAAGGAGGAGGAAAAGAACAAAGACCTTTTAAGTAGGTAGGACGCTCGTAGTTGCTTGCTCACCAAACAAAAACCATTTCCACACTTACACTTTCAAAACATCTTCAAAAACAAACATCTCTTTGAACTATTTTCAAAACCAACACTTTGTATAAATTCTTATAAAGACGAGAATCATTACAAAGTTTTCCGAAACAAAGGAGTTTTCAAAATACTTTCAAAACCACCACAAACACATTTCAAACAAAGCAATTTCAAAAGTGATCTAGCAAGCAACTAAGAGCTCGTAGATAACTACGAATGAAAAGGGTGCTAACACCTTCCCTTTTCATAACCTACCCCCCGAACTCAAGAAAATATCTCAAAGGTCTTTCTTGTTCTTCTCACCCTTTCCTTTATTGGATAAAAGAAAAGTCGGTGGCGACTCTTGCTATCCACAACAATTGCGATAAAACGCAAAACACCCAAGTCAGTTCTTCCACCATATTACAGAATTGGCGACTCTGCTGGGGACTAAAACTTAAAAGTGGGGTTACCTTAGAGCTAGTTCATATTTATTTTCTTTCATTGTTTGATTTGTATGCTTTACATTTATGGGTCCTTTTGGGTTTGTTTTGATCCTCTACTCGGATCGGGGAACACCATTATGTAAGTAGCAATAGATTATGGAAAATGTACGGCGTAGACCGATATGGTTGAAGCAATGGCTATGTTAGTGTGACACGTTTTTTGGTACCCGTATCCCTTGTGTTGAATCGAGGAGAATACGGGGCCTCCGAGTGGTGTCATGAAGCACTAACTGACCGTAGAACCTTAATTGAACAACTTGGCCATTAGGAAGTAGCGAGATACGGAATTTGGTGTAAAGCCGAAGATTGGTTGATACTCGATACTACACTCATTGAGATCGTACTTTTGGGATATTTTGGCCGCAAGAAAAGATTGATTGTGCTGAGACAATGCCCAATGAAGAAAGATCAATGATATTGAGATCCCATAGAACCCGGTTACTTTCTAAGACAGGTTGAACCAACTAAACTTCAAGAGGGTACTTACTAATGAAACTTCATGCAAGCCTAAACCTAAGGACTTGTTCGCTTTGTGTGATTATTTGTACATAACGACTTATTTGCTTTGTTTATGCATGACTATTCGCACATAACATTATGACATCATACAATAGCATTTTCAATAACCATTTCATGGATCCCAAGGGTCTGTGATGCAGGTTTATGTTGAACCATATGTTTATCAAGGGGCAAGAGGATTTATTCTCCTCTAACCAAATGCTGTCAAAAACCAAGACGCTATAACTTGAGTCAAGGGCTATGACCCACTTGACATGGTGAGCTTGATTCTCGTAGAAAGACATTCGACGATGCAAAAGTTGTAATCAAAGTTCAACTTCTAACATCTTCTTGTGTTTACCCCGCGAGATCCTTGAAAATATTACATCCACATACCATGCATCATATCATGACAGGTTTTCCCCACACAGGTTTTCATCTGCTTACTGTTTATTTTAGTAGAGATGGCTCTCGAGCAGATTATCAAAGATCTTCAGACCCAAAATGCTCAGCTTCAAGAAATGTTCATGAATCTATCCAAGGGGCAAGAAGAAGTGAAAACACTTTTCATTTAGAGCATGACTAATAACAATACTGGAGACGACAAGGAGGGTCAGATAATACAATTGCAAGCAGAGATAGAAACAATAAGAACCCAGATGTTGGGACAGATGGCTCTTATCCAAAACTTAGCTCGGGGACAAGAAGAGTTGAGAACTTTTGTCAACAAACTTCATCAAGACGGATGCAACCATATGAAACAAACAGTCGAGGTTGGGGATCAAGTCATTAATTATCCCCCGAAGAGACAAGAAGTTGGCTTGGTGGAGAGCATAACTTTCAAAATTGTTGCTACATCACGAGCCCAACAACAACCTCGCCAACAACGACAGGGAAATCGACGTAAGCAGGATACATCCAATAGGAAATATACCAAACTCAACATGCCAATGTCGCAAGACTTGCAACACATGTTGAAGTTAAATTTGGTCACATTGAAGGATCATCCTCGGAATCCTAATACTTCCTCTCCTAGTTACCATCCCAATGAAAGGTGTGCATATCACTTCAACAGTCATGGGCATGATACTGATAGCTGTTGGATGTTGAAGTATAAGATTCAAGACCTGATCAATGAAAGAACTTTGGAATTTGCACAAGATGGTCAAATTGAATTTTTCTGTCATCCCTCAAAGACACACCATTTGAAGTGACAAATTTAGGCGGAGAAATTTTTGTTCATTCGAATTTTCAGTTGTAATTTATTTGTTTGTTTAAACATTTGTCCTTATGTAGGACATTGGTTGCTCTCATTAATGCATTGCATATGTTTGTCTTGAGTTAATACATTCGTTTTCACTATATTAAAACTATGCTTTTACTCCTTTTTGTATGATATTCAACTCTCGATTACAAGCTGTAAGCCTTTAGAGGGAGGATGACGAAAACAATACCATAATCTCATATAGTATGCTTTTGGACAGACCTTACTGACGATGTACACGCGTTCTTTCAATTCCTAAACAGTGGAGTTATAAGGAAGATAATCCCTATTCAACCCTTTTGAGCCAAAGAAGTAGGAGTTTTCTTTTTCACATAAATTGAACCTTTAATCAGAACCTGGGGCAGGATAGTTTCTCAGTTAATTCAAATATGTGTTCAGTTGCAAGCTTTCACTTCATACACAATGAATGACATCAAAAACATCCTTTTGAATCAAAAGTCGACGATGGTTCCCCGTAAAATAGGCAGTCATTATCTCTCAAAAGAAAAGCCCACTAGGTTAAAACCTACGAAGGAGACTTAAGAAAAACTAGTGCATCCCGCTGGCTGTAATCTCAAAACAAGAGCAGTCATGCAAAAATTAGGGACAATAAATCAAAAAGATGGCGCTACAAATCCTTGACAAACATGAAAAATGTTGCAAAAATGACTGCCTTCACGAATAAACTTTCAGTATCTGAACCATCACCAAAATGTCATTCCAGACTCAATTGGAATTTAAAGTGCACAATTAACTGAGTATAGGGCTGAAGAACATCATGAAGAACGTGCGGATACAAATAAACTTTGAGCCTTATGCTTTGTTTATTAAACCATGAACCAGGCCATGCTACAACCCTTTAAAAGTCCTAATTGAAGCATGGGTTAGTTCGAAAGCATACTATTACAAAAAGGTATCCTGACTCTTGTAAGGCTTACTGTAAATTCTGAGTTGAATTCATATTCTTACAAAATTCTTTAACTTTCTAAAAATGCATTTTCAAAAAATTCAAGACAAGCATAAACTTTTCATTGTTTGAATATTGTTGTTTGCATATAGCTAATTGTTTGACAACAGAGAAATTCACATGAAGAATATCCAATGAACGTAAATCCTCTCAAGAAATAAAATCACTTCAAATGGGAGACATTTCCAATGACAAATCTCCCATAATCAAGGGGCATGACATGTTATTGTCCAAACTCATTAGTGGCAGTCCAATCAAGATTCCAAGAAATCTCTCATAAAGTCCTTAATAGCCAGGGGCAGGTCTTCATCTGAATCACTTGGGGCATTGAACATGAATTTCAATAAAGGTTCACGTACGACCAAGCAAATGTTTTCTGGCAGTGCTACAACATTCACTATTAAGGACAGTGACAAATCCCCACAAAGTCCCTTTCATAAAGTGATCCCCAATGAAGTTTCCAGAGCCACCTATACAAGGTTATTCCCGACAAGCGTAAAAGAATCTTTAAACAAAAGTGGGGCATCCTCCAGCTGATGACATAATCAAACTCACCAGCGGATAGAGGAGTTTGATCTTCTTCCAACGAACGCCCATATCATGCCAGTTCCCAAGCGGATGGAAATTGCTGACAATTTTCTAGACACAATGCAGATACAATTTAAATACAGATTTATTCTGACATTCATTCCAGACTCTCCTATAGATGCAGTTCAGATACGATCCAGATATGGATGTCATTCTGATACTCGTCCAATATCTTTTCAGATACAATAATGGCTCATATTCATTCTGACATTCCCCAGTTGAGTTATTCTTAACTGAAAAAAGAAACTTTACGGAGTTCTCCCCAAAAGAATTCATCTCCATAACAAGGTATTCAAAATATTCTCCTCAATAGGGTTTATTTCCCCAACAAACATCAGATTCCCCAAGATAAGTTTTTTCTCAGACTATTACAAGTCAACGGACAAAACCTCTTTGTCCCCAGCGGAGTTCCTTCAAACAAATAAGCAAAACTCCCCAACAATAGTCAGGAATTTACTTCCCTAGACAAAGATACACTTCAACAACATTTCACATTTCATACATCATAGCATATGTGTTGTACCCCAAAATTTGCCCTCCCATATTCTTCAAGAAATTGCCAAGTCAAGCTTCAAATCTCCCCAAGGGTTGCACAGTGCAAGGGCCTCCTAAGCAGGCAAAATTAGGGTTTTGGTTCTGATCAAGAAAATGAAGTTTCAAAGGGTCCAATCAAGTCCCACATGCCTACAAATATGGTCAAGCATCCTCATACCAAGTTTCAAGACTTTCAGCACAAAATTGCACAGTCAAAAACCCTAATTGCACTACAGTCAACTGTAGGGGCAAAATGGTCATTTGACAGTCAAAAGTTCAAATTTTTGGTCAACATATCATTTTGAAGCCACAAACATCATTTGATCAATGCTTGATCATGATTCTCAAAGCTTGGCTCAAAAATCATCAAGATGCAAAAGTTTCCTTATTTGGACAGCTAAAAAAGTCAACTGAAATTGACCAGGGCATAACTTTCACATGGATTATCAGAAAAATTCCATCCAAAGCTCATTTTGAATAGAAAGACATTTCCTACAACTCATCTTCATACTTCAAGTCCAAGAAATGCTCTCACAAAAAGTTATCAATTTCAACATTATAGGTCATTTTCAAAAGTCAACAAAAAGGGACTTTAAGTCAAAGGCCATAACTTGAGATTGGTAAATCAAAATGACATGGGACCAAGGACATTGGTTAGAGGACTCAAAAACCTTTCCAAAATGTCCAAGAACATGAGCAAAGCTTAAAAATTGAGCAAGTTATGCATTGGAGAAGTTGGGAAATTTTTGTGAAATGGCCAAAATCATTTATCCTTAAAATCTCATTTTTGACAAAAGGGGCCCACTTTTTCCACTTGAATTAACTTGGCCATGCTTCCCACGTGTCCCACCTTTTATTTCATATTTTTTAATTAATTTTTTCATTTTTAATTGATTTTATTGGATTTAATTAAGTTTAAATCTTTTAAAATCAAGAAAAAATCAAAAAGTTTGATTAAATGAAATATTTGGCCTTAACTAGCCTTGAACTACCATTAAGTCTAGACCATTTTCGTGCTAAGGCTCAAATAAGGCAAGAATTCAAAATAAGGCAAAAAATGGAAGGTGTGATAATGGAGGTTTATGTTAAAATCCTAAACATCAATGCAAGGCATTATTGGCCATAACTCTCATCCAAACACATTGCCTAGGGTATATACAGATGATACACAACAAAATTGACACAGAAGCTGTGCCCTATTGCTCAACACAAACTTAAAATTTTGTCTAAAAAAACTCAATTCTGAAAACTAACTTGCAGGGGGTTTCAAGCCACGATTTCAATTCCATTAGCTTCCTTGAAGGTTACAGGACATATTCCAATCATTCTCCAAGCCCCATACTCAAGAAAACGTAAGATCACCATGGAAGTTGGTGAAGAAAAATTCTGAATCGGTTTCTCTCATTCATGCATGGTTAACATATTTTGTTGTTATGTTTGTATTTATAATGATGTTTGCAAGCTAATCATGTGCGTTAATTGAAGTTTCACGCGTTATGTGCCAAAATACCATTATCGTTTTTTAGGGTTTACAGGTTTCTGAATTGGGGGTTTCTTGGTCGTGTAAAATTAGCAAACCACGATGCCAGGAATGGATTCAGGAGACTTGGACGAAGAAGAACCCATGCTCGCGCTCAATTTATGAGCGTCCTAGGCCTAATCGCTATTTTTCCAAAACTGGCCTAAGAGAACGCATGAAAAACCGTTGCCATGTTTTATTTGTTTTTTTCAGGAAAATAATACAATGAAGAAGATGAATTCGTGGCGTTAGACGATTGGTCAGTTTAAAAACTCGCGCGCAAAGTCCACTAATGCATTGGTTTTCTTTTATAATATTTGTTATTCATTATATATTAACAACGCGTGGAATGGCTCAGTGGCGAGCGTAGCTATTGATAATGTTAATGACCTGGGTTCGATCCCAGGTCTTCACCATTTCCATTTGTTTTTTTTCAATTAACACTCATGTGCAGCATAAGCGTTGTGGTCCACCCTACGCCTCCCAGAATCCAACATCCACGTGCCCCTGGAGATCCAATCAAAGGCTATAATCTGAAGCGCATCATAAGCCTGGTCAACGCTTCAGCATGCTACCAGAAAAAGTCCAAACAGGCCAATGCTATTGGGCCAGATTCCTCAAGATTCACCTCCTATTTGGGGTCTGAACCCCCAGGTTTGCATATTTTTTTATTTTCTTTACTTTTTTTGTATTATTATTTTTACTTCTTTTTTTTATTATTGTTTTATTTAATTAATTAATTATTTCCTTAAAAATATAAAAAACACAAAAAAATCAGAAAAGATAAAAGTAATAAATATTTTATTTTAGTATTAATTTTGTAAATAAATCCCATAATTAATTTAGATTTAATTTTAGGTTGTAATTTAATTCTTTTTTTCACAATAAACCAAAAATAATAAAAATGGATCTTTGACCCTTTTTACCCTTTTTTTTAATTAATTAAATATTTTATTATAAGTATCATCAACCATTAATTTTGTAAATAAATTTTATAATTAATTTAGTTTTAATTCTAGGTTTTAACTTTAATGCATTTTCATTAATAAATTAAAAACAATTAGAATTAGAATTAATTATTTGACTTTTAATTAATTTAATTTTCTTTAATGTCATAAATACAAAAAAAAACATAAAAAATAAGTTCTTTCTTAATTATTTTAATTTAATTATTTTAATTCCTTCAAAGGGTTCAACGCCCTCGCATTCGATTACGTTTTTGTTCGCGCGTTTTATTTATTTCTTTTGTGAATATAATGTACTTGTTCCAAAGCCCTGTAATAGCTATTAGACATTTATTTTCTGCACTTTATTTTAAATCGGGTCTGGATTAATTTGGCGTTGTAGACCCGCGCCTTTGTAATAGCGTAGGACCTTTATCTTTTCCGCACTTTAAATTCCTGCACCTTTAACTGTTAAACAATAACATGAAAGAATGAATGCCCAAAAATAAAATCAAAGCGTAGATCACCAATGCATGACAAGACAAACAATAAACTGAAAATGACACATAATTCACACACCACCCCTAGGGTACGCCTCACTGTTGCCTTACCTCGAAAGGTGATCGTCGAGTAGAGGATGTCTTAGTAAGTCCTCATGATCCGGGAACCTGGCATGAGGGTAGCTTCTAAGGTGTCTTCCCATTGCTCTGGTGATCACCATGTCCCGAACCTCGGATTGACCCGAACACCTCCAACGGTGGTGCTACCTACCTCTCAATGGTGGGATGGCACTACTTTAAAGGACATTTACACAGACGAATTCCTTAGGGTAGGTAGATTCTCATAGATACTTGCTCTTTTCAAAAACAAACAAAATACTTTTCACACCTACACTTTCTAAAAAGTTTTCAAACAAATTTTTCATACACTCTTGAGGACAGATACAAGAGTTACTTAGAGATTTTTCAAACGAAACTTTTTTCAAAACCCACTCACATTAAAAAGTAAACAAAACAATTTTGAAAACACAAACGAGCAAATACCTAAGAGCCCATGGATAACCATGGATAGAAAGGGTGCTAACACCTTCCCTTTCTATAATCTACCTCCCGAACCGAGAACTAATCTCAATAAGGAATTTTTCTGTGCTTTTGTCCTTTCCATGTTGGAGAAAATAAAAGACGGTGGCGACTCTTGCTTACCGCGACATTTCGCGAAACCAGCTAAAAACAGTCAGTTCCAGATCCACCGATCACAGAACTGGCGACTCTGCTGGGGAATTACTTTTAAAGTGAGGTGTACCTTAGGACTAAGATCACTGTGTTTTCAATTGCTTTGACTTGTTTGCTTTAAATTGTGGGACTGTCTTGGGAGTTCTATAGATCCTAACCCGGATCTGGGGATACCTTCTTAGAAAGTGGCAACATGGCTGTGAGGGAATTGTGCGGGGTATACCGACATGGTTGAAGCAGTCTGCTACGTTGATGTGGCACTTTGGTGTGTACCGGTAACCCTTGAGTTCAATCAAGGAGAGTACGGGGCCTCCGCGTAGTGTCGTGAAGCATCAACAGACCTTAGGAACCTTAATTGAACCATCTTGGCCTCTTTAGGGTAGTGAGATAACTACTTTGGTGTACTCCGAAGTCGGTTGGTACTCGATACTACACTCAATTGAGGGTTGTTTTCTTGGGATATTTTGATCGCCAGTCAGTGGCTAAATCGAAACGATGAACAATGAAAGCAATCCAATGATATTGAGATCCTTAGAACCCGGTTACTTTGATAGGACAGGTTGAGCCCACCAACTTCAAGAGGGTAATACCCAGACCCCATGCTGGCCTAAAATCTAAGGGCTTGTCTTGTGTGACTTGTGTGCCTTACATGTTTGCCTTTGTAAATATTTGTGGTGTGTTTAATCATAGCATCATAACATCATACAGCATCATATGCATCCACTAACCATTTCAGGGGTTCGAATCTTCATCTTTGTTCTTGTTTTGTAGGACATGGAAACTATCCGCAGAAAGACAATTCAGATCAACCTTATAAGGGTCCCTCCTCAGCTTAAGGAGCTTACATCCAGGATTCCCGAGAACTCGTCATTTAGTGAAAGGCATGGTAGACTCATCAGCCTGGTCAATACCAATATTGAGGAAGAGATGGTAAAGGTCCTTTTCCAATTCTTTGACCCTCTGCATCACTGTTTTACTTTCCCGGATTATCAGCTGGTGCCTACTCTAGAAGAGTTTTCCCAGCTTCTGAAGATTCCCATCCTCAATCAACTACCCTACAACGGTACGGAAAGGGAACCAAAACTTGAAGAAGTAGCTAAAGCATTATGCCTACAACCATCTGACATCAAGGGGCATTGGGAAGCCAGAAATGGTATCAAAGGATTCTTGGCAAAGTTTCTGTTTGAGAAGGCCCAAGAGTGTTGGAATTCCCTTGACCTACAAGCCTTTGAAGAAGTTGTAGCCCTCCTTGTCTATGGGTTGGTGTTGTTCCCTAAACCAGATCAGCTTATAGATATCAGTGCTGTCAAGGTCTTCATGTCCAGGAATCCTATACCTACATTGCTGGGGGACATCCTTCACTCATGTTACACTCGAACCATGAGAAAAAGGGGTGTTCTTATGTGTTGCACTCCCCTCCTGGGAAGGTGGTTTATTTCGCACCTTCCACAATCAGTTTTGAAGAACGAGCGAGGTTTGAGGTGGTCACAACGGTTGATGACTCTTACACATGCAGATATACATTGGTGTTCTCGGTCCAGAGAGGATGTCACTATCATTGATCATTGTGGGGAGTACCCTAATGTTCCTTTACTTGGAAGCAGAGGAGGTATTACTTACAACCCGTGCCTGGCTTGGAGACAGTTTGGTTATGCTCGGAAAGATGGCCCTCATGAGATGTTAATTCCTGACATAGTTTTTTACTTCGACAAGGATACGCAAGGACTTCTCCAGAAATTTATCAAAGCTTGGAGGATGCCCAGCGAAATAGACAGAAAGACCCTGGGGCACAGGAACTCCATCCCATTGGAGCCTTATCTCAAATGGGTACGAGCCCGTTCCCAAAAGCTGGTGATGCCATATCCTCATGTTCTTCCCGTGATCAAAGAGCCAGACTTAGAAGGAGAGGTATCCTACACCATTCAACATCCTGACATGCCCACATCCTGGGAAGAGATGCAGAAGAGTTGGATCCAGCTTAAGGAAGAACGGAATTCTCTGGAAACCAATCTACATGCCAGTGAGAAAAAGGTCCTGGAGCTCACCCGCCTACTGCACGAGGAAAGGAATCTCAATACCTATATTGCTCCGAAGAGGATGCGTAGTGTCTTTTGGGACTGATCTGCTTTGTAATGTTTGCCTATGAGGCTTTAATGTACTGAACAATTATTTTCTTAATAATAACGTGTGTTCCTTTTTGTCTACAACAAATTTGAATTTTCGAACTCTTGAATGCATTGCATAAACACATATCATTAATCATATGCATCACAGGTACTCTTCTTTTTAGGCTGCTGACTGTTCTTCGCTGTTTATTTCAGCATCATGAACCCTGAATCATCAACCGAGGCATCTATCAAGGCTCTCCAGGCGCAGAACGCCCAATTTCAGGAGCTGATCAAAGGTTTGGCTCAGGGCCAACAAGAGTTGAAGACCATGCTTCTGAAGAAGAATAAGAAGAAGAGGAGGACTGTGCTATTTAACATTGGGCGCAGACTCGGGAACACCTTGCAGATTGAGGCTGAGAGGACTACTCCATCTGTGGGGGAAGGTAGTCACCAAGAAAGAGAGGTCCCTACTCCTGTGGTCTCTGATACTGAAACAGACTTCAACGACGAACAGTACCCTCCTGCTGACGACCGGTACAAGCAGCTGGAGGACAGATTAAAAGCTATGGAAGTTCAGCGTGTGCCTGGACTGGATTTCGGAGACTTGGGGTTATCTACTGGGGTGGTGATTCCACACAAGTTCAAGGCACCTGCCTTTGTAAAGTATGACGGGGCTTCCTGTCCCAAGATGCACCTCCGTTCTTATGTAAGGAAGATCCAGCCTTACACAGCAGACAGGAACTTATGGATCCACTTCTTCCAGGAGAGTCTTTCAGGGACTCACCTCGAATGGTTCTATCAGCTGGATGGGACCAACATTCGTAACTGGGAGGATCTGGCCACTGCTTTTTACAAGCAGTATCAATATAATTCCGACCTCGCTCCTACGCGTACCCAACTCCAGGGTATGTCGCTAGGATCGGGTGAAGGTTTTAAGGAGTACGCCCAGAAATGGAGAGATCTGGCTGGCAGGGTGCAGCCACCATTGATAGACCGGGAGCTGGTGGATATGTTTTTGGGGACCCTATCTGGTCCATTTTTCAATCATCTCATTGGTAATTCCTCTGCTGGGTTTACTGATCTGATCCTGACTGGTGAAAGGATCGAGGCAGGTATAAAATCGGGGAAGATACAGAAGGTTGCCTCCTCCAGTGCTGAAAAGAAACCCTTCAAAAAGGAGGCTAGTGCTGTATATAGCTCCCGGAGACCAGAGCGACCTGAGCGCCGCCAATCTGTCAGTGCGGTGATGATTTCCAAGCCTGCTGCCGCTCCTCAGCCGACCAATCCTCAAAGGGCTGAAAGACCCCGGAGAGAGTTTACCCGCTTGAGCATGACCTTATCATAGATCCTGCCACAGTTGCTATCCACCAATTTAGTGACTGTCAGGGAGGCTCCGAAGTTTCCCAATACTGCATCTCCTAAGTACAATCCAAATGCTCGTTGTGCTTATCATTCTGATAGCCCGGGGCATAACACAGATGACTGTTGGGCCCTAAAGAATAAGGTTCAGGACCTTATTGACGCAAAGGAGATACAGTTTGAGGCGCCCGAGAGGCCGAATGTTGTAACCGCTCCCATGCCCCAGCATGGAGTGAATGCTGTTGAGGAGGATTTGTATGTAGCTTCGGTGGATGATGTTGCTACTCCGCTGCTGACGATCAAGAGGAACTTGTTGCTAGCCGGTTTATTTCCGGGATGTAGCAAAGGTTGCCCTCTGTGTGTTGCTTCCCCTACTGGTTGTTCTTTGCTGAAGTCAGGCATCCAAAACCTGATGGATAATAGAGAGATTTTGTTCAGAAAGACTGCTGTTCCTGCTGCTCCTGTTGAAGAAGTTTCAATTGTTACCATCTTCAACAACCCTTCCAAGGCTCCTTCAAAGAAGCCTGTCCAAATTTTGCCGGTTCACAAGATTTCTCCCATCACCATTATTGTTCTGGGACCCATCCCCTACAAGTCTGATAAGGCTGTCCCATGGCACTATGGGGCAGATGTTTACGTTCTGGGTGTGAAACAAGAGTTCAACATTGATACTGGTGTCTCCAACATCACTGGGCCTGCTAAGGTCACTCGTAGTGGAAGACTGTTTTCACCAGACATTGCTCCCCCGGTAATTCAGAGGCCTTTGATCATCACACCTGCCAGTGTGCCTGTTTCACCGCCTGACCAAGTTTCCACCCCTGCTGCCGAGCCATCTGATACTCGGGGCAAGGGGATTGCTGCTGATGTGCCTGCCCGGACGGAGGCACCGAAGACCATTGTTGGGGCTTCCAGGCAGGAAATGGAAGAAATCCTCAAGATAATAAAGAAAAGTGATTTCAACGTCGTAGAACAGCTGGGGCACACCCCCTCCAAAATCTCCATGTTGTCACTACTGCTGTGTTCAGAGGCCCATGCCAAGGCTCTGATTGCTTTCTTAAAGACAGCCCACGTACCCCAAGAGACGTCTGCTGACCAGTTCACCGACTGTGTGGCCAACCTAACCGCTGATAATGGCCTGGGTTTCTCTGATGCCGATCTGACAGCAAAAGGGAAGAACCATAATGATGCCCTGCATGTCTCCATTGAATGCAGGGGCACTACTCTCGCTCATGTGCTGGTTGACACTGGTTCCTCATTAAACGTGTTGCCCAAGAAGGCTCTGGATAGGCTGGACTGTGAGGGTCTAGAGCTCAAACCAAGTAACATTGTTGTCCGGGCCTTTGACGGGTCCAAAAGAATGGTACATGGTGAGGTGGACATCCCAATCAGGGTTGGGTCACAGGTCTTCGATTCAAAATTCTATGTGATGGACATCCGTCCATCCTATTCTTGTTTGCTGGGTCGCCCGTGGATCCACAAGGCTGGAGCTGTGACCTCCACGTTGCATCAGAAGCTCAAGTACCCGGTCAGGGGGAAGATTGTAACAGTGCAAGGGGAAGAGGAATACATGGTCAGCCACCTCAACTCCTTCAGGTACGTGGAAATGGATGGGGAGTTCATTGAGACCCCCTTTCAACATTTTGAGGAGATGCCACAAACGTTGGCAGCAGCAGAAGCAGTGGTCGAAGAGGTTTCTCCTTTGAAGATGGCCTCCTTAAAGGACGCCCAGGCTGTGATTGAAAGAGGTGAATGTGCAAACTGGGGCAAGCTCCCTGACTTTACTCCTAAGACTAACAAGTTTGGGCTGGGTTTCACCACAGAAGCTCAGAAGGCAGTGCGCAAGGCGAGAATTGGAAGGCCTCCTGTGCTCATCACCTACTCAGGAGTGAATGCTATTGGAGAGGAAGACGAAGTGGAGGAGTCAGAGTTCGATAGCTGGATCTACCCGACGACTGTTGGTGGATTGACCAATTGGACTGCTAAAGACTTTACACCCATAACTTTTGTTCCCCAGTAATGAACTTCTTTGTTTTGGATTTGTAATAAACAATAACTGTATGGCCCGGTGTCTTACCCGGGGCACCTTGGTCTTATTTATGAGGGCTTTTGTTTGTCACTGTCATATATCATAAATAAAAGCATTGGACGTTTTTCACATTTCAAATTTTGCGCTCCTTTTCTTTCCTTTCTTTACATATTGCAAAACAGCTGTATTTACACACACTCACTCATACAGGTTTCAATCCACTCCGGATCTCATTGGTAACGACTCTGCTACTGCCAGTTATGACTTCGAAAATCCGATCAACTTAGCCAAAGACGAAGGTGAAGATGATTGCGAAGTACCTGGCGAGCTTGCAAGACTGTTACTTCAAGAGGAGAGGGCAATTCAACCCCATGAAGAGCCAGTGGAAACAATAAACTTGGGTACTGAGGCAGACAGGAAAGAGGTAAAAATTGGTGCCAACCTAGAGCTCAGCGTGAAGCAACGGTTGACTCAAATTCTGCATGATTATATGGAGATCTTTGCCTGGTCCTACGAAGACATGCCCGGGTTGGATACCGACATTGTGGTCCATCACTTGCCAACTAAGGAAGATTGCCCTCCGGTTAAGCAAAAGGTCTGTCGTATGCGTCCAGAGATGTCTGAGAAGATTAAAGCCGAGGTTATGAAGCACTTTGATGCCGGATTTCTTGCAGTGACTTCTTACCCTCAGTGGGTTGCTAATGTGGTGCCGGTACCAAAGAAGGACGGTAAGGTCAGAATGTGTGTCGATTACAGGGATCTGAACAGGGCCAGCCCCAAAGATGACTTCCCTCTACCTCACATTGATGTCCTTGTTGATAATACAGCTCAGCATAAGGTGTTCTCTTTCATGGATGGTTTTTCAGGCTACAATCAGATCAAGATGGCTCCTGAAGACATGGAAAAGACTACATTTGTTACTCAGTGGGGCACATTCTGCTACAAGTTCATGCCTTTTGGACTAAAGAACGCTGGGGCAACCTACCAACGTGCCATGGTTGCTTTATTTCATGATATGATCCATCATGAGATAGAAGTGTATGTTGACGACATGATCGCAAGGTCCCAAACTGAGGAAGAACACCTTGATCATCTGCAGAAACTGTTTGACCGTCTGAAATTGTACAAGCTGAGGTTGAACCCGAACAAATGCACCTTCGGGGTAAGATCTGGGAAGTTGCTAGGCTTCGTTGTAAGCGACAAGGGTATTCAAGTGGACCCTGCCAAGGTTAAAGCTATTCAAGAGATGCCAATTCCCAAGACAGAGAAGGAAGTCAGAGGCTTTTTAGGACGCCTGAATTACATTGCTCGATTCATCTCACACCTAACTGCTACCTGTGAGCCAATCTTCAAGCTGCTGAAGAAATATCAGGTAGTGCATTGGAATGATGAATGTCAGGCTGCTTTCGACAGAATCAAAGAGTATCTCCAAGAACCACCTATCCTTATGCCGCCGGTTGAAGGGAGACCTCTGATACTTTACCTGACAGTACTTGATAACTCAATGGGGTGTGTGCTGGGGCAGCATGACGAGTCTGGCCGAAAAGAGCATGCCATTTATTACCTTAGCAAAAAGTTTACCGACTGTGAGACTCGATACTCACTGCTTGAGAAAACTTGCTGCGCTTTGGTATGGGCTCCTCGCCGGCTGAGACAGTATATGCTGACTCACACTACCATGTTGATCTCAAAGATGGATCCTATAAAGTACATATTCGAAAAACCTGCTCTGTCTGGGAGAATTGCAAGATGGCAAATGATCTTGATGGAATACGACATTCAGTACACAACCCAGAAGGCCATCAAGGGAAGTGTATTGGCAGACCACTTGGCACATCAGGCCGTAGATGACTATCAGTCAATGAACTTCGAGTTTCCGGATGAAAGCATCATGATAGTGACTGATTGTGAAGTACCTGGACCGGATGAAGGACCTGAGGAAGGATCCCGATGGGCTATGCACTTTGACGGAGCCTCCAATGCTTTGGGTAATGGTATCGGCGCTGTGATCATATCCCCTCAAGGCACTCATACTCCACTCACTGCCCGGCTATGTTTCAACTGCACCAACAACATGGCGGAGTATGAGGCGTGCATCATGGGACTCAAAGCTGCAATTTACTTAAGGATCAAGTTTCTGAGTGTCTTCGGAGATTCCGCTCTCGTGATCAACCAGATCAAAGGCGAGTGGGATACGAAACATCCGAATCTTATTCCTTACAAAGAATGTGTGCTGACAATGATCCCCCACTTCACAGAGATAACCTTTGAACATTTCCCGAGAGAGGAGAATCAGTTAGCGGACGCGTTAGCTACAATGTCTTCTATGTTAAAAGTCAAGTGGGACAATGAGGCTCCCCGGGTCATCATTTGGAAATTGGACGAACCGGCATACTGTTGTGATCTCGAGACTGAGATGGTGACTGAGAAGCCTTGGTACCATGAGGTGAAGAGATATCAGGAAACTCAGGAATACCCTGAAGGTGCTTCTGTCAATGATAAGAAGTTCCTGAGGAGGTTCGCGGCAAAGTTCTTCCTTAGCAACGGCATCTTGTACAAGCGAAACCATGATTCAACCTTACTGCGTTGTGTGGATAAGACTGAAGCAGAAAGGATCATGGAAGAGCTGCATGAAGGGACCTTTGGTACACATTCCAGTGGGCACACTATGGCGAAGAAGATCCTTCGGGAAGGATATTACTGGTCCACAATGGAAGCTGACTGCTACCAACATTCCAGGACATGCCATAAGTGCCAGATTTATGCAGACAAGGTGCATGTTCCTCCAGTTCCCCTGAATGTTCTGACCTCACCTTGGCCTTTTGCAATGTGGGGCATTGACATGATTGGTGAGATCAGACCTACGGCATCTAACGGGCACCGCTTCATCCTTGTAGCGATTGATTACTTTACAAAATGGGTCGAAGCAGCATCCTATGCTACGGTAACCAAGACTGTTGTGGCACGGTTCATTCGGCATAACCTGATCTGTCGATACGGCGTCCCTGAGAGAATTATCACAGATAACGGTACCAATCTGAATAACAAGCTGATCACCGAGCTCTGCGAACAGTTCAAAATACAGCACCACAATTCTTCTCCTTACAGACCGAAGATGAATGGGGCTGTAGAAGCAGCAAATAAAAATATCAAGAAAATCGTGCAGAAGATGACAGTGACCTATAAAGATTGGCACGAGATGTTACCGTTCGCTCTACATGGGTATCGTACCTCAGCTAGGACGTCAACCGGGGCAACTCCTTTCTCCTTGGTCTACGGCATGGAGGCAGTCTTACCGATCGAAGTGCAAATACCATCTCTCCGGATAATGAAGGATGCAAATCTGAACGAAGATGATTGGATCCAGACACGACTTGATCAGCTCAACCTTATTGATGAAAAGAGACTTGCTGCTATCTGCCATGGTCAGACATACCAGAAACGGATGATCAGGGCTTTTAACAAAAAGGTCAGACCACAGGAATATCAAGTTGGGGATCTGGTAATCAAGCGAATCATCCTTCCTCAGAGTGATCCAAGGGGTAAATGGACCCCTACGTACGAAGGGCCATTTGTGGTTAAACATGTGTTCTCAGGAGGAGCCATGATTCTAACCAACATGGATGGTGACGACCTTCCTCACCCCGCCAATGCAGACATAGTAAAAAGATACTACGCATAAAAAGACCCGCTGGGCTGACATGCCTAGGCAAAAATTAGGGCTTCCCGGCGAACCAAAAGGGTTCGGGCAAAATGAAGGGATGAAATGAAAAAAATCTGTACACCCGGCAAGTCGAAAACCTGAAAAGGCGGCTTGGGCAAAAATGGGTATCCCGGTGGACTGAAAACCCGAAAGGGCGGTCCAGGCAAAAATTAGGGATAAAAACGTAATACTATGTCTCATTGATCACTTTGCATCCAGAATCCGGTATCTACATCAAGTTCAGACGGCATCGATCAGTCACCTTCATCTTCGTTTAGGTCATCAAGTGATGAGACGCTCGGAGATATAACGGCAATAGCAGAGTTGAAACCCAGTGGGATCATTCATTTCACACGGCTGTTTTATTTTCTTTTGTACAAAATTTGTATAAACTCTTTTGTTCGGCGGCGTTCTCTTACTAGGACGTCAGCCTCTTGTACACAAAACGCCTATTTTCGGGCCATTCAAAAATCAATACAAATATACTTTTCAGTTAAACGTGCCAATTGTTTTTCTTTTTCTGTTTTGTTTTGCGAAGAACGTCCAAGGTTCAATTTGTGATATGCATTGACAATAATTTGCTAGCTCATAAATATTTACATACGAAACAAAGGATTAATTACAGGTAACATTAGAAACAGGGGCAATAAAGAGTTGTCTAAGCAATATAATTGTTCTATCTTCCAAGGTACCAAGGTAGGTTCAGCTAAAGAACATAACCAGATATCCTAATTCCCCAGAGAGTAAGCAGCCAGTACACTCTTCTTCAAGCAAAGTTATCAAACTTAAGGAAGTTGGGTGTCCTCCAGCAGATCTCAACATTCCCCAGCAGTACATGCATTCTTAACAAGCATCCCCGGCGGTCTTGGTCTAAAGATTGTTCCCCGGCGGTATATCAAACATTCAGTGGTGTCACTTCCCCCGATACATCTCAAAACTTCCCCAGGAGAATCCAATCCAGTTTCCCCAAGAAGTTGGAACCCATCTCCCCAAGCAGTAAGCTTATCCCCAGTAGATTCTGGAAGCTTATCCTCGCAAAGCACGAACGCATCGTCCGACTTTCTTTAAAGAGTTATTTCCTTAACAGGATATAACTGGGTTATCCTCAGCCAAAAGCCACAGAAAGAGCGTCCTCGACGGAGTCTTCTTATCCCCAGCGAAGTCCATTAACACTTCCAATATAACGATGGTATCCACAGCAAGTTATCATCAACATTCAACAAAATATCTCTCTCCCCACAGAGTATCGCTTCCCGGCAAGATCGTCAGGGTACTTTTCTCCCCGCAGAGTTATCTATTCGCCAAGTTTATTCCCCAACAAGAGTTATCTTCTCCTACCGGTATTCTTGCAACTTTTATCCCCAGCGGAAGCAAAATCTATTCTTCAACGTCAGCCCAGGATACGACTTCCCGGCACCCGTCAAGGATTTACTTTCCTAGACGAAAACATACATTCCTAAACATCACATACATCATTATAGCATGCATAGACGCATCATACAAATTTCATTTATGTTGAGAACATCATCGCTTGATCCATATCATGCATTGCATATGACTGACCTCTATCTTTCAGGAAAGATTCAGTTAAATTCTCAATCATATTTCAAGACCTAGACCGGTTCAGTTAATCGACTCCAAAGATTTCTTATCCAGTCCAAGGCCTTCTCTAGTCCAGCTAAATCGACCCCAAACAGATTTTTCTGATGAAGACTCAGTAGAAGTTATCCAGGTTTTTCTCAGACGCCCGCTTTTGAGATTATAATTTCCTTTGGTTCTCTCCTGACGTTGTGGAGGTGATAATTCCATTCCAGGTTTTTCTCAAACGCCCGCTTTTGAGATTATAATTTCCTTTGGTTCTCTCCCGATGTTGTGGAGGTGATAATTCCATTCCAGGTTTTTCTCAGACGCCCGCTTTTGAGATTATAATTTCCTTTGGTTCTCTCCCGACGTTGTGGAGGTGATAATTCCATTCCAGGTTTTTCTCAGACGCCCGCTTTTGAGATTATAATTTCCTATGGTTCTCTCCCGACGTTGTGGAGGTGATAATTCCATTCCAGGTTTTTCTCAGACGCCCGCTTTTGAGACTATAATTGCCTATTGGTTCTCTTCCCGATACTGCGAAGATGGTAATTCCCACCAAGATTTTCTCAACGAGCGTTGTTGAAGTTAAAGTCACCCAAGGTTCTCTCACCGTTCATGCTGAGGTAGTAACCATCCTTGGTTCATTCATCACCATTTGAAGCTCCAGATCCAGCTCCTGTAACCAGTCAGGACACATCTATGCCAAGCATATGAAAATAAGCTCCTGCAACATGTCAGGTACTCATTTTTTCCTTTTGCAGGTACGCAAGTTCTCGCTAAGGAATCTCTTACGCGATCGACATCCAGATGGCATCTATAAGCCCATCATCCTATTCATCAATCTCTAAATGGCATCTATAAGCCCATTCCCACCACATCATTGCCACTATGTGAGCGCAAATTTCTGGGCACTCTAGTGTTCAATCATCTTCTACCCTCGGATTACGAAAGGCACGTCAGCCAATCTGCATCCTCAGGTCTAAGAAGATTGAACAGGGGCAACTGTTGTACCCCAAAATTTTCCCTCCCATATTCTTCAAGAAATTGCCAAGTCAAGCTTCAAATCTCCCCAAGGGTTGCACAGTGCAAGGGCCTCCTAAGCAGGCAAAATTAGGGTTTTGGTTCTGATCAGAAAATGAAGTTTCAAAGGGTCCAATCAAGTCCCACATGCCTACAAATATGGTCAAGCATCCTCATACCAAGTTTCAAGACTTTCAGCACAAAATGGCACAGTCAAAAACTCTAATTGCACTACAGTCAACTGTAGGGGCAAAATGGTCATTTGACAGTCAAAAGTTCAAATTTTTGGTCAACATATCATTTTGAAGCCACAAACATCATTTGATCAATGCTTGATCATGATTCTCAAAGCTTGGCTCAAAAATCATCAAGATGCAAAAGTTTCCTTATTTGGACAGCTTAAAAAGTCAACTGAAATTGACCAGGGCATAACTTTCACATGGATTATCAGAAAAATTCCATCCAAAGCTCATTTTGAAGAGAAAGACATTTCCTACAACTCATCTTCATACTTCAAGTCCAAGAAATGCTCTCACAAAAAGTTATCAATTTCAACATTATAGGTCATTTTCAAAAGTCAACAAAAAGGGACTTTAAGTCAAAGGCCATAACTTGAGATTGGTAAATCAAAATGACATGGGACCAAGGACATTGGTTATAGGACTCAAAAACCTTTCCAAAATGTCCAAGAACATGAGCAAAGCTTAAAAATTGAGCAAGTTATGCATTGGAGAAGTTGGGAAATTTTTGTGAAATGGCCAAAATCATTTATCCTTAAAATCTCATTTTTGACAAAAGGGGCCCACTTTTTCCACTTGAATTAACTTGGCCATGCTTCCCACGTGTCCCACCTTTTATTTCATATTTTTTAATTAATTTTTTCATTTTTAATTGATTTTATTGGATTTAATTAAGTTTAAATCTTTTTAAATCAAGAAAAAATCAAAAAGTTTGATTAAATGAAATATTTGGCCTTAACTAGCCTTGAACTACCATTAAGTCTAGACCATTTTCGTGCTAAGGCTCAAATAAGGCAAGAATTCAAAATAAGGCAAAAAATGGAAGGTGTGATAATGGAGGTTTATGTTAAAATCCTAAACATCAATGCAAGGCATTATTGGCCATAACTCTCATCCAAACACATTGCCTAGGGTATATACAGATGATACACAACAAAATTGACACAGAAGCTGCGCCCTATTGCTCAACACAAACTTAAAATTTTGTCTAAAAAACTCAATTCTGAAAACTAACTTGCAGGGGGTTTCAAGCCACGATTTCCATTCCATTAGCTTCCTTGAAGGTTACAGGACATATTCCAATCATTCTCCAAGCCCCATACTCAAGAAAACGTAAGATCACCATGGAAGTTGGTGAAGAAAAATTCTGAATCGGTTTCTCTCATTCATGCATGGTTAACATATTTTGTTGTTATGTTTGTATTTATAATGATGTTTGCAAGCTAATCATGTGCGTTAATTGAAGTTTCACGCGTTATGTGCCAAAATACCATTATCGTTTTTTAGGGTTTGCAGGTTTCTGAATTGGGGGTTTCTTGGTCGTGTAAAATTAGCAAACCACGATGCCAGGAATGGATTCAGGAGACTTGGACGAAGAAGAACCCATGCTCGCGCTCAATTTATGAGCGTCCTAGGCCTAATCGCTATTTTTCCAAAACTGGCCTAAGAGAACGCATGAAAAACCGTTGCCATGTTTTATTTGTTTTTTTCAGGAAAATAATACAGTGAAGAAGATGAATTCGTGGCGTTAGACGATTGGTCAGTTTAAAAACTCGCGCGCAAAGTCCACTAATGCATTGGTTTTCTTTTATAATATTTGTTATTCATTATATATTAACAACGCGTGGAATGGCTCAGTGGCGAGCATAGCTATTGATAATGTTAATGACCTGGGTTCGATCCCAGGTCTTCACCATTTCCATTTGTTATTTTTCAATTAACATTCATGTGCAGCATAAGCGTTGTGGTCCACCCTACGCCTCCCAGAATCCAACATCCACGTGCCCCTGGAGATCCAATCAAAGGCTATAATCTGAAGCGCATCATAAGCCTGGTCAACGCTTCAGCATGCTACCAGAAAAAGTCCAAACAGGCCAATGCTATTGGGCCAGATTCCTCAAGATTCACCTCCTATTTGGGGTCTGAACCCCCAGGTTTGCATATTTTTTTATTTTCTTTACTTTTTTTGTATTATTATTTTTACTTCTTTTTTTTATTATTGTTTTATTTAATTAATTAATTATTTCCTTAAAAATATAAAAAACACAAAAAAATCAGAAAAGATAAAAGTAATAAATATTTTATTTTAGTATTAATTTTGTAAATAAATCCCATAATTAATTTAGATTTAATTTTAGGTTGTAATTTAATTCTTTTTTTCACAATAAACCAAAAATAATAAAAATGGATCTTTGACCCTTTTTACCCTTTTTTTTAATTAATTAAATATTTTATTATAAGTATCATCAACCATTAATTTTGTAAATAAATTTTATAATTAATTTAGTTTTAATTCTAGATTTTAACTTTAATGCATTTTCATTAATAAATTAAAAACAATTAGAATTAGAATTAATTATTTGACTTTTAATTAATTTAATTTTCTTTAATGTCATAAATACAAAAAAAACATAAAAAATAAGTTCTTTCTTAATTATTTTAATTTAATTATTTTAATTCCTTCAAAGGGTTCAACGCCCTCGCATTCGATTACGTTTTTGTTCGCGCGTTTTATTTATTTCTTTTGTGAATATAATGTACTTGTTCCAAAGCCCTGTAATAGCTATTAGACATTTATTTTCTGCACTTTATTTTAAATCGGGTCTGGATTAATTTGGCGTTGTAGACCCGCGCCTTTGTAATAGCGTAGGACCTTTATCTTTTCCGCACTTTAAATTCCTGCACCTTTAACTGTTAAACAATAACATGAAAGAATGAATGCCCAAAAATAAAATCAAAGCGTAGATCACCAATGCATGACAAGACAAACAATAAACTGAAAATGACACACAATTCACACACCACCCCTAGGGTACGCCTCACTGTTGCCTTACCTCGAAAGGTGATCGTCGAGTAGAGGATGTCTTAGTAAGTCCTCATGATCCGGGAACCTGGCATGAGGGTAGCTTCTAAGGTGTCTTCCCATTGCTCTGGTGATCACCATGTCCCGAACCTCGGATTGACCCGAACACCTCCAACGGTGGTGCTACCTACCTCTCAATGGTGGGATGGCACTACTTTAAAGGACATTTACACAGACGAATTCCTTAGGGTAGGTAGATTCTCATAGATACTTGCTCTTTTCAAAAACAAACAAAATACTTTTCACACCTACACTTTCTAAAAAGTTTTCAAACAAATTTTTCATACACTCTTGAGGACAGATACAAGAGTTACTTAGAGATTTTTCAAACGAAACTTTTTTCAAAACCCACTCACATTAAAAAGTAAACAAAACAATTTTGAAAACACAAACGAGCAAGTACCTAAGAGCTCATGGATAACCATGGATAGAAAGGGTGCTAACACCTTCCCTTTCTATAATCTACCTCCCGAACCGAGAACTAATCTCAATAAGGAATTTTTCTGTGCTTTTGTCCTTTCCATGTTGGAGAAAATAAAAGACGGTGGCGACTCTTGCTTACCGCGACATTTCGCGAAACCAGCTAAAAACAGTCAGTTCCAGATCCACCGATCACAATATGCATATGAAACACATATAGAATTCTCATTCATTATGAGAGCATCATTACGCAATACATTACATACATCATGCCCTAGCACGAAACTATCTTTATCTTTTTAGGCCGGTTCCCAAACAGTTAGATCTCGTCAACAGTCTATCATTTGTCAAATACAATCAGCCACAGATTCACTCTAGAAACGTTCAGATGCGATCCAGATACGGATGTCATTCTGATACTTATTCTAGATTCTTTCAAATACAGTTCAGATACGATCCAGATATGATCCAGATATGATCCAGATACGGATGTCATTCTGACACTCATTCAATACAGTTCAGATATGATCCAGATATAGATGTCGTTCTTACACTCATTCAATATAGTGCAGATACGATCCAGATACGGATGTCATTCTGACACTCATTCATCACATTTCTCAAATACAATCCATATATGATCCAGATGCGGATGTCATTTTGACACTCATTCAACACGTTTCTCAAATACAGTTCAGATACGATCCAGAGACGGATGACATTCTGACACTCATTCCAGATTCTCTTCTAGATACAGTTCAGATACGATCCAGAGACGGATGACATTCTGACACTTATTCCAGATTCTTTCAAATACAATTCAGATACGATCCAAATACGGATGTCATTCTGAAACTCCTTCAATATAATTCAGATACGATCCAGATACGAATGTCATTCTGACACTCATTCAATACAGTTCAGATACGATCCAGATGTGGATGTCATTCTGACACTCATTCAATACACTTCAGATACGATCCAAATACGAATGTCATTCTGACACTCATTTAGCACATTTCTCAAATATAGTCCAGATACGATCCAAATGCGGATGTCATTCTGACGCTCATTCAACACGTTTCTCAAATACAATTCATATACGATCCAGAGAAGGATGACATTTTGTCACTTATTCCAGATTCTCTTCTAGATACAGTTCAGATACGATCCAGAGACGGGTGACATTCTGACACTTATTCCAGATTCTTTCAAATACAATTCAGATACAATCCAAATACGAATTTCATTCTGACACTCATTCAGTATAATTCTCAAACACAGTTCAGATACGATCCATATGTGGATGTCATTCTGACTCTCATACAATACATATTTCAAAAGAGGTTCAGATATGATCCAGATACGGATGTCATTCTAACACTCATTCAGTACATCTTTCAGATAAGATTCAGCTATGATCCAATTATGGATATTATTCTGATACTCATCCCACTACATCTATTGTTTCAGTATAAATCGACCAGAGATTTATTCTGATATTTCTTCTAATTTCTATCAACAGTCATTATGGATGGAATATGTAAGCCCGTCTCCGACAACTCTTCATCATCTCTTCAAATGGCATCTTTAAGCCCATTCCCGACACAATCAACCACCAGATCATCGACTGCAAATTTCGGGGCACTCTAGTGTTCAATCATCTTCCACCTTCAAGTCACGAATGACAGACTCGCCAATCTAACTCTTCAGGTTTAAGAAGATTGAACAGGGGCAGCTGTTGTACCCCAAAATTTTCCCTCTCTTTTCTCAAGACATTTTTCACAAAGATTTCCAAAAGCTCAAGTTTGCACAAGTACAATTGAATTTTTAATGCCTCATATAGTTTCCATGGATCATATTGGGCTTTCAAGCATCAGGTCAAAGAGGAAAATGTCGAAAGGGGTAAAGCAGATAAAAAAGGTGTATAGTTCCAGATAACCATGTCGAATTTAAAATTTGGTTCAGGCTATTCGAACTACATGACTGGTCGAAAGGAGTGGTTGGCAGATTTTGATAAATCGAAGAAGAGCAAGGTAAAACTGGCTGCTCAAACTACATGACTGATCGAAAGGAGTGGTTGGAATATTTTGACAAGTCAAAGAAGAGCAAGCCTGCTTTAATCCCCAAGCTTTGACTAGGCAATGGCTTCCTTCGAGCAACCTGCTTCGATCCACCTCTAAACCCTTTGACACACATAGTTTCGACACTATGGATTACAAGTTTATCTTCATGCTTGCTTCGATCCATAAGCTTCGACTGGGCAATGGCTTCCTTTGAGAAACTTGCTTCGATCCACCTCTAAACCCTTCGACACACATAGTTTCTACACTATGAATTCTAATTTGAGGTTTGGACATTTGAACTTTCGACCACTTAATCAACTGATGGTTACTGGTAGGAAAGCAATCCATAAATTCTTTTGTTTTGACTATGCCAATAAGATCATCTTGCATACTCAAAGTGGTAAGTTCAGATTAATAAGGTCCATTCTAAGAACATACAATTGGTGGATTCGAAGAACATACAATTGGTCGTCCATTCGAAGAACATACAATTGGTGGATTCGAAGAACATATAATTGGTGGCCCATTCGAAGAACACACAATTGGTGGAAACAAATATTGATTTGTCTTTTGATGAGTTTGGTTTAAGGCTGCTGAACAGATTCCTATATGCTGCCAAGCCCAAGCTTATTGTACTGTCCACATAACAGCCTTAAACCATGTCAAAAAATAGTCTGATGTACTGCTATGAAACAACCCTGCACCAAGCTGGCACAACACTCCAAAGCTGCTGCAAAACAGACCTACTATACTGCTCCGAATTTGCACTAAATTAGCATATAAGAGCTGCACCTTGAAAGCTATGAAAAGAGCATACCCAAATAGTTAAAATTTTATCTATTTCTCCCCCTAAAACCCCAGCAAGACTCTTCTATAAATAAGTTGTTTCACAACACATCTAAGGGGGGCTTTTGAAAGGGAGGAAGGAAAAAAGATAAGAATAAAAAAGAGAGAGGAGAGAATACTAAGACTGGAGCCTTAAAACACTCTTAAGCCCAGAACCAAAAACAACACCTTTGTTTCTTTCTTTGAACTCAAGAACATTTAAGGCAACAACTCAAGTTCGAATCATAAATTCCAGCTTCAAGGAAAGTCTTCTTGACTTTAAACCCTTCATTTTAAGCATCATTGATGATTCATCTTCGAAGATAACATGTAATAGCCATCGCATTCGAAGCTAACCTTTTGCTTTTCTTCTTTTATTGTCAATTATATATTAAGAACTAACCTGTATAGACCATAAAATAATGATGGAGTGAAAGATTTACAGCATGCTTAGACACAAAGCCTTAGGTTTTGACCCATACTGCTTTATAGGCCCAAACAGAAGGGAAAAGGGTGTGTGACTCGACACATAACTTTATGCTTCGATTCACACTGAGTTACAGGGTCAACTTTATGCTTCGATTCACACTGATTTACAGAGACGAAAGAAGGTTATGACCAATGCGTGTAAGCATGCTTCGAAACATGCTTCGATACATGAGGTCAAAGAATTTGTTTTTTCTCTCTTTTGTGCTTTTCTTTTACATATTTTTACTTCATAGCTATTCAATATGGTTTGTAATATCTAATTAGGTTTAATTTCGTGCAATCCCCATTTGTACATTTGTATTCCCCATCCCCCAAATGATGTAATAGCTTAGGATTTTAATTTCCGTAATTTACCACGTTAATATAATTTGTTAGTAATTAGGGTGTGAATGGTAAGATAAAATGAACCGTTAGAAAACCCTAATTTCAAAGACAAAAATGCATACAATCAAATACACTATTCATACACGTGCACCTCTAGGGTAACCTCGCTTGTTGCCTCGGAAAATAGTCATGTCCCTCGAATATAGGCATTTTAGCAAAGACCCTCAATAAAAAGATCGTAGTCCCTCGATGTCCCTTGATGTTTCCTTTGGTAAACGATCTAGCCCCTTACAAAAATTGCTAAAACGTCTCATAAGTTGCCTTCTATGACTATACGATGACCCACGCTTGTCCCTTCACATCCAATTATGGGGTTTCTTACCAATCAATGGTAAGATAACAACATCTAAAGGAGGAGGAAAAGAACAAAGACCTTTTGAGTAGGTAGGACGCTCGTAGTTGCTTGCTCACCAAACAAAAACCATTTCCACACTTACACTTTCAAAACATCTTCAAAAACAAACATCTCTTTGAACTATTTCCAAAACCAACACTTTATAGAAATTCTTATAGAGACGAGAATCATTACAAAGTTTTCTGAAACAAAAGCGTTTTCAAAATACTTTCAAAACCCATTGTGAGACGGTGGGAGAACTGACTTGAGGATTTTGCGTTTTATAGCAAATGTTGCAGTTAGCAAGAGTCGCCACCGACTTTTCTTTTATCCAAAAGGAAAGGTGAAAAAGCACAAGAAAGACCTTTGAGTTGTTTTCTTGAGTTCGGGGGGTAGATTATGAAAAGGGAAGGTATTAGCACCCTTTTCATCCATGGTTTTCCATGGGCTCTTAGTTACTTGCTAGATCACTTGCTTTTGTTGTTTGAAAATGTGTTTGGTGTGGTTTTGAAAGTATTTTGTAAAAGAGGCCATTCGTTTAGGCAATCTTTGTAATGATTCTCGTTCGTAAGAATGTATACAAAGATGTTTGTCTTTTTTGAAAATGTTTTCAATGTTTGTAAAATGTTTGGAAATGTGTGTATTTGTTTTTGAAAATAGCAAGGATAGTTGTTTGGAAATAGAGCAAGTAACTAGAAGTAATCTACCTACTCAAATGTCTTTCTTGTTCATTCCCTATTACTTTGACATTGTTGTCTTACCATTGATTTGGTAAACAACCATATCTTTGGATGTAAACGGGACGGGCGTGGGTCATTGTATAACCATGATTAGCAATGTTGCAAAGTATCTTAGCATTTTTGTGGGACCAAGATCATTTTGTAAGGCAACTTTGAATAGCGTCATCGAGGGACTATGATCTCATATTTGTTTGTTTTTCAAAGATACTTCGCATGCGTAATATGGCCATTTATGTATAAGGCAACCAAGTGGAGAAACCCTAAGGATGCTTGTGTGCAAGTGTGTTATTTTCATGCTTATTTTTGTCTTGGATTAGGGTTTTCTATTTGGTTTGTTTTTATCTTGCCATACACGCCTAATTACTATACAGTATAAGGAAAACAATAAATTGCGGAAAATGAAAATTTACGCTATTACAATATTTAGGGGACGGGGATACATATGTGCGAATGGGGATTGCAAGTAAAAATAAGTCCTAAGTTATTATTACAACCATATTGAAATTCATAACATAAGAAAGAAATGGACTTGTTTTAAAATAATGTTTTTGTCTTAAGGAAATAAATTAAAAGGAAAATATTTCTATGTTCTTTATGTCTTTTTGTGTTAATATAAAAAAATGAAAAGGAAAATAAATGCAAGGTGGAAACAGCGTGTTATTGTAAGCAGAACAACTAGGATCAGAAGTTCTGAAGCCAAGAGCACTGTGACTCAGCAGGAGACATCCGTGGGATCAGAAGTTCTGGACTGGTAAACTGAGGTCCTGCAAGACATGTTATAGGAAAAACACAGAAGTTCTAGTTTGCTATGTGCTAAACTTTTGAATGTCAGAACAGTGAGAAAACCTTAGAAACCATGTGCGTGTCAATACAGTAGGAAGAACTCAGAAGTTCTGTATGGTGCTAAGACAATGAACAAACAGTCAACAGTTCAACATGTTATCAGGATGAAAAAATCAGAAGTTCAGTGTATTTGACATGTAAGGAGAACTCAAAAGTTTTGTGTTGTGTTAACAGTATGTAAGCATCAGAAGTTCAGTGTTGTGCTAAAGCTATGAGTGAACGTCAGAAGTTCTGTATTTGTACTGAGTCAGTGAAAGAATATTAACAGTTCAGTGCGTTATCAGCATGTAAAAATCAGAAGTTCAACATGTGTTAACAATGAGAAAAAATCATAGAAGTTATGTGTATTATCAGCATGTGGAAATCAGAAGTTCTATATTACATTTCAACTCTTTTCTCATATTAATCAGCACGTCAGCAATTTATTCAGTTCAGCAAATCAGAATAATCACAACATAACAAATCCAGAAATTCCAATCCTAAGTCTGAGCCTAGCATTATTCTAGAAGTTCTGATTCATAGTTTTTCTATTCATGCAATGATATGTACAATATTAATACTATGATATTTACATGTTAATAATGTTCAAAATGGAAAGCAAGTAAAGTCAGAAAGACTTACCTGTAGCGTGCTTGGAGCTTTGAGTGGCTGCCTTTGGATGTTCTGAGTCAGCAAGAGAGACGGAAGAGTGGTTGTGTTCTTTGGTTCAAAGGGAAGAACAAAGGTTTGTTTTTGTGTATGAGAAATCTGGATTTTTATGAAGGTCTCACAACTTCCTTTTCTCTCTCTTGGCCAATCTCTCTCTTCAAAAGCCGGCCCCTTGAACATGTGATGGAGCCAAGTATTTATAGATGAATTTGCTGTGACTTTGGGGGGAAAAACAAATAGGATTTGAACCTGTTTTAGAATCATGTTCCTTTGCTTTTTCATCACAGTTTACGTATGCTAGTTTGGTGTAATCATGAGATACAGGCGTAGGCTGAGCCAGTTGTTGGTCATAGGTCTGCATCAAGTTGTATAAGCAAGGTTTTGGGATTTGGTCAAGTTCTGACCAAAGCTTTGAAAATAGCCTTCATGTGCTGAAGCGTTGCCTTGTCTTTGAAGCAAGCATGATGGCCGTCAGCGGGATTTAAGGAAACGCAAAGGCAAAGTTGCTATCCCAAGACAATAGAGGTACACATGGTGAAGATCCTTTGGATAAAGACTCAGAAGGTGGTTGTGAGCATTAAATAAGCATTAAATGATGATGAGACTTATCACAACCAGAAATCCTGCAACGTGAAACTCTACACCAAGGCTTTGTTCTGGATCAGAAGTTCTGCTTCAGCGTAGCATCCCATCTTCTGATCCTCTTATCTTCTGGCTCCAGCATGTTCTGAAGGAGCTTTCAGACTTTCCAGAAAGCTTGCAGCACGCTCCTTAACCTTCTTTGAATTACCCTGGAAAACTCTGACTGAGCTTTTGTGAAAACTTACCCAGAAGTTCTGACCAAACTCTGTCTTGAGAATATCCAGAATGTGCTGAGCGTTATGGTGAGAACCTGGTCAGAAGTTCTGAATTTGTCATATTTTCTTAAACACTTAGAGAAATTCTAAGTATTTAGAATTTTGACCTCTTGGATTTTGATGAAACAAAACTTCATATTTTAACGTATCTTGATGAAATATGATTCTTGAAGCTTGATTTTGATCCAAAAGTCAAAGTTTTGACTTTTCAGTATGCAAATGACCATTTTGCCCTTATGAGTGATTTCCTTGAAAAATTGCAGTTCAAGGCTTGAAATTGGATGGAAGCAAACTTGAGGATCCAAGGTGATTCCTTGAGAAATGAGAGGGAAAATGTTGGGGTGCAACAGCTGCCCCTGTTCAATCTTCTTACACCTGAAGAGTTAGATTGGTAATTCTACCATTCGTGACTTGAAGGTGGAAGATGATTGAACACTAGAGTGCCCAGAAAATTTGCACTCGAAGATGTGTTAGTTGATTATATGGGGAATGAGCTTAAATATGCCATTTGGAGAGGTAATGGATAGTTGTTGGAGATGGGCTTAAAGATGCCATCCAGAGGTGATTGTTGGACTGTATTTATAAGCTGGAACTGGATGATTGCTAGCTTGGCGTCTGTGTCTGGAGGGCATCTGAATTGTATTAGAAAGTTGGGTTGTTTGATGATGAGTCTGTGTAAAACTTCATCTGAAATTTCCTGAGAAGGAACCTGTGTAGGGTTGCTTCATGATGAGTCTGTGTAAAACTTCGTCTTGGAAAGGGAGGGAACCGGTGTAGGGTTGCTTCATGATGATGAGTCCGTGTAAAACTTCATCTTGGAAAGGGAGGGGACCGGTGTAGGGTTGCTTCATGATGATGAGTCCATGTAAAACTTCATCTTGGAAAGAAAGAACCTGTGTAGGGTTGTCTGATGATGAGTCCGTGTAAAACTTCATCTTAGAAACAAGGAACCTGTGTAGGGTTGCCTGATTATGAGTCCGTGTAAAACTTAATCTTGGAAAGAAGGAACCTGTGTAGGGTTGCCTGATGATGAGTCCGTGTAAAAATGCATCTGGAATTGAGAAGGAACCTGTGTAGGGTTGCCTGATGATGAGTCAGTGTAAAACTTCATCTTGCAAAGAAGGAACCTGTATAGGGTTGCCTGATGATTAGTCCGTGTAAAACTGCATCTGGAATCGAGAAGGAACCTATGTAGGGTTGCTTCAATGATGAGTTCGTGTAAAACTTCATCTTGGAAAGGGAGGGAACCAGTGTAGGGTTGCCTGATGATGAGTTCGTGTAAAACTGCATCTGGAATTGAGAAGGAACCTGTGTAGGGTTGCTTCAATGATGATCAAGTAGATAGTTGTCTTGTCTGATTTTAGGTGTTAATCTTTGACCTGAGAAAGAAAGATAGTTTTCCTGGCTTGTTATAGGTGTTAATCTTCAATCTCTTCATGTAGATAGTTTTCCTGGCTTGTTACAAGTATTAATCTACAATCAGTCGTCCACATATATTTTTCCTGGCTTGTTACAGGTATTAATCTGAAACTTGAAAAGGTTGTTGGTAGCCATCTGTTGATTGACCTTTTCCTGAAAAGGTAAAACGTTAGCTGTATGCAATATCATGATGTATGAAATGCATGATGTCATGATTTTCTCAAAATAAATGAGATTGTGTCGTATGCACTTATCATGTATGTAAATAGGAGGTATAAAATGTGAAATGTTTATGAATGTATTTTTGTCTGGGAAAATAAATCTTTGACAAATGTTGGGGAGTTTGTTAAATCCTGAACTGCTGTTGAAGAGTATGTATGTCTTCAAACTTTGCTTAGAATGTTTCCACCGGGGATTCTTGTTTTGTTGTTTGAGGAAAAACTCCCCTGAGGAGTATTGAAAACTCTGTGCGGAGAATGTTTATTCCTGCTTGGGAAAAGAGTTCAGGATTCTCGGTTGTCCGTTGAACTGATATCTGGTCGGGTCCAGGTTTCACAGTAACTTGCTGGGGATTGTAGAGTAGTCTACTGGGGAAAGGGAGTTGTTGTCCTTTGATTTGTAGTAGTCGGAGAGGTAAACTCAAGCTGGGGAAAGGTTTTCAGAGATTAAACTTTTGCTGGGGAATCATCCTATGAGAAGGATTTTTGGGGGAATTTATCATTGCCCCTAGTAGCAAGTGTTTGTGGCACTGCCTGGAAATGTTTGACTGTACGTAACCCCTTGTTGAGATTGACATTCAATGCCCCAAGTGACGGAGATGGAGACTTGCCCCTGGTTACTCTGCAATTCTTGAGAGATTTCTTGGAATCTTGACTGGAATGCCCCAAGTGTGCTGGATAGTGACATGTCATGTCCCCCTGTTGATAGTAGATTTGACAATGGAAGTGTCATCCTTCTTGAATTGATTTTGTTCACTGAGAGAGCTTTCGTTCACTGGATATTCATTGTGTGAATTTCTCCGCTGTCAAACAAATAGCCATATGCAAACAGTGATATTCAAGTAATGTAAAGTTTATGTTTGTCTTGAAGTTTTGAAAAATGCGTTTTCAGCAAGTAAAGAAGTTTGTAATTCAACTTTGGATTTTGAGTAAAGCCTTACAGGAGTCAGGATACCTTTTGTAACAGTATGCTTTCGAACTAACCCATGCTTCAATTAGGACTTTTGAAGGGTTGTAACTGGCTTGGTTCACGGTTTAAGAAACAAAGGATAAAGGCTCAAAGTGTATTTGTACCCACCCGTTCTTCGTGATGTTCTTCAGTCCTAAGCTCGGTTAATTGTGCGTTTGAACTCTAATTGAGTCTCGAATGACGTTTTGGTGATGGTTCAGAAAAGTTAAGTTTGTCGGAAGGCAGTCATTTTTTGGAAACATTTTCCATGTTGTTGAGGATTTGTAGTGACCTCTTTTTACTTGATTTGTTATCCCTAATTTTTTTTGCCTGACTGTTCTTGTTTTGAGATTACAGTCAGCGGGACGCCCCAGTTTTCTTTAGTCTCCTTTGTAGGTTTTGACTTAGTGGGCTTTTCTTTTTTGAGAGATAATGACTGCCTATGTGATAGGGAACCATCACCGTCTTTTGATTCAAGAGGAATTTTTTTGATGTCATTCGTTGTATTACGAAATGAGAGTTTGCAACTAAAACCGTGTTTGAATCAACTGAGAGACTACCCTGCCCCAGGTTTTGATTAAAGGTTTCGATTTGTGTAAGAAAGAAAACTTCTACTCCTTTGGCTCGAAGGGGTTGACTAGGGATTATCTTCCTTATAACTCCAGTGTTTAGGATTTGAAGGAATGCATGTACATCGTCAACAAGGTCTGTCCAAAAGCATATTGTATGAGATTATCGCATTGTTTTCGTCATCCTCCCTCTAAAGGCTTGTAACTTTTATCAAGAGTTAAATGTCATAGAGAGAGTAAAAAGCATAGTTTAAATGAAATGAAAACAAATGAAATAATTCAAGACAAACAAATGCAATGCATTAATGAAACAAGGTTTGGCATTAATAGATAATTGTTTGAATAACAAAAGATATTACAACTTGAAAATTCAAAAATGAACAAGACACTCTCAATGACTTGGCATGGGAGTAGTGATCACATTTGGAGTCTCCGGAGGGTCGAACTCGATCTCCTTGGCGTTAATCAAATTCTGAATCTTGTACTTCAATGCTCAGCAATCGTTAGTGTCATGCCCGAGACTGTCAGAATGATAAGCACATGTTGCATTAGGATTGTAGTTAGGAGAATAAGTTTTGGGGTTTGGATGAGGTCCTATCAATGTAATTAGATTCATCCTCAACAAGTGTTGCAGCGCTTGAGACATCGGCATGTTGATGTTGGTGAACTGTCTTTTGGGCTCGTTCGGATTTCATTGATTTCCCCTTTGCTGTTGTCGGTGTGACGCAGAACCAGAGATCAGGACTGCCCCCATGTGTTGGTCATGACGACTCTTTTGACCAGAAACTGCATTGGACTCTTTCTTCCCACTGTACGGCTGTTTTTGAACATCAGGAGGTGTAGCTCCTCGAATCTTTCCACTTTTGATGCCAGCTTCGACTCTTTCGCCGGTAAGTATTAGCTCGGTGAACCCGACTGAGGAGCTTCCGATCAAGTGTTTGAAGAAAGGCCCTGTCAAAGTTCCCATGAAGATGTCAATCAGCTCCCTGTCAGTTAAAGGGGGTTGTACCCTACCAGCCAAATCTCTCCACTTTTGGGAATACCCTTTGAAGCTCTCGTTGGAACCCATGGTCATGTTCTGCAATTGCACACGAGTTGGTGCAAGATCAGCATTGTACTGATACTGCTTGTAGAAAGCAGCAGCTAAATCCTCCCAGGTGTGGATGCGAGAACTCTCCAATTGATAGAACCATTCGAGCTGGGTCCCTACTAGGATTTCTTGGAAGAAATGGATCCAAATCTTCGGATCAGTTGTGTATGGTTAAATCTTGCGGACATAAGACCTTAAGTGCATCTTAGGGCAAGAGACTCCATCGTATAAGACAAAGGTAGGGATTTTTAACTTTGGCAGAATGACCACTCCAGAAACTAAATCCATGTCTCCTAAATCCAAGCCAGGTATTTGTTGAATCTCCATAGCACTGAGGCGATCCTCCAACTGTTTGTACTTGTCATCAGCGGGAGGATATTGTTCCTCGGAGTAGTCAGCTTCAACTTCATCAATCTCCAAATTGTGGTCTTCTTCAAGACTATCCCCCATGTTGGATGAAGTTGAAAGATCTAGAGCTCTCTTGACTGGTCCTCCAGGTCTTCTTCCCAAGTTCAGGACGCCTATTGACTTCTTGGGCTTTTTCTTCTTTTCGTTGAGAAGGAGATCTTTCAGGTCCTCTTTCCCCTTAGCCATAGCCAGAAACATTTGTTGGAATTGAGCATTTTGAGCTTGGAGATCTTTTACAGTCTGTTCCATATCCATCTTACTGAACTAAACAGTAGGAAGATAAGGATAACTGTATGGGAGAAACCTGTCATGACATGATACATGATATGTGGATGCATGTTTTCAAGGATCTCGCGGGGTAAACACAAGAAACGGTTTGAACTTTGGTCAACATCTTTGATTGGAGAACTTTGTATCCGGGGATGTCCTTCCACGAGAATTAAGCTCACCATGTCAAGTGGGTCATAGCCCTTGACTCAAGTTTGTTGTACTTGATCTTTGACGGCATTTGATTAGAGGAAAATAAACCCCCTTCCCCTTGCTAGACGTTTGGTTCATCATAACCTGCATCAAAGACCCTCAAGATCCTTGAAATGGTTATTGAAAATGCTATGGTATGATGTTATGATGTTACGTACAAGTATGTGAGGTAAGCAAGTGTATATACAAATAATCATATTCACACAAAGTAGACAAGTCCTTAGGTTTATGCTTGCATGGAGTTTGTAGGTAAGTACCCTATTGAAGTTTAGTTGGCTCAACCTGTCCTAGTTAATAGTAAACGGGTTCTAAGGGATCTCAATGTCACTGACCTTTCCCACAAGCTTCGTTCGGTAGGCAATTGACTCACAACCAAATAAAACTCGGGAGTCAAGTCTCAATGAGTGTAGCACCGAGTATCTACCAACTTCGGACTGCACTAAAGCCGGTCATCTCACTACGTCCTAATGGTCAAGTTGGTCAAGTAAGGTTCTAAGGTCAGTTGATGCTTCACGACACCACGCAGCGGCCCCGTACTCTCCTTGACTGACTCAAGGGTTACTGGTACCAACCAAAGTGCCACATCAATGTAGCTACTGCTTCAACCGTGTCGGTATACCCTGCACAGTTCCCTCACAGTTTATTGCTACTTACCTAAAAGGTGTCCCCAAATCCGGGTGTAGGATTTAAAACAAACCCAAACAAGGAACCAGAATGTAAAGCATGCAAATAAAATAATGTAAGCAAGTAAATGTGATCTATCCCTAAGGTAACCCCACTTTTAAGTATTAATCCCCAGCAGAGTCGCCAGTTCTGTGAGACGGTGGGAGAACTGACTTGAGAATTTTGCATTTTATCGCAAATGTTACGGTTAGCAAGAGTTGCCACCGACTTTTCTTTTATCCAAAAGGAAAGGTGAAAAAGCACAGGAAAGAACTTTGAGATGTTTTCTTGAGTTCGGGGGGTAGATTATGAAAAAGGAAGGTATTAGCACCCTTTTCATCCATGGTTTTCCATGGGCTCTTAGTTACTTACTAGATCACTTGCTTTTGTTGTTTGAAAATGTGTTTGGTGTGGTTTTGAAAGTATTTTGTAAAAGAGGCCATTCGTTTAGGCAACCTTTGTAATGATTTTCGTTCATAAGAATGTATATAAAGATGTTTGTCTTTTTTGAAAATGTTTTCAATGTTTGTAAAATGTTTGGAAATGTGTGTATTTGCTTTTGAAAATAGCAAGGATAGTTGTTTGGAAATAGAGCAAGTAACTAGAAGTAATCTACCTACTCAAATATCTTTCTTGTGCATTTTCTATTTCTTTGACATTGTTGTCGTACCATTGATTTGGTAAGCAACTCTATCTCTGGATGTAAACGGGACGGACGTGGGTCATCGTATAACCATGATTAGCAATGTTGCAAAGTATCTTAGCATTTTTGTAGGACCAAGATCATTTTGTAAGGCAACTTTGAATAGCGTCATCGAGGGACTATGATCTAATATTTGTTTGTTTTGCCAAGATACTTTGCATGCGTAATATGGCCATTTATGTATAAGGCAACCAAGTAGAGAAACCCTAAGGATGCTTGTGTGCAAGTGTTTTATTTTCATGCTTTTTTTTGTCTTGGATTAGGGTTTTTTATTTGATTCATTTTTATCTTGCCATACATGCCTAATTACTATATAGTATAAGGAAAACAATAAATTGCGGAAAATGAAATTCTACGCTATTACAATATTTAGGGGACGGGGATACATATGTACGAATGGGGATTGTAAGTAAAAATAAGTCCTAAGTTATTATTACAACCATATTGAAATGCATAACATAAGAAAGAAATGGACTTGTTTTAAAAGAATGTTTTTGTCTTAAGGAAATAAATTAAAAGGAAAATATTTCTATGTTTTTTATGTCTTTTTGTGTTAATATAAAAAAATGAAAATGAAAATAAATGCAATGTGGAAACAGCGTGTTATTGTAAGCAAAACAACTAGGATCAGAAGTTCTGAAGCCAAGAGCGCTGTGACTCAGTAGGAGACATCCGTGGGATCAGAAGTTCTGGACTGGTAAACTCTGAGGTCCTGCAAGACATGTTAGAGGAAAAACACATAAGTTCTGGATTGCTATGTGCTGAACTTCTGAATGTCAGAACAGTGAGAAAACCTTAGAAACTCTGTGCATGTCAAAACAGTAGGAAGAACTCAGAAGTTCGGTATGGTGCTAAGACAATGAACAAACAGTCAGCAGTTCAGCATGTTATCAGGATGTAAAAATCAGAAGTTCAGTGTATTTGACATGTAAGGAGAACTCAGAAGTTTTGTGTTGTGTTAACAGTATGTAAGCATCAGAAGTTCAGTGTTGTGCTAAAGTTGTGAGTGAACGTTAGAAGTTCTATATTTATACTGAGTCAGTTTATGAATATTAGCAGTTCAGTGCATTATCAGCATATAAAAATCAGAAGTTCAACGTGTGTTAGCAATGAGAAAAAATCATAGAAGTTCTGTGTATTACCAGCATGTGGAAATCAGAAGCTCTATATTACATTTCAACTCTTTTCTCATATTAATCAGCACGTCAGCAATTTATTCAGTTCATCAAATCAGAATAATCACAGCATAACAAATCCAGAAATTCCAATCCTAAGGCTGAGCCTAGCATTATTCTAGAAGTTCTGATCCATAGTTTTTCTATTCATGCAATGATATGTACAACATTAATACTATGATATTTACATGTTAATGATGATCAGAATGAAAAGCAAGTAAAGTCAGAAAGACTTACCTGGAGCGTGCTTGGAGCTTTGAGTGGCTGCCTTTGGATGTTCTGAGTCAGCAAGAGAGACGGAAGAGTGGTTGTGTTCTTTGGCTCAAAGGGAAGAACAAAGGTTTGTTTTTGTGTATGAGAAATCTTGATTTTTATGAAGATTTCACAACTTCTTTTTCTCTCTCTTGGCTAATCTCTCTCTTCAAAAGCCATCCCCTTGAACGTGTGATGGAGCCAAGTATTTATAGATGAATTTGCTGTGACTTTGGGGAAAAAAACAAATAGGATTTGAACCTGTTTTGGCATCTTGCTCCTTTGCTTTTTCATCACAGTTTTCGTATGTTAGTTTGGTGTAATCATGAGATACAGGCGTAGGCTGAGCCAGCTGTTGGTCATAGGTCTGCATCAAGTTATATAAGCAAGGTTTTGGGATTTGGTCAAGTTCTGACCAAAGCTTTGAAAATAGCCTTCATGTGCTGAAGCGCTGCCTTGTCTTTGAAGCAAGCATGGTGGCTATCAGCGGGATTTAAGGAAAAGCAAAAGCAAAGTTGCTATCCCAAGACAATAGAGGTACACGTGGTGAAGATCCTTTGGATAAAGACTCAGAAGGTGGTTGTGAGCATTAAATGAGCATTAAATGATAATGAGACTTATCACAACCAGAAATCCTACAACGTGAAACTCTACACCAAGGCTTTATTCTAGATCAGAAGTTCTGCTTCAACGTAGCATCCCATCTTCTGATCCTCTTATCTTCTGGCTCCAGCATGTTCTGAAGGAGCTTTCAGACTTTCCAGAAAGCTTGCAGCATGCTCCTTAACCTTCTTTGAATTACCCTGGCAAACTCTGATTGAGTTTTTGTGAAAACTTACCCAGAAGTTCTGACCAAACTCTGTCTTGAGAATATCCAGAATATGCTGAGTGTTATGGTGAGAACCTGGTCAGAAGTTCTAAATTTGTCATATTTTCTTAAACACTTAGAGAAATTCTAAGTATTTAGAATTTTGACCTCTTGGATTTTGATGAAACAAAACTTCATATTTCAACGTGTCTTGATGAAATATGATTCTTGAAGCTTGATTTTGATCCAAAAGTCAAAGTTTTGACTTTTCAGTATGCAAATGACCATTTTGCCCTTATGAGTAATTTCCTTGAAAAATTGAAGTTCAAGGCTTGGAATTGGATGAAAGCAAACTTGAGGATCCAAGGTGATTCCTTGAGAAATGAGAGGGCAAATTTTGGGGTGCAACACCCACTACAAACACATTTCAAACAAATCAATTTCAAAAGTGATCTAGCAAGCAACTAAGAGCCCGTAGATAACTACAGATGAAAAGGGTGCTAACACCTTCCCTTTTCATAACCTACCCCCCGAACTCAAGAAAATATCTCAAAGGTCTTTCCCGTTCTTCTCACCCTTTCCTTTATTGGATAAAAGAAAAGTCGATGGCGACTCTTGCTATCCGCAACAATTGTGATAAAACACAAAACACCCAAGTCAGTTCTCCCACCGTATTACAGTAGGCATGAAGCTCAATTTATTTTTTCCAAATCAGAATTAATTAAAAGATTTCTTTTCTCACCCCCATAATCTATTTTGTAAATATTTCTTTTATAGCCAAACACACAGATTTTCAAAGAGGTTACTGCATAGTACCGTAGATTTTTAGGGTGCTAATACCTTCCCTTTGCATAACCAACCCCCTTTCCTTGATCTATCTTTTACTTTGAGTTTTATTCGCTCTTTTCCCATTTCCTTTGAATAAAATAAAAGTGCAGTGACGACTTTCACTAATTTTGCTAGTTAAGTTAATCCAATGGTTTAGTCTCAACATTTCTACCGCTACAGGAGATAATATGGTGTATTCAACGGTCTATATGGAGGGTGAATAGACCTTCCAAATAAAAAATCTTTCGTTGAGAATTGTTTAAAATTTTTTTATTAGAGTTTCAACAAAAATGATTTTGCACGGTGGAAGCAAACTTTAGCGTAATATATATTATGCTTATAGATTAGAATTGACATGTAATGACTTAAGTAGTTCACAATAAAATAAACACCAAAATCCTAAGTCCAACCAAATATACAGATAAGTGAATAGTATTAAGTACTTATTAAAATTACATGAGATGTGTGCTTTTTACAGCCCAATACTATACAGATTTTACAATCATAGTTTTTCAGTTTAATCTTCAATAAGAAAAAAATTGAATTTTCAATTCTAACAAAATCCGCAACTTTACAATCAATCCCTACCAAAAGAAATTCTAATGACATGCAACTATAGAAAGCAATAAAGAACAACCCAATCATGCAATTAACTACAAAAATTAAAAAGGATAAAGAGAAGATAGTACAACGGAATTTATACTAGTTCAACATGTTCGTCCTTACATTGCACCTACTATAGTCTCCAATCGATGTCCATTAAAAATTTATTGATCTTCCAATAATATTTGTGAGAAAATTACGAGAGTTTGATAAAATCACAATATCCAAATTAACACTGAAAATAAAAAATCTTCTATGTGTATCTTTTACTTGTACAGATCTATGAACTGAACTCTTTGTGAAATCTTCACACGAAATAGCTTCTAATCTTTCAGCCCCAACAACATGCTCTTAAGTCTCTGTTCTGCATCAATCTTTACTCAATCCCACATGTATCTTAAGCATTATTTTGTCTGAAGATTGAGAAGAACTCCTACCTCATTTGTAGACTTTCACACAACACTTCCAAGGTCAACATGGAGAGAATATCATTCTTCTTTTCTGTTGGAATTGTCAAAACCAGCCACAACACCACACACCTTGCAAACCTCTAAAATCTTAATTAAATATTCAAGTAAATGTTAAATTCAAAAACGAATCTCCACAACAACCACTAATATAAAAAAATTATATTCAAATCTATACAACAATAGAGAAATAATGAGGTAGAAGGTAAAAGAAATCGTTTGCAAGTGTTCATAAAAGATTCAAAACTATTTTAAAAATATGAAATAACAAATGGTTTGCGAGTTCTCAAATCAAATATAGAAACACATATTTTTTAATATTGTGAAGGTTTTGAGAGAAAATGATTTTTATAGGTGTTGAAAATCTAACACAAAAATGATGTTTGATTCAAGTCACAAGCAAAAGTATGATTTGAGTCAAGGAGAAAAGTGACTTGAATGAAGAAATGAAACATACGAGAAATCCACACTAATACAAATAATACATTATATGACAAAGTTTTCACCTCGTTCAACAATTAACCGAGGTATATTTCTTAGGTGCGTCATATTTAATTGTTTTTATAATTAAAACCTACTCCCTCGATTTTTCTAACAACTAAGAGAATAGATCTACTAGATACCTCACTTCGAATCTTATTTACTGCATTTTTTATTTTTTATTCATTTTTCAATTGGCTTAGAGACCAAATATTACATTTTTCCAGTTGGTGCCTTACCCTTCTCCCTCTATTTATTTATTTTGAATTACGAAATTAATATTTGTTGGATGAAAAAGAAATACTCATGAATACAATCAAAAATATTTATTTTATTAAATTATTTACTTAAATGACTCATTGTTTCATATTACCCTTATTTTTTTATTATTTTTATGTGTAAAATATGTTTTTCGTTCTTATAAATAAGTCATCTTTTAGTTTTAGTCTCTCTAAAAATTTCTTTCAAAGAATGGTTCTTCTAAATTTTGTCTATAATTTTGGTTCCTTCCATTTATTTGGTCTAACAGAAATTGACGTGGACAAGCCACATGTCATGTCACATCACTTAAAAAAGATGTTAGATTGCGGGGGTTACAAACCCAACTAAAATAACTGGAAAAAAACAAACAACACAAATTCAGTTTAAACTCTATCATTTTCATGACAACTTTAATAAGTTCAATTTAAACTACATTTTCATGGAAGCTTTAATAACTTCAATTTAAACTATCATCTTTATGGTAGTTTTTACATTGACTGAATATTTGTGAATATCAATTTTCACCAATAACATCTTTTTCATTTTTATTTTGGGTCAATGAACAACTTCTCTTCACCAATAACATTTTTTCATTTTCATGGCATGAATGATGTGTTGATGAATTGAAAGTTACTAAAAAAGAAAGTATTTGAGAAAATGATGCAATGAAACTGGAAATCTTGAAAATGCTCAAACATTGTTTGATGAATGTCTGAAAGAAATATTTTAATGAGAGTGCTAAAAAAAGTCTGAGGTAGCTAGTTCTTTATTCAAAACAAGCTTATAGATAATTCAATTGCTCAAAGGTTACTTATGTGAAAGTATTTGGTGGTTTTAACAATATGCTTTGAGAGGGCGAGTGAACCTTTAAAAAAAGCTAAACACATAGTATAAATATCCAATTTTAAAATCCAAAAGCAGAAGCAAATCTTTTTCTAAAATAAGCTGCAATGTTTTGACAAATTTAAGAACATAGTAAAAGTCATGATCAATTTCTACTCTCTGTAGCTTGTAAGAAGCTAGATATATTTTCTATAAAAAAATATCCACAATAACTACAAGTAAAAGAAATACCACAGATTCATATAAAATCTTAAGATGATAGGTGTGTGAACTCTTTCACTTATAAAGTATTCAATTTCCATTTTTCTAAGCAATGTGAGACTAACAACTCACATTTATACACAATAGTATAAGCGTTAATAGTCAGAAATTGAATTCAATTCCACGTGTATTTATGAAAGAACAAGAATTATTTTCTCTTTTTCCAGCCACGAAATGACATACAAATAAAATATTATTCTGGCTATTATATTGGTTGTTTACAACATGCCTCCCATGAAAAAAATATTATGTTGTATGATTATTACTATATATACATAGATCATTCCAATTCTCATGTTGTATGATTATTATGTTATATACACAGATCGTTCCAATTCTCATTTTTGTTATATTATGATAGAAATTTACAGGGCTTGTCTTCTTTTGTCTAGAGATGTCTAATTCAACTTAATTCATTTTGTTTCTAATTTTATTTTATTTTTGTGTTACATAGTTACATTTGCTTGATAGTTTTGTTGCCAATACCCATAATATAAAGTGGATAATTATACTCTGAATTTTCAAGAAGAACACATCTATTAGTAACTCTTGGGATTTTTATACTCATTATTTATTTCTAGGTAGCTAGTTTCTTTACAATTAAAGTTTGTTGATTGGAACATAGAAGAGGCATAGTTCAAGTGAAGGTAGAACCATAGAACAAATTGTAACCCTGTTTGTCTATTATTGAAGAATAATGGCAAAGAATTAGATGCCTTGTGAAATTTATTTTTGGACAGTGTGTAAGTTATATTTCTTATTTTCACTTTCAAATCAATTGCAGGTTGTAATGCCATAACCTTTTGAATCAACCTAATTAACAGACTAACCATGTTTTAGTGTGGATATTAATAGAGTTAGCCAAACTGAACAATACCCATATATGAAAACAGTCCAAGAAACAAAATTTCTTCTTCGCATTTGATTAAACAGATGGTGATCATAATCTAAATGGCCCCACTTGCAGTACATGATCAACAAGTTATTAGTGAGAAAAAGTTCATTTTGAATTGTGGGGTATTTGCTAATTATGTAATGGTGTAATGCCATGCTTTGTTGGATCCATTTTTTCTGAGCACAAGCATGGAACAGAAAAGCATAGTCTTGTAGGGATAGAGAATAGTGAGGGTAAACAAGTGAAAGTGCTTCTTCAAGATAGTTTGACACCATATTCAAAGGAATTGGGGGGAGGTTATAACCCCCGAAATCTAATGTAGTTTTTAATATTGACTTTAAGTGATGTGTCATGCAACATGACGTGCCACATCAGCTTCTGTTAGTGCAAATAGACGGTAGAGATCAAAAGTGCGACGGAAAATTTTAGGAGGACTATTATAAGAAAAGTTTTATAGAGACGGAAATTGATTGATGGATTATTTATAGGGACCCTTTTCATATTTCACTTTTTTTTTTTTTAAATTTGTCTTTTCTCTCATTTGTTTTGCCCAACTGAGGAGAAATATCTTTTGCATGAATTTCTTAAAATATGATGCTTTTCTATTTGTTTTTTAAATTTTAAATTAATCTATTTCATCTATTGTCCCATATACCTGACATGAAATTAATTTTGAATGAATATTTCATAGAACTAGACTCTAATTTTTTATTTACCTATCAACACTCCTGATTTCATCATCATTCTTTTGAAAAAATTCTAAGCGATTTTCATCTTCATCAAAACACTCAAAACTCAGAGTCCATTATCTCTTCTAACACAACTCTTCCAACATCAACTCTTCCAATCAAACTCGAACGAAACTTCGTCATCAGGTTTTTGGTACATAACTCACTTTATCCTCTTAGAAATGTTTGTTTTGTTTTTGTGAATTTCTTATTGCTTGTATATTATGTTTAGAGAGACTATTCTGATTACATTGGTAAAAATGAGTTATTATGATATAAATGTTATTTTTCTTGAATATTGTTAGTTTAAGAAAATGATGTCACTTACCATTAAAATATTGATATAAATGTTATTTTTCTTGAAATTTTGTTTTTGTTGAATAGTGTTAGTTCGAGAATATGTGAAAGTCTACTTAAATGGTAAAATATTGATGTTGTTGGTTTTATTTCAAGTTAAATGGTCATAGGATGTGTTGATGTTACTTATGTTCAAAAGAATATATATATATATATATATATATATATATATATATATATATATATATATATATATATATATATATATATATATATATATATATATATATATATATATATATATATATATATATATATATATATATATATATATATATATATATATATATATATATATATATATATATATATATATATATATATATATATATATATATATATATATATATATATATATATATATATATATATATATATATATATATATATATATATATATATATATATATATATATATATATATATATATATATATATATATATATATATATATATATATATATATATATATATATATATATATATATATATATATATATATATATATAGTATTATTCATATGTATTAGGTGCCTTAGTATAGACTTTTTTATTAGTGTTATTGTTGAATAATATAGTTATTGTTTACACAGAGAGGGAGATTCCACCAACACTTCTTATACAACCTCTGTTAATACTAAAGTAAAATAAAAACTAGAATTACCACGATGATGACTAAGGTGTTCACTTTCTGATTGATTTTGGTCCAATAACTGGTAAGGTTTATGGTTAAAATGTTAATAGTTTTAAGAGTTACATGTCAGTACAAGGTAAAAGCAAATTCATCTTTTTGATAGATAATTGGCATTAAGTTTATGATGATTTGAAAGATCAACTATGGACCAATATTACGGTATTTATTTTAAATTTATGATTTGTTTTACAAGTATATATGAACTTTTTTTTTGGCTTAATACTAATATCAACTCTTATATGTAAACATAATTGTTTCGGGCGATGATAAGCTAAAAAAGAAATGGATTGCATATGCTGGTGAACATTGGAGGGGTTGTAATACAAAGCTCACTACTGATTATATTAAAAATTAAAGCTTAAAGTAGAGCCTCTATATGTGATGTATTAATTTATTGATAAGGACAAATGTGAGAAGTTTGTGACACTCCAATTTAATTAGAATTATTTTTAATTAAATAATTAGAAGATGCAGTGTATTCTTATGAATTAGGTGGAATTAATTTTATTTAACAATTTGATGACGTGATGTATTTATATGAGTTGGTGAATTTTATGAAGTGTTTATATGTGTTTTGATGGAATTATTGGAATATTAGAAGTAGTGATGATTGAAGAAGTTAAGGACATCAGGGGTGTGTGACCAAAAGTGTAGAGACATGGGATGAAGGGAGAATATTAGTGTTAATTGTATTATTATTATATTTACTATTATTATTATTATAAGAGATAAATAGTATTTTATATTATTAATAATTAAATAATTAAAATAAAACTAGTAATAAGAGGAAGGGAAAAGTTGGTAATATTGGTATTAGGGGTCTAAAGAGAGAGAGAGAATCATTATTTCCAATCGATCGTAGAAAAATAGAAAGAGAAGCGTAGAAGAGAGAAGAAGAGAATAGCACTAGGAAGCTAGGGCAAGAGATTTCACCGCAGAGATCAAGAATCAACAAAAGTCTAAGGTAAGGGGGGATTCTAACACTATAATTGGTTTCCTAATGATGAGGTATGGTAGAGTTTAGGTCCCATGATTGTATGTTTTGATTTCTCCCTAATTGGTGTTCTTGGGATTTTCTCTCATTGTTGAGTTTTGATAGTTTTTTGTATGATCGTATGTGAAATTAATTGTTATAATAGATTAAAATTGATGTCATTAATGTTATGGAATACATAGAATTGTTGTATGATTTGTGGGTATGAATTGAAGTAGTGATAAATTTGTTGTTGTTTGTAAATTGGGGTTTGGGGATTGAAAAGAACAGATTTTCGTACAAAAACATAGCAGATTTTTGGTTCTGCAACAGTGCTAACCGGTTACTGGCCTGTAGTAACCTATTACAGTGTAAAATTTTGGGTGAAAACGCAGGATATAACAGGTGTAACCGGTTACTGGCTTTGTGGTAACCGGTTATCACTGAAGCTACCAGGTTTTTTAAAAATTGAAAACTTCACAACTTTTGACTCAGGTGTCCATTTGACGCACCGTTTGAATCCACGAGAAGCTATAAATATGTTCTATCAAATAAAAATAATTTGAAAACAGTATGAGATGATTTACTAGATTTTTGTATTATTCCAGTATTTTGATATAATGTGAAGTTGTGAATATGATGATGAAATCGATGAGATTGGTATTGTGATTGAGTATGACGATGTAGCATTTTGATTGTGTGATATGATATGTGTGATAATGATGATGATGATGATGATGGCCTGTATTGACGTGATATTGATAGATAAGAATAATCAATGTGAAATTATGTTGTTGCAAGTCAGTGTCGCGTGCATTCATTAAAGATGGCCTGTATTGGCAAAAGATGACCTGTATTGGAGGAATATGTCATGTATTGGTGTTGTTACCCCAAGTTGGAATTTATTAAGTTGAGGGTTTTTTCCTATCGGTACCACATGCATTGAGTCAGTGTCAGTTTCACTGCATTGCATGATTGTTAGTAATTGATTATTTAAGCGTTGAATGAATTTCTACTTACATTATGATGGATGTTTTGTGTTGTTTATGCACTTAATTATGTTGATGTATTTCGTAGTATGATGAACAAGAAAAGGTGTGAGGTAAATATATATAATTATGTGTACTTTAACTTCTACCTGCTCATTATTATGCTTTATCTTATATTATTATGATATCTCACCATTTCTGTTTGAATGTTTCCTCTACGTGGGTAACATGCAGATGATTCGAAGTAGCTCGAGATTGAGGTTAGCCGAAGAGTTACCTCAGTTGCATAGATTGAGTCGGTTTCTTCTCTGATACGTAACACTTGGGGGGTTTTACGTTTTTCTTATTATGTTAGGAGTAAACTTTGTATAACTTTGTTGTTTTGAATCTACCTTATGATTATGCTAATTTTTGGATGATGAAAAATGTCACTCATGTTAAGGGTTGAGAATAATTATTTATTGATATTTTCCGCTGCGAATAAATGCAATAAAGTTAAGACTTTGAAGTTTATGATTTTGTGTTATGTATCCTGTTTATTGAGCATGTATGATCTATGACGATGTAACATCCTATTTGTTAATGTTTATTTTAGAAATTAATTTACTCTGATTTTTATATAATTTATCGATAGGGATATATGGTGTAACAAAGTTTTTCAAGTCTCACAACACTTCTGAATTCTTGGTTAAGAGCCGATAAGGAAAGAAGAATAAAGCATGAAATATCTATCCACATAGATTGTCTCGTGGAAGATATGATAAACTATAATAGATAATGATTAAAATAAAAAAGAAAACAAAAGAGAACTAAATTTGGGAGATCCTTCTAGAAGCTTTGATCACAACCCATCTCCACCATCACGCCATGAGAAATGGAAGATGGAGCATCAAAGACCAGGAGACGAGTTCACATCAGAGGCTACACGCGAAGTTCCTAAAAAGATTGAAGTAGATATTTTTCTCAACATTACTTGTTTTAGTTCATTCAATTAGGTAAAGATGAAATTTTGTTTGTGGTGTAGGATTTACTAATTGAAAACTCCAAAGTTTGTACCTTTGTTCCACGAGAATGTCGTGACATATTGCTAGAAATAATTGGAACAAATGAGTGTGGTGGGCGTGTCCATGGAATTGGAAGAGACGTCGACTTGAGGTTATTTTTTGGAACATCGTAAAACGTATCGAAGTAATTCATAAGAAAGAAATTACAGATATAGTTTATCAAAGGATGGGGGAGGATTCAAGAATTATTAGAAAATGAGAGGGAGAAGTTGAGTCAGGAGGCACAGGAGAAAGTGACTCAAAAGAAATGTGAGAGGGTGCACCAGGAGGAGTAGGAGAGGTTGTTACAAGAGGCGTGAGAGAGGTTCCAAGAGAAGCAAAAGAGGATGAATTAGGAGGAGCAAGAGAGGTTGACTGAGGAGGAGAGAGATAAGTTGACCAAGGAAATTCAGGAGAAGTGTACCCGGGGGATGTGATTGAGGTAAGTAAAAGTTTGGTTTAAAACATTTGTCTTGTTGTTTGTCTACTTAAATTTACGTAATATGTTGAAATTGTTTTTATGATGGATTAATTGAAATCAATGAGTGTACTCATCCACCTAAATTTAAATCAATTAGGTATAGTTGAGAAAATAGCTGAGAAAGTTGTTTTTGGTGGTGCACGCACGAAAGGTAATTGTTCTTCTCAATAACATACTATTGAAACCACAATATCTCAACTAGATAACATGCAAAGACTATCAAGGATGGTAGAGAAGATGATAGACACTTTCATGATGACATTAAAACATGAACCAGAAGAATGTTATATACTTGGAAAAGTTTTTTTTGTTGATATTTTGAAGGGAAATAATTGGTTGGACATAACCATACAACAATTATGGTACACATAAGTACAATTTTTATGACGATTTCAATTTATATTCATTGTGCTTATACTTTTACATCAACATTTAACTTTTGCATTAAATTTTAGGTACATACATGAGATGTGTGTCGAAATGGACTTAAGAACGTATTATTTCTTATACCCATTCAAAATTCAATTTAAACAACAAGGACCATACGCTATTTTCAGACGTTACATGGGACCGTTTTACCATGCATAAGCATATATGAATATGTGTTTTATTATAAATCAATTTTATACACATTATTAATTATACTGGATATTTATGAAGTTCACATTGGCAACTAGTTATGATATTCTTATTATACTATGATCTTGATTCAGCGACGCAAGACACTTTGACCGCGTAAGTGGTATTATTTGTAATACTCAAATTTTAACTTTAGTTACTACTACAGAATGCACATTTAACCTCAGTTGATATGAGTTGTTACCTCAGTTTCAAATGCCAAGTAACAGAGGGTGTCATAAAAAGTGTGACACTTTACCTCTTGGTTTTAGTTCCCCCAATGGGTAATGTGTAACAGTCATGGGTTCGATCCCACATAGATCATTTTTGGATTTTTTAAATGGAAAAAACACCTTACCCCTCAGTTTTGATATTTAACTGATGGGTAAAACACGATTGAGTTTATTATATCTAATCTAGATTTCTTATTTTACAAAGCCTTAACTAAACATATAACTTCTCAAATTTATTTAAAAAATAATTATATGAACAAGTATATTATATTTGAAGAACAACTTACACTAATCATTTATTTTGAGCATCTTGTAACTCATCATTCATCTCACATTCTGTAATGGTTAGAATCTCTTCAATTGTTCAAATTCTTTATTCAACACTATGTTTTCTACTAATTCATTCTTGAAAGCATAAAATTTGATTCTTTGTAAAACGAACAAGTATGGATGAAAGTTGAACGAAAACTAGAAGTATTAGAGACATTTTAACCATAAAAGAACATGATAGAATGATGAGTTACAAAATGCTAGAAAAACATTAATTAGTGTAAGATATGTTATACAACATAATTTTTCATATTATTATTTTCAAAATTAATTTAATAGGTTATATGTTCAAAGAGGGGTTAGTGACACAAACAATTGACATTAAATATAATAAAATCAACTATATTTTCGGTCTTTATAATATCCTCTTGACAAGATGAGAGCTACACAAAGAATAAAAAAAACACAATCTTAATATCAATATCATCAACAACTAGTGTTACACAACAACTCAAAAATCCAATCTCTTAACAAAACTACAACAACATCAACAATAAACCTATAACATTAATCTCAGTTTAAACAACAACAACAACAACAAACAACAACAACAACAATAATAATAACATTAATATAACATGAATAGTGATGTTTGACGTACCAAATTTGTGAAGAAGAAGTGAAAAAAATGATTTGGGTCTTTCTTTCTGGAAAGTATCAAATGAGAGTCCTAAACATATATCATCTTCGTATTAAAGATGATATGTGTTTAGGGATCTCGTTTTTGGGGCTCTTTGTTAGGGTTATGTGTGTGTTATTTTTAGCATGTAGTTTTTAGGCAAGTGAAACTAAAAGCTAACAGCTAAGCAGGGCCGGTCCTGACTTTTTAGAGGCCAAGAACGAATAAATAAAAATGGACCCCGATAAAAAAAATGTAATTTTTATATAAAAACAACATCATCTATGTAAATTGTAACATTAACTAACATAACAAAAATTTCATATTCTAATCAATATCATCAAACTTTTTTACGCTTCTCACATCCATAATCAAACTTTCTAATCTTAGGAGGCATAGAGGAATAATGAAAACAAAATTAGAACCTGAAATTGAAGTTGATAAATTCCACAGTGTTGAAATTGAACATATAAATTTGGCAGCATTTAAATTGAATCGATAAATCATGCCGCATTGAAGTTGAACCAATAAATAAAAATATTAAGTGATAATTAGTAAATAAAATTAACATTTACACAAAAATAAAAATAGTAAATGACATAAATAAAATTATCAATTAGCAATTAAACAACAATAATTATCATCTATCAATTAAAAAAATAAAAGTTATTGTATCTTTTTTCTTCTCTCTCATGTAAAGTTATTGTATCTTTTTGTCTATAACTTTTATTTATTTTTTAATTAGCAACAATGGTTAATAATAATTAATTTAAAGGGATACGTCAAAGAAAGAAAAGAAGCTACAATAATTTATTGTTTACCTTAACAATGATTATGTTGATAAAACCTCTAAAGCAGGGCACTGCTATTAACAACAAAGAGATGCAACTTTTGAATCTAGTCCATTAATTTGACCAAAAGGTAGGGGCACTACACTACTATGTTTCGACACAATCACACAACAACAAGGTAAGAACTAAGAAGCAGAAAAAAAGAAGAAAACAATCTAAGCAACTAAGAACTAACCTTTTCTATTTTTCCCTTCTGTTGTTTCAGAGAGAGAGAGAGAGATGAAAAGATATTGAGCTGAGGTAGAAAACATATAGAGGAAGATGTAAAAGATATTTATTAGGTTAATATTGTTTTATTAGTCCTATTTTTTATATTATTTGAATTAATTTAAATGAGTACCAATAAAAAAATTTTAGGCCCCTGTAATTTTGAGGCCCTGGGCAGTAGGCCTGTTGGCCCTGCCTCAAGGCCGACACTACATCTCTGCATAAAACTCAACATTTTTCCTCTTCAAGAGGCATTCATCATAAACTCAACCTAATAGTAAAAAAATATATAACTACTCATCAATACTCATCTCATCATCAATATCAACATCCCTCCTCATGAGGTATTCATCAATTCAATCAATCACAATAATTAAAAGTTCTTTTATCATCATTAACCATCAAATAACATTATACAATAAGTAAAACATTAAATTCACGTCCTCAAGTGCACATTTAGCCTCTTAGAAAGTTACCATAAGGTATTCCTACGCGTCATCTTTCTAACGCTTCAAATCATGCCTCAATCATAGTCACAGAACTCAAGTTATGGAAAAACAGAGGAACCAATCGATTGTTCTGAACATTTTGTCAACACTTTTCACTCTAAACAGAAAACCAATTGATTTTAGCAGGAGACCAATCGATTGGAACTTAGAATTTTATCTAAAATCTCACTTCTAAACTCATCTTCTTCAATGTTTAACCATTCCAAATCATATTCAATCATATTCTAACATGCCCAAGCATTTCAAACCATGAATTCAACATCATGCATCAATTACATAACATTTAACACACCATACTACATATATTAATCATTTATTTCATCAATTAAGCCTTAATTTCATCATCAAGCTCATCAAATCAAAACATATCAACATTAACATCAAACTCAGAATTACTCATACACATTTACACAAAAATCAATTATTAGCAGAGCATGAATTTCATATCATAACACAACAATCAAGAGAGGTTTTTCCCAAACCATCTCAAGATTCACAAAACTCATCAATGGAAACAAATAGAAAGAGAAAAGGGAAAGAGGATAAGGAATCCTCTCTATTGTTCATTCTTAAACAGTAATAGTATGAACAGTTCCCCTTACCTCGAATTCACAACAAGCTTGAAGTTACAGCAATGGGATCTCTCTCTTCTCCCACTTCTTGCTCTGCTACGGTTCTCTCTAACTATGCTAACAACTTATTCTTCCCAAACAACTCCTAACTAGATTAAGACCGTGCAAACCGCTGGTGAAAAAATATTTTGAAAATGTTAAAATGAATAAGATGTTAATCTTATTTTTTTGAAAATAAATAATATTTTATAAGTCAAAATATTTGTATAAATTTTAGTTTCCTATCATATAATAAGAAACAAAAATTATCTAACGAGTAGTCATTAGGTCAACATAAAAAGAATTCTTTATTTATATGTTAGTTGATATCCAATTGGATGTTATAAGAATAATTTTGTTTTTATATTTTTAACTCCACTTTTCAAAAGAAACGGAAAGCACAACTGCTAAAATATTGATGTATAAATATATATATATATATATATATATATATATATATATATATATATATATATATATATATATATATATATATATATATATATATATATATATATATATATATATATAAATATTATTAAAATTTGTGACATATATTTTAACATTTAAAAGTTCTTTTATCATCATTAACTATCAAATAACATTATACAATAAGTAAAACATTAAATTCACGTCCTCAAGTGCACATTTAGCCTATTAGAAAGTTACCATAAGGTATTCCTACGCGTCAGCTTTCTAACGCTTTAAATCATGCCTCAATCATAGTCACGGAACTCAAGTTATGGAAAAACAGAGAAACCAATTAATTGTTCTGAACATTTTGTCAACACTTTTCACTCTAAACAGAGAACCAATTGATTTTAGCAGGAGACCAATTGTTTCCAGTGATTTCTGGTAAACAACCGCTAGTCTTCCAAACTATCGAATAAACTTACTGACTGTTATTCAATTTCTCTGGTAACTCGCAGGATCGACTAGATTGATCCTAGGACGTGTTGGTCATTAGGGTAACTCTCATGATCGAACAGGTATTCATGGTCGGTATTTAGAGTGTTGTGTAGGTGTTTGACTTATTTCGATTTCTCTCTTAAAGATCTAAAGGTGTAATCAAAATATATGTGCGCGAAACTAAATTGCATGAATAAAAGTTAATTGTAAAGACATGTAAAACTGCATAAAAGACAAGTAAATGGCTTCGAATTATAAAAACAGTTAATGTAAAAGATACCCTGGAATGTAAAAGATTCGAAATATGAAGAAAGCGTTTAATGCAAGAAATCTGTAAAATGACTTTAAGTAAAAAGAGGCGTTCGAAGGATAAAAACTTGAAGATAAAGACATGAAATGTATAACAGTTTCTGAAACGTAAAATGTTTGAAATGGAAAGAAAGCATTTAAATGTAAGGTATCAATGAAAAGATTTCGAATAAAAAGACTTTAGATGCAAAAACTTGTAAATGGTATTTGACAAAAAGATAAAGGAAAGTACTGGAAATGATAAAGGGTTTTCATTAAATCATAAACATGTGGTGCTATCATACGTACATTGCTCTTGCATTCGTTTCCCTAGCCATGTGGTAATTTGAATGTTTACTGAGTATTTAGTACAATAGATATGACACCCGAAATCCTAATGCTAAGACTTCTATTTATACTACTTCGACCATAACGGTCTTTCTATAAGATTCTGCCACGTTCAGAACATGCAGAGCAATGCCTCTCTCTTACTTCCACGTCTCTTCGAATGCTCCAGCGCATATATTTCAAATTTCGAACATCCCGCTTGCATTTGAATTTCAAATGTTTTGGCACTTCTTCGCTTCGAACGCACTTCTTTAGACACAGCCTTGTTATCATTTCGAGACTTCTTTAGATATGTTCCCATAATTGCCACTCGAAGCTCCAAGCTTTGATATGCTCATTCGAAACACTGCTTCTGCTATTTCGAAACATGACGCTTTGTTTCATTTCAATCGAAATATCCAATTCACTTGGCTTCTAATAATATTATCAAAATCTTCAGCCAACAAAATGCCCCTTTAAAATATGTATTTCGATCTCTTTGAGAAATACTTATTTTAAACATATACACAAGATTTTGATGCGACCTTCGAATCATCGTAACATTTAATGCATTTGACTCCAGTCACGTCAATCATAACACTTTTTAGATTCCTTAACCGCCTGGAACCACTTCACAGTATGGTGCAGTTACAAAACAATGATTATCTTTAATCACGCTTACTACCAATGTTAACTTTACGCCACCTCTTCATCACACCAACCCATGATTTCCACGTATCACAACCTTATTCAGTAGATGCTTAAACTTCCACATTATAAAACATCATCAACTTAGTCTTTTTCTTTTCTTCCCACATTCTGAATCTTTTCTCCTTATTCTCTCACCGAAAACCCTAAGCTTTCAACATTCTTCAAAAAATGTCTTCTTCTACCTCATCCCAACTAAAAAAGGTTTCCAAGAAGAAAGGAAAGACCGCAGGAACTACAATGGAAAGTAAGGTTATCACTCACCAAGGTCAATCTGTTCTTGCTCCCCAGATGATCTCAAAGGAGAAAGAAATGCTTTATGCATCCCAGGTACTTATTCCTACCATCGCTGCTGGTAAGAGGTTAGCTTTAATGGGCCCTCTTACGGTTTTTGAAATTTTAAAAGACACCAGGAAGATTTTCCCAGTTTGCTATAACTTCAAACCCCTGTTTAATAAAATGGACGCCCCTAAGGCAATAGAATCTTCAGGCTCAAACACCATGGAAAATCCAACTGTTCCTCCTAAGGACCCTTTTGTATTAGACTATGTAAAGAGTAATTTTAAACCGTTTCGATCTTGCCCCACCTCCGACACTGCTTATCAAAACTGGTTCAATAAGGTAGAAGCTAAGAAATCCCAGCAATGGGAAGAATTAGGTATCTACAACTTGATTAAGCTGTCGAAGCCTGGTTTCACTTACAGCCACCCTTTGTTATTCGCGTCCCTCTATTTCTGGGACAGTACTTATAATACTTTCCATCTCCCTGGTGGAATGATTACCCCTACCTTCTTTGACATAGCGGCCATCACTGGGCTATCACCAGTAGGAGAAACATATATCCCTGACAACGAAGAACATTCGAGTATAATCGACTTCGAAGTCAAACTAGCAAGTTTTTCCAAGTTTATCAGTCACTACCATGCTGAAGGAGACAGTGTATCTGATGTAGAACACATTGCTTTCCTTACCCTATGGCTGTCAAGATATGTTTTCTGCAGTAGATCCCTACAGGTAGCCAGTAGGTTTATTCCTCTAGCTAGGGATTTGCACGAGAATCGAAGAGTGTGCTTGAGCGAATTGCTACTAGTTGACCTTTATGAAAGCCTAAGGTCAGCTGTTTCGAGTCTAAAATCTCACACCTCCAAGAATATCCTGTTGGCTGGCCCTTTTTGGTTACTTCAGCTATGGCTAAATGCCATGTTCGAACCTTCCTTGTCAATTGCCAACACCATTGATGAACAAGACCCTGAAATAACTGATAGAATAGTCGAAGGCACTAGGCTGCGAAGATTAACTCCAAATGACGACAAAGATGACTTCAAAGTCCTATTCTCGAAGTACATCATGATATTCTCCAAGAGGCATAAGTTCGAAGAGACCATGGCGCCTTTTGCTTCAAGGGCTCATGGACCTTCATGGTTCACCATGGCTCTTTCAGAAGTTGTCAAGAGCAAAGAGATTCAAGATGTATGGAGAGCCTTTTTGCTACCCCGACTAATCTCCTCAAGAATAACTCCTGCCAAGAATCAGATTTTCCTTTTCGCTTACCAGCCAAATTTTGTTTCGAGACAGTTTGGCTTATGCCAACTAATTCCTGAACCCTTATTTCAAACTGAGAGTGCCATTACCTCTGGGCGAACCTTCAAGGCACGGGAAGCCAAATTACAGCAAGAATAATACCAAGGCTTTGCCCAGTTTGAGCTAATAACCTTCGAACCTACCCATCTTACAGCTAAGGGGTTTCTGGAATGGTGGACCAAGTTTTATCAAACTTATATGTTCGATACTCTTACAATTCAGCAGAAACTAATTTATGCCTTCGATGTGCAGGTACCAGCCAAGAAAGGTATGTTTACTCATGCCAAAGAGATTAAAGCTTTTCAAAATTATTTTGAAACTACTTATGATCCCACACGCTTGGAATCCACTGTGCATCAAGCGGCTGAGACCTTGAAGGAAAAATTCAAACAAAAAGTTTCCAAGTTAAAACTTCCTTCAGGGTTGTCACCTGAGGATAGGTATAGGTTGGCATTCGAAATAAATCCACCTAAATTTCCTAGATTACCTACCTCAGAACTGGCTCTGGCTTGGTTTCCCCCATACCCTTGGTGGTTCACTTGCAAAGAGATGTTCAAACATCTTCAGAAGAAACCAAAGCCATCTGAGACTGTGACATGGGCTCGACACTGGCTCCACGATTTCCCAGGACACCTTCGTTACGACCTTTCTACCATGTCGATTAAATCTGATCAAGGCACAGGTGCGAATGCTTGGGAAAATCCCAAACGTTTTTCATTTTCCATATCTTTAACCTTTGCTTTAATTGTTTCGATTTTCAGCCATCAGGATAAAGACAACTGCCTCAAAGTCGAAAGAAGGGAGTGCCTCTCAAGCCTCTATCGAAACCACTGACAATGTGACTCCATCCGAAACAACAACCATTGCTGCAACAACAACAACAACAATACCAACAACAACCAGAGTTCCAACTCCACAGGTAATCATTTAGCCTTGATCTTTCGAATTCACTAATGTTTCATGATTTGCATCTAACTCTTTGTTTAAATCTTTTCAGACCAACAAACTTCCTCCTACTACTCCAAAGAAGCGAAAATCAAACACCACTGGGGAAGACCCCAAGGCTGGAGGAAACTTACCAACTGCTTCGAAGAAGAAGCATAAGAAGGATATTTCGAAAAGTACCGTACCAACTAGTGTCTCTGGACTTGATTCCAGGGATGCTGCTCCCTCACCCAAATCCAAAATTCCATCTTCGACCTCCAACGTAATGTTGGAACGCATAGCTAGCAACCTCTCTTCCGAGAGTCCACAGGTAAATTGAACTTCAAATCTTTTCGAAAATAATAATTTCTCATTACCTTGGTGCATGCTTTTAACATTCTTTTGCTCCTTGCAGAACATCTTAAATCCAGCTTCTACTACTTCGACCTCACCATCAAAAGCTGCTACTCCACTCAACTCCTCTCCTCAAGGAGACTCCAGCAACCTTGTACAGAATAAAGGTTCCTCCAATATGGCGGTTCTGGCTGGGGCTTCTGAGCAGCAGGATGATCAGAGTACTTCTCCTCCTTTAAAAGAGATAAATGACACACCACTTCAAACATCTGCAGAGGATTTGCAAAGAGCTTCTCTTCAAAAGTCTCCTCTTGAAACCCTTTAAGAGGACCCAAAGGACACTCAAGCTGATTCTGGCCAAAGAGACGAAGAATCTGCAGAAGAAGAGTCTGAGGAGGAGGATGCCAATGATGGTTCGACTGCTGGGACAGAGTCCAATGCAAATAGCAGCAAAAAAGAAGACATCGAAGTGGTGGACTTGGATGACGATGAAGAAGATCATGAGCACGAAACGAATGAAGGGGATGGTGATACAACCAACAAACCCATGGAGGTTGAAATGGACGTGACTCCCCTACGTGTGGAACTTCCTCAACCGTCTTTGTCTCGAATGACTGACGAGGAGCTTGCACTCTTGAGATGAAATGACCCTATTGGGTACATGAAGGCAAAGCTGGCTCAGAGGGACATTCCACTTGCTAGGGCTGGCACAAGTTCGACTAGCTATCCTCTTCCCACAGATGAAAGAATTGTACTTCTTAATAAGATCAGGAAAACAATTCTCAATGTGGATATATTCGAAGTGCTCAAACAAGATAGCACTGCTTGCTACACTATGAAGGAGTTGCTTACAAAAGTCAACCTTGCTACGTGCTCCTTGCCAGTTAGTACTATCTTGTTCGATCTTCAGTCTTTGCTGGACAACGTAACTGGTTACCTTCTCCAAGATGAATCTGCTGCCAGGAAGGTTCAAGAAAAACACACTGCAATGGATGTTGCTTATGAACAAGCTTCGAAACTCTCTCAAGAAGCTGAGGATCAAGCTATGCATCTAAAGCAAGCAAAAACTGATTATGAGGCTCGAGTTGAGTCCATCCTTCTCTGGGAAAGGCAGATCCAAGAACTTCAATAGAAGGTTAAAGAGGCTAAAGAACAACAAACAGCCTTCGAAACCAATACTGCTGGTAACCAATTCAAAGAGCTTCTCAACCAGGGGCTTGCAGAAATGGAAACTGCAGAACAACTCAAGGGAGAAGTGGCAACCTTGGAAGGAGCCAGACGTTTCGCTCAACAGAGACTTGAATCTTTTCGAAGCACTTTCAACAGACTGAAGAATAATTCTTATTTCTAAATTTCAGTATTTATTTGATTACAATTTGGTTTTTTATATGTAATATTCGAACAACGCCATTTTGGCATCTCATCTTGCCATTTTGGCATTTTTATAATATTTTGGTTACGTTGTTACTATTTGAATCTCCTGCAGGCGTGGCTTATATTTCTTTAAATATTTCCCATTAACCTTTAGGATACGCTTATCATCCACCAGTTCTTCGATTTCATATGCATTGTTTGAGAATACTTTTAATATTCGAAAAGGTCCTTCCCAATGAGGTGACCATTTATCTAATGCTTTATTTTTCTTGTCCATGGGCAATATGACTTTCCAAACTAAGTCATTAATAATGAATACTTTTTTCTTCACCCTTTTGTTGTATGTTCTGGCCACTCTTTCTTTTTGTCTCATCAAAATTTCCAATGCATGTAATCTAACTTCGTCCAACTCAACTAATTCATTCATCATCATTTCCCAATATAATGCAGCTGGGATTTCGTTTTGTCTTTGAATTCGAACTGATTGTAGATGAATTTCTACTGGCAGCACTGCATCATGACCAAATGTGAGTTGGAAAGGCGTAGTGTTAGTAGCTTCCTTAGGAGATGTTCTACAGGCCCATAGTATTTGGTCCAAAGTTTTGTGCCAGTTTCTTGGCTTTTTACCAATATGTTTCTTGATTAACCCTATTATTACTTTATTGGCTGCTTCGACTTGACCATTTTCTTGAGCATAATATGGCGTTGATGTTAGCAATCTAAACCCCATTTCTTGGGCAAATTCTTGCATCTTTCTACCTGTAAACACAGAGCCTTGGTCTGTGGTTATGCTCTCTGGCAATCCGAACCTATAAATAATGTGCTTCTGTATAAACTCAATAATAGCCTCTTGATCAGCAACTATTAATGGTATAGCTTCGATCCACTTGGTAAAATAATCTATTCCTACCAAGATGTATTTCTGTCCTTTAGACGAAGCAGGATTTATTTCTCCTATCAAATCCAATGCCCATCCTCTAAATGGCCATGGTTTGATGATCGAATGCAACTCACTTGCAGGGGCATGTTGAATCCCTGCATGCTTCTGACATTCCTCACATCCTTTAGCAAAGTCTATACAATCTTTGAGCATGCTAGGCCAATATATGCCATATCGAAATAACAACCATTTCATTTTATGGCCTGCTTGATGTGCCCCACATGCCCCATTGTGGACTTCTGACAATGCTAAGTATGCCTCACTTTCTCCTAGACATTTCAATAATACGCCCTCTTGGGTCTTTTTGAACAATTCTTTCCCCATGAGGAGATATGATAATGCTCTGTATTTTGTCTTTCTATCCACATTCAGAGTTGGGTTTGCTAAATAACTCACCAGTGGACTTCGCCAATCTGCATCTGACAAAGTGTTTATGGCTAATATTTCGAATCCCTGTTTCTCAGCATATCCCAATTTCATACTTTCTAGATCTGATGGTGTGAATCTAGTAGCCATAACTCTACCCCTTAATTCAACTAAATCCTCAAAATTCCTGACAGAAACTTTATAACCCGAAGCCAACTATGCTAAGTCATTTGCTTCTTGGTTCTCTATTCTTGGTATGTGTTGAATATCCATGTATTCAAATTTCCTAAGTAGCCTGTTGACTATGACGAAGTATATCATCAAGTTTTCCTTTATGCATTTATACTCCTTTGTAATTTGTTTGACCACTAATTCTGAGTCTCCTTTAATTTCGACTCTAGTTGCCCCCAATTCCAACAAAGCTTCAAGTCCAACAATGAGCGCTTCATACTCAGCTTCGTTGTTCGAGCAACGGGGACCATCTAATTTATACTTGAATTTTGTTGGAATTCCTTCAGGAGAAATTAGAAGGACTCCAACACCACTTCCGTTTCTGTGGGTTGAACCATCAAAGTACAATTTCCATGGTTGCATTTCGACGTAACTCATGACAGTCTGCTCAACCAATGAATGGTCCACAATGAAGTCCGAAATCACTTGACCTTTCACAGCTTTTAAAGGCATGAAAGTCAAAGAATATTCTGTTAAGGCTAAAGCCCATTTACCAACTCTGCTATGCATTATTGGTTTTGAGAGCATGTGTTTAATGACATCGAAATGAGATGAAACATAAACATCAACAGGCTTTATATAATACTTGAGTTTCATACAAGAGAATTACAAACAGAGACATAGCTTTTCTAAATTGCTATATTTGGTCTCTGCATCATTTAGTACTCTACTTAAATAGTATATGGCTCTTTCGATACCATTGCTATCTTCTTGTGCTAACATACTACCTATACTAACTTCAGAGGCAGATATGTACAATCTCATGGGCTTCCCCCATGAAGGTGGAGATAAGATAGGAGGTTGAGAGAGGTATCTTTTTATCTTATCAAATGCCTCCTGATGGGCTTCGTTCCATTCGAAGGCTTGACCTTGCTTTAGACGAAGCAGCGGAGAGAAAGCTTGGGTTCTTCCACTCAGATCCGAAATGAACCTTCTGAGGAAGTTAATCTTCCCTAGCAGAGATTGCAACTCCCTTTTTGACGTAGGTGCTTTCGTCTCCATTATGGCTTTGGTTTTGTTCTGGTTGGTTTCAATCCCTTTCTTGTGAACCACAAAACCAAGGAAATCTCCAGCCTGCACAAAAAATGCACATTTAAGGGGATTCATCTTTAAGCCATGCTTTCTCATTCGTTCGAATGATTGGCTCAAATGATGCAAATGTGTTTCTGCAGATATAGATTTGATGACTATATCATCAATATACACCTGCATGAAGGTTTCAATGAAATCATGAAAAATCGAATTCATTGCCCTTTGATAAGTTGCCCCAGCGTTCTTTAAACCAAAAGGCATCACCACCCATTTGTAGGTGCCTAAGGCTCCTGGGCAACGAAATGTTGTCTTGGCAACATCTTCTTCAGCAATGAAAATATGATTATACCCAGAGTATCCATCTAACATACTCAAGTATTCGAACCCTGCAGCAGAGTCTACTAGCATTTCTGCCACAGGCATGGAATACTCATCCTTAGGGGTTGCAGTGTTTAAATCCCTAAAATCTATGCAGATTCTTAAAGAACCATTTTTCTTAATAACAGGTACTATATTTGCTAACCATTCGACGTACCTTGTGGTTCTGATGAATTTGCAACGCAGCAACCTTTTGATCTCAGCTTTAATCTTTGTGAGAACCGCTGGTGCGAATCTTCTAGGAGTTTGTTTGATGGGCTTCTTGCCATCTTTGATTGGCAGTCTGTGTTCGACCAACTCCCTCTTTAAACCAGGCATTTCGTCATAATCCCATGCGAAGCAATCTTTGTTTTTCTTGAGGACTTCGATTACTTCCTGCTTGAGGCCTGGGCTAAGTTTTGCACTTATGTAGGTTATTCTTTTCGTTTTTTCATCCCCTAAGTTGACTTCTTCGAGTGGATCATGTGCCAACATTTTGGCACCTAAGTCTATGGGGTCCCTTTCGAAGCCTAAGGGTTCTTTGTCGTAGATGGCGTCCAACCTTTGATCCATCTCAAGTTCTTTGAAGGGTGAACATTTCGAGCCATCCCCACTTATTTCTTTCATCTTTACAACTAATTTATTTATTTCAGCCTCTAGGGCCGCCTTTGATTCGTTCTCAGCCATATAGGCCGAAATCCTTTTAAAAAAGGTGGACTCAGTCATGGATAAGGTTGTCGAAGTCCCAGCCTGCTGGCCGTCTTTGTATAGTACTTTCGACTCCCTCTTCTTCATTGATTATTGTTATATCCCAGTATAGGCCATCATGGCGAAGGGTCATGTAGTAGTGGGCGTTTCTGGTTTCGTTGATCTCATCATTTGGAACACACGGAGCAATCTTTGCCAGATTTTTATCATAATCCCTCTTGTCAACTAAATTGACTGTTGACATAAAGTAACTCTGGTCTGCTTCGATGTTTTCCACGATCCCATCATCTCTCCATAGAACTAGTCGCTGATGCATTGACGAAGGAACTGCCCCTACGCCATGGATCCATTCCCTTCCCAGCAATAAGTTGTAGTTGGCCTTGGCTTCGATCACCATAAACATGGTGGGCCTACAGCTTGAGCCTATTGTCAATTCCAACTGGACCACTCCCAGTGTTTTGCCCACTTTTCCTTCATAGTTGGATAGATCCATATTGTGGGGCTTGATGTCCCCTTCGCGTATCTCTAATCTTTTCAGCATGAAGTGGGGTATCAAATTGACTGCAGCACCCCCATCCACTAGAACTTTATTCACGCCATGGGCACCAACTTTTGCCCGAATAAATAGTGGCTTAAGATGGTTCTTCATAGCAGGTTCTGGACGTTCGAAGAACGCATTTTTCTCCTCGACAGCCCCATTGGCCATCACATAGTAGCACACAGGCCTATGCTTCATCAAATCTGTGGTATCTTCTTCCTCATATTCATCAATTTCGGTTTCCTGTCCAAATTCACAGGGAAGCACAGATACCACGTTGCAGTTTAGGTTGAAAGAAGACTCCCCCTTCGATTCGAAGTTATCTGTTATCATATATTCGTCTTCTTCTGGGCCTGAAGTGTATTCCTTTGGTTCATCCAGTTGTACTTCAGAGAAAAGCCTCCTATTAACTGGAGGTTTGTCTTCAGTTTGATTTTTTGGTGTGGGTTTATTGGTGCTAGATTCACCTTGGTTCTTTGTTGAAGTTACCCTTTTATTTGCCACAGCTTCTCTCTCAGCCTTTCGAATCCTCTGTTGCCTGCGCCACTGGGATCTCGACATGGGGTTCCTTCCTTTGTAGTTTTCTAATCTTACCTCTTCCCTTTTTGCTATGTTGAATTGCCTTCTGTATGTCATAGCATGGCGTGCATTTCGTTCGGTGTTTCTCCATCTGTCTTTGCCTTTGTCATTTCTGACTTGCAACCATCTGTCGGTTGGCACTTCAGCAGGGAGTTTGAAAGTCACTCTTCGAGCAGCCTTGGGGTGAGGGCTATCAGGCCTTCGTTGTTTGTGTCTGCTATCGAAACATGGGCCCATCTGCACAGTTTCTTGATGGTTCCAGCAAGGGGCGAAGGGAATCGTTTCGAAGGCTCTGGCCATGCTTTAGTCATACACAGCAGAACACCTTGGGCATATCAAGCACTTGGTTGCCCCTTTGTAGCAGCGAAACACAAATTCCAGCAAACTTTCTCCAGCCTTGGGATAACACTTGAAAAGCTGGTTATCCTGGCGCCAATTGTTGCCAGTTCGAGCTCTCTGTACCCTTTCGAAGTTCGCAGCGATTCTCTGATTGCAGAGGATGCTGCACCTAGGGCACAGTATCATTCCTGTATCTCCCTTGTGGCACGTCATGAGGTAATCCTTGAGACTAGCATCTCCAGCATGATTATCCTCCATTTTATACTTCTCTTTTTCTAAGTATTTTTCTACCTCCTCCATCTCAGAGTGAGGTCTTTCCATGTCCACCATGTTTACCTCAACATCCTCCCCTTCAGCTTCGTCATCTCCCCATCCTGTGGGTTTGATATCTTCAATGTGGACCTTCGAACTCTCTGGGGCAGAATATTTGACCAAATAGTCAAATTTTCCACTGGGTTCCCCTAGAGTGTCCCATATTTCCTTCTGAGGGGAAGTTGGCTTTGTGATTTGGACTCTCTCCAATTCTAGCCTCAGGCCTTCAGTGACCTGTGTTAACTCTTGGTTTTGATTTTCCTGGCCTTCAGTAGCCTGGGTTTCTTTTGCAACAGCTACAGGTGCTGCTTCAATCGAAGTCTCTGGTATCTTCTGGATGTCTTCAGTGACCTCCTTATCGGCTTCGACTATCACCCAGCTTTCGTTTTCAGTACCTTTCTCTCCTATTGGGGCATCACTTTGGTCAGCTTCCACCATGTTAATCTCTCCAATGCATGCAGGCTCGGAGTAGTTGGTGTCTGCCATGTCCAAAGGATCTTCATCCACTTTCATCTTTGCTTTATCAGCAAACTTCAGTCTGCCATCCTTGATTGCATTCTGAATTAGGTCCCTGAAAAGAAAACACTGTGAGGTTTTGTGGCCTAGGAAACTATGATATTTGCAAAATCCTCTCTTCTTTCTTTGATCTAAAGGAGGTATTTTGACATTTGATGGCACAATGAGTTGGCCATCTTTGACAAGTAAATCAAAAATCTCGTCACATTTAGTGACATCGAAGGTATAAACCTTCTTTAGGAATTTGTCACTTTTCTCATTTTCAACAATCTCTTTCCCTTTTGTGGGAACCAGTAATTTGCAGGAGTAAGGTGGAGCCTGTTTTAATTCAGCGAGGTCGATTTCGACCTCTTCGAATTTGAATTCAGGATAATCTTCTGCTTCCTCAGTTCCAACATAGGAGATCCTTTCTTTCTTGTTATTCTTAAAGACTCTGGCCTTTTCGGCCTTTAGCCTTTCGACCTGTCGAACCCTGTCGGCTAATTGAGCCATGTCCCTCAAATATTGAGTGTCTAGTTTCTTTCGAATAGAGTAATCCAAGCCACCAGCGGCCATTTCGACTAACTCATGTTCAGGCACTACTGTGTAACATCTGGATTTCAAAAGCCTAAACCTATTCAGATAATCATCTATGGGTTCTGTGAACTTTCTCTTGACACTGGCTAATTCCTTCAAGCTTATTTTCGACTGTCCCATGTAAAACTGTTCATGGAATAATCTCTCCAAAAGAGCCCAAATATCAATGGACCCAGGAGGCAAAGTGGTAAACCACGTGAAGGCGTTTTTGGTCAAGGAACTTGGGAAATATTTGATCCTGAGATCTTCATTATTGGCTATATCTCCCGCTTCGGTTAGATATCTGGCTATGTGTTCGACTGTTGACTCATTGGTATCCCCAGCGAACTTTATAAATTTAGAGACTTTATATCCCCTTGGTAAATCAGTATGCATTATGCAATCTAATATAGGAGAAGCATAATTTGGCCTTCTAATTCCTGTGTTGAGGCCATTCTGTGCCATGACTCTCTCTATCATGGTGGTTAAATTGTTTTCTGCCAAGATGTTATCGTTTCGAATTCTATGAACGACTGCATCAGCATCTTGATTTCGACCCACCATGACAACCCCCCTAGGTTGTTCTTCTCGAAACTCTGGGACTTCCAGCCTTTCGACTCTTGCCCCTGGTTCCATAATTTCTCTTTGTGGGCCTGGGATCATTGGGGCTTCTAGCCTTTGTGCCCTTGCCCCCAAGTTAACTTCTTCTCTAGGTGGTCTATAAGTTGGGTCGTTAGCAACTTGTTCCATAACAGGGATGTTTGCTCGAACTCCCGCCTGATTCTGCCTACGCCTATCTGGGGGAGCAATGAAATCTGCTATTCGACTCATGTTATCAGCGTTTTCTCTGTTTGTCACAGTCACATTTTGTACTATTGGGGCAAATATTTCCTGCATAGTTTGTGCTAATACCCCTATCATATTATGGTTACTGTCATCCATCAATTGCCTAAAAGCCAACTGGTTTTCTGTGGTTAAAATAGGCATTGTGCTATAACCCACTGACCCTTGGTTATTCGTCATAAACTGATTCGCCCCAGACCCAGACCCTAATTGTGGTGATGAATTCGATGTGGAATTGTGTAAACCTGCCATAAAGGATATTGGCATTCCATAAGAGGAATTTATGGTTCTATTACCATCGAAACCGGGTGGTCTAGTTAGTGGAGTGGCGAAATGGGTTTGTGTCCCTGATGGTGGAACAAATCCCCCAGGATAACCAATGGTTCCAGTATTTCCTAAGATCGAACTATTAGTTGATATGCCACTTACTCCATTAGTGGCTATATTACTGGTTAAAGATGCAACAGACTGTGCATTCGAAGGGATCACATTAGATGTTCCCATCGAAGCGGATACATTAGTGCCTATTGTATGTGGGGCATTTTGTTCCCCTTGTTGATTGTCAGAATTAGACATCTCGTTCAAACGTTTTCTTCTGGATAAGGGTTGGTTGCTGTTGGTTATTTTACCACTTCTTAGGTTCATAAAACAGCAAACTTATCACTCAGAGGGTATTTTTATAATGGTTATGTCTCAACAATCTTTATTTCTAATGTCCAACGATTGGGTCCCACCAGGTGTGCCAATTTGTTTCCAGTGATTTCTGGTAAACAACCGCTAGTCTTCCAAACTATTGAATAAACTTACTGACTGTTATTTAATTTCTCTGGTAACTCGCAGGATCGACTAGATTGATCCTAGGACGTGTTGGTCATTAGGGTAACTCTCATGATCGAACAGGTATTCATGGTCGGTATTTAGAGTGTTGTGTAGGTGTTTGACTTATTTCGATTTCTCTCTTAAAGATCTAAAGGTGTAATCAAAATATATGTGCGCGAAACTAAATTGCATGAATAAAAGTTAATTGTAAAGACATGTAAAACTGCATAAAAGACAAGTAAATGGCTTCGAATTATAAAAACAGTTAATGTAAAAGATGCCCTGGAATGTAAAAGATTCGAAATATGAAGAAAGTGTTTAATGCAAGAAATCTGTAAAATGACTTTAAGTAAAAAGAGGCGTTCGAAGGATAAAAACTTGAAGATAAAGACATGAAATGTATAACAGTTTCTGAAACGTAAAATGTTTGAAATGGAAAGAAAGCATTTAAATGTAAGGTATCAATGAAAAGATTTCGAATAAAAAGACTTTAGATGCAAAAACTTGTAAATGGTATTTGACAAAAAGATAAAGGAAAGTACTGGAAATGATAAAGGGTTTTCATTAAATCATAAACATGTGGTGCTATCATACGTACATTGCTCTTACATTCGTTTCCCTAGCCATATAGTAATTTGAATGTTTACTGAGTATTTAGTACAATAGATATGACACCCGGAATCCTAATGCTAATACTTCTATTTATACTACTTCGACCATAACAGTCTTGCTATAAGATTCTGCCACGTTCAGAACATGCAGGGCAATGCCTCTCTCTTACTTCCACGTGTCTTCGAATGCTCCAGCGCATATATTTCAAATTTCGAACATCCCGCTTGCATTTGAATTTCAAATGTTTTGGCACTTCTTCGCTTCGAACGCACTTCTTTAGACACAACCTTGTTATCATTTCGAGACTTCTTTAGATATGTTCCCATAATTGCCACTCGAAGCTCCAAGCTTTGATATGCTCATTCGAAACACTGCTTCTGCTATTTCGAAACATGACGCTTTGTTTCATTTCAATCGAAACGTCCAATTCACTTGGCTTCTAATAATATTATCAAAATCTTCAGCCAACACCAATCGATTGGCACTTAGAATTTTACCTAAAATCTCACTTCTAAACTCATATTCTTCAATTTTTAACCATTCTGTTGTACCCCAAAATTTTCCCTCTCATTCTATCAACTTTTCTCATCACAAGGCTCTTGGAATTCAAGATCAAGCTAGGGTTTGCTATGCTCAAGACATCTCTTTGCACTGATGACCTAAATTAGGGTTTGAGTTTGCACAAGGATTTTTGGACCTTTAATGCTCAAATGGACCTTCATACTTCATATTGGACTCATAAGTTTGTCCATACCAAGTTTCAAGCCTTGAATCAAATTTTTGCCCAGTCAATTGGATAGTTGACCTAGAAATCAGCTGTATTGGGGAAAAAGTCAACTGTGGCCAATTTACAGTCAAACCTCATGAATTTTGACCCCCATCAACATTATGAACTCATATGAACCATCTTATCAAGTTTGGACCACAACTCCACAAGGAATTTGATCAGATCACCAAAAGGGCAAAATGGTCATTTTTAGGGTTTTGACTGTACAAAGACAATTTCTGACCTTTTGACCTAGCCAATGGAAAATTAGGTTAAAACATGGACTCAAGGACTCAATGGCATTATATTGACCTATTCAACAAGTTCAAAAGATCTCAAATGCATGAGATTGACAAATGAATTTTTCAGTCAACTAATCAAAATTTGACTGTACACTGAAAAGTCAAACTTTGACTTTTTGGTCAAAATCAAGTGCCAAGGGTCATTTTTCATCAAGATATGTCAAATTATGAAACTTGTTCATCAAGAAACCCAAAATTGCAAATTAGGGTTTGAAATTGAAAATTTTCATAACTTAGAATTTTTCTAAGTTATGAAATTTGCTTATTTTTTCCTAACTTTGCCCCACATTTTCACCATGATGCAAATAGATTAAAACAAAACTTACAACATGAAAGTTGTAGTTCTCCACAAAGTATACAACTTTTATTCACAAAGTTTTCTCAAAAGAAGCTTGGATCTATAGTTATGATTTTTGGAACAAGGGTCCCTAAAACTTTTAACTTAGAGAAATTTTGCCCTAGTTTAGGCAGGATTTTGACCTATCTTCTTGGCCATTTTTCACATAGTTCCACTTGGAGTCTCAAGTTGCATTTCAAAGATGGATTATAGAGCATGTTACAAGCTTTCCAAATTGTCTAAGAACTCATCAAACACATTTGTGGTTAGGGATAATCAAATGCTTGAAGTTGGAAAAAACTCACTTTGTATCCATGGCAAATTCATGTTCACTCAAGTTGCATTTTCAAACCAGCATGCCTTGTACTAGTTTTCAGGCCTCTAAACAACTTCACACTCCTTAATTAAATGCAAATCCATCAGTCTAAGCTTTTGTTTTAGCCATTTGGACATTGTACACAAAATTAAGCCCTAAGTAGAAAAAGGCACATTTCCATTTTTGCCAAAGTGTGCTTTATGTCAAACCACTATCCCTTGAGCATTGGTCCATATCTCAGAAGAAAAATTAAATCCACAAATTTCAGGGGCCAAGATCAAAGCATGCAGCATATTTGATGGCTTGTACAGGCCTGTAATCACAACTTCCCATTCTTGCTTCAAAAACAAGAAACTTGTCAAAATCCTAAGAACTTGGAAACCAACCAATGTTAACTTATACAAACATTTCAAACAACTTTCACACAACCCTTTGAGCAAGAAACACGAGTGTTTGAGCCCCAAAACACCTCATAGCCAGAAATCACATTTCTTTGGCAAAACAGGGCAGGTGCTGCAACTTGAGTTCCCCAGCTCATTTGGCTCGTGCGTTTTGCCCCAAGTTGCTACAAACACCTTCCATTCAACTCACTCAAGCTATCCCAAACACCAAAAGCCAACTGTAACTCCATTTACAGTGTTCACCATTTTCATTTCAAGCTTATGCAAGTTAAGTTCTATAGGCTGATTCAAGGACATTCAAGGCAAGCTAGCTATTGGAAAAGGTCAAGTGAAGTTCAAGCAAGCTACCAGACATCTCAAAACTTGTTGAGAAGCACTGCATTTCCCTACACGAATCCAACTGAAACAGGTTTTTCTTCACTTTCTATCTCTCTATTTAGGAACATTTAGCCTTAGGTTTGTGAATAAAAAATGTAGTGTTCATTGCCATGAAGTTGTACATATGCTCAGTTTTCATTTATATTAAGTGTGTTAGGAGAATTTCATCCATGAACATGCTGAAAAAACTAGGTCAGATTTTGGGGCCAGAGAAATTCTCTCTGGACTTTGAGAGTTAGGATTAGTTTTTTATATGGTTGGAATCGTCTTGAAATTCTCCACAAGTTTGATGTTGTGAGTTTTTGCAATAGATCACGTATACAGGATGTCCAAGTTTGTACAACAGGCGCGCGTTTTTTCAAAATGCTGGAGGTTGAAGATGAAGATTTGGGCTGGGCTTGGCCTGTTTGCTTTTGACACCCTCTTTTTCATTTTTGCACCCCCTGGCCCAATTTCTTGAATAATTATATTTTTGCATTTTTGTTTTCTTTTCTGATTTTGTTTATTTATTTCCAAATATAGTAAATGCTCAAAAAACATTTTCATAATTTTTTTTTAATTTATTTGGCATTTTATTTTAATTTTTTCTAAGATTAAAAGCATTTAAATATTCTTTTATATTATTAAGACTTGAAAAATATTTACAATTTATACTTTTATTTTTGTTCCTTATTTTTATTCTTACTAAAAATATTTTCCTAAATATATTTTGTTTTTGTACATATTTAATATATTTAATATACATATATATACTTTTATTTCATTAAATACTTTAGAATAAAAATATAAAATATTACATTTTTATTTTTTATTATTATTTATACTAAAAAATACCTTTTTTAAATATATTTTATTTTGTATATATTAATATATTTTATTATACATAAATAATATAGTGTATTTATTTTCTTAAAGAAATTAGGGTTTCATCCCTTAAACAATTAAATAAATCTTTTATTTATTTCTTTATACTTTTTTACATTAAAAATACTTTTACATACATAGGTAAACAAAAACCTTTTTTGCATAATACATATTATTTAATATTTATTTATTTTGTTTATTTAAATATTGTCCATTTAATATTTATGCTTTGGGATTTCAATTTGGATGTAATAGTAAACTAGGGTTTATGTTTCTTGTCAAATACCCCTAAAATTGTACCCCCATCCCCATAATCATGTTGTAATAGCTTAGAATTTTAAATTCTCGCACTTTACGCTTTCAATTATGCCATGGTTAGAGAATTAGGGTTTGTATGCAAAAATCCAAATCAACAAATAGTTTGACCTAATCAAAGACAAAAATGCATGAAAATCAAACACAATACACACTTGCACCCCTAGGGTTACAATCCACTCGTTGCCTTCAAAAATGGGCCATGGTATGCATGTTGGGTACTTTGGCAAAACAAAAACAAAACAAAAGATCATAGTCCCTCGATGACGCTATCTTGGTTGCCTAAACAAAAATGATCAAGTCCCTCAAGAAAATTGCCAAAAATACTTAACACAATTGCTATCATGGTCTATACGATGACCCACGCCTGTCCCGTTTAACATCCTAACACAAGGTTGTTCATCAAATGCAATGGTGAAACAACACTGTCAAAAGGGTTAAAAACATGAGAAAATATCTTTGAGTAAAATAGGGTAGATAGCTCTTAGTTACTTGACCAAAAAGCTTGCAAAAATATCCTTGCTATTTTCAAACACACCTCACAACACAATTTCAAAACATTTCCCAAATCAAACTTTCAAAGCATTGAAATCTTTTTAAAAGACAAAAACACCTTTGTATACATTCAAACAAGAATCATTACAAAGGTTGCCACAACAATGACCTCTTTTCAAAACATCTTTCAAAACCATACACAAAGCACCATTTCAAACAATTGGAAAAGTAAAGCAAGTGATCTAAACAAGTAACTAAGAGTCCATGGATAACCATGGATGAAAAGGGTGCTTGCACCTTCCCTTTTCATAATCTACTCCCCGAACCCAAGAAAACATCTCAAAGGTCTTTCATGTGCTTTTTGACCTTTCCTTAGGATAAAATAAAAAGTCGGTGGCGACTCTTGCTAAACCGAAACATTTGCGAACACAAACGAAAAACCTCAAGTCATTTCTCCCACCGTATCACACATTCCAAATCATATTCAATCATATTCTAACATGCCCAAGCATTTCAAACCATGAATTCAACGTCATGCATCAATTACATAACATTTAACACACCATACTACACATATTAATCATTTATTTCATCAATAAGCCTTAATTTCATCATCAAGCTCATCAAATCAAAACATATCAACATTAACATCAAACTCAGAATTACTCATACATATTTACACAAAAATCAATTATTAGCAGAGCACGAATTTCATATCATAACACAACAATCAAGAGAGGTTTTTCCCAAACCATCTCAAGATTCACAAAACTCATCAATGGAAACAAATAGAAAGAGAAAAGGGAAAGAGGATAAGGAATCCTCTCTATTGCTCATTCTTAAACACTCATAGTATGAACAGTTCCCCTTAACTCGAATTCACAACAAGCTTTAAGTTACAGCAATGGGATCTCTCTCTTCTCCCACTTCTTGCTCTGCTACGGTTCTCTCTAACTATGCTAACAACTTATTCTTCCCAAACAACTCCTAACTAGATTAAGACCGTGCAAACCGCTGGTGATAAAAATATTTTGAAAATGTTAAAATGAATAAGATGTTAATCTTATTTTTTTGAAAAAAATAATATTTTGTAAGTCAAAATATTTGTATAAATTTTAGTTTCCTATCATATAATAAGAAACAAAAATTATCTAAGGAGTGGTTATTAGATTAACATAAAAAATAATTATTTATTTATTTGTTAGTTGATATCCAATTGGATGTTATAAGAATAATTTTGATTTTATATTTTTAACTCCACTTTTCAAAAGAAACGGAAAGCACAACTAATATATATATATATATATATATATATATATATATATATATATATATATATATATATATATATATATATATATATATATATATATATATATATATATATATATATATATATATATATATATATATATATATATATATATATATAAAATTAAAATTTGTGACATATATTTTGCATATTTGACATGTATATCATGAAAACATTAATAATTGTTCTCTCCACTCGTATTTATATATTGTGTGGTAGTTTAAATTGATTGTTCTTAGTAAAAATGTAGTCGTTATTAAAATGTTATAAAGTTATAGTAATATGTTTTATAAAAGATGAGTCATTATTTTTTTATAATAAAAATAATATTATTTATTAAAACTCAATTGGATTATATGTTGAAACGTGATTTTTGTTTTGAAATAATAGGGTATTGAAAAAAATACACAAATAATCATGTTTCGGAGAAAATTACGCAAATAACCATGTTTCCGAAATGTGAGATAAGCTTCAGCCATCTCAAATGGCGCATGCGTTCATTTTTTAAAGGTGGGGCCAAATGAGATGGCGCCTAGGTGCATGTGAAAAGCCCTAAGCCATCTCAGATGGCACCTAGGTTCTATTTCCATTTATAAAAATTTTTTTGTTAAAAAAATAAAAGACAATTTTTTCGCAAATGAAACTTCGATTTTCAATAATAATGAAATTACATAATGGGAATAAACGTTACATATTATTTAGTTGTCTCTCGGGACTAGATAACGACCAGTAGTTCCACATATGCGTTTTCTCCTAACTCGTGGTGCGTTTCGACGATTTTCCTATTGCGGTTGGGTCAAGGGCCCTACGAAGTCAATGTGTTCAAGATTCATGAAATATGTCATATCAGCTTATTAGGAAGATCCACTTTCAAAGAGTCGGTTACCCATGCCCTAAATGTTTGGTCGTATTGGTGCGGGGTGGGGTTCCATGGATGGTCGATAGCATTGGTCATCCGAATAAGAGGGTAAACAGTAAATCAATCTTATGGAGCTTAGTACTGTGATTGTTGGGTGCTATGGTGATGTTATGGCGGATGGTAAGTTAGGTTGGTTGGGGAATATTCTTCAGGTAGGACAAGGTCTTGGCTAAGGTGAAATAATGAGGGGCCCACATTGGGATAACGAATGTAAGGTCGTTGTACCTAGAACTGTGATTGTAAGGGGGGCATGTGTGTGTATTGTTATTGGTCTTGGGTTTGGGGTTGGGTGTTGTTGTACCCCAAAATTTTCCTTCTCTTTTCTCAAGACATTTTCTCACAAGGATTTTCAAAAGTTCAAGTTTGCACAAGTACATTTGGATTTTTGATGCCTCATTTAGTTTCCATGGATCATATTGGGCTTTCAAGCATCAAATCGAAGAAGAGCAAGCTTACTTCGATTTCTTAAGCTTCAATTGAACTTTGACCTCATTCAAGTTTTCTTCGATTTCCTAAGCTTCGATTGGACTATGGCCTCCTACATGCTTGCTTCGATGGCCTCCTACAAGCTTGCTTCGATTCACAAGGCAATAGTCTCCTACAGGCTTGCTTCGATTCACAAGGTAATGGCCTCCTACATGCTTGCTTCGATTCAGAAGGCAATGGCCTCCTACAAGTTTGCTTCAATTCAGAAGGCAATGGCCTGCTATAAGCTTGCTTTGATTCACAAGGCAATGGTCTCCTACATGCTTTCTTCGATTCATAAAGCAATGGCTTCTTTCATGCTAGCGTCCACAAGGCATGGGCTTCCCTCATGCTAGCATGCACAAGGCAATGGCTTCCCTCATGCTTCATTTCACAAGGCAATGACTTCCCTCATGTTAGTACCCACAGGGAAATAACTTCCTTCATGTTAGCACCCACAAGGCAATGACTCCCTTCAACACACATAGTTTCTACACTATGATGCACAATTTGGTGGATTCGAAGGACACATATTTGGTGGCCCATTCGAAGAACACATATTTGGCCCATTCAAATAACATAATTAGTGGATTCGAAGAACCTACAATATAGTTCATTCGAAAGACATACAATATGGTTCATTAAGAAGAACATTCAATTGGTCCATTCGAAACATACAATGGGTCCATTCGAAGAACACACAATTGATGTTTTGTTTCTTGATGAGTCTGGTCAAAGGCTGCAGGACAAAGTCCTATGTGCTACCAAGTCCAAGTCTAATGCACTACTAAGAAACAGTCTTGCACCAAGCTGCCACAACACTCCAAAACTGCTGCAAAGCAGTCCTACTATGTTGTTCCCATATTTGCACCAAATTGGCATACAAGAGCTGCACCTCAAAGGCTATGAAGACAACATACCCAATTTGTTCAAATTTCATTTGTTCCCCCCCCCCCCCCCCAAATCTCAGCCAAACTGTTCTATAAATAAGATGTTTCACAACACATCTAAGGGGGGATTTTGAGTGGCTGGAGAGAGTTTTGTTGGCAAGGCAAAGAGGGGAGAGAACACTTAACACACTCTCAAACCCATAATCAAAAAACCCACACCTTTGTTTCTGTTCTTTCAAATCCAGAACTAAAGAAACACAACACTTGTTTCTTTTTCTTCGTATCCAGAACCAAAGAGACACAACTCTTCTTTTCTTTGCTTTCGAATCCAGAATAAAGGAAACACAATACCCTTATTCTTTGCTTTCGAATTCAAGGATATCCAGGGTAATCACTCAAAGTCCAAAAGCACCAACTCCAAATTCAAGGTAAGTTTTCCTGACTTTAAACCTTTCGTTTCAAGCATGTAAATAACCTTTTTCTTATTTTTCGTTTCTACCCTTTCGTTTGTTTTCTTTTCTTGTCCAAATACATTTTAGAGCCTAATTTGTACAGACCATGAAAAAATATTAGCATGGCTTCGACCCATGCTGCTATCCAGTCCCAAATGAAAGAAAATAGAAAAAGGTGTATAAATCGAAGGGCGTATGCTTCGATGCACAATGATTTGCAGGCCCAAACGAAAGGAAAGGGTGTATGAATCGAAAGGTGTATGCTTTGATACACACTGACTTACGATCTCGAATGAAAGAAGAAAAAGGGTGTGAATCGAAGGGCACATGCTTCGATCTAGAATTTCTTTTCTTTCTCTCTTTTGCACTATTTTTATTTTATATTATTCTATATATTTTTTTCATTGCTATTCAATATGGTTGTAATAATTAGGACTTTTATTGCTTTTCACCCCCCATTTGTACATTATTATACCCCATTCCCAAAATATGTAATAGCGTAGGACATTTATTTTTCCGCAATTTACCGCTTTTATATAAAATGCTAGTAATTAGGTTTTGTATGGCAAGAGTTAAAATAAACAAGTAGACAACCCAAATTCAAGACTACTGCATGCAATCAAATACACTATTCACACATGCACCTCTAGGGTAATCTCACTTGTTGTCTCAAAAAATAGTCATGTCCCTCGAACGTGTGATACTTTAGCAAAGACCCTCGAATACAAGATCATAGTCCCTTGATGACCCTTCGATGTTGTCTTTATAAACGATCTTAGTCCCTTACGACAAATTTCTAAGGTATCCTACAATGTTTCCTTCTATGACTATACAATTGACCCACGCCTGCCCCTTCACATCTAACGATGATGCTTCTTACCAATCAATGGTAAGATAGCAACATCTAAAAGCGGAGGAATAGAATATTGACCTTTTGAGTACGTAGGAAGATCGTAGTTGCTTGCTCTTAAACTAAAACCATTTCCACACTTACACTTTCAAAAACATCTTCAAAAATAAACATCTCTTTGAATTATTTTCAAAACAGACACTTTGTATGTATTCTTATAGAGACAAGAATCATTACAAAGTTTGTGGAAACAAAGGCGTTTTTAAAATACTTTCAAAACCCACCACAAAACACATTTCAAACAAAGCATTATCTAGTGATCCAGCAAGCAACTAAGAGCCCGTAGATAACTACGGATGAAAAGGGTTCTAACACCTTCCTTTTTCATAACCTACCTGTAGCGGTAGAAATGTTTAAGACTAAGCCATTGGATTGACTAGACTTATACAAATCAAAATCAAAATTGCCACCGCGCTTTATTATTTCCAAAGGAATGGGAAAAGAGCTAATAACCCAAAAAGAGGGGGAAATATTCTAGGTAAGGGGGTTGGTTATGTAAAGGGAAGGTATTAGAACCCTAAACATCTACGGTACTCCGCAAAAACCTCTTTGTAAAATCTGTATATTTTGGCTATGAAAAATGTTGTATAAAATAGATGGTGGAGGTGAGAAAAGAAATATATTTGTTATGATTTTTGCACCCTCCGCGGTTGCGAAACTTTAGTGCCTACGTACCACATTTCGTGCAATAGGGGATCACGGTACACGTAGTTCCTTTTTTAAAGATTAAAAAAAAAACATAAGTGTGTTGGTTAATTTTATGAGATAAGACGTCACTGTCATTGTCCGTGTGGAAAACATACTTACTACCCACAATCATGAGAAAGGATAATTTGCATCATCTCAAAGGGGAGGATATGTTTTGGATTTTAAAATCAACAATGCCTCACTCAACACCTAAGTGGAAAATATCTCTCTTCATTACATATTATATAAGTATAGTTGTTTGCATCACTACAAGGATTGACAAGATTCTAATCTTTTTGAGAAAAGTTTAAAGATGGAAGCCAAAGTGGAAAAATAGTTTGAACGAGATTGATTGACTTTTAGTATTCTCACAAACAGGATGTCAAAGTATTATTAAGTTTATTGGAGTTTATTTATGAAAATGTTTGAAAATGCATGGACCTAAGTCCAAGTTTATTATGAAAGTGGTTCAAGTTTAAAACAAGAAGAGTTTTCAAAAGGAGGGAGAAGATTTTTGAAATTAAAGAAGATGGGAGGAGAAGAAGAGGCTATCCTAAAGCATAAGGTAAAAGCTAGGGATAAGAACCATCTAAACAACAAGAAGCTAATACTTGACACTATGAGCCAAGATAGAATTACTATTCTTTGGATTGAAACTAAACAAGCAAAAATACTAGACCTCTTGAGAGAACCAAACTTCAAGTGTATTAAGTCTTCACAAAAATTGGGCAGAGTAATGGCTGTATACGGGTGAATTCCAGATTACAAACAAAGGGTGTAATCATGATAACCTTCACACAAAACAAACAAACAACCCAATATCCTGAGGTAAACCTCAAGAGCTCCAGACAAAATAATCAGATAAGATCACAAGGTCTCCAATCATAGGCCATGGTTTCTAATCCTAAGTCCAAGAAGTCCAATGCTTTATAATGCCAAGGATAGTAACAAAATAGTCCAAGTATCATTAAAGATTTTTAGGGTTTATGTTGATTATTTGGTTTTTTGAAAAAGAAAAGTAAAGCTCAAGTGAGCAAAAATAAAAATGACAAGAAAGTAAATACTCAAATGAGCAAAGATGAAAATGGCATGAAATGTAAATGCTAAAAGTAAATAGTGCATAAAAATAAAAGGGCATATAATAATAAAAATAAAGGATAAAGTCAATTATTAGTGATTAGTGGTTAGTTGGATGATCATCTTGAAACTTGCATTTGGAACTCATTAGAGGATTTGTAGAACCAAAGCCTCCACACAACAAGTTGCATTTGCTTTTTGTCAAGTATATCATCCATTTGGAATCCTTATGAGTACCATTTAATGATCAATGATGTTTAAGTGATCCATGTTGACCAAAGGTGTTGTAGATCCATTAGAGGATTGGTAGAACCAAAGCCTCCACACAATGAATCTCAAGGTTATTGGATCAAAGAGATCAAATTAACATACTTGGGCTTGCAAACATAAGTTTGGGCCACAAATGATCATTTATTCGAATCGGGACAAAATTTAGCGATATGTTAAGCAATCATAAGTGGACTTATATAGAAGTCGCACATATTTTGAGGTTGGTCAATAGAAATCTATGCACCATTTGTTTTGAGACATGATATAGAGATCATGCTCCAACAACACTTAGTGCAATAAGAAAGGGATGAGATGAAGAGGGGTGGGAGAGAATATACAAGCCACTTTTGAATTAAATTTAATCAAACTATTATTAAAATCATTCATCCATTTTTGTGGAGTTGGACTCAACACCATGGATCCAATGATGTTAATAAAGTTCATGATCAAAAATTTAACCCAAGATCAGCCAGAAAATAGTTAAAAAATAATATTACATTTAATATATACAAAAAAAAAGGTTAAAAAATGTTTTAAAATAGAAACAAAAGAGAAAAATATCAACTATGTTCAAATTAATCAAGAAATAAAAAGTAAGACCATAAAAAAATCAAAAAAGGACTCAAATGATTTTATAAATTTTTTGGTAATTTTTTAAAGTCAGAAACTATTTTTAAAATTAAAAGAAAGGGGTAAAATAAACCAAAAATGATAAAAAAAAATAGCAAAGTCAGAAACAAAAATAAAATAAGGTCACCAATATTTGTCACAATATCATTGGTTCATTCCATAATTTTTTCAGAATTTAAAAATGCATAAAAATATTTTTAAACATTTAAAATAATTCAAATAAAGTAAAAATTTGTAAAAAAATCCCAAAACACAAAATTAAATTTTGAGAAAATAAAAATCAGAAAGAGAATAATCAAATATATTTTTCATAATTTTTTCATATTTTTTGGACTAAAAATGAATTTTCTATGATTTTTTTAAGTTTAAAAAATTAAATATAAAATATCAGAAAAGAAAATAAAAGTAAAAAATATGTGGACCATTGGATGAGAGTCAAAACGCATTAGTAATCAGATCCAAAGGATCTGGCGTGATGTGCATATCATGGTCATTAGTGAATAAAGCATAGAATCAAAATATAATCAGAATTTAAAAAAAAACAAGTGGCACACCATCATTGGTTGGAAGATGACACATTGGTCATCTTCAACCTCCATCCAACGTGAATTGTGGATCTCTCAAACTGTAAAATCAGAAGCTCAGACCTATGTCATTCGCTTCGTCTCCTCAAGACGAAGACAACCACACTCTCGCACCAAATTTATATAAACTGTGGCTCAAGCAATTTGGAAGGAAAGTTTTGAAAAGGGATTTGAAATTTCATGGTCAAAACACGTTTCCAGTAAAAAGCAAGTGTTGTGACTAGAACCAGGGATATGAGAGCATCACAATGATATCAAAGTTTGGAAGAATTGATGAAGGAATCTACCTATTGAAGTTGAGTTTCAGAGCTCTGAAACTGGACTTCTATGGAGCAATATAGGGCATGATTCTTGAATGTAATTATATGGTTAGCTTCAGGGAAGATCGAGGAAGGTGAATTGATGGAGAAATTGGATTGAAAAAGGCTTGTGAATAGATTTCGAAGTTGCTGAATTATGAGTTATAGAACAAGTTTGGCAGGGTGATTCTGGCTATCCAAGCTTGAGGAAATGAATGGGGAATGACTCTCTATTTATAAGGAATCAAATGGAATGTCCAAGCGTGTGAAATGATGAAGTTTGGAGGGAAATCGTGTGAAGTTGCAAACAAGAAAAGTGTGACTTCCAATTTGATAAAAACTCATCTAAAACGTGCATTTTGTTGTGCTAATCACTCTTGGAAGTTCACTAAACACGTTCAGAAGCAAAAACGCGCAGAAACAAAGTGTTTAGAAGCCAAATCAAAGATTTCAAACTTCTGACTTGGTGAAAAATTCAGTTTCAAATTGCCATCTTCTAACCAATGACATTCTCAGCTCAAGGGGTCTTAGGGCATGATTCTTTATGCTTTAGAAAGATGAGGTTATAAGCTTTTCAATGGAAGAAGAATGGGATCAAATGGATGCTTGAGCTGAAAGTTGTATTGAGTCAAAGTTGGAGAAAAAGGGTGGACTTTCCATACTTAGAAATATTTCAAATTTTTCTTCAAAAGTGACTTATAATGTCTTGCATCCAAACATAGCCTTCCACTTGTAATTTTCTCTTGACTAAAAAATATGGCATAAAATAGACCTCTTTAATGACATTTTGAAACTTGAACCATTCAAAATATCCAAAGATTGAGAGAGTTATGAATTGTTAAAGTTGGCAAAAAATCATGAAATGACCTATAATCTTTTGTATCCTTAAGGAAACTTCCATTCATTTTCTCACTTTGCACATAAAAGAAGGCATAAATTTCACATCCTCAAGATCATTATGGAAAAAGAATGTGCTCATGGTGATAAAAATTGACCAAGTTATGATCATTTGAAGTCACACATGGAAAATTGGGGATTCATCTGGAGGACTTGTAATCTTTCTTCTTCATCAAGTTTCTTCCACATGAAAACCACTTGGAACTTTTGAAGTGATTTGTTAATAACCCTTTGAAGAGAATGATGTCTTTGGAATCACTCAAAAATACCAAAATATGAGCAAGATATACTCCTTTGAAGTCCAAAACCCTAGCTCCTAGATTAAGAAACATGCCTTGAGGAACTTTGACAATTTTGAACAAACTTCTTGTACCAAAACAAATGCTTTGTAAATATAAGTTGTTGAGGATGATAATGAGAATCATATAAACCACAACCACTTCCATATCTTGATAATTGAGAGAAATATGCACTTGTGACCAAATGGAATAAAATATTGTCCAAACATGACTATTTTTTCAATCAACCCCTTGTACTTTTTGGATCAAATTTGATAATCTTGAAATATGGTGAACCAAAGTAAGCTTTCCATGCCATTTACTCCAAATAAACTTCAATGGCGAGGCTTGAACTTCTCAAGGTTTATTGACTAGGGCATGGAAATAAACTCATGAACCCATGGGGCAACTTCTTAAATCTCATTGCCTTTACCTACATGGATAACAAGCAAGACAAACCAACATTGAATTTTATTAACTAAAAGAAGAAATCAAGACAGAATATTCCTGATCACAAAAGAATACAAATCAAAGTGCTTGGTGATTCCTCAAAGAGAAAAACTAAATATAAGGAGGGGAACCAAGAATCCTAGTGTGATCTTGTTGTGATGGAATCAACATGGTATGATGAAGGGATCTTAGGGGCAAAAATTAGGGTACAACAGTTTCCCTTATTTAAGTTTCTTCTATCCGGAGATACGAAGGTTAAAAAATCTTCGTGTCGACGCGATCGAAGATACTTAAATATAAAACAAACAATATTTTTTGCCCTAAGATGCCATGCAATGTTTATGAGCATGAATGCATATGAACAAGACCAAAGAGACGCAAAGCACCATTGGGGATGTAACAATAATAAAGAAACAAGAGAGCAATCCGACCAGGAAAATAAATCAATGGTGGATCAAAAGACCCGACTCAGAGAGGATGGTAAAATGGTTAAAGGATATACCAACTCCTACTGGAGGTAAAGCTACCAACGTTCACCGAAAGTAGAAGGAAAAGAAATATCATAGCATCGTTGTTCACTGATGATGAACTACCAACGTTCACTGAGGGTGGCAAAAAGATAACAAGCAACAACTTTCACTGAAGGTAGAGAGAAAATATAACATAGCACCACCATTCACTGACGATGAACTACCAACGTTCACTAAGGGTAGCCAAAAGATGACAATCATCGATGTTCACTTTCAATGACCTACCAACTTTCACTGAAGGTAGAGAGAAAATATATCATAGCACCGCCATTCACTGACGATGAACTACCAACGTTCAATGAGGGTAGCAAAAAGATAACAATCATCGACATTCACTGCCAATGACCTACCAACTTTTACTGAAGGTAGAGAGAAAATATATCATAGCACCGCCGTTCACTGACGATGAACTACCAACGTTCACTGAGGGTAGCAAAAAGATAACAATCATCAATGTTCACTGCTAATGACCTACCAACTTTCACTGAAGGTAGAGAGAAAATATATCATAGCACTATCGTTCACTGACGATGAACTACCAACATTCACTGAGGGTAGAAAAAAGATAACAATTATCGATGTTCACTGCCAATGACCTACCAACTTTCACTGAAGGTAGAGAGAAAATATATCATAGCACCACCGTTCACTGATGATGAACTACCAACATTCACTGAGGGTAGCAAAAAGATAACAAGTTTCCCCAAAATTCTAGCATTTCTACTAGAACGGGTCTCAACTTCTTCTTTAACCGTGGCACTTTGCCTGGAAAGGGTAAGCTATCTCAAATAAAAAGACTTCCACCTTCCAAGATTTTATAACAAACTGTCTCTGCGAATTGAAAGACTTGCCATCCACTGGAGTAATTTGACAACGAACTACAAACCATCCACTCATAGATAAGATAGCAAAAAAAGTAACGTTGACATTTATGGGGAAGTACAAGTTGCTCAAATAAAGAGACATGCTACTTGTTGTTATGGAGGAATGTAAAATGACTTCCTGGGGAAAATTTCATGGCTTCCTGGGGAATGAATCATGACTTCACGGGGAAGGCAGTATAGCTTCCTGGGGAAAATAAAATGGCTTCCTGGGGAAATGCCAACATATTCCTGCTGAGGAGATAAAGTATTCTCGTGTAAAATAAATGCACACTCAAACAAAGGCTCGAAGCTTGTAGAGATCAAAAGTAATAATATTGATGGGAAGCAAAGATTTAAACCAGAAATAAACTAGAGTAAAACAGTCATCCAAAACACACCCTTCAAAAAATAAAGCAAAAAAATCTTCCACGAGGGATAACCCAGTGGGGAAATTGAAAGAATATACACTATCATCTTAAGGCCAACACTCTATTGGAGAGAGGTCAACATAACTCTGTAAAACAGGGGGATATGTCATCAAAAATATTAACAAATGTTAATGAGCAACGTTTTGCCAATTTTAGCTATGCATGAGGTATGTATGAATGTATGAGTGTTATCATGTGTATGCTAACAAAACAGATGTACAACACTGGGAGTAACCATACAAAACCATCTCGGGCACAAACAACACTCGGATAAATCACATCCAAGATGATCATTCCAAGAAAAAGTAAGCGTCAACTGAGGAAACATAACCTACTGCCTGCTTCAGCTTTACTGGGGAGAAACACAATCCAGAATTAAACAAAATAAAGTGACAGAATAGTATAGATACAGGGGTAGAACATCCTTCTCCAGGCTTCACCGGGGAAACGAATGTTTTCAAAAGTAACACTTCTACTGGGGATTGCAAAACCAATTTCAAGTAAAGTAGGTGGACACCACCTCATCAAAACATTCACTAGGGAATTCAGGCCCACTTCATTGGGGAGGTTAACACCACATTCACAAAGGGGAAACCAAAATATGTTCTTCATTGGGGAAAACAGAGGTCCGTGTTTTTTTCCGAGATTAATTATTGTACCGACTTCTTTGGAAAAAAAACTTCTATTAGACTGAATGAAAACTTCACTGGAGAAACCTCAGATTGAAAACCTTACATCATGAAAACTCAGACAAGGAGGGGAAATGAATCCAAACTTGAACAAGGATACCAGAGTTTCGAACCCAATACGACGAATCATCCTGAGTAAGCTTTCCCGAGGGGAATAAAAAAATTCATAAAACAACTAGAGTTTGTCCATTCCTGGGATCACCATTTTTGTTGTCATTATTTCATCACAAATTCCAAAGTAAAAGAAAATTGTAAATTCTTTTTGAAAAATCGATTTTGTTATTTAATCTTTTTGCTTTGAAAGTTATTATCAATAATAAATGGAGCCTTTGCAAGCTAAATAAAATAAGAAACACAAAGAATTGGCTAACAACTCAAACTTTATTAATAGAATGGTAGTCTGCGAATGGCGAGACTCCATAGATGATTACAAAGTTTAGAAAATGGTAATATATAATGGAAAAGATACATTGAGATACAATGACCACTATCCCCTCTAACAATTTTTGAAATGCTGAGTAGTATCTTCCGTTTAATTATGATGAGGATTCAAGAAGATTGTTGCATTAATGGTCAGATCTTGCATGATGCAGTTACTTGCCAAGAAAGTCCTTAACTTTTACCTAAGTTGCCCTTGCGGGTTTTCAACTTAGCCGGAAATTTATTCTGTTTATGTCTCTAATTTTTGCCTAGACCACTGTTGTACCCCAAAATTTGCCCTCTTATTTTACTCAACACATGCCCATTGAGGTCCTCAACTTGCTCAAGGATGCCCAAGAGTTGATCAGACAAACTCTCTCCTAAGGCAATATACCTCAAACTAGGGTTTCCATTTTTATCAAGATGTGTGAACTCCAAAGGTCACAAATGCCTTCCATGGTCCTAATATGTTCTCAAGATCATCCATGTCAAGTTTCATGCCTTTCACAAGAAGTTTGCTCAGTCAATTGCTTAGATGCTTGAAAATCAACTATACTAGGTCAAAAGTCAACTGTGGCCCACATACAGTCAAACTTCAAGTTTTTGGTCAACATCAACATTTTGAAGCGATATCCATTATTTGATAAAGGTTTGATCATGATTCCTCAAGGAATACCCCAAATTCATCAAAACCCAAAAGTTGCTAAATTAGGGTTTCACAAGAAAAGTCAACCAAACTTTGACCAGGCATAACTTCTTCATACTTTATCAGAAATTTTCTATCCAAGGCTTATTTTGAATAGGATGCAATTCCCTACAACTCATATTCATCCCCCAAGTTCAAAATATGCACTCATCAAAAGATATAAATTTCTACATTATAGGTCCTTTTGAAAAGTCAACAAAAATACCTTTTGGGTTAAAGCTTCTTACATGAACATGGAAGACCTAATTGAGATGAAACCAAAAGGGTTGTTTAGGGGACATCCTAAGATTTCTAAAAATTCCAAGAACACCTTCTTAGGGTTAAAAATGAGAGGGATGTGTATTGTCACAGTTGACCAATATTTGGAAATATGCATGAAGTCAACATTGATCAAAATGACTTTTTTTTTTCCAAATGGGCCCATGTTTTCTTGTTTGAAACTTGTTCCTAAGATGGCCCACGACCCCTGATATTATCCACCTATTATTTTATTATTTTTATTATTTATTTTGATTTTTTATCCATTTAAATCAAAATAAATCAATTTAAATAGTAGAATAATCAAATAAAATCAAAGATTTGATTTTATGAGCATATTATGAGTCCATGAACAGCTAGCAAATCAAAAAATTCGTGCAAGAGCCAATTGATTGGAAAAGATATTAATTTGGTCTATTTTGGAAACAAATCATATAAGGCAAAGAATGAAATCAAATCTCCATAATTTGTAAAGATATAATCAGTTTTTGTTGACCTAAATCATTCTATGATATATACATAACATTTCCAAAGCATAAGGGAGGTTTTTGGGTCATGAAAACAAGGAGGTCAACTTCAATTTTTTATCAAAAAAGGTGTTGATCACATATTCCTCCATAGACTGATTCAAGCAATTCCAAGGCCAGCAATCTGTTCCTGAACATTTTCTGAAGCCATTCCAATCATCCTCAAGCCTTAAAACCTTCAGAAAGCACGCCTCACAGTGCCACGGTTTGCATTTTTTTTCAAGATTCGTTTTCAATAATTTATCCATCATAAACATGTTTTGATCATATATACATGCTTGCTATCATATTTGCAATGTTTTTGATTGGTTTGATTGAAGTTTAAGTGCAGGAATGACACGATGCCATTGTTAGGGTTTTGAGGTCCCAAATTGGGAATTCCATATAGAGGCAAAATTGGACAAAATCAGGGGTACTATCATGCTTAGAAGATGATTTGCAATTTGAATCATGTCTTTGGTTTGAATTTATTCTGCTTGTGCTGCGTTTTTGAATTTTGCAGGTTTATGGCTACGAACAAAATCTGTCACTATAGCTTTTAGTGACGGAAACGACTGTAGGTAAAAGTGTGGCAAAAAACAACAGTTATGGGGAAGAAGACAATTAGGTGGCAGAATCCCATTGGGTGATTTGAATCTCACGTTTTCATATTGTCCAATTTCTTTGTCCCAGATCTAACGCCTCAAGCATGCAGGCGCGTGGTGGACCTCCTGAAGGCCAGTTGCACTGAATCCCCACGTGGGCAAATGGGCATATAATTCTGGGCTTAACAATTCCATTCCACACCCCCCAATATGCTTTCACCACAGGCCCAATTACTTTCTTTCTTTATTTTCTTTTGTTTTATTTGATTAATTTCTTTTTTTACAAAACAACAAAAAAATCGTTTTTTATTTAATCATAAAATCAAGAAAACCATAAAAATGTAGAATTAGGTTTTTTTATTAAAATTAGTTCTTTTTGGAAAATAATTAATTTAATGATATTGACTTGATTGTTTTCATAATTAAAATTAATTAGACAAATTAGGTTTAATTCACAAATATTTAATTTTCTCAATAAAATACCAAGAAATATTTTTATTTAATTAATTAGATTTAGGTTAAGATTTCAAATATTTTTCTCAATAATAAAATACAAAAAAATATTTTCTCTTTAATTGATTAGATTTTTAGAATTTAAATTTTGATTCCCGTAAATAATTCTCGCGCGCAATATTTTATTTTTCAATTATTGTATTTGCTTCGGGTTTGTAATAGTTTTTAATTAGGGCTTACCGTATATTATTTACTGTTTAATCCCCGGTTTTTGGTCATGTAACCCCCTCCCCAAAGCCTTGTAATAGCGTAGATTTACTTTTCCGCTTTTAATTTCTGCAACTATGAACTGTCTAGATGTATGGATAATAGGCTTGCATGCAAAAGACAAATAAAATTAAAACAGTAGATCACCTTAATTGTGCAAAGATTAAATATCTAAAAACAAACACTGCTGCACACTTGCACCCTTAGGGTATGCCTCACTTGGTTGCCTCGGAAAACAATGGTCATGTCCCTCGAACGTAGGGATATCTTAGCAAAGACCCTCGGTATAAAAGTCATCATAAAAGATCATGGTCCCTTACTGTCCCTCGAGTTGCCTACGAGAAATGATCTTGTCCCTCGATGTTGCCTACGAATATATAATGACGGTCCCTTCGAAATGCTAAGGTATCCTTACACGTTTCCTTCAATGACCATAAGCGTCCCTTTCGATAGTCCCTCATACATCCAACGACTAGGGTTACCTACTCACTAATAGTAGGATAACACGGTCTAAAGGATAGGAGGAAAAGAACAAACTTTTTTCGAGTAGGTAAATAATTGTTAGGTACTTGCTCAAACAAATTTTTACACCACACTTTTAAACACTTTTCAAACAAAGTTTTCAAAAACAACTTCGTAACACTCTTGAGGACAGAAACAAGGGTTATAATGAAGTAAAACAAAACTTTTCAAAACAAAGCACACACAAGCAATTTCAAAATGAGCAAGTACCTAAGAGCCCATGGAAAACCATGGATAGAAATGGTGCTAACACCTTCCCTTTCTATAATCTACCCCCCGTACTTAGAAATATCTCGAAAAAGGTTTTTTCTATTCTATTTCCTTTTCCTTTGTTGGATGAAATAAAAGTCAGTGGCGACTCTTGCTTACCACGACATTTGCAAACAAAAAACGCAAACCGGTGTTAACAGTCAGTTATGCCACCGTATCATAGAACTAGCGACTCTGCTGGGGAGAAGAATATAAAGTGGGGTAAACCTTAGGATATAGGTAATATTTAATTTCTTTCTCTTGATTATCTTGATTGCTCTATATTTATGGGAACTGTTTGGGTTATTTGATCCTCCACCCAGATCGGGAAACACCTTTTAGGTAAGTAGCAATAAACTATGAGGGAATTGTGCTGGGGTATACCGACACGGTTGAAGCAGTAGCTACGTTGATGTGGAACTTTGGTTGGTACCTGTAACCCTTGAGTCAATCAGGGAGATGTACGGGGCTGCTGCGTGGTGTCATAAAGCATCAACTGACCTTAGAACCTTTAATTGCACAACTTGGCCAGTAGGATGTAGCGAGATGGCCATCTTTGGTGTATGCCCAAGGTCGACAGATACTCGATGCTACACTCATTGAGGTTTGACTCTTGAGTTTTGTTTGGTTGCGAGTCAATCGCCTATTGAACGAAGCTGGGGGAAAGATCAGTGATATTAAGATCCCTTAGAACCCGGTTACTATTTATAGGACAGGTTGAACCAATCCAACTTCAAGAGGGTATGACCTTAAAACTCATGCAATCCTAAACCTAAGGTTGTTTACGTGACTTGTTTGCTCTTAACTTGAACTACTTGCAGGGTTTTATCATCTAACAACATGATTTCCTTGCAGGATTTGTTCGCAGTCATTATCCAATAACTTGGACTTCTTAGACTCATTTGTCTTTATCACCTTGCGCTTTTTCTTAACGCATAGCATACACATCATAACATCATACCATAACATTTCCTTAACCATTTCAAGGATCTCGAGGGCCTGTGATGCAGGTTATGATAAATCAGACGTCTAGCAAGGGGCAAGGGGATTTATTTTCCTCTAGCCAATGTCGTCAGAAGATCAAAACTCAACAACTTGAGTCAGGGGCTATGACCCACTTGATAGGGTGAGCTTGACTCTCGTAGAAGGACTCTCAATGATACAAAGTTCTTCAATCAAATCTGTAAAATTCAACTTCTGACATTTTCTTATTTACCCCGCGAGATCCTTGAAAACATTGCATACATATATAATACATATCATTGTATAAGAAGGTTTCAAAGCAGGTCTCTCATGTTCTCGCTGTTTTTTCCAGCAATGGCTCTCCAACAAGACAACAGAGATCTCCAAGCTCAAGATGCCCAGTTCAAGGAACTTCTCCTGAATCTATCCAAGGGGCAAGAAGACCTGAAAACACTCTTCACCAGGAATCTGACCAAGGAACATCCTGACAACAACAAGGATGAACAATTGGAACAACTGCAAGCTGAGGTAGAAGCAATGAGAATCCAGATGCTGGGGCAGATGGCTCTTATCCAAAACTTAGCTCGAGGACAAGAAGGGCTAAGAGCCTTCCTCAACAAGCTTCACCAAGATGAATGCAGATCCATGAAACAAACAGTTAAAATTATGGATCCAGGCGTTAATCAGCCCCCAGTGAGAGAAGAGTTGGTTTGGTAAGGAACAGACCTTTCCAGATTGCTACTACATCATAAGCCCAACCACAACCTCACAAAGAGGAAACAAGACAACGGGGCAATCGGCATAAGAAGAATACATCCGAAAGACGCTTCACCGAAATCAATATGTCATTGGCTCAAGCATTGCAATGCATGTTGAAGGCCAAGTTGGTTATGTTAAGGGACCCTCCTCAGAATCCCAACATAGCCTCCCCAAGATACAATCCAAATGCAAGATGTGCGTACCATTCCAACAGTCCTGGACATGACACCAACAATTGTTGGGCGTTGAGAAATAAAATTCAAGACCAGATTGATGAAGGAGTGCTAGAATTCGCACAAGACGGTCAGGCTGAGTTCTTCTTCCATCCATCCAAGGCATACCATCTGAAGTGACAAGTTCTCACAAGAAGAATTTTCGTTCATTAGAATTTTCAATGTGTAATTTTCTTTTAATTTTTTTGAACATTTATTCATATCAAACCTCATTATTTCATTAATGCATTGCACATGTTTGTCTTGAATCAATTCATTCGTATTAGCTATTTCAAAAATGTGTTCTTATTTCCTTTTGCGATATTCAACTCTCGATTAAAAAACTCTAAGCCTTAGAGGGAGGATGACGAAAATGATACCACAATCTCTACAGTAGGCTTTTGAACAGACCCCGCTAACGATGTACAGGCGTTGTTTCAAATCCTAAACAGTGGAGTTATAAGGAAGATAATCCCTAGTCAACCCCTTCGAGCCAAAGAAGTAGGAGTTTTTATTTTCACACAAATTAAAACCCTTAATCATAACCTGAGGCAGGGTAGTTTTCTCAGTTAATTCAGAGGCGCATTCCGTCACAATCTGTCGCTTCGTACACAATAAATGGCATCGAAGACGCCTTCCAGAACAAAAGACAGTGATGGTTCCGTATAATCGTCAAGACAGGATGTCATTATCTCTCGAAATAAAAACCCATTAAGTCAAAACCTATGAAGGAGACTTAAGAGAAAAATTGGGGCATCCCGCTGACTGTAATCACAAAAGAAACAGTTCGGGAAAAAGAAAGGATAACGAAAACCAAAAAAAAGAGGTTATTATAAATCCTCGACAAAAAGAAGTTTACAAAAATGACTGCCTTTTCAAAATAAATGTTCAATTTCTGAATCATCACCAAGTATCATAGAAAAGGTTCCAGACTCAATCGGGATCTAAACGCACAATTAACTGAGCATAGGACTGAAGAACATCACGAAGAGCGGGTTGGGTACAAATAAAATTTGAACCTTTATCCTTTGTTTCTTGAACTGTGAACCAGACCACGTTATAACCCTTAAAAGTCCTAGCTGAAGTATGGGTTAGTTTGAGAGCATACTGTTACAAAGGTATCCTGACTCCTGTAGGCTTTGTTACGAATCCTAAGTTGATATCACATTCTTGCAAATTTCATTTTACTACACAAAACACATTTTCAAAAAAAATTTCAAGTCAGACATGAGTTTTGCATTATTTAAATGACATTGTTTTCATATGACTAATTGTTTGACAGTAGAGAAATCCGCACAATGGATATTCAATGAACAGACATCCTCTCAATGGGCAGAATCACCTCAGCGGGAAAGACACTTCCAATAACAGGTCTTCCATAAGCAAGGGGCATGACATGATGTGTAAACACACCTGGGGAATTCTCTCCAAAAGTGCCAAATAACCAGGGGCATATCTCCATCTGAATCGCTTGAGGAATTACGCGTGCATTCCAGCAATGAATCATGTGCCATCAAGAAAACATTTTTGACAGTACTACAACAAAACACTATGGAAAGTGACAACTCTCTACATCCTGAAAGCGTGGAAATAGTCGGAAAATACTATGCATGAAAAAAAGACCCGCTAGGTTGACACACCCAGGAAAAAATAAGGGAATCCCGGCGAACCAAAAGGGTTCGGGCAAAAGTTTGGGATATACATAAAAAAAATCTGTACACCCGACAAGTCGAAAACCTGAAAAGGCGGCTTGGGCAAAAAGGTATCCCGGTGGACTGAAAACCCGAAAGGGCGGTCCAGGAAAAGTTAGGGATTTAAAATGTACGACTATGTCCCGTCACCTGTCTATCAGTGGAAGACTTATACCTTGATCAACATTCATCAAGAGCACCAGAATCGAGAAACAATTCAGATATGTTCCAGATACGGATGCCATTCTAATACTCATTCAGATTCAGCTTTCAGATACAGTTCAGATACGCTCCTGATACAGATGCCATTCTGATACTCATTCAGATTCAACTTTCAGATACAGTTCAGATATGATCTAGAGACGAATGTCATTCTGACACTCATTCAACACATGTTTCAAGTACAGTTCAGATACGATCCAGAGACGAATGTCATTATGACACTCAATCAACACATGTTTCAAGTACAGTTCAGATACGATCCAGAGACGGATGTCATCCTGACACTCATTAAATACATGTTCAAGTACAATCACGACATAGATCCATCCACAAAATCTCCGCATGTACTTTTTCCATCATGGTACAAGGGGCAGCGACAGTTGGAAGCAAAGTCACTATCACATACACACCCGTGATATTTATATTCCCCACAGAGTAAGGACAACCAAGGTCCGACCTCCGTATCCCCAAGCAGGAATTCCTTCCCCAGCAGGTTCCTTCAGAAAGCTGATATCTGCATTCCCTAGCCGAGTTTTATAACCATGAGCAGTTTATAAAGCCATCTCCTGGGAAGAGTTTATTTCTCTGACAGGGGAAGCTCAATCTCCAATAGAGCTCTTCTCTCTAGCAATGGAAGTTCATCTCCAGCTGAGTTTATTCCTCCAAATCAGCAGATCTTCCAACAGAGTATCTTTGTTCCCCACAGAGTCATTCCCCCGCAGGATTATTCTCAGACAGGGTCTCTCTCGGCAGAATATTCTCAAGCAGAATGGATGTAAATCTACAACTAATCATCTTTGGTCACTATCCCCAGCGGAAATGAAGAACTCAACTCCTTATACTCTCCAGCAGCAGTCCAGGATTTATTTTCCCAGCTAGAGAATATCACAATAGCATTGCATATCCATACATCATGGCATGTGCATACATATTATATAACACAGTCTCATTTATTCTGAGAACATCATTACTCAATACATTTCATACATCATGACATTACATACAACTAACTCTTTACCTTTCAGGGAAAGATACAATCAAGTTCTCACGAGTTCTCTCTGGTTCAGTCAAACCGACTCCAAGGTTTCTATTCCAGTTCAAGATATTCCAACACTTTTCAAGATTTTCTCTGGTTCAGTCAAACCGACACTAAGGTTTCTATTCTAGTTGAAGATGTTCTAAGACTTTCGTCTGGGTCAGCCGAATCGCCGCTAAGATTCCCCTGATTTCTATGCCAGTCAAAGTTAATCTGAGACCTCTTTCGGGTTCAGTCAAATCGATACTAAGATTTCTCTCCCAGTTGAAGACAACTGGAGACCTTTCCCTGGTTCATTCAAATCGATAGTAAGATTTCTATTCCAGTTAAAAAATCTATGAATCCCGGAAACTGACTGGATAATAGTCAACCGACAATACATCATAATGTGAATCCTGGAGCACGACCGGATAATAGTACAAAATGCTATGAAGCCTGGAATCGACCAGATAGTGGTATATCTCAAATTCAAGCTATGAAGCCCGGAAATCGACCGGATAATATCTTAATTTCTCTAAAATACTACGAAACCTAGAATCGACCAGATAGTGGTATATCTCAAATTCAAGCTATGAAGCCCGAAAATCGACCGGATAATATCTTAATTTCTCCAAAATACTATGAAACATGGAATCGACCTGATAGCGGTATATCTCAAATTCAAGCTATGAAGCTCGGAAATCGACCGGATAATATCTTAATTTCTACAAAATACTACGAAGCCTGGAATTGACTAGACAGTGGTATATCTCAAATTCAAGCTATGAAGCCTGAAAATCGACCAGATAATATCTTAATTTCTCCAAAATACTACGAAGCCTTAAATCGACCAGATAGTGGTATATCTCAAATTCAAGCTATGAAGCCCGGAAATCGACCAGATAATATCTTAATTTCTCCAAAATACTATGAAGCCTGAAATCGACCAGGTAGTGGTATATCTCAAATTCAAGCTATGAAGCCCGAAAATCGACAGGATAATATCTTAATTTCTCCAAATTACTGAAGCATGGGACACGACCAGATAATGGTATAAGACACCGTGAAGCCTGGAAATCGACCAGATAACGGTATGAGACGCTGTGAAGTCTGGAGCACGACCAGATAACGACAAGAGACACTGTGAAACCTGGAGCACGACCAGATAACAGTATGAGGTACTGTGAAGCTTGGAATTCGACCAGATAGCAGTTTACTCGGCCAATTACTATGAAGCATGGAAACGGCTGGATGTTAGTATGCCTTAAGTTCAAGTTGAAACCCAGATGCAACTGAATAACCACTTAATTCCTTCTGAAGCCTGGAACACGACCAGATAATAATTGAGAAATTGCAAAGCCTGGAGCACGACCAGATAGCAAGTGTAATCTCATCTCCCCAGTAAGTCACTATGAAACCTGGAGCACGACCAAATAGCAGTTAATCTTATTATCCTCAGCAAATCACTGTAAAGCCTGGAGCACGACCAGATAGCAGTTCAATTTCACCTCCTCGACTAAGAGATGATTCCCCAATAGAGTAACGGACAACTGAAGCTCCTAAAATTCCATTTCTCCCAAGACAGAGACCAATATTCCTCAGCAGATTCCTCCTCAACGACAGGAATAGGAATTCTCATCAAAGGAATATCTCGGGAAATCAACATCCTCTAGATGGCATCTTTAAGCCCATCTCCGACGATTCTCCGTCATATCTTCCGGATGGCATCTGTAAGCCCATCTCCGGTGACCTTCCGTCATCTCCTCCAAATGGAATCTGTAAGCCCATTCCTGATACTACTACACAATCCAGCACCATCTCAGACGGGTGCAAATTTCTGGGCACTCTAGTGTTCAATCATCTTCCACCTTCAGATTACGAAAGGCAGACAACCAACCTACATCCTCAGGTTTAAGAAGATTGAACAGGGGCAGCTGTTGTACCCCAAAATTTTCCCTCTTATTTTACTCAACACATGCCCATTGATGTCCTCAACTTGCTCAAGGATGCCCAATAGTTGACCAGACAAACTCTCTCCTGAGGCAATGTACCTTAAACTAGGGTTTCCATTTTTATCAAGATGTGTGAACTCCAAAGGTCCCAAATTCCTTCCATGGTCCTAATATGTTCTCAAGATCATCCATGTCAAGTTTCATGCCCTACACGAGAAGTTTGCTCAATCAATTGCTCAAATGACTGAAAATCAACTATACTATGTCAAAAGTCAATTGTAGCCCACATACAGTCAAACTTCAAGAATTTTGGTCAACATCAACATTTCGAAGTGATATCCATCATTTGATCAAGGTTTGATCATGATTCCTCAAGGAATTCCCCATATTCATCAAAACCCAAAAGTTGCTAAATTAGGGTTTCATAGGAAAAGTCAACCAAACTTTGACCAGGCATAACTTCTTCATAATTTATTAGAAATTTTCTATCCAAGGCTCATTTTGAAGAGGATGCAATTCCATACAACTCATATTCATCCCCCGAGTTCAAAATAAGCACTCATCAAAAGATATTAATTTCTACATTATAGGTCCTTTTGAAAAGTCAACAAAAACACCTTTTGGGTCAAAGCTTCTTACATGAACATGGAAGACCCAATTAAGATGAAACCAAAAGGGCTTTTTAGGGGACATCCTAAGCTTTCAAAAAATTCCAAGAAAACCTTCCTAGGGTTAAAAATGAGAGAGATGTGTATTGTCAAAGTTGACCAATATTTGGAAATATGCATGAAGTCAACATTGATCAAAATGGCTTTTTTTTCCAAATGGGCACATGTTTTCTTGTTTGAAACTTATTCATCAGATGGCCCACGACACCTGATCTTATCCACCTATTATTTTATTTTTTTTTATTTTTTATTTTGATTTTTTATCCATTTAAATCAAAATAAATCAATTTAAATAGTAGAATAATCAAATAAAATCAAAGATTTGATTTTATGAGCATATTATGAGTCCATGAACAGCTACCAAATCAAAAAGTTCGTGCAAGATCCAATTTATTGGAAAAGTCTTAATTTGGTCTATTTTGGAAACAAATCATACAAGGCAAAGAATGAAATCAAATCTCTATAATTTGCAAAGATATGATCAGTTTTTGTTGACCTAAATCATTCTATGATATATACACAACATTTCCAAAGCATAAGGGAGGTTTTTGGGTCATGAAAACAAGGAGGTCAACTTCAATTTTTTGTCAAAAAAAGTGCTGATCACATATTCCTCCATAGACTAATTCAAGCAATTCCAAGGCCAGCAATCCGTTCCTGGACATTTTCTGAAGCCATTCCAATCATCCTCAAGCCTTAAAACCTTCAGAAATCACGCCTCACAGTGCCACGGTTTGCATCTTTTTTCAAGATTCGTTTTCAATAATTTATCCATCATAAACATGTTTTGATCATATATCCATGCTCGCTATCATATTTGCAATGTTTTTGATTGGTTTGATTGAAGTTTAAGTGCAGGAATGGCACGATGCCATTGTTAGGGTTTTGAGGTCCCAAAATGGGAATTCCATATAGAGGAAAATTTGGACAAAATCAGGGGTACTATCATGCTTAGAAGATGATTTGCAATTGACCATGTCTTTGGTTTCAATTTATTCTGCTTGTGCTGTGTTTTTGAATTTTGCAGGTTTATGGCTACGAACAAAATCCGTCACTATAGCTTTTAGTGACGGAAACAACTGTAGGTAAAAATGTCGCCAAAAACAACAGTTATGGGGAAGAAGACAATTAGGTGGAAGAATCCCATTGGATGATTTGAATCACGCGCGCGTTTGGGAAAGACCATTTTATTTCCTTTATATAATATTTATGTTATTATATTTACAACTAACCATCCCAGCACATATGGCAAAGGCGCATGCGGTGAAGCAAAGGGTTCTGGGTTCGATCACAGAATCTCACGTTTTCATATTTTCCAATTTCTTTGTCCTAGATCTAACGCCTCAAGCATGCAGGAGCGTGGTTGAACTCCTGAAAGCCAGCTGCACTGAATCCCCACGTAGGCAAATGGGCCTATAATTCTAGGCTTAACAATTCCATTCCACACCCCCCGATCTTCTTTCACCACAAGCCCAATTACTTTCTTTCTTTATTTTCTTTTGTTTTATTTGATTAATTTCTTTTTTTACAAAACAACAAAAAAAATCATTTTTTTATTTAATCATAAAATCAAGAAAACTACAAAAATGTAGAATTAGGAATTAGTTTTTTTTGTAAAATGATTAATTTAATGATATTGACTTGATTGTTTTCATAATTAAAATTAATTAGACAAATTAGGTTTATTTCACAAATATTTAATTTTCTCAATAAAATACCAAAAAATATTTTTCTTTAATTAATTAGATTTAGGTTAAGATTTCAAATATTTTTCTCAATAATAAAATACAAAAAAATATTTTCTCTTTAATTGATTAGATTTTTAGAATTTAAACTTTGATTCCCGTATTTAATTCTCGCGCGCAATATTTTGTTTTCCAATTATTGTATTTATTTCGGGTTTGTAATAGTTTTAATTAGGGCTTACCGCATATTATTTAATGTTTAATCCCCAGTTTTTGGTCATGTAACCCCCTCCCCGAAGCCTTGTAATAACATAGATTTACTTTTCCGCTTTTAATTTCCGCAACTATGAACTGTCTAGATGTATGGATAATAGGCTTGCATGCAAAAGACAAATAAAATTAAGTAGATCACCTTAATTGTGCAAAGATTAAATATCTGAAAACAAACACTGCTGCACACTTGCACCCTTAGGGTATGCCTCACTTGGTTGCCTTAGAAAATAATGGTCATGTCCCTCGAACATATGGATATATTAGCAAAGACCCTCGGTATAAAAGTCATCATAAAAGATCATGGTCCCTTACTGTCCCTCGAGTTGCCTACGAGAAATGATCTTGTCCCTCGATGTTGCCTATGAATATATGATGACGGTCCCTTCAAAATGCTAAGGTATCCTTACATGTTGCCTTCAATGACCATAAGCGTCCCTTTCGATAGTCCCTCATACATCCAACGACTAGGGTTACCTACTCACTTATAGTAGGATAACACGGTCTAAAGGATAGGAGGAAAAGAACAATTTTTTCCGAGTAGGAAGATAACTGTTAAGTGCTTGCTCAAAAAAAATTTCACACCATACTTTCAAACACTTTTCAAACAAAGTTTTCAAAAACAACTTCGTAACACTCTTGAGGACAGAAATAAGGGTTAAAACGAAGTAAAACAAAACTTTTCAAAACAAAGCACACACAAGCAATTTCAAAATGAGAAAGTACCTAAGAGCCCATGGAAAACCATGGATAGAAATGGTGCTAACACCTTCCCTTTCTATAATCTACCCCCCGTACTCCGAAACATCTCGAAAAAGGTTTTTTCTGTTCTTTTTCCTTTTCCTTTGTTGGATGAAATAAAAGTCGGTGGCGACTCTTGCTTATCGCGACATTTGCAAACAAAAAACGCAAACCAATATTAACAGTCGATTCTGCCACGATATCACAATCGCTCTTTCGGGGTTTCCGCCTACCGAGATGCTCTTTTTTTCCTAAGCCGCCCTTTTGGGTTTTCAAATTAACGAGTTGTTCTTTTATTTCTTTAGGCGAAGTATTTCTTGACTGCATCAGCATTCATGGGATGTGGGAACTCCTCGCCATCCATAGTTTCAAGAATTAATGCACCGCCAGAGAAGGCTTTCTTGACAAAATACGACCCTTCAAAGTTGGGAGTCCACTTGCCCCTATAATCAGTGTTGAAAGACATGATCTTCCTGAGGACGAGGTCTCCTTCTCTGAACTCACAAGGTTTGACCTTTTTATCAAAAGCTTTCTTCATTCTTTTCTGATATAACTGTCCATGACACAAAGCTGTCATCCTCTTCTCTTCGATCAAATTCAATTGGTCAAACCGGTTTTGGACCCATTCAGCCCCTATCAACTTGGTTTCCATTATCACACGTAAAAAGGGGATCTCAACCTCGACTGGGAGTACAGATTCTATTCCATACACCAGGGAGAACGGGGTTTCTCCTGTTGAAGTGTGGACATATGTTCGATATCCATGCAGAGCAAAAGGGAGCATTTCATGCCAATCCTTATAAGTAACGACCATTTCTGGATAATCTTCTTGGTATTCTTATTAACAGCTTCAACAACCCCATTCATCTTTGGCCTATACGGAGATGAATTATGATGGACAATCTTGAATTCTTCGCACAGTTCTGTCATCATTTTATTGTTCAAATTTGAGCCATTGTCGGTGATGATTCTGCTCGGCGCACCATACTGACATATAAGATTATTCTTGATGAAGCTTACAACCACCTGCTTAGTAACATTGGCATATGAAGCAGCCTCCACCCACTTGGTGAAGTAATTAATTGCTACCAAGATGAAACGATGTCCATTCGAAGCTTTAGGTTCTATCATCCCTATCATGTCAATACCCCACATAGAGAAAGGCCATTGGGAAGAGATCACATTGAGAAGTGCCGGAAGCACATGGACCTTATCTGCATAAATCTGACATTTATAACACTTCTTTGCAAATTTATAACAATCAGATTCCATTGTCAGCCAATAGTAACATGCCCTTAGCATCTTTTTAGCCATCGAATGTCCATTGGCATGAGTTCCAAATGAACCTTCATGAACCTCATGCATCATCATGCCTGCTTCGTGTCTATCCACACATCTGAGCAAGACCATGTCATAATTTCTTTTATACAACACATTTTCACTGAGGAAGAAACTGCCAACCAATCTTCTCAATGTCTTTTTATCCTTCTTCGATGCACTAACCGGGTATTCCTGAGTCTGAAGAAAATGCTTGATGTCATGATACCAAGGTTTTTCATCTGCTACCTCTTCTGTTGTAAACACATGAGAGGGCCTATCCAGTCGCCGAACCATAATTTGAGGTATATCATTCCAAGTATTTACTTGGTACGTAGAAGCCAGAGTTTCCAGAGCGTCCACCATTTGATTTTCATCTCTTGGAATATGATGAAATTCAACTTTTTTAAAGAAGGGTAACAATTTTCTAGCATAATCTTTGTAAGGGATCAAGTCGGGTGACGAGTATACCATTTTCCTTTAATCTGATTTATTACCAAAGTTGAATCACCATACACATCTAGAATTTTAATTCTGAGATCAATAGCTTCTTCGAGACCCATGATGCAAGCCTAATATTCTACCATATTATTAGTACAATCAAATATTAAGCTTACGGTAAAAGGAATGTGCGATCCATGGGGAGTGACAATCACGATACCAATTCCTTTACCATAAGCATTCACAACTCCATCAAATATCATACTCCAGCGAGATTTAGGATCATGACCTTCCTCAAGAAATGGTTCATCATAATCTTTCACTTTCAGGAACATCACATCCTCGTCGGGAAATTCATACTCTACAGACTGATGATCCTCCACTGGTTGGTGAGCAAGATAATCCGCCAACATACTACTTTTAATAGATTTTTGAGTGCAGTATTCAATATCATACTCAGATAACAACATCTGCCAGCGGGCAATCCTCCCAGTGAGAGCAAGCTTTTCAAAAATGTACTTGATTGGATCCATTTTGGAGATGAACCAAGTAGTGTGATTCAACATATACTGCTGCAAATGCTTTGCCGCGCAGGCCAAAGCACAACATGTATTTTCCAACATGGAATACCGCGACTCACAATCAGTGGACTTTTTACTGAGATAATAAATGGAGAACTCTTTCTTCCATGTTTCATCCTGTTGTCCCAGAGTAGAACCCATGGAGTTTTCTAACACTGTCAGATACATAATCAATGGTCTTCCTTCGACAGGAGGGAGAAAGATAGGAGGTTTAAGAAGATATTCTTTAATACTTTCAAATTCCCTTTGGAAGTCATCCGTCCATACACAACCTTGATCTTTCTTTAACAACTTAAAGATCGGTTCACATGTTGCAGTCATGTGGGAAATGAATCTGGAAATATAATTCAAACACCCGAGGAACCCTCTGACGTTCTTTTCAGTTCTTGGTGCTGGAATCTCTTGAATTGCTTTGACTTTATCAGGGTCAACTTCAATTCCTTTCTAGATGACAATGAAACCCAACAATTTCCCTAATCGAACACCGAAGGTGCATTTATTTGGATTCAAGCGGAGACGATACTTCCTCAAACATTGAAACAACTTCAACAAATATTCTACATGCCCTTCTCCAGTCTTGGATTTGGAAATCATATCATCAACATGTACTTTAATTTCCTTGTGCATCAGATCATGGAATAGGGTTGTCATAGCCCTCTGGTACATTGCACCAGCGTTCTTCAACCGGAAGGGCATCACTCTATAATAGAATGTTCCCCGGGGTGTGATAAACGTTGTTTTTCCCATGTCCTCCGGAGCCATTCTTATTTGATTATACCCGGAAAATCCGTCCATGAATGAGAATACTTTGAATTTTGTTGTGCTATCCACTAATATATCAATGTGTGGCAATGGAAAATCATCTTTTGGACTAGCTTTATTTAGATCTCTGTAATCTACGCACATGCGGACTTTTCTGTCTTTTTTCGTTATTGGGACAATATTGGCAATCCGTTGAGGATACACTGACGTCACAAGAAAACCAACATTAATCTGCTTTAGAACCTCCTCTTTGATCTTCACTACCATATCTGGGTGAGTTCTTCTCAACTTTTGTTTAATTGGCAGACACTCTGGCTTCAACGGCAAACGGTGCTCTACAATATTTGTATCTAGACTAGGCATATCTTGATAAGACCAAGCAAAAATATCCACATACTCTTTCAACAGCTCAATCAACATGCTCTTCACATCAGGATGCAACAATGCTCTGATCTTGACTTCCTTCGGATCTTCTTCTAAACCCAAATTGATCACTTCCAATGGCTCTTTATATGGATGAATGGTATTTTCCTCGTGCTCAAGCAACCGTGAGACCTCTTCTGGAATCTCATCATAATCTTCTTCTTCTTCAGCCCCATACACAGGACATTCAAATTTGGGAGATGGTGGAGGGTCATTGTATTCAACGGGTTTTTTAATTAATCTGCACATATGATTGCTTTTAGAAACAGACACATATAACAAGTGATCATGCAGATTGAATTTCAGTTATTATTTATTTTGAAGGTTTTTTTTATTACCATTTTCCAAGAAAAATCAGAAAATAAAGACACAATTTGGGAAACAAAGACAACTTTTATTATTGATTTTAAAAGTCACAGCAAACAGATAAGCCCTACAACATTAATACTTCCACCTTAGGCGGAGTGAAAGATTTTTTCAAAAAGATTAACAAAACAAATTACTTTGAAACATGTATGCAAGAGGGAACATCAATGGTGATCCAGTTTTGAACCCTAACTTTGTGCGTCACATAATTCGGCATTTCCTGCTCTGCTTCATCTTATACAATGGCATTAATCTTGGAAACAGTTGGATGAAGATAACCCCCACTACGGAAGATGTCTTTATACTTGCTCGTAGCAGACTTCCGCTTCATGCTCTTACCTTTGTCATTCTTCAAAGAGAACCCTAAGTCGGCTTTGTTCTTGTTCACAGGTGGATCCACAATCTGTCCCCATACCTCGCTATGACCCTTTCGCACAATTTGTTGCGCATCCTTAAGCGAAACCATGGAATTCTCATTTCCTCTTATGTTGTCAATGGATAAGGCTTGGAATTGGGTTCCAACAGCAGCTTCATCCACCTCCACGATGCTGAAAGAGGACAAATGAGATATCAATAATGCATGTTACCCATTTATGATCACTACTTTCCCTTCACGTATAAATTTTAGTTTCTGGTGTAAAGTTGAAGTGACAGCTGATGGGCTTTTATTGTATAGTCTAAATTATAACTGCAAGTGCACAGCCTATTGAAGTAATATATAAGATTATCGAACCACAGAGACCAATTGTCAATCTATCGACTCTATTGTTAAGGTGTTTATCTAAGGAAGATCAGTAAGGGATTAAGTTCAGTACAGGGAAATAAAAGCGAATAAAATTAAAGAGATAAAACAAACGGGATCGAATGTAAATCACGAGATCAGATAGTGTCCTAGCATGCATGTATAGTATTTACTTTTGGGCAATATTTTCCATTTATAGCAAAGAACTATTTAACAGGAACTTGTAGCTTTCGCATACTAAGAACCGAGTTTACTCTTTAAATTAAATTCCTTTATTGTCACTTATAAAGGGTGCCTAACGCGTTAAAGAAGTAAACCTATTTTTAAGAAACAAGTTATTTTGACTTAGTGAAACAGTTTTTTAATTTGGAAAACTTAACTTAAAGAGACCCTTGGCTTTTGACCAAGAATCATATTTTAATCCCACAAACGCGTCCGCAAATAGTTTCAAAATCGTTTTCTAAAATTATATCAATTAATCCTACTTAACCAAACGAACTGCTTTCGCTCTTTTCGTTTGGTCAAGAACTAATCTGGCTTAATCTCAAGTATGGACGGCTTTCGATCTTACCCATAAACTTTTAAACACATTTAAACCAGTATTAAAAACTAAAACATCCCAAAGGTATTTCTATTAGCATGGCATGCAGAACATAGTTATGATTCGATCCTTACATTCTAACCCTAATAAATTTAGCTAGACATGGTAAGCATTTAAAGTCTATAAAACATATAGACTATGATAAGAGCGTTTAAAGTCTATAAAACGTGTAGACTATGGTAAGAGCGTTTAGAGTCTACAAAACGTGTAGACTATGGTAAGAGCGTTTAGAGTCTATAAAACGTGTAGACTACAGTAAGAGCATTTAGAGTCTATAAAACATGTAGACTATGGTAAGAGCATTTATAGTCTATAAAACGTGTAGACTATGGTAAGAGTATTTAGAGTCTATAAAACATGTAGACTATGGTAAGAGCATAAAATAAATGAAATCAATTAAATTAGAACCTTGCTCCAATCGGAGGCTTGAATCTGATACAAGTCGTGGAAATGTAAAAGATAGTATGATAAACTTCAACCAAAGTGCTCCAAACTTGAATACAAACTCGCACACTCAAGTGTGATAACTTCCCAATGTGAGAAGATTATCACTTTACAAAGTAGTAATATATGCCTAAGTAGTAACTTGACTGGATCTAAGTTTGGATGAAAACGAAAATGAAATGAACTTGTTATTTATAGAAGATCCTGAAACTCTGTAAAGACGAGCATGCCCCTCAACTCCTTCTGAGCGGGAAATGGTTTGTGAAGGCCGCGGGCGCGACCACCCTCCTTGCGGGCGCGATGAGATAAAATGGAGAGATCATGGGAACGTGGCAGTTGGACCCTGGGTGAAAGTGCGCCATGTCAGTGCGTTCCCTGTAGCTGGCGCGGAGCTGGACGCCATGTGTGTATTTTCTTGGAAAAACCCTATTTTTCTGGCATTTTCGCTCGTTTCTTCTCTGAAGGCTCTGAAAGGACATGTGACCTGAAAATAAAGGAAACAAGGGCATAATACTAGAAAAACAATAATAAAACTAAGGAAAACATGTGATATTCAATTCAGAAACATAGTGCGATTCGGTGTTATCAAATTCTCCCACACTTAAACCTTTGCTTGTCCTCAAACAAAACTCTCATAAGTAGTCAAAGGGATACAAGTGTTTTTTCTAGTTATCGAGCTAAAGCAGTAAGGTTCAAGTGAGAGTGTGTTCGACAGATACCAACTATTTGAACTAAGAACATCGAAGGGACACTTTACCGCAGAATGCGGACATAAACCTTTTTCCTACACAAGTCAACTCATATTACTCCCACTATGCTAAGACTTCTCTTCTAGGTAAGGTCCTTTTCATTCAGGTGTAATCACATTAAGCCTGTTATCCGTACATACTCATAGTATAGTGACCGGTTAGTGATTCTGATCTTTGCAATGGGATTATGGTACAAGAATTGGTGTAATCCCGTTATTACCCAATTATAGCTGTGGGGGATCAGATCGTAATCTGCCCTATCGAGTTCAGCACCAGATACCTCTGAACCAGCCATAATGGATAATGCCTTTTATTATTATTTTTCACTTTTTATTTTTTGTGGATGTTCGCGACCAGTGGAATTAAATGATCGTGTGAGGATCACCCAATTCATGGTCGTAACCATACATTTTTGCTTATATATATATATATATATATATATATATATATATATATATATATATATATATATTTTTTTTCAAGGCAAAAAGATCATTCACTTATTTTCATCGATCCTACACGTAGCGCATGCTTAGGCCGGAGCCGACTACGAGAATAAATTACTTATGACCCGTTTTGTAAAATTAAAATCATAGCATGGGGAGAAGATGAAATTAACTCTAATATTTACAAGGTCTATGGTGTAAAAGACGATGTAAATTTTTCAAAAAGGGTACCTAAGACTAATCACACTCTATCCTAAACCTAAAAACTTTACTTATGGCTCAAAAAACTAAAAACATGTTGTATTCATTTTTAGCAAAAAATTTTCTCAAGGCTAGGAGGTGGTGGAGAACTTAAGGATACACTGCACAAAATGACTCGTCAATCACATGTATTTTATTTAACGGCTAAACTACTAAAAGGGAAATAACTAAAAGTATTGAAAAATAAAGTACTGAAAAGGGAAATAACGGAAAAAGAAATAACGGAAAGGAAATAAAAGCGATAAAATGCTCCTCCCACACTTGAATTGGACATTGTCCCCAATTTTCCAAAACAAGTCTAGGTAGGAGATACCTGGTAAAACTAGTGAGGTCCACTAGTACCCTCACCATCCTGAGGTGAACGTCCGGAACAGCGGCTACGACTACGGCGGCGGTGATCTCTATCGAGGCTAAACTGTGCCAAACGCTCAGTGAGAGCAGCATTTGCAGTTTGTGTGGCCTCCATTAATTGGAAGTGTAGCGAAGCTAGTATGCTGACGGTGCTGCTGGTTCTGGAAAGCCAATTGACTTTCCATGATGGTAGTCACAGAGCAGGCATTTTGAATTTGAGACGCCTGCATGAAATCCATGTTGTCGGCCACCTGTTGCTAGATCGTAGAAAGGAGGGCATCACGCCTCTCCTCTCTAGCCATATGCTCTCTCCACATGTCCTTAGTGACATGGAAGCTCGGGACGGTACCTTCAGAAGGGTTAGAAGAAGATGGTGCAGTGTGTGATGGTGTAAATCAAGGAGGTGACTCTGTTTGAAAGTCATACTCGTCATCAGTGTTGTTCCCCTCCTCTAAAGGAATATTCGGAGGTAACGGACCAGTGAAAGTGGGAGCGCTTAAATCATAGGTCCAGTTATGCTCCAATCTAACGTCAGTGCGACGGGTACAAGGGAGGACAACACTTGGTACAACAGCATTACCAATCATAAGGTAATAGCCACCTTCCCTTCTCGCTTTGTAGAGGCGCATATCTTTCAAAAATTGCAGGCTTGCAGTACGAGGAGGAAGTGGCTCTAAAGTAGCAAGCTCGGTGGCCAAGCCAAGGTCACGAGCGATAGTAGTAACCAGGCCACTAAAAGAAATCGGTGCCCCCTTTTTTCGGACATAGCTCATGTGAGCAATCATAAAAGGCAACGGGTTAATTTTGGTGTCGGTGAGGCATGCTTGCATAATAATTAACTCTTTAGCATTCACCTTGTTCGGGGTTTCCCGAGCAAAGATGGTGGATGCTAAAAGGTATCAAAAGACACGGATGGCCGGATTATGGACACTCGAGGCTAGCAGGCCATCAAAAGAATTTTCTTCTTGGTTTGTAAGTTTTTTCCAGAAAGCATAGCCAGCGGTTGTCCATTCCGTATCCAAGGGTGCTTCACAAATAGCACCTTCCCCAAAAGGCATCCCTAACAACTCAGCTAAAACATCGGTGGAGTAACTATATTCACAGTTAAACATTCTAAATTGTATCCCACCTACGGTACTAGCAGTGTTAGGTGTGACATTATAAATAAGTGAACTTAAAAACTCATATGTTAACCTTGGGTAGGTAGGTTCTTTTGCATAGAAAATATTATGCATGCCTATTTTATCTAATAAATGAAAAACACTATGATAAATACCTAAAGTGTAGAGACAGTCTTCGTCAATATACCTGGTTGAGTAAATTGCCGTAGACTGTAGCTTTTCGAGCAGCTTCTTTTGTGTGGATCCCGGTTTGCCGCTTCGAAGAACATACCCATTGAAGTCCATTTTGATGGTTTTGAACGATTTGGAGAAAGAAAAATAGTATGGTGGAGGAAGAAAATAGTGATTTTTATAGATTTGGAAGGTTTGTAGTGAGAAAAGAAATATAATAGAGAATTAGTTGAAGTGGAGAAATTATGGAAGGTAAGGTATGAAATGTGGGTAAAATGAGGAAGAAAATGGGGTTTAAATAGGAAAAAATGGAGTAAATGGTGAGTTTTCCTAAAATTATCCGTTTATTACCGTTGGAGGTCTCCAGGCGCGGTCCCTCCCTCTGCGGGCGCGACTTGTTGAATTTCTAGTTGGACCGGATTTTGTTCTTTGGGAAATTGGGCTTCAAAAATGGTGGCTTGCTCTTGTCACTTGGGGTGTACCTAGCGTTTTAAGGTGAAAATATATTTATTTTTTTGTAAAATATATGTGTATATTATACACATACATTTTATTTTCTAATTTTTGCAAAATGAAATAAAACAAGTTAAGAGAAAATAAAATAAACACACAATATATATGTAAATGTAAGTGAGTACGAAGTGAAACTGAACTGAAAAACAGAAAAAGTAAGTCTGAGAAATAAAATAAAAATAGTATAATAATAATAGCAATGGTGGACGTCTTATGATCAGATATCAGCAAAGTCACGTCCTCGCAGCTCAGCCACCTGGCGTCTGAGCTCAACAATCTCATGTGTCAAATCATCGATCTCGCCAACATATGTGGCACCATCTAGCTCTACCTGTAGGGTGAGGTCAGCCACCTCCTAGTGAAGTGTAGCCATCTCAGCTCTCATGGCTGCCATCTGCACTATCATGTCGGTCTCCTGTAAGGTCAAGTTATTAGTATAAACAACGGTATGCTCAACCTCAGGTGCAGGCGTGTACTCTGGAGTAGGATTCTCTGTAACCGGATCCTCAGTGATCGGGTCGTCTGACTCTGGCTCTGACTCTGGTGAATACTCTGGCTCTGGAAGGTTAGTGATGTCTATAACTGTCTCACCCCAACCCTCTAAAGTGTAGTTCCAATTTGCCCGGTTAGAGACGCAAGTCATCTGTGGATTAGGCAGGGTGAAATAGTAGACAGTCTGATCGTCAATAAGGAGCCTGTACTGATATAGATGAAAAGAAGCTCGACGCATAAGGCCATGGTCTAAGCAGAAGTCAATGTCGATGCTTGTATTACCACAGTATGGTGTCAGGCGGAGTAACTGGCTATCTAAGCCCAGAGCAGATGCAATCAGCGTCACATTCCCACCAGCGTGCAAGTATCCCTCAGAGGATGATGCAGCCATATCTAGACTTTCTATCAAAAATAGTATCTCCTCTGCAATCACTAAATGATCATAATAGCTCCTCCCGAAGAAGGTATGACAAAGAATCATCTCAAAGTACCTGAAAGCTGGGTTATGAATCCTCTTAGACAGTTGCTCAGATGGGTCGAGGTTGCCCCCGTCGGTAATAGCTCTCCAGAATCTGTCTATATCACTTCTCATGAAATACCCTAGAGGAAGCTCAGGGATGGCAGTAAGTGCAGTCTCGAATCCAAGCAGATCTCCAAGTTGTCTCAAAGTAAAAGCATACTCTGCTCCGAACATGCGAAAACTAATCCACCCACGGTCCTCTCTGGTGCCAACATAGGGCTCATACTCCAGTGAGCTGAGGAACTCCAAGGTGAGGTTCCTGTAGGTCACATGGATCTCGTCAGTATATGCATCCCAACTGACCTGATGGCACAGAAAACAGATACTGGCCTCAATGCCTAGTGTATCCATGCAAGCAGAATCTGGGTATCTAGTCGGAAGCATCGGTCGAGCAGACAGTGTAGCAAATCGCTCCCTCTGAGTGTCGTCTTTGAAGATGACATCGAGTCCATCAACGAAATCCATTTGAAAAAGGTGATATAAGAGCACTTGGTCCTGAAAAAGATAGATGAGTTCGTCCAAAATTACAAATTTAATTACATAAAAGAAAAATTAAAATGTAAAAATTAAAAATAAAGAAAAAAGATTGTGGGTTGCCTCCCACGCAGCGCTTTGTTTAACGTCGTTAGCTTGACGATAAGATCTCACTTTTCACGTTGTGATTGGTGGGTCTATCAGAGTCTGACTAGAGTAGTCAATAGGCGGGTCACCTCCTCTATACAACTTCAGTCGTTGTCCATTTACCACGAAAGGAGCACTTGAGTTATTCTTGATTTCTACAGCTCCTGATACTAACACTTTTGATACCTCGAATGCACCTGTCCATCTTGAATGTAGCTTGCCAGGAAAAAGTCGTAATCTGGAATTAAACAGAAGAAAAGGATCGCCTACATTGAATTCTTTCTTAGTAATTTTCTTGTCGTGCCATATCTTTGTTCTTTCTTTATAGATGATGGCATTCTCATAAGCATTTAGGCGGAGTTCTTCCAACTTATGTATGTCCAGAATTCGTTTCTCTCCAGCTCTTAGGTAGTCTAAATTCAAGGATTTCCTAGCCCAATAGGCTTTATGTTCTAACTCGAAAGGTAAGTGGCAGGATTTTCCATAGACCAATTAATATGGGGTAGTTCCAATAGGGGTTTTGTAAGCTGTTCTATAGGCCCAAAGTGCATCTTTCAGCTTTCTGGACCAATCCTTTCTGGATATTGACACGGTTTTTTCTAGGATTTGCTTGATTTCCCTATTCGATACCTTCACTTGGCCACTGGTTTAAGGGTGATATGGTGTTGCTACTCTATGTTTGACTCTGTATTTGTTTAAAAGTTTATTGAATATCTTGGATATAAAATGCGATCCTCCATCACTTATGACTAGACGGGGTGTTCCAAATCTAGGGATTATGATGTTCTTGAACAATTTGATCACTACTCTCGTGTCGTTTATGGGGGCCGCTATTGCTTCTATCCACTTGGACACATAGTCAACTACCACAAGAATATATTTATTTCCCATTGATGATGGAAAAGGCCCCATGAAATCTATACCCCATACGTCAAAGAGTTCTACCTCTTGAATATTTCTTAATGGCATTTCGTCATGCCTTGAAATGTTCCCAGTGCGTTGACACTGGTCACACTTGGTGATGTAAGTGTGGACATCTCGCCATAAAGTTGGCCAGTAAAGGCCTGCTTGAAAGATTTTGGCACATGTCTTTGATGTGCTTGCGTGTCCACCATAAGGCGCGGCATGACAATGTTTGATGACGCTTTCCACTTCCTCCTATGGAACACATCATCTAAAGATGTTGTTTATTCCTCTTTTGAACAAGAGTGGTTTGTCCCAATAAAAGCTTTTGATGTCATTGAAGAACTTTTTCTTTTGTTGAAAACTTAAGTCTGGGGGTATGATGTCAGCACCTAGATAGTTCACAATGTCTGCGTACCAAGGTACGTTTCTTATCATTGAGACCTTTTCCGATTTAAATTCTTTATAGGTTTCAGAGTCATCCTTGCTTATTGTGTTTATCTTAGCTATCAGTCCGTCGTAAGTGAAGTGATCGTCTATTGGTATTAGATCTGGTTTCAAATGTTCTAGCCTAAATATATGATCGGCTACTAAATTCTCAGTGCCTCTCTTATCCTTAATGTCTAAGTAAAATTCTTGGAGTAAGAGAATCCACCTGAGCAATCTCGGCTTAGCGTCTTTTTTATTTAACAGATATCGGATTGCTGCGTGATCAATATAAATTACAATCTTAGCTCCTACTAAATAAGATCAGAACTTATCGATTATGAATACTACAGCTAGAAATTCCTTCTCTGTAGTTGTGTAGTTAAGTTGGGCGGTATCTAGGGTTCTACTGGTATAGTAAATGACATGTAATTTCTTGTCTTTTCTTTGCCCTAAGACAACCCCAACTGCATAGTCACTAGCATCACACATGATTTCAAATGGTTGCTCCCAGTCAGGGGGTTGAATGACAGGAGCTGAAATCAACGCTTGTTTTAGAATGTTGAAGGCTTCAAGACACTTCTCATTAAAGTCAAATTTAGCATCTTTCATAAGAAGGTTAGTTAAGGGTTTTGTTAATTTGGAGAAGTCTTTTATTAAGCGTCGGTAGAATCCAGCATGTCCTAGAAAACTTCGTACTTCCCTAACGGTTTTAGGTGGGTTGAGGTTCTCTATAACTTCTATTTTGGCTTTGTCAACTTCTATCCCTCTCTCAGAGATGATATGCCCTAAAACTATTCCTTCGTTGACCATAAAGTGACACTTCTCCCAATTCAACACAAGGTCCACTTCCACACATCTTTCTAAGATTTTCTCAAGGTTCGAGAGACAATTTTTGAAATCAAATCCACATACAGAAAAATCATCCATGAATACTTCCATAATTTCGTCGAGATAGTCCGCAAAAATGGACATCATACAGCGTTGGAAGGTGGCAGGTGCATTACAGAGTCCAAAGGGCATCCGCCTATAGGAAAACGTTCCATAAGGACAGGTGAATGTAGTTTTTTATTGGTCCTATGGGTGAATAGGGATTTGGAAAAATCCGGAATATCCATCTAGATAACAGAAATACGAATGCCTAGCTAGACGTTCGAGCATTTGATCTATAAATGGAAGTGGGAAATGATCTTTCCTAGTCTCCTTATTTAGCTTTCTGTAATCGATGCACATACGCCATCCTCCTTCTGTTCGTTTTGCTACTTTGTCTCCCTTATCATTTTCAACAACCGTGATGCCTCCTTTCTTCGGCACCACATGTACAGGACTTACCCACTCACTATCTGATATCTGATATATTATACCAGCTTCCAGTAACTTAAGAACTTCTTTCTTAACTACATCACTCATAATAGGATTTATTCTTCTCTGATGCTCTCTAGAGGGTTTCGAATTTTCTTCTAGCATGATCTGATGCATGCATACGGACGGGCTTATCCCTTTCAAGTCAGAGATTTTATATCCTAATGCTGAAGGGTATCTTCGCAAGGTATCTAGGAGTTGATTTGTTTCGTTTTGGCCTAGAGTGGCGTTAATTATAACTGGGCGATTCATCTCTTCGTCCAAAAGCTCATATCTTAGATTCTTGGGTAGTTCATTGAGTTCTAAAGATGGCTTTTTGAGACACGGCATAGGATCGGGTGTAAGAGCTAAACATTCAAAGATGTTGTCATCAATGTAAGGTTCTTTATATCCATCATCCTCTAGAATGGGTGTTGGTGGTAGTTTAATTAAGGATTCATCTTTCTCAAGTTCGTTTACGCATTCATCAATGATGTCGATTGCGTAACATGCATCTCCTATCACAGGTGCCATAAGGAATTTAGAGAGGATAAATTCTATCTTTTCATCTCCTACTTCGAAGGTAAGTTTTCCTTTCTTAACGTCGATTATAGCTCCGGCGGTTGACAAGAATGGTCTCCCTAAGAGAATCGGGATTTCGTCATCTTCTTTAATATCCATTACCACGAAATCGGTTGGGATATACAACTGACCTATTTTAACTGGTATATCCTCTAATATCCCTGTGGGGTACTTGACAGACCTATCATCTAGTTGTAAAGACATTTTGGTTGGTTGTAGTTCTCCTAAGTTTAACCTCTTGCAGACTGCCAAAGGCATTAAGCTTACACTTGCTCCTAGGTCTAAGAAAGCTTTGTCGATCATATGATTTCCTAGGATGCAAGGAATAGAAAAACATCCAGGATCCTTGTCCTTTTTTGCAAGTTTATTTTCAGAGATGGAATGACATTCTAGGGGTTTAGGATCGTCGAGTCTGCATTTGTTTGATAGGATGTCTTTTAAGAATTTAGCATATGATGGTATTTGGGTAATCGCTTCGGTAAAGGGAATCTCTACACGGAGTTTCTCTATTACTTTGATGAATTTTTGGTATTGGCTTTCTATCTTGGTTTGTTTAAGTCTTTGTGGGTATGGTATTGGAGGTTTATAGGGTGGAGGTGGTGTATAAGTTTTATCTTTCGATTCTTCCACCTGGTTCTGTTGGGTTCTTGGTTCCACTGGTTTCTCTACTTGGTCCTCAGGTATGCTATCTTTTTTTGGTTTTTTGGGTACACACATCGTTGGAAGTTTCGGTCCATCGTAAGCGGTTCCACTTCTTAGAGTGATAACATTCGCTTGTCCTTTAGGATTAGGTTGAGTTTGTCCAGGGAATTTTCCTCCAGGTGTGGTTTGCGTGGCTTGTGTTTGAGCTACTTGCGAGATCTGAGTCTCGAGCATCTTATGATGGGTCATCATTTGGTCAAACTTAGTTACTAGTTGTGTTACTAGTTCGTTTGTATGGGCGTTTTGGTTCATAAATTCTTTGTTTTGCTGAGTCTGGGTTGCGATAAAAGTATCTACGGTTTCCCTAAGATTTGGTCTTGGTGGCACAGCTTGCATAGGTTGGTTTGATTTTTGAGGTTGAAAACCTTGCGGTCTGGGTGTTCCAGGATGTTGGATTGGATTGGTGTTTTTATAGGAAAAATTCGGGTGATTCCTCCATCCAGGGTTATAGGTGTTCGAGAACGGGTTTCCTTGGGTTTAATTGACTTGTTCTGAGCTAGACTCATTCAACAGGTAACAATCTGAAGTTGGATGTCCTTGGGTTCCACAGAGTTCACATTCTGAGTGGAGTGCAGCTACTGTGGTAGGGTTTTGGGATATGTTATCTACTCTTAAGGCTAGGGCGTCCATTTTAGCTTGCATCATGTTCATGCTACTTATCTCATGCACCCCTCCTTGGGTCTCCTTCTTCTCCACTGTCGCTCGTTCTACCCCCCATTGGTAATGGTTTTGGGCCATATCCTCGATCTGGGCACAAGCTTCAGGGTAAGGTTTGTTCATCAGTGCACCACCTGCGGCGGCGTCAATAGACATTTTGGTATTATAATGGAGTCCATTATAGAAGGTGTGTGTGATCGGTGGATCTGGAACTGACTGTTTAACGCTGGTTCGCGAAATGTCGCGGAAGCAAGAGTCGCCACCGTCTTTTATTTTCTCCAAATGGAAAGGACAAAAGCACAGAAAAATTCCTTATAGAGATTGCTCTCGGTTCGGGAGGTAGGTTATAGAAAGGGAAGGTGTTAGCACCCTTTCTATCCATGGTTATCCATGGGCTCTTAGATACTTGCTCACTTGTGTTTTCAAAATGGTTTGTTTGCTTTTCAACTGTGGGTTTTTAAAAAGTTTCTTTGAAAATTTCAGTTCGACTCTTGTATCAGTCCTCAAGAGTGTTTGAAAAATTGCTTTTTGAAAGCTTTTTGAAAATGTGTCGGTGTGAAAAGTATTTTTGATTTGTTTGGAAGTTAGAGCAAGTATCTACGAGAACCTACCTACCCTAAGGAATTCGTCTGTGTAGATGTCCTTTAAAGTAGTGCCATCCCACCATTGAGAGATAGGTAGCACCACCGTTGGAGGTGTTCGGGTCAATTCGAGGTTCGGGACATGGTGATCACCAGAGCAATAGGAAGACACCTTAGAAGCTACCCTCATGCCAGGTTCCCGGATCATGAGGACTTACTAAGACATCCTCTACTCGACGATCACCTTTCGAGGCAAGGCAACAGTGAGGCGTACCCTAGGGGTGGTGTGTGATTTGTGTGTCGTTTTCATTTGCATTTTTCTTGTCATGTTATTGGTGTTCTACGCTTGTTTTTATTTTATCCATACATTCTTTCATGTCATTTGATTAACAGTTAAAAGTATTGCGGGAAAAGTAAATTCTAAGCTATTACAAAAGGCGCGGGTCCACATCGCCAAAATTAACCAGGACCCGATTTGACAGAAAAAATAAAGAAAGTAAAGAATATAAAAGAATTAAAAGAGTGCGAGTAATTAAATACATGGCTTCGGGAGAGATACATGAGTATTATAAAGAAATAAAAATAAATGCGAATTAATAAGAAATTAAGAACGAGGGCGTTGACCCCTTTTGCAAAAAGTTGAATTAATGATAGAGTTTATTGATTAAGAAAAAGAAAGAACTTGTTTTTTGGTATTTTTTAGTATTTTAAGATTTAATAGAAAAAATTAATTGAAATTAAACGCTAACCCTAATTCTATTTTATTTTAATTTATTAAGAAAACATTAGAATTTAACCTAAATTAACCCTAATTTTTATATACAAATTTAATTATAAAAATAAATAAAATAAATAATATTATTATAAAAAAGAAAAATTAAAAAGGAATAAAAACATTAATTAAACCTAATTCTATGTTTTTTATATTTTTTATTAAAAGAATTAAAATTGCAAACCTAATTTAAAACTAAATTCAATTACATGCAAATTTATTTAAGAAGATACTAAAATTATTTATTGTTTTTTTTTTCCTTTTCTGATTTTTTTATGATATTTTGTATTTTATGAAAATAATAAATTAAAGAAATAAATGAAATTAATTAAAATAAAGAAAAGAAAAATATAAGAAAAGAATAGAGAAAGCAAACCCTAGGGGGTTCAGTCCCACATATGGAGGTATAATATTGAGAAATCTGGCCCAATAAGCATGGTCCGTTTGACTTTTCCAGGCAACCTGCTGGCATATTGACTAGGGTTTAGGGTGTTCCTCCAATCTATGCCTTTGATCTGATGCTCCAGGACGTGTGGCATGCTGGATTTGGGAGTGTATGGTGGACTTGAACGTTGGCGCTGCATGTGAAGATCAATGGAAAAATAATATTGAGAATATTGAAGACCTGGGGCTCGAACCCAGGTCATGCACTATACCAGCCTTATGCCTTGCCAGTTGTTCCAGATGCGCACTTTGTATGTAATATAATAAACAAACATTATAATATGAAACAAATCAGTAATGACTTCTGCACGCGAATTTTTGAATACTCCAACCATTACTCCACACGTCATCATCTTCCTCGCATCTTTGTTTTTTTCTGAAACAAAAGAAACATAGGCAACGGTTTTCACGCGTTGCCTAAGATAACATATCAAGAAATAGCGATTAGCCCTAGGGGCTCTATAAATTAGGCGCGAGGGTAGGTTTGAGATCGTCTGAACGCCCTGAGTTGAATGGTCCAATTCATATGCTCCAATTTTTCTTTGTTTCAAAATCCCCAATTTAAAGTCCTGTAAACCCTAAATTTCAATAATGGTGAAATCACCTATAACATGTAATAATCCAATTAAACGCATGGGTTAGCTTTAGAATCATACCAGGAACACGAATCAATAATTAAAATGCCATGAAAATGCATAGAATTTAAAATACGATCATGGATTTTTTTCTGTACAGGGGCGGTTCATGTTACCAATTCTCTGAGTTTTGATGGATGATATTGATTGGAAATCGTTCAGTGATGCTTGAGGAAGCTAATGACATGAGAATTGTGCCTTGAATCGTCCTGCAAGTTAGTTTTCAGTTTTGAGTTTCTTGACAATTTTTTCAAGTTTGATGAATGGTTTTCTGAGCAGCTGCGTGTGTAGGATGATTAGGGTTGTGTTTTGGCTTTTGTATTGAGTCAATTAGGTCAAGAAAAATAGAGCAAATCAATTGCATTCATAGTTTTTGGAAATTTGATTTTCTAGGATCTTTTTCAATCTTTTCTATGTGTTTTTTGTTCTCAATCATACCAATCAATCCAAATCTTTCTATATTGAGCTAAGCACGAAATATTGATGATATAATGTGCACAAAAAGATTGAAAAAACTTAGGTTAGCATTTTTCATGTATTTATTTTAATTTAAATGAATTATTATTAATAAAATCCAAATAAATAAATAAAAGATGAATAAAAACTTCCCTTTGGGCCAAGTGGTCGTGCACATGCCATGGATGATGAATTATGGAAGAAAAATGGGCCCATTAGCAATTTTAGGTCATTTGAACCAATGTTGACTTTTCAAAGTATCCAAAAATTTCCCAACTTCCACAAGGCATAACTTGCTCAATGTTTAAGCTTTTCTCATGTTCATGGACATTTTGGAAAGATCTTTGAGTCCTCTAACCAATGCCTTTGGTCCCATGTCATTTTGATTTACCAATCTCAAGTTATGGCCTTTGACTTAAAGTCCCTTTTTGTTGACTTTTGAAAATGACCTATAATGTTGAAATTGATAACTTTTTGTGAGAGCATTTCTTGGACTTGAAGTATGAAGATGAGTTGTAGGAAATGTCTTTCTCTTCAAAATGAGCTTTGGATGGAATTTTTATGATAATCCATGTGAAAGTTATGCCCTGGTCAATTTACAGTTGACTTTTCCAACTGTCCAAATAAGGAAACTTTTGCATTTTGATGATTTTTGAGCCAAACTTTGAGAATCATGATCAAGCATTGATCAAATGATGTTTGTGGCTTCAAAATGATATGTTGACCAAAAATTTGAACTTTTGACTGTCAAATGACCATTTTGCCCCTACAGTTGACTGTAGTGCAATTAGGGTTTTTGACTGTGCAATTTTGTGCTGAATGCCTTGAAACTTGATATGAGGATGCTTGACCATATTTGTAGGCATGTGAGACTTGATTGGGCCCTTGAAAACTTCCTTTTCTTGATCAGAACATAAACCCTAATTTTGACTGTATAGGAGATCTTTGACTGTGCAACCCTTGGAGACTTTTGCAGCTTGATTTGACAATTCCTTGAAGAATATGGGAGGGCAAATTTTGGGGTACAACAGTTGCCCCTGTTCAATCTTCTTAGACCTGAGGATGCAGATTGGCTGACATGCCTTTCGTAATCCGAAGGTGGAAGATGATTGAACACTAGAGTGCCCAGAAATTTGCGCTCACATAGTAGCCGTGTGGTGATGGGAATGGGCTTATAGATGCCATTTAGAGGTTGATGAATAGGATGATGGGCTTATAGATGCCATCTGGATGTTGATCGCGTCAGAGATTCCTTAGCGAGAACCTGCATACCTGCAAAAGAAAAATGAGTACCTGGCACGCTGCAGGAGCTGATTTTCAGATGCTCGGTACAGATGTGTCCTGACTGGTTACAGGAGCTGAGTCTGGAGCTTCAAACGGTGATGAATGAACCAGGGATGGTTACTACCTTAGCGTGAACGGTAAGAGAACCTTGGGTGACTTTAACTTCAACTACGCTCGTTGAGAAAATCTTGGGGGGAATTACCATCTTCGCAGTATCGGGAAGAGAACCAATAGGAAATTATAATCTCAAAGAAGAACCTAAAATGGAAATCTCATGCACCGTCGGAGAGAGAACCAATAGGACATTATAATCTCAAAGGAAAACCTAAAATGGAAATCTCATGCACCGTCGGAGAGAGAACCAATAGGAAAATATAATCTCAAAGAAAAACCTAAAATGGAAATCTCATGCACCGTCGGAGAGAGAACCAATAGGAAAATATAATCTCAAAGAAAAAAACCTAAAATGGAAATCTCATGCACCGTCGGAGTGAGAAACAATAGGACATTATAATCTCAAAGAAAAACCCAAAATGGAAGTCTCATGCACCGTCGGAGAGAGAACCAATAGGAAAATATAATCTCAAAGAAAAACCTAAAATGGAAATCTCATGCACCGTCGGAGAGAGAACCAATAGGAAAATTATAACCTGATAACTTCTACTGAGTCTTCATCAGAAAAATCTGTTGGGAGTCGATTTGGCTGGACTAGAGAAGGCCTTGGACTGGATAAGAAACCTTTGGAGTCGATTAGCTGAACCGGTCTAGGTCTTGAAAGATGATTGAGAATTCAGCTGAATTTTTCCTGAAAGGTAAAAGTCAGTCATATGCAATGCATGATATGAACCAAGCAATGATGATCTCAACGTAAATGAGATTTGTATGATGCGTCTATGCATGCTATAATGATGTATGTGATGTTTTATGAATGTATGTTTACGTCTAGGAAAGTAAATCCTTGTCAGGTGCCGGGAAGTCACTCCTGGGCTGATGTTGAAGAATAGATTTTGCTCCCGTTGGGGGATGATAATTGCAAGAATACCGGTAGGAGAAGATGACTCCGTTGGGGATAAACTTGGCGAATGGAAGATTCTGCGGGGAGAAAAATACTCTAGCGACCATGCGGGGAAGTAATACTCTGTGGGGAGAGAGATACTTTTGCTGAATTGTTGGTAATAACTTGCTGAGGATACTTTGCTGTATTGGAAGTGCGAGTAGACTTCGCTGAGGGTAAGAAGATTCTGTCGACGACGATCTTTCCGTGGCTTTTGGCTGAGGATAACCCAGTTATATCCTGTTAAGGAAATACTCTTTAAATAAAGCTGGACGACGCGTTCGTGCTCTGCGAGGGGATAAGCTTCCAGAATCTACTGGGGATAAGCTTATTGCTTGGGGGAGATGAATTCCAACTTTCCTGGGGAACTAGATTGGACTCTCATGGGGAGATTTTGAACTGTAATTTTGTAGGTTGAAAGAGGGAACATATGTAAGGTTGCCTGCTGATGAGCTCGTGTAAAACCACATCTGAAATGGAGAAGGAATCTGTGTAGGATTACTTTGATGAGTTCGTGTAAAACTTCGTTTTTTGGAAAGGGAGAACCTGTGTAGGTTTTCTGGGTGACGAGTCCATGTAAAACTGCATCTTGAAGAGAGGGAACCGGTGTAGGGTTGCTTGATGACGAGTCCATGTAAAACTACGTCTGGAGGAGGAGAACCTGTGTAGGGTTTCTTCGGGGTAAGTTCATGTAAAACTTCTTGATGAACCGGGGTGAGGTTATCTTGAGCTAAATCCATGTAAGACTTCTGGGGGAACCGGGGTTAGGTTACTGCAGGACAAGTTCGTGTAAAACTTCTTGACGAACCGAGGTAAGGTCATCTTGAGATAGGTCCATGTAAGACTTCTGGAGGAACCGAGGTTAGGTTACTGCAGGATAAGTTTGTGTACAACTTTTTGATGAACCGAGGTAAGGTCATCTTGAGATAGGTCCATGTAAGACTTTTGGAGGAACCGGGGTTAGGTTACTTGGGATAAATCCATGTAAGATTTCTGGAGGAACCGGGGTTAGGTTACTTGGGATACATCCATGTAAGATTTCTGGAGGGACCGGGGTTAGGTTGCCTTGGGATAAATCCATGTAAGATTTCTGGAGGAACCGGGGTTAGGTTACTTGTGATAAATCCATGTAAGATTTCTAGGAGGAGCCGGGGTTGGGCTACTTGGGATAAGTTCGTGTAAAACTTCTGGATGAACCGGGGTAAGGTTACTTGTGGAATAAGTTCGTGTAAAACTTCTGGAGGAAATTGAGAAGGAACCGGTGTAGGGTTACATGATTTTGATTAAGTGGATGATTGTCCTGTTTGGTTTCGGATGTTAACCCACGATCTGGAATTCGTAAAGGTAGATGGTAATCATCCCTATGTTGATCTTTCCTTTGTACTTTGGTTAACAGAGCAATTGGATCGCCTGGATAACTCATTATTGCCCCTGTTTCGGAGGTGAGGGAAGAGGATACCTGTGTGGGTGATTGACAAATCTCCGGGTAGACAAGTGATGAGATACCGGAACATAGTCGTACGCTTTGATCCCTAACTTTTGCCTGGACCGCCCTTTCGGGTTTTCAGTCCACCGGGATACCCATTTTTGCCCAAGCCGCCTTTTCAGGTTTTCGACTTGTCGGGTGTACATATTTTTTCATTTCACCCCTTCATTTTGCCCGAACCCTTTTGGTTCGCCGGGAAACCCTTATTTTTGCCTAGGTACGTCGACCTAGCGGGTCTTTGATTATGCGTAGTATTTTTTCCGACTATGTCCACGCTCTCAGAATGTAGGGAGTTGCCCCTGTTGGAAGTATTTTGCCATGCCCCAGATAATGGTCAATGCTCCTACTGTGCCCCTTGATTGGAGGTACTTCGGTTCACAAGGTGTTCATCGTGCGAATTTCCCTGCTGTTCAAACAAATAGTCATATGCAAACAAGGTTATTTTAAGAATGCAAAAGCCTATGTCTGTCTTGAATTTTGAAAATGCATTTTTTGTAATACAGTGCGGTGTCAACTCAAGATTTTACAGCAAACCTTCAGGAGTCAGGATACCTTCGTAACAGTATGCTTTCGAACTAACCCATGCTTCAGCTAGGACTTTTAAGGGTTATAACGTGGCCTGGTTCACGGTTTAAGAAACAAAGGATAAAGGCTCAAATTATTTGTACCCACCCGCTCTTCGTGATGTTCTCCAAACCTAAACTCAGTTGATCATACGTTAGACCTTGTTTGAGTCTTTGCTCTGATTTTGCGGTGATGATTCGGATATTGACAACTTAGGCAATCCTTCCTTTTTTGTTGAGGGCTTGTAAGACCTCTTTCTTTTTGATTTCGCTATCCCTAAATTTTGCCTGAACTGTTTCTTTTGTGGTTACAGTCAGCGGGATGCCCCAGTTTTGTAAGTCCCCTTCATAGGTTTTGACTTATTGGGCTTTTATTTTGAGAAGTAATGACTGCCTCTCTTTATTGATTATTCGGGACCATCACTGTCTTTCCTTGTTTTGTAAGGACCTCTTTTTATGTTGTTCATTATGCACTTGGATCAACTGAGAGAACTACCCTTCCCCAGGTTATGATTAAGGGTTCTGATTTTCGAAAATAAAAACTCCTACTTCTTTGGCTCAGAGGGGTTGACGAGGGATTATCATCCTTATAACTCCAGTGTTTAGGGATTGAAACAATGCCTGTACCTCATCAGGTGGGTCTGTTCAAAAGCATACTGTAATGATCGCGGTATCGTTTTCGTCATCCTCCCTCAAGAGGTTTAGAATTTTCAGTCAAGAGTTGATTATCACAAAAATATGAAAGCAGTTTTAAGTACAGTAAACATAATTAATTCAAGACAGACATGTGTAATGCATTCATGAAATAAAAGAGTTTAACATGACAATTGTTTATCAAGAAAGGAAAAATACAACTTGAATTCAAATGAACAAAAATCTCTCAATCCTAGCCATGTTTTGGCAAGGGAGCAGTGATCACATTGGGAGTCTCGGCAGGTTCGAATTCAATCTCTTTAGCATCGATCATATTCTGGATCTTGTATTTCAGCGCCCAACAATCCTCAGTATCGTGCCCCGGGCTATCAGAATGATAAGCACACCTTGCTTCTGGGTTGTAGCTTGGAGAGGAGGTCTTGGGGTTTGCAGGAGGGTTGATCACCGCAATCAGGTTCATTTTCAACATGTGCTGCAATGCTTGTGACCATGGCATGTTAATGTTGGTGAATTGTCTTTTAGGCTCGTCCGGCCTTTGCTGGTTTCCCTTTTGTGGTTGGCGGCGTGGTGCAGAACCAGAGATCATGATTGCCCCTGCATGTTGGTCACGACGACTCTTTTGGCTGTATGCAGCATTAGATTCTTTCTTTCCCGTGTAAGGCTTTTTGTGAGTATCAGAAGGTGTGGCCTCTTGAATTTTCCCACTCTTGATACCAGCTTCAATTCTTTCGCCGGTCAGGATGAGGTCGGTAAATCCAGCAGATGAATTACCAATCAGGTGGTTGAAGAACGGCCCGGATAGGGTCCCCAAGAACATATCAACGAGTTCCCGGTCAGTTAATGGAGGTTGTACCCTTCCAGCAAGGTCTCTCCATCTCTGCGCGTACTCCTTGAAACCTTCACTTGACCCCAACGACATACCCTGGAGTTGGGTACGTGTGGGAGCAAGGTCGGCATTGTACTGGTACTGCTTGTAGAATGCAGTGGCTAAGTCTTCCCAGGTACGGATGTTGGCTCCGTTCAGTTGATAGAACCAGTCAAGCTGAGTCCCTGAAAGACTCTCCTGGAAAAAGTGGATCCATAAGTTCCTGTCGGCCGTGTAGGGCTGGATCCTCCTCACGTAAGACCTGAGATGCAGCTTTGGACAAGATGCCCCGTCATACTTTGCAAAGGCAGGTGCCTTGAATTTGTGCGGGATCACTACCCCAGAAGACAGACCTAGATCCTCGAAGTCCAGGCCAGGCACTTTTTGTATCTCCATAGCACTGAGCCGGTCTTCCAACTGTTTGTACCTATCCTCAGCCGGAGGGTACTGTTCGTCGTTGAAATCTGTCTCATTGTCGGAGACCGCTGGACTGGGAACCCTTTCCTCTTGATGACTGCCTTTCCCCACAGATGGAGTTGTCCTCTCAGCTTGATCCTGCAGGGTGTTCCCAGATCTGCGTCTAGGGATGAACAAAACAGTCCTCTTCTTCTTCTTCTCCTTCTTCAAGAGCAGAGCCTTCAGATCTTGTTGCCCCTGGGTCAAATTCATGATCAGCCCTTGGAACTGGGCGTTCTGAGCCTGGAGGGCCTTGATAGTGTGCTCGGTTGAGGATTCAGGATTCATGACGAGACTGTTGAAATAAACAGCGAAGAAGGTAAGCAACCTGCAGAGAAAGGGTACCTGTTATGCAATGATATGGATGATATGCATGCAATGATTTCAAGGACCTCGAGGGGTAAACAAATTGTTAGAGTTGGAAACTGGTAACTTGCTTGAAGGTACTTCATGTTGTTGAGAGTCCTTCTTCAAGGGTCAAAGGCTCACCATATCCAGTGGGTCATAGCCCCTGACAACCTTGGCTAGAGAAAAATAAATCCTCTTTGCCCCTTGCTAGATGTTGATTCATCATGACCTGCATCACAAGCCCTTGAGATCCCTGAAATGGGTTAGGATGTATGCAATGGTATGATGTTATGCTATGCATGGGGTAATGTACGTAACCCTGTTATGAGTCCAAATTAAGGACTGCAAACTAAAACCTGCAAGAAACTCAAGTAAACCTGTCATGTGTCCCATTTGAGGACTTGAAACATAACCTGCAAGAAACTTAGTACCCTGTTATGAGCCCCAATTAAGGACTATAGACAAAACCTGCAAGAAATAAGTGTCAGGTAACAAGCATGCAGATAGTCAAGTACGAAGGCACACAAGTCACACAAGAGAAGCCCTTAGAGTTTAGGCCAGCATGAGGTCTAGGTACTACCCTCTTTCAGTTGGTTGGTTCATACCTGTCCTATCAAAGTAACCGGGTTCTTAGAGGATCCCAATATCATTGACTACCCTCAATCGGTCATATCTCCAGCATCGCAATCTTTTCTTGCGGCCAGAACCATCACGAGAGTTTAGCCTCAATGGGCGTAGCATACTGCTACTGTTCTAATGGCCAAGTTGTGTCATTTAAGGTTCTAAGGTCGGTTGGTGCTTAATGACTCCTCAGAAGACCCATATTCTCCTAGTTGCGACACAAGGGATATCGGTACAGACCAAGGCGCCACACCAACGTAGCCACTGCTTCACCCGTGTCGGTCTACGCCGGACAGGTCCCTCACAGCTTATGCTACCTAAAAGGGTATTCCCCAGATCCGGGTTAGGATCTATGAAACTCCGATGCAAGCCCACAATAAAAAAGCAATCAAAGCAAGCAATTGAAAACAAGAGTGAACTATTCCTAAGGTACACCTCACTTATAAAGTATCCCCAGCAGAGTCGCCAGTTCTGTGATCGGTGGATCTGGAACTGACTGTTTAACGCTGGTTCGCGAAATGTCGCGGAAGCAAGAGTCGCCACCGTCTTTTATTTTCTCCAAATGGAAAGGACAAAAGCACAGAAAAATTCCTTATAGAGATTGCTCTCGGTTCGGGAGGTAGGTTATAGAAAGGGAAGATGTTAGCACCCTTTCTATCCATGGTTATCCATGGGCTCTTAGATACTTGCTCACTTGTGTTTTCAAAATGGTTTGTTTTCTTTTCAACTGTGGGTTTTTAAAAAGTTTCTTTGAAAATTTCAGTTCGACTCTTGTATCAGTCCTCAAGAGTGTTTGAAAAATTGCTTTTTGAAAGCTTTTTGAAAATGTGTCGGTGTGAAAAGTATTTTTGATTTGTTTGGAAGTTAGAGCAAGTATCTACGAGAACCTACCTACCCTAAGGAATTCGTTTGTGTAGATGTCCTTTAAAGTAGTGCCATCCCACCATTGAGAGATAGGTAGCACCACCGTTGGAGGTGTTCGGGTCAATTCGAGGTTCGGGACATGGTGATCACCAGAGCAATAGGAAGACACCTTAGAAGCTACCCTCATGCCAGGTTCCCGGATCATGAGGACTTACTAAGACATCCTCTACTCGACGATCACCTTTCGAGGCAAGGCAACAGTGAGGCGTACCCTAGGGGTGGTGTGTGATTTGTGTGTCATTTTCATTTGCATTTTTCTTGTCATGTTATTGGTGTTCTACGCTTGTTTTTATTTTATCCATACATTCTTTCATGTCATTTGATTAACAGTTAAAAGTATTGCGGGAAAAGTAAATTCTAAGCTATTACAAAAGGCGCGGGTCCACATCGCCAAAATTAACCAGGACCCGATTTGACAGAAAAAATAAAGAAAGTAAAGAATATAAAAGAATTAAAAGAGTGCGAGTAATTAAATACATGGCTTCGGGAGAGATACATGAGTATTATAAAGAAATAAAAATAAATGCGAATTAATAAGAAATTAAGAACGAGGGCGTTGGCCCCTTTTGCAAAAAGTTGAATTAATGATAGAGTTTATTGATTAAGAAAAAGAAAGAACTTGTTTTTTGGTATTTTTTAGTATTTTAAGATTTAATAGAAAAAATTAATTGAAATTAAACGCTAACCCTAATTCTATTTTATTTTAATTTATTAAGAAAACATTAGAATTTAACCTAAATTAACCCTAATTTTTATATACAAATTTAATTATAAAAATAAATAAAATAAATAATATTATTATAAAAAAGAAAAATTAAAAAGGAATAAAAACATTAATTAAACCTAATTCTATGTTTTTTATATTTTTTATTAAAAGAATTAAAATTGCAAACCTAATTTAAAACTAAATTCAATTACATGCAAATTTATTTAAGAAGATACTAAAATTATTTATTGTTTTTTTTTCCTTTTCTGATTTTTTTATGATATTTTGTATTTTATGAAAATAATAAATTAAAGAAATAAATGAAATTAATTAAAATAAAGAAAAGAAAAATATAAGAAAAGAATAGAGAAAGCAAACCCTAGGGGGTTCAGTCCCACATATGGAGGTATAATCTTGAGAAATCTGGCCCAATAAGCATGGTCCGTTTGACTTTTCCAGGCAACCTGCTGGCATATTGACTAGGGTTTAGGGTGTTCCTCCAATCTATGCATTTGATTTGATGCTCCAGGACGCGTGGCATGCTGGATTTGGGAGTGTATGGTGGACTTGAACGTTGGCGCTGCATGTGAAGATCAATGGAAAAATAATATTGAGAATATTGAAGACCTGGGGCTCGAACCCAGGTCATGCACTATACCAGCCTTATGCCTTGCCAGTTGTTCCAGATGCGCACTTTGTATGTAATATAATAAACAAACATTATAATATGAAACAAATCAGTAATGACTTCTGCGCGCGAATTTTTGAATACTCCAACCATTACTCCACACGTCATCATCTTCCTCGCATCTTTGTTTTTTTCTGAAACAAAAGAAACATAGGCAACGGTTTTCACGCGTTGCCTAAGATAACATATCAAGAAATAGCGATTAGCCCTAGGGGCTCTATAAATTAGGCGCGAGGGTAGGTTTGAGATCGTCTGAACGCCCTGAGTTGAATGGTCCAATTCATATGCTCCAATTTTTCTTTGTTTCAAAATCCCCAATTTAAAGTCCTGTAAACCCTAAATTTCAATAATGGTGAAATCACCTATAGCATGTAATAATCCAATTAAACGCATGGGTTAGCTTTAGAATCATACCAGGAACACGAATCAATAATTAAAATGCCATGAAAATGCATAGAATTTAAAATACGATCATGGATTTTTTTTTGTACAGGGGCGGTTCATGTTACCAATTCTCTGAGTTTTGATGGATGATATTGATTGGAAATCGTTCAATGATGCTTGAGGAAGCTAATGAGATGAGAATTGTGCCTTGAATCGTCCTGCAAGTTAGTTTTCAGTTTTGAGTTTCTTGACAATTTTTTCAAGTTTGATGAATGGTTTTCTGAGCAGCTGCGTGTGTAGGATGATTAGGGTTGTGTTTTGGCTTTTGTATTGAGTCAATTAGGTCAAGAAAAATAGAGCAAATCAATTGCATTCATAGTTTTTGGAAATTTGATTTTCTAGGATCTTTTTCAATCTTTTCTATGTGTTTTTTGTTCTCAATCATACCAATCAATCCAAATCTTTCTATATTGAGCTAAGCACGAAATATTGATGATATAATGTGCACAAAAAGATTGAAAAAACTTAGGTTAGCATTTTTCATGTATTTATTTTAATTTAAATGAATTATTATTAATAAAATCCAAATAAATAAATAAAAGATTAATAAAAACTTCCCTTTGGGCCAAGTGGTCGTGCACATGCCATGGATGATGAATTATGGAAGAAAAATGGGCCCATTAGCAATTTTAGGTCATTTGAACCAATGTTGACTTTTCAAAGTATCCAAATATTTCCCAACTTCCACAAGGCATAACTTGCTCAATTTTTAAGCTTTTCTCATGTTCATGGACATTTTGGAAAGGTCTTTGAGTCCTCTAACAAATTCCTTTGGTCCCATGTCATTTTGATTTACCAATCTCAAGTTATGGCCTTTGACTTAAAGTCCCTTTTTGTTGACTTTTGAAAATGACCTATAATGTTGAAATTGATAACTTTTTGTGAGAGCATTTCTTGGACTTGAAGTATGAAGATGAGTTGTAGTAAATGTCTTTCTCTTCAAAATGAGATTTGGATGGAATTTTTCTGATAATCCATGTGAAAGTTATGCCCTGGTCAATTTACAGTTGACTTTTCCACCTGTCCAAATAAGGAAACTTTTGCATTTTGATGATTTTTGAGCCAAACTTTGAGAATCATGATCAAGCATTGATCAAATGATGTTTGTGGCTTCAAAATGATATGTTGACCAAAAATTTGAACTTTTGACTGTCAAATGACCATTTTGCCCCTACAGTTGACTGTAGTGCAATTAGGGTTTTTGACTGTGCAATTTTGTGCTGAATGCCTTGAAACTTGATATGAGGATGCTTGACCATATTTGTAGGCATGTGAGACTTGATTGGGCCCTTGAAAACTTCCTTTTCTTGATCAGAACACAAACCCTAATTTTGACTGTATAGGAGATCTTTGACTGTGCAACCCTTGGAGACTTTTGCAGCTTGATTTGACAATTCCTTGAAGAATATGGGAGGGAAAATTTTGGGGTACAACAGTGTGAATGATCAACCATTGTTCTATGCCATGGTGTGGACAAGCTCTTAAAAGGTCTTTATATCTTTCCCAAGCTTCAAATAGAGATTCTTCCTGGTTTTGGATGAATCTAGTGATCAGGTTTCTAAGAATAGCGGTTTTGCTAGGGGTAAAATACCTGGCAAGGAACACTCTTCTAAGATCCTCCCAAGTTGTTATCGAATTGGCAGGGAGGGAATCTAACCAATCATGAGCTTTCCCTCTTATAGAGAATGGAAACAGTCTTAGGCGTATTGCTTCAGATGTGGAACCATTTGCTTTGAGGGTGTCGGCTAATTGTATAAATGCCTTCAAGTGTTGTTTCGGGCTCTCGGTAGCGAGACCAGCGAATTGGTTTTGTTGAACTAATTGTAATAGCGAGGGTTTTAGTTCGAAGTTGTTAGTTGTTATAGCTGGATTTACTATACTAGAACTAGGTTCCTTGTTAGATGGTTGGGCAAATTCCTTAAGCGGTCTTTGATTACGGTCCTCAGCCATAGCTTTCTTCAACTTTCGTATAAAGAGACGGGCTCGAGCGAAACATTCAGGTTCTACTAAAGGATCTATTAGGTTACCGGTGCTACGATTTCTACGCATCTACCTGCTAAATAAGTAGCCTTAGTCTAAACGGGATAACAAAAAGGGTACGAAATTTGGCAAAGTTGGTCCCCAGCAACGGCGCCAAAAAGTTGATGGGCTTTTACTGTATAGTCTAAATTATAACTGCAAGTGCACAGCCTATCGAAGTAATATATAAGATTATCGAACCACAGAGACCAATTGTCAATCTATCGACTCTATTGTTAAGGTGTTTATCTAAGGCAGATCAGTAAGGGATTGAGTTCAGTACAGGGAAATAAAAGCGAATAAAATTAAAGAGATAAAACAAACGGTACCGAATGTAAATCATGAGATCAGACAGTGTCCTAGCATGCATGTATAGTATTTACTTTTGGGCAATATTTTCCATTTATAGAAAATAACTGTTTAACAGGAACTTATAGCTTTCGCATACTAAGAACCGAGTTTACTCTTTAAATTAAATTCCTTTATTGTCACTTATAAAGGGTGCCTGACGCGTTAAAGAAGTAAACCTATTTTTAAGAAACAAGTTATTTTGACTTAGTGAAAAAGTGTTTTAATTTGGAAAACTTAACTTAAAGAGACCCTTGGCTTTTGACCAAGAATCAGATTTTAATCCCACAAACGCATCCGCAAATAGTTTCAAAATCATTTTCTAAAATTATATCAAGTAATTCTACTTAACCAAACGAACTGCTTTCGCTCTTTTCGTTTGGTCAAGAACTAATCTGGCTTAATCTCAAGTATGGACGGCTTTCGATCTTACCCATAAACTTTTAAACACATTTAAACCAGTATTAAAAACTAAAACATCCTAAAGGTATTTCTATTAGCATGGCATGCAGAACATAGTTATGATTCGATCCTTACATTCTAACCCTAATAAATTTAGCTAGACATGGTAAGCATTTAAAGTCTATAAAACATGTAGACTATGATAAGAGCGTTTAAAGTCTATAAAACGTGTAGACTATGGTAAGAGCGTTTAGAGTCTATAAAACGTGTAGACTATGGTAAGAGCGTTTAGAGTCTATAAAACGTGTAGACTATGGTAAGAGCATTTAGAGTCTATAAAACATGTAGACTATGGTAAGAGCATTTAGAGTCTATAAAACGTGTAGACTATGGTAAGAGCATTTAGAGTCTATAAAACATGTAGTCTATGGTAAGAGCATAAAATAAATGAAAGCAATTAAATTAGAACCTTGCTCCAATCGGAGGCTTGAATCTGATACAAGTCGTGGAAATGTAAAAGATAGTATGATAAACTTCAACCAAAGTGCTCCAAACTTGAATACAAACTCGCACACTCAAGTGTGATAACTTTCCGATGTGAGAAGATTATCACTTTACAAAGTAGTAATATATGCCTAAGTAGTAACTTGACTGGATCTAAGTTTGGATCTAAGTTTGGATGAAAACGAAAATAAAATGAACTTGCTATTTATAGAAGATCCTGAAACTCTATAAAGACGAGCATGCCCCTCAACTCCTTCTGAGCGGGAAATGGTTTGTGAAGGCCGCGGGTAGGGACACCCTCCCTGCGGGCGTGGTGAGTGAAAATGGAGAGATCGTGGGAACGTGGCAGTTGGCCCCTGGGTGAAAGTGCGCCATGTCAGTGCGTTCCCTGTAGCCGGCGCGGAGCTGGACGCCATGTGTGTATTTTCTTGGAAAAACCCTATTTTTCTGGCGTTTTCGCTCGTTTCTTCTCTGAAGGCTCTGAAAGGACATGTGACCTGAAAACAAAGGAATCAAGGGCATCATACTATAAAAACAATAATAAAACTAAGGAAAACATGTGATATTCGAGTCAGAAACATAGTGCGATTCAGTGTTATCCACAACCCCTGCCTCATGAATCCACGACCTTCCCAACAAACAGCTATAAGCAGGTACAATATCCATGACCTGGAAATTTATCTGAAACAAATGTGGTCCTATATGAATAGGAAAGTCCACTTCACCAATAACAGATTTCCTTGATCCATCAAACGCTTTCACAATGATGCTGCTCGGGCGCATATGCGTTCCTTGATATTTCAACTTCATAAGAGTGCTCCTCGGTATAACGTTCAAATCAGATCCATTATCAATCAGAACATTGGATAGCGAATCATTCTTGTAGTTCATAGAGATGTGGAGGGCCAAATTATGATTTCTTTCTTCATCTGGTAATTCATCATCGCAGAAACTCAAGTTATTACATGACGTAATGTTCCCTATTACACTGCTGAATTGGTCTATTGGCATATCACTCTCCATAAAAGCTTGGTCCAGTACCCTCATCAAGGATTCTCTGTGAGCAAAAGAGTTCATTAATAACGCCAAGATAAATATTTTTGAAGGAGTCTGCAGTAGCTGATCTACAATTTTGTAGTCGCTCATCTTGATTATCTTCAAAATATCATCCACTTCTTTCTCTAACGTAGCCCCACTAGTCTCACCCGTAGCCTTCTTGGGTTTAACATTCTCAATAATTTTCTTTCCAGCGCTAACATCTCCACGAACAACTGGTGCAAACACACGACCGCTGCAGGCCACTCTGCTATTCTTAGCAATATTTCCAACATCAGGCATTGGCTGGATGGGAACTTCCATTCCATCCTCTAAGATTGTAGCGTTGTATTTGTAAGGCACAACCTTATCTAACTTGTAGGGGATAGGACCCGGCAAACTAATCACCAATGGGGTAACAACTGGCTTTCTGTAATACTCAACTTCAAGATGGGCGGGTGCCCCAAAACAAGGTACAATGACATTTACCCCTTCCTCAACATAATCCGTCATTATTTAGTCATTTCTGGAAAACAAATCCTCATCTGAGGAGAAATACTCATCCGCGGAGGCATACTCTTCATCCGATTCTTCTTCAGTCAAACAAACCTCAACCATATCAACTTCATGGTAATCATCCCTTTGACATGTAACCTTGATAATTCCATTATCTAACAACAACTGAACACCCTTCTTCACGATTGAACATCCTCGGGAATCTCGACAGCAAACTCGGCAAGATCCATATTGGTATTCCACCTGACCATCCATATGGCATAAAGTAGCATGCAATTGCACAAGGTCCTCATTCATATACTCTACATCAAAAAATTTGAATTCTATAGGACACCCAGAAACCATATTCACCTCCTCTTCATACTCTGCCCTAGGCCTGATTATATGGATGAGGCCCCCATCTATCATCTCCTATAAATCAACCTTTATCTTATCGCAACCCTGTATGTCTGTACTGCAAATAGCACAACCGGCATGGTCATGCGTATAATAGCTAAATTCACAAAGGTGTGCATGCATTTTCACTAAATCTCCTCTAACCAGATTAATATCAAAAATACGGAAGTCGCCTGGACAACCGGCCACCATATTCACACCATTTACTCCTCCATGCTTAGGTAGAGGATTGTCTTTCACATTAGGGCCCACATCCTTGAAATATAGAATACCAGACTTCACCAACTTCTACACCTCAGTCTTCAAAGGATAACAATTCTCAATATTATGCCCTGCTGCTCCCTGATGAAAAGCACATGTTTGGCCTGCCTTGTAATACCAAGGCAATGGTGATGGTACAACGAGAGGTGGTAGGGTCTGTACCAGCTTCTTCTGAATCAATGCCGGTAGTAACTCTGTATAGCTCATAGGAATAGGGTCATTGTGATCGGTGGAAATAGAACTGACTGTTTTTTAGCTGGTTTCGCGAGATGTCGCGGAAGCAAGAGTCATCACCGTCTTTTATGTTCTCCAACATGGAAAGGACAAAAGCACAACAAAATTCCTTATTCGAGAATGATTCTCGGTTCGGGAGGTAGATTTATAGAAAGGGAAGGTGTTAGCACCCTTTCTATCCGTGGTTATCCACGGGCTCTTAGGTACTTGCTCTTATGTTTTCAAAAATTTGTTTGCTCTTCAAGTGTGTGTGGGTTTTGAAAAAGTTTCATTTGAAAGAGTTTTAAGTAACTCTTGTATCTGTCCTCAGGAGTGTATGAAAAATTTGTTTGAAAACTTTTGAAAGTGTGAAGTGTGAAAAGTTGTTTTGTTTGTTTTGAAAAGAGCAAGTACCCATGAGTCATCTACCCACCCTAAGGAATTAAGCTGTGTAAGTGTCCTTTAGATAGTGATATCCCACCATTGAGAGGTAGGTAGCACCGTCATTGGAGGTGTTCGGGTCAATTCGATTATCGGGACAGTATGGTCACCGAAGCAACGGTAGGACACCTTAGAAGTAACCCTAACGTCCTAGATCCTTTTATCCGAGGCAACCGTTTCGAGGCAACTGGATCTTGAGACAAAGGGTGACCTCTAAGACGTCATATACTTGATGACCACGTTTCGAGGCAACGAGTGAAGCGTACCCTAAGAGTGGCATGTGCTTTGTGTGTTGTTTTTCAGTTAATGTTTTTGTACATGTGAGCTACGAGTTGTTTTTATTTACCATACATTCTTTCATGCATTTAACAGTTAGGGGGCGCGGAAAGTAAATTGCGGAAACATAAATCCTACGCTATTACAAGGCGCGGGTCTATACATCGCCAAAAATACAAAGACCCGTTTTTGGTAAATAAGTACGAGAAATAGTAAATAAAGCAGTAAAAATCCTAATTACTATTACATCCGGAGGCAGTTACATAATAATCAAAAATAAGGAATTAAAACTAAAATGCGCACGAAAGAAAGAATCGGGAATGTCTTAAGGGTGTTGACCCTTTTTAGAAAAGAAATTGATTTTTTTGTCTTTTTGTAATTAAAATGAAATTAATAAAATAAACCTAATCTAATTAATTAATTCATTAAAAGAAAAAATATTTTTTTTGTGTTTTTTATGTTTTTTTTATGGAATAAAATAAAAAGAAATAAAATTAAAAGTTAATTTTACCTAATTCTAAATCTATTTTAATTATTAAGAAAAGAAGTTAAAATTGCCTATTTAAACTATTTATTTGTTAATATTTTATTTACAAAAATAATATGAGAATAATAATAATAATAATGTTAATTCTATTTTTTTGATTTTTTATGAAAATATGTTAATTATGTTAATTGTTAATAATAAAAATAAAATAAGGCAAATAAATAAAAAAAGAAGAAAATGACAAAACAAAATAAAAAAAAAAGAAGAGTAAACCCAAGGGGGGTGTGGGCTGGAATTTGAGGGTGCATTGTTGAATCCTGGCCCATTTGAACCTTCAGCTCGTTTGACTTCTTGGGGACCATGCTTTGACCACTGGATCTGCATCTGTGGACACTTGGCTGGCTCTTGGATGAGGTCTATGGTGGAAGCTGGATGAGACGCTGCACACAAACACTTTAGAAAAAATGATAATGAATTATGGGGGGACCTGGGAATCGAACCCAGGTCCCAGAGATTACCAAGTACACTGCCAGCCACTACACCAATCCTGCGCGTTTGTAAACATAATAGAAATAAAAGAATATATGAAATAAGTGCGTTATATGCTGGAAAAACACAAAAAGGCACGCCATGTTTGAATGGCCCACTCCCTGGTTGCCACGCCATCATCATCTTCGTTCTGAAACAAAAAAACACAGGCAAATAACGGGGGTTTTAAACCCTCACTAATTTCAACAGTGAAAAATAGCGATTAGAAATTGGGACAACATAAAAAGGGCGCGAGGATCCCATTCAATTCGTCTCATTGCAACGAATCCAGTCATATGCGTTACTAGTCCTAATTGTTCTGGGTTTAGAAAGCCCCAAATTTGGAATTGAAGAACCCTAGAATTTGTTCATGGTGATTTTAGATTCAGCGCGTTTCAGTTCAATTAAACTGTTTCACTAGCTTCAGAAGGTCCCTAACAATACAAACCAATCAAAAAATGGATTAAAAGCTCATGAAATATGATATATAGATTTGAGAAATAAGGCAAACCGAGTGAGTTGTGTGGCACGAATTCTTGAGGTTTTTGGCTTGTTTCTGAATGCAAAAGGTTCCTGGTGATGTAAGGAACGGGTTTGGATCAAAAAGGAAGCTTGAATTGGGCTGCAAGGTGGTTTTCAGTTTGTCACTTTTCTCTTGAAAATTTGAGATTTGTTTGGCCGTTTCTGAGTGTTCTAGGTCGTGAATTGTGTAAGGAAGGCTTGCATATAAGGTTTTGAATGAGTATCAATCCATATAATGAATATTAAACCAATGCAATTATGTTCTTGATTTTGCCATAAACTCCATTAAAGAAAACTTGCCTCTTTTGTCCAATTTTGAATTTTGTGCTTGAAATAAGCCTTACACGAATTTGGCATGTGAATAATGGTGTATCAAAGCTATTCAAACTCAAAGATATCCCTCCATTAATTTTCTTGATTTTTATTTGAATTTTAAAGATTTAAAATGAATTAAATCAAATAAAATTAAATAAAAATGGAAAAATTAATTTTTAATCTTGAAATAAATTGTGGGACACGTGGGAGGCATGGCCAAGCTGAACCAAGTGGAAAAAGTGGGCCCTTTTTGTCAAAAATGAAATTTCAAGGATAGTTGACTTTGGCCATTTCACAAAAATTTCCCAACTTCTCCAATGCATATCTTGCTCAAATATGAAGCTATGAACATGTTCTTGGACATTTTGGAAAGGTCTTGAAGTCCTCTAACTAATGTCTTTGGTCCCATGTCATTTTGATTTACCAATCTCAAGTTATGGTCTTTGACTTAAAGTGCCTTTTTGTTGACTTTTGAAAATGACCTATAATGTTGAAATTGATAACTTTTTGTGAGAGCATTTCTTGGACTTGGAATGTGAAGATGAATTGTAGGAAATGTCTTCCCCTTCAAGATGAGCATTGGATGGGATTTTTCTGATGAACCATGAAAAAGTTATGCTTTGGTCAAGTTACAGTTGACTTTTCAACTGTCCAAAAATAGAAACTTTTGACACCTTGATGATTTTTGAGCCATTCTTGTGAAATCATGATCAAGACTTGATCAAATGATGATTGTGGCTTCATAATAAGATGTTGACCAAAAATTTTGACTTTTGACTGCCAAATGACCATTTTGCCCCTACAGTTGATTGTGAAGTAAATGGGACTTTTGACTGTGCAACTTGACCTTGTGAGCCTTGAAACTTGACATGCAGGTGCTTGACAATGTGTATGAGCATATGGGACTTGATTGAGCCCTTGAAAACCTCAACTTCCTTGCAAGAACCAAAACCCTAATTTGACTGGCTTTAGGAGAGTGGTTGACTGTGCAGCCCTTGAGTAGACTTTGAACCATTTGAGGTGATGCTTGTCAAAACTTTAAAGAATATGGGAGGGCAAATTTTGAGGTACAACAGTCATAACTCTCCCTTCTCTGATTATACCCTCTATTCCCCTGCTGGGATGGTCTCTGATAAGCAACGGTAGTTAGAGCTGCACCCACAACTGGAGTAATTGAGGCGACTTGCTGATGACGCTGATAATTCCTTCTAGGAGTATTAACCCTCCTCTCTTGCATAACAGCATTTGCATCCCCTTCCTTTTTCTTGGTAAACCCATAAGACGGCTTTTTCACATCTCCAGAACTTTCACTCTTCATTAAACGGCCCTATCTTACAGCCTCTTCTAAATGGATACCCATTCCTACAATTTTAGTAAAGTCACATGGCACACTTGCTACCATCCTCTCGTAGTAGAAACACCCATCATTTTCAAGAAAATCTTAGTCATCTCCTTCTCTTCCATGGGAGGAATCACTTGGTCGGCTACCTCACGCCATCTCTGTGCATATTCTTTGAATGATTCCTTGTCTTTCTGAACCATGGCCCTGAGTTGATCACGGTCAGGCGCCATGTCCATGTTGTACTTGTATTGTTTGATGAATGCTTCTCCCAAATCATTGAAAGTATGGATATTGGCGATGTCCAAACTCATATACCACTTCAGCGCAGCACCGGTCAAACTATCCTGAAAAAAGTGAATCAGCAGACACTGATTATCAGTATGGGTAGACATTCTCCTCACGTACATCACCAGATGAGCACGAGGGAAAGTGTTGACCTTGTACTTCTCAAACTCTGGGACCTTAAACTTAGCAGGTATCTTAACATTCGCGACCAAGAATAACTCATTCACATTCTGCCCAAATAGCTCTTTTCCCCTGAGGGCCTTTATCTCTCTTTACATCTTGTCAAACAACTCTTGAAAATCATCCATTATGTCATAAAGACCCAAGTCTTCACTCGGTGGAGGAAAAGGACGACACACATCATCATTAACAAACAAAACCATATTCACCGAAGCAGGTGCAACAGGAGCAGCATGCACCACAAGAGGTGCCAGAGTAACAATAGTCTGAACAATTGGAGTATCTTGAGGACCAAGATTGAAACCTTCAGGTGCAAAATTCTCTGGCATTCTCCATGGATAACCTTGAGGCATGCGATTCTGAACAACAGCTGGAGTAGCAGATACGGGAACAATTGGAGCTTCAGTAGTTGACCTTGTTGGTTGAGGTTGGACATTCGGTGGCTGATTCTGAGTAGCCTCCAGAGATTCCATCAGAGCAGTAAGATTGTCCATGCCGGCCTTCAAATTAGTAACCTCCTCACGCAGCTCGCGATTCTCTTGTTCTAAGTTGTCCATCTTCTTTCTGAAATTAGCCCGAGTGTTGTAGTGGTGAGTCAGCTTGCTGAATGAAGTAAAGAAGCTTGGTAAGACACCTGGATATGCATAACAAATGGAAGAAATATGTGCAATGTGATGCATGATATGTAATGCACATGATTTTATTTTATTTAATATTTCAAGGGATTTAAAATTTATGGACATATTGCAAATATCAAAGTAGTAACACATTTGAAAATACTGAAAATTCCATTATAACAACTCCAAAATGGATTACAAGTTTCAATGATCCCAAGTACAAGATGAAAATAAAATCTAAAACCTTGAGAAGTAAAACTGATGGAGATCACTCTATACGTTGGCACTTCCCCGTGAGCTTGGCAATCTAATCCTTCCACCTCTGGTTTTCTTCCGTATATCTGGTGGCAACCTCCTTCCAATCACCTGAATCAGGAAGTGAGTAATCAGTATCTGATTGAGGCTTAGGAGAAAATAAATCTCTTTGCCTCTCCATAGTCTCTACCACTCGACTCTCAAGGATCTCAATCAAGTCGTTTTTCTCCTTCAAATTGGCTCTATAGGAAATCTCTAAAGTTTGGCACTTGTTCTTCCAAGCATCCTTTTCCTGTTGCATCCTGACCAAAGCAAGTTGTAGCTCTTCTAGATCATCTAATAAGGGAGGAGTGGTCTTCACAAATAGATCAGGCATAGGTGTTTCCCGGGAATACGGCATCTTCAATTGAATGGCTCTCGCTTGGACCCACTGAAGATATGGCTCCAAAGAAACAACACCCCTAGGTCCCAAATCCTTCCTACTCTTCTTATGAATGTGACGCTAGGCCTTTGAAATCTTCTCCCTAGCTTCCCTATGGTCTTCTCCCTCCTTCAGAAAGAAACTACTCAAATGAATACTATTTGGTTTATCCCTCATTGGATAAATAAGTTGTCGTCATGCAAGAACAGGGTTATAGTTAATTCCTCCCTTTGTACCAAGAAGACGTACATCGGGGAAACTACCACAACTGTCAATAATCTCTATATCCTGGTAAGCTCGATGATACCAATCAATATCCGAGTGAGTAAGTGCCATGATCTTAGGAGCCCAACGGGGTTCCTTCTTGACATCCCAAAAAGCATCAGACTGAGGCATATGAGAGATAAACCACCGGTACAACAGGGGCGTGCAACAGATAATCATCCCCCATGATAAGAATTATGAAGATGAATAGAGTAATAAGCATCACCCAACAAGGTAGGAACTGGGTCCCAATCATGAAGATTCGAATAGAATTAATGTCAACAAACTTGTCCATATTAGGAAATAAGAACAACCCGTAAGTAAGTAGAGCAAAGATGGCCTCAAAAGCGACTGTACTCTTCATCCTGGAAAAGTAACGAGCTTTCTCCAATAAGAACTGAGCTGGTAATCTTCTAATCCCTCCTTTAGTTATCATATGGGCTTCCACCTCAGACTTCCCCAGATGAATCAAAGCAGCAATCTCATGTGGTTTTGGCTCACCCTCTAAACCAGTAAAAGGAACACGATCGGTAACAGGTAAATTTAATAGATAAGAATACTCCTCCAGTGTAGGCATCAAATGATAGTCGGGAAAAGTAAATCAATGATACATCAGATCATAGAAATGGACTAAGGTCGAGAGAATACCCTCCTTCATCTTCAGCTTCATGAGAGGAATGATGGATCCATACTTCTTCTGAAAGTTTGTAGAACACTCGATTTCGAGAATTAGACTGATCAACTCATCTATCTTGGGATCCTTGAAACTGTACTTCCCGGTCTTTCTCTTTCCAGAATCCATGGTTAAAAATTACCTGAGATATTCATAAATGGTCAAATTTTAAATCCCTTGAAATAAGATCTCTCCAAAATATGCTTATGAGTGCATGGATGCATGATGCAACAATCACACACAAGATCACACGTATAGGGTTCATAGGTTCAACGTCACGAGCATGAGGTCGAAGGTACTACCCATAAGGTGTTGGTCTAAAAGTTATCACCTGCCGAACAAGGTTCTAGAGGTTCCCAGAGTTTACATCCTTCCTTCGGATATTACCAACTTCCCAATTAACTCGGTAATTAGTAATGTTCTCAAGAAAAACTCGTCCGAGCGTAGTATCGCGTGACAACTATTTCTGGATTACCCGGTCATAGCTTCCGCACTACACCTAAAAGGCCAAGATGGGTTTGGTATTCGATGGTCCTCAGTTTTAGCAGGCTCCCAGGTTGAAACCAGTACGTCTTCCCGATTACTCGGTAAACAAAACTACAGTCAAAGGGGCCTCCACTGAGTGGGGGATCTCATGCCTCCTTTTTTGGGATTACTCCCTCAAAGTTAACATGACTATACCTCCCGTCCTATCTTAAAGTTTGCCCAAGTCCGGGTATAGGACTTATGAGTAATCACCAAGCACCCTGAAAACCAGGAAAATCTAGACAAACATATATGCAACATATAACACAAAAACAATAATAACACATATACATATATAAACAAAGATAGGCTCAACCCACTTAGGGATGGACCCGCAAGAGGTTAATCTTTCCCCAGTGAAGTCGCCATTTTCCTGTAGCAGTAGAAATGTTTAAGACTAAGCCATTGGATTTACTAGACTTATACAAATCAAAATAAAAATCGCCACCGCGCTTTATTGTTTCCAAAGGAATGGGAAAAGAGCGAATAACCCAAAAAGAGGGGGAAAGATTCTAGGTAAGGGGGTTGGTTATGCAAAGGGAAGGTATTAGCACCATAAACATCTACGGTACTCTACATGAACCTCTTTGTAAAATATGTATATTTTGGCTATGAAAAATGTTGTATAAAATAGATGGTGGAGGTGAGAAAATAAATATTTTTTTTTATTTTTGCACCCGCCGCGGTTGCGAACCTTTAGTGCCTACGTACCACCTTTCATGCAATAGGGGATCAGGGTACACATAGTTCCTCTTTTAAAGATTTTAAAAAAAAACACAAGTGTGTTGGTTAATTTTATGAGATAAGATGTCACTGTCATTGTCCGTGTGGAAAAACATACTTACTACCCACAATCATGAGAAAGGAGAATTTGCATCATCTCAAAGTGGAGGATATGGCTTGGATTTTAAAATAAAAAATTCCTCACTCAACACCTAAGTGGAAAATATCTCTCTTCACTACATATTGTAGAAGTATATTTGTTTGCATCACTACAAGGATTGACAAGAGTCTAATCTTTTTGAGAAAAGTTTAAAGATGGAAGCCAAAGTGGAAAAATGGTTTGAATGAGATTGATTGACTTTTAGTCTTCTCACAAAAAGGATGTCAAAGTATTATTAAGTTTATTGGAGTTTATTTATGAAAATATTTGAAAATGCATGGACCTAAGTCCAAGTTTATTATGAAAGTGGTTCAAGTTTAAAACAAGAAGAGTTTTCAAAAGGAGGGAGAAGATTTTTGAAATTAAGGAAGATGGGAGGAGAAGAAGAGGCTATCCTTAAGCATAAGGTAAAATCTAGGGATAAGAACCATCTAACCAACAAGAAGCCAATACTTGACACTATGAGCCAAGATAGAATTCCCATTATTTGGATTGAAACCAAACAAGAAAAAATACTAGACCTCTTGAGAGAACCAAACTTCAAGTGCATTAAGTCTTCACAAAAATTGGGCAGAGTAACGGTTGTATACGGGTGAATTCTAGATTATAAACAAAGGGTGTAATCATGATAACCTGCACACAAAACAAACAAACAACCCAATATCTTGAGGTAAACCTCAAGAGCTCCAGACAAAATAATCAGATAAGATCACAAGGTCTCCAATCATAGGCCAAGGTTTCTAATCCTAAGTCCAAGAAGTCCAATGCTCCATAATGCCAAGTGTGATCGGTGGATCTAGAACTGACCGTTTAACGCTGGTTCGCGAAATGTCGCGGAAGCAAGAGTCGCCACCGTCTTTTATTTTCTCCAACATGGAAAGGACAAAAGCACAGAAAAATTCCTTATTGAGATTATTTCTCGGTTCGGGAGGTAGATTTATAGAAAGGGAAGGTGTTAGCACCCTTTCTATCCATGGTTATCCATGGGCTCTTAGATACTTGCTCATTTGTGTTTTCAAAAATGTTTGTTTGCTTTTCAAGGTGAGTGGGTTTGAAAAAGTTCCGTTTAAAATTTCAGTTCGACTCTTGTATCAGTCCTCAAGAGTGTTTGAAAAGTTGTTTTTGAAAGCTTTTTTGCAAAGTGTCGGTGTGAAAAGAAGTTTTTGATTTGTTTTGAATTAGAGCAAGTATCTACGAGTCATCTACTAACCCTAAGGAATTAGTCTGTGTAGATGTCCTTGAGGTAGTGCCATCCCACCATTGAGAGGTAGGTAGCACCACCGTTGGAGGTGTTCGGGTCAATTCGAGGTTAGGGACAGTGTGGTCACCAGAGCAATAGGAAGACACCTTAGAAGCTACCCCCATGCCATGTTCATGGACATGAGGACTTACTAAAACGTCCTCTACTCGACGACCACGTTTCGAGGGGCAAGGCAACAGTGAGGCGTACCCTAGAAGTGGTGTGTGATTTGTGTGTCATTTTCAGTTATTATTTGTCTTGTCATGCATCAGGTGTTCTACGCTTGTTTTTATTTGGGCATACATTCTTTCATGTGATTAACAGTTTAAAGGGTGCGGAAATTAAAAGGCGGAAAAATAAAGGTCCTACGCTATTACAAGGCGCGGGTCTACATCGCCAAATTAAACAAAGACCCGATTTGAATAAATAAAATGCGAAAAGTAAATATCCTAATTATCTATTACAAAGCTTCGGGGCAAATACATTATATTTAAAAAGGAAATAAAAGTAAACGTGCGAAAAGAAAAAAAAATCGAGAATGCGACGGCGTTGGACCCTTTAAGGAAATTAAATTGGAATTAATGGTTAAATTATTAAATGAGAAAAAGAAATTATTTTTTATGTTTTTGGATTTATGAAACTAAAGAGAATTAATTGGAATTAAAAGTTAAATAAAACCCTAGTTCTAAATTGTTTTTTTATTTATTAAAGAAAATTGTTTGAGTTTAACCTAATTTAACCCTAATTAATTAATTACAAGTATTTACAAAAATAATTAATAGTTAATAATAATTATAAAAAGAAAAAGAATAAAAGTATTAAAACCCTAATTTCTACATTTTTTAGTTTATTAAAGAAAAATATTAAAATTAAACCTAAAATTAAACTAATTTGGTTATTGCAATTTATTTACAAAAATTGTTAATGAACTAAATAAAACATTTTTTTTATTTTATGATTTCTGATTTTTTATTTATTTTTGTATTATTAAAATTAATTTAAGGAATTAAAAGAAAATAATTAAGTTAAAACAAATAATAAAAAAAATAGAAAAAGAAATAAGGGAAAGAAATACAAACAAGAGGGGTTGCTGACCCAATTGTGGAGGTTTGTAGAAAGCAATTAGGCCCAACAGATTCAAGGCATGTTGACTTTTTCCAGCGCGTGTATGGCATGGTTGACTAGCGTCCACGGTGATCTGCAAATTCTGACCTTTGGATTGGGGCCCCTGGCCACTTGGCAGGCACAAGCGTTGGGGAGTTTGGTGGACCACTGGAAAGGAATTACACCTGAACGCATATTGAACAAAATTATGAAGAATATGGGGGACCTGGGAATCGAACCCAGGTCCCAATGCTTGCATGACAACACACCTTCCACTCAGCCAAGCGCGTTTATCTGATATTATAGTGGGCAATGAATATTATGTGTGAAAAACAAGTGTTAGTGGACAAATAAAAAAAAGGGCGCCAGTTATTCAAACTGGCCAATCATCAATCAACACGCTAGCATCTTCTTCTCCCTTCTTCGTTTTTGCCTGAAATTACAGAGTAGATAGTGGGGGTTTTAAACCCCCACTAAATGGTATCTACAAAAATAGCGAATAGAGCACCGTTGATCATAAATTGAGCGCGAGGTGGTCAATCGTTTCGTCCAGATGCCCTGGTTTCGATAGCACTAGTCTGGTTGTCCAATTTTTCCTCAAGCGTAAAACCCTAATTCAAGGTTCCTGAAACCCTAAAAAATGTCCATGGCAATTTTCTATACAAGCAAGATTAGTTCAATTCAATGGCACCCTTAGCTTCAGTATGATCATGTTAGTGTAAAACAACAGTTAAAAGACATTAATCATGCATGGAAAATGGAATACGATTATCAAAATTTTCAAGAAAAGTGGAACACGGTTATACCAATTCTTGAGGTTAGGGGATGTGTTTTTGATTGCAATCCCTTCCTGGATGTGTAAGCAAGCTATTGGAATGCGTCTTTTGCTTTGAAACGTGCTCTAACTGTGAAAACAGTTTTCAATTTTTTGGAAAAAAATGCAAAGTTGTTTCTTGGTCTGAGGCGCAGCTTGCTTGTTTTTTTGATTAGGTTTATGTTCCTGCTTATATGTGGAGTGAATTAGGTTAACAAAACAAGTCCAAAATCCATGTTTTAATGCCTTTCAAATTTGTGATTTTCCATGATCTCTTTCAATCTTTTTTCATGAAGAACATGCCTATTTGCATAGAATCTTTCCTTTTTTGAGGTGCACGAAATCTTGAGTGAATAAAGAGTGGAAATGCTGCATAAAAAGATTTGAAAGGAGGCATTTAGTATTTTTTCATATTTAATTTTAATTCAGTGAATTAATAATAATAAAAATTCAAATAATTAATAAAAAATGATGAAATAACTCCCTTGGATGTCAATGGGTCGTGCATAGCTTTTGGGTGATGATTCTTGGAAGAAATTGAGGCCCATTAGCAATTTTGAGGCATTTGAAGCAAAGTTGACTTTTCAAAATTCCCAAAAATTTCCCAACTTCCACAAGGCATATCTTGCTCAATGTTTAAGCTTTGATCATGTTCTTGGACATTTTGGAAAGGTCTTGAAGTCCTCTAACCAATGCCTTTGGTCCCACGTCATTTTGATTTACCAATCTCAAGTTATGGTCTTTGACTTAAAGTGCCTTTTTGTTGACTTTTGAAAATGACCTATAATGTTGAGATTGATAAATTTTTGTGAGAGCATTTCTTGGACTTGAAGTGTGAAGATGATTTGTAGGAAATGTCATTCTCTTCAAAATGAGCTTTGGATGGAATTTTTCTGATAAACCATGTGGGAGTTATGCCCTGGTCAATTTGCAGTTGACTTTTTCAACTGTCCAAAAATAGAAACTTTTGCATCTTGAGACTTTTTGAGCCATGCCTTGAGAATCATGATCAAGAATTGATCAAATGATGTTTGTGGCTTCAAAATAAGATGTTGACCAAAAATTTTGACTTTTGACTGTCAAATGACCATTTTGCCCCTGCAGTTGACTGTTGAGCAATTAGGGTTTTTGACTGTGCCATTTTGTGCTGTGAGTCTTGAAACTTAGCATATGGATGCTTGACCATGTTGTAGGCATGTGGGACTTGTTTGGACCCTTGGAAACTTCAATTTCTTTGCCAGAACCAAAACCCTAGTTTTGACTGTTAGGAGGCAACAGGACTGTGCAACTCTTGGGAGATTTTGAAGCATGCTCTTGACAAATCCTGAAGAATATGGGAGGGCAAATTTTGGGGTACAACACCAAGGATAGTGACCAAATAGTCCAAGTATCATTAAAGATTTTTAGGGTTTATGTTGATTATTAGGTGTTTTGAAAAAGAAAAGTAAAGCTCAAGTGAGCAAAAATAAAAATGACAAGAAAGTAAATACTCAAATGAGCAAAGATGAAAATGACATGAAATGTAAATGCTAAAAGTAAATAGTGCATAAAATAAAAGGCAATATAATAATAAAAATAAAGATAAAGTCAATTATTAGTGATTAGTGGTTAGTTGGATGATCATCTTGAAACTTGCATTTGGAACTCATTAGAAGATTGGTAGAACCAAAGCCTCCACACAACAAGTTGCATTTTCTTTTTGTCAAGTATATCATCCATTTGGAATCCTTATGAGTACCGTTTAATGATCAATGATGTTTAAGTGATATGCCCTGACCAAAGGTGTTGTAGATCCATTAGAGGATTGGTAGAACCAAAGCCTCCATACAATGAATCTCAAGATTATTGGATCGAAGAGATCAAATTAACATACTTGGGCTTGCAAACATAAGTTTGGGTCATGAATGATCATTTATTCGAATCGAGACAAAATTTAGCGCTATGTTAAGCAATCGTAAGTGGACTTATATAGAAGTCACACCTATTTTGAGGCTGGTCAATAGCAATCTATGCACCATTTGTTTTGAGACATGATATAGAGATTATGCTCCAACAACACTTAGTGCAATAAGAAATGGATGAGATTAAGAGGGGTGGGAGAGAATATACAAACCACTTTTGAATTAAATTTAATCAAACTATTATTAAAATCATTCATCCATTTTTGTGGAGTTAGACTCAACACCATGGATCCAATGATGTTAATAAAGTTCATGATCAAAAATTTAACTCAAGATCAGCCAGAAAATAGTTACAAAATAATATTACATTTAATATATACAAAAAAAGGTTTAAAAAATGTTTTAAAATAGAAATAAAAGAGAAAAATATCAACTATGTTCAAATTAATCAAGAAATAAAAAGTAAGACCATAGATAAATCAAAAAAGGACTCAAATGATTTTAAAATTTTTTTGGTAATTTTTTAAAGTCAGAAACTATTTTTAAAATTAAAAGAAAGGGGTAAAATAAACCAAAAATGATCAAAAATAGCAAAGTCAGAAACAAAAATAAAATAAGGTCACCAATATTTGTCACAATATCATTGGATCATTCCATAATTTTTTCAGAATTTAAAAATGAATAAAAGCATTTTTAAACATTTAAAATAATTCAAATAAAGTAAAAATTTGTAAGAAATCCCAAAACACAAAATTAAATTATGAAAAAATAAAAATCAACAAGAGAATAATCAAAAATATTTTTCATAATTTGTTCAGATTTTTTAGACTAAAAATGAATTTTCTACGATTTTTTGAAGTTTAAAACAATTAAATATAAAAAATTAGAAAAGAAAATAAAAGTCAAAAATATGTGGACCATTGGATGAGAGTCAAAACACGATAGTAATCAGATCCAAAGGATCTGGTGCGCTGTGCATATCATGGTCATTAGTGAATAAAGCATAGAATCAAAATAAAATCAGAATTCAAAAAAAAAACAACTGGCACGCCATCATTGGTTGGAAGATGACACATTGGTCATCTTCAACCTCCAGCCAACGTGAATTGCAGGTCTCTCAAACTATAAAATCATAAGCTCAGACCTATGCCATTCGCTTCATCTCCTCAAGACGAAGACAACCACACCCTCGCGCCAAATATTTATAAATTGTGGCTCAAGCAATTTGGAAGGAAAGTTTTGAAAAGGGATTTGAAATTTCATTGTCAAAACGTGTTTCCAGTAAAAAGCAAGTGTTGCGACTAGAACCAGGGCAATGAGAGCATCACAATGATATCAAAGTTTGGAAGAATTGATGAAGGAATCTACCTATTGAAGTTGAGTTGCAGAGCTCTGAAACTGGACTTCTATGGAGAAATATAGGGCACGATTCTTGAATGTAATTATATGGTTAGCTTCATAGAAGATCAACGAAGGTGAATTGATGGAGAAATTGGATTTAAAAAGGCTTGGGAATAGATTTCGAAGTTGTGGAATTCTGAGTTATGGAACAAGTTTGGCAGGGTGATTCTGGCTATCCAAGCTTGAGGAAATGAATGGAGAACGACCCTCTACTTATGGGAATCAAATGGAATGTCCAAGCGTGTAAAATGATGAAGTTTGGAGGGAAATCGTGTGAAGTTGCAAACAAGAAAAGTGTGACTTCCAATTTGATCAAAACTTATCCAAAACGCGCATTTTATTGTGCTAATCACTTCTGGAAGTTCACTAAACACGTTCAGAAGCAAAAACACGCAGAAACAAAGTGTTTAGAAGGCAAATAAAGGATTTCAAACTTCTAACTTGGTGAAAAATTCAGTTTCAAATTGCCAACTTCTGACCAATGGCGTTCTCAGCTCAAGGGGTCTTAGGGTATGATTCTTGATGCTTTAGAAAGATGAGGTTACAAGCTTTGAAATGAAATAAGAATAGGATCAGATGGATGCTTGAGCTAAAAGTTGTATTGAGTCAAAGTTGGAGAAAAGGGGTTGACTTTCCATACTTATAAATATTTCAAATTTTTCTTCAAAAGTGACTTATAATGTCTTGTATCCAAACATAGCCTTCCACTTGGAATTTGCTCTTGACCAAAAAAGATGGCATATGTGATCGGTGGATCTGGAACTGACTGTTTAACGCTGGTTCGCGAAATGTCGCGGAAGCAAGAGTCGCCACCGTCTTTTATTTTCTCCAAATGGAAAGGACAAAAGCACAGAAAAATTCCTTAAAGAGATTGCTCTCGGTTCGGGAGGTAGGTTATAGAAAGGGAAGGTGTTAGCACCCTTTCTATCCATGGGCTCTTAGATACTTGCTCATTTGTGTTTTCAAAAATGGTTTGTTTGCTTTTCAATTGTGGGTTTTAAAAAAGTTTCTTTGAAAATTTCAGTTCGACTCTTGTATCGGTCCTCAAGAGTGTTTGAAAAATTGCTTTCGAAAGCTTTTTGAAAAGGTGTCGGTGTGAAAAGTATTTTTGAATTTGTTTTGAGATTAGAGCAAGTATCTAGAGTCGTCTACCTACCCTAAGGAATTCGTCTGTGTAAATGTCCTTTAAAGTAATGCCATCCCACCATTGAGAGGTAGGTAGCACCACCGTTGGAGGTGTTCGGGTCAATTCGAGGTTCGGGACATGGTGATCACCAGAGCAATGAGAAGATACCTTAGAAGCTACCCTCATGCCAGGTTCCCGGATCATGAGGACTTACTAAGACATCCTCTACTCGACGATCACCTTTCGAGGCAAGGCAACAGTGAGGCGTACCCTAGGGGTGGTGTGTGATTTGTGTGTCGTTTTCAGATATTTTGTCTTTTGTCATGTCATGGGTGATCTACGCTTTTGTTTTTATTTTTGTCATTCATTCTTGCATGCCATTATTAGCAGTTAAAAAGATGCGGAAAATTAAAGGTTCCTAAACTATTACAAAGGCGCGGGTCCACGTCGCCAAATTAAAATTCAGGACCCGATTCGACATAAAATAAAGAAAAGTGCGAGAAATATAAAGTTACACGGCTTTGGGAGAATTACATTAATATTTAAAAGAAAAGAAATAAAAATGCGCGAATTGAATTGAAATTGAAAGCGAGGGCGTTGGACCCTTTTTAATGAAATCAAATTATATTATTAAGTTAATGAAATTAAAATGAAAAAAGAAATTATTTTTGAGGTTTTTTGGTATTTATGATTTTTATGAGAATTAAATGAAATTGAGAGATTAACCCTAATTCTAGTTTTTATATTTATTAAGAAAAACATGTTAAAATTAAACCTAAAATTAATCTAATTATTTACATGGTAATTTATTTACAAAAATAATATTTAATTATTAATTATGGTGAAAGAAAAGAAAAAGAATAAAAAATACTTAAAACCCTAATTCTACACTTTTTTAATTTATTAAGAAAAATATTTGAATTAAACCTAAATTTAAAAAGCTAAATTAAATTAATGAGATTTATTTACAAAAATATTAGTTAAATAAAATATATTTTGAATTTTGTCTTTTCTGATTTTTTTTTGTTATTTTTTATATTAAGAAAATATTAGTTTACAGAATTTAAATAAAAGAAATAATTGAAACCAATAAAATAAAAAAAGAAGAGGATTGCAAAACCTTGGGGGGTTCTGTCCCAATTGGAGGTACACTTTAGCATTGTTGGCCCAATGTTTAAGGCCTCAGTTGACCTTTCCTGGGAGCGTGCATACGCGTTGACCTGTGCCTATGATGCTCTTCAAATTATGGCCCTTTGATTGATCTCAGTAAGCACGTGCTAAGCCTGGATGTGGAGAGTATGGTGAACCCTTGTATTGAAACTGCACAGAAGCATTATTAGCAAAATAGTATGGAATAGAAAGGGGGACCTGGGGTTCGAACCCAGGTCCCAGAGGTTACCAGTGCTTCGCTTGACCAGTGGAGCTATTGATGCGCTTTGAATATATAATAACAAATAAATAACATAAGATAAAACAAGCGTTAATGGCTGATTTTAGCGCGAAAATTCAAATGCTCCAACCAGATGGTGCCACCTACTCTTCTTCTTCCTTGTTTGGATTTTTCCCTGAAACATAAAAAGAGTTAACGGGGGTTTTAAACCCCCCCAAAATATGCTCTTTTCCAAAATAGCGATTAGGCTATCTTGCTTCATAAATTGGGCGCGACCCCATCATTGAGTCCGTCTGAATGTCTTGATTTTGACCATGGTATCGAGGTGTTCTAATTTTACAGCATTCATAAACGCCTAATTTCAAACTTGAAGAACCCTAACCACCTTCCATGGTGATTCTTCATACGATGCATAAAAACTCAATTAAATCATCTGGTTAGCTTTAGAATGCTTAGATTAGTGTAAATCAGTAAAGAAAACACATGAAAAATGCATGTAATTCAATATGCGATTATGAATATATTTCTGAAAAGTGGGACATGCTTCTACCGTTTCTTGGTGTTAGAGCTTATGATTTTGATTCAGACCCCTTCCTTGAAGCTTCAGGAACACAATAGAATGATTATTTTGCCTTGAATCGCACTGGAAGGTGGTTTTCAGTATTTGAGTTTTCTTGAAAAAATGCCAACTTGATTATGGGGTTCTTGCGCAGCTCAGAGGTTCTGAATACTAGGGTTTGCATGAGTATATATGTGTGAATGATTAGGGTTGAGTTTTTGGTCCAAAGAATCTTTGCAATGATGGAATCAATATTTGATTTTCATGCCATAATTTTTCAATCTTTTTTTCATGCAAATTTGATACAAATCATGTTCAATTACCTTGATTCTTTCCAAATCTGATCATGCATGAAATATTGAGTGTATTTTATGCATAAAAAGATTTAAAAACTTAGGTTTGGTATTTTTCATATATTTTAATTAATTAAATGAATTATTAGCAATTAAAAATTCAAATAAATAAATAAAAATGATGAAAAACTTCCCTTTGGGCCAAATGGTCGTGCACATGCCTTGGATGATGAATCTTGGAAGAAAAAGAGGCCCATTAGCATTTTTAAGACATTTGAAGCAAAGTAGACTTTTCAAAATATCCAAAAATTTCCCAACTTCCACAAGGCATATCTTACTCAATTTTTAAGCTTTGATCATGTTCATGGACATTTTGGAAAGGTCTTGAAGTCCTATAACCAATGCCTTTGGTCCCATGTCATTTTGATTTACCAATCTCAAGTTATGGCCTTTGACTTAAAGTCCCTTTTTGTTGACTTTTGAAAATGACCTATAATGTTGAAATTGATAACTTTTTGTGAGAGCATTTCTTGGACTTGAAGTGTGAAGAGGAGTTGTAGGAAATGTCTTTCTCTTAAAAATGAGCTTTGGATGGAATTTTTCTGATAATCCATGTGGAATTTATGCCTTGGTCAAGTTACAGTTGACTTTTTTAACTGTCCAAATATGGAAACTTTTGCATCTTGAGACTTTTTGAACCAAGCTTTGAGAATCATGATCAAACATTGATCACATGATGTTTGTGGCTTAAAAATGAGATGTTGACCAAAAATTTGAACTTTTGACTGTCAAATGACCATTTTGCCCCTACAGTTGACTGTAGTGCAATTAGGGTTTTTGACTGTGCAATTATGTGCTGTAAGTCTTGAAACTTGACATGAGGGATACTTGACAATGTTTATAGGCATGTGGGACTTGATTGGACCCTTGGAAACTTCCTTTTCTTTGTCAGAACCAAAACCCTAATTTTGACTGTTAGGAGGCCCTTGAACTGTGCAACCCTTGGGGAGGTGTTTTAAGCTTGTTCTTTGCAAATTTTGAAGAATATGGGAGGGCAAATTTTGGGGTACAACAGTTGCCCCTGTTCAATCTTCTTAGACCTGAGGATGCAGATTGGCTGACGTGCCTTTCGTAATCCGAAGGTGGAAGATGATTGAACACTAAAGTGCCCAGAAATTTGCGCTCACATAGTAGTGTGATGGTGGAATGGGCTTATAGATGCCATATGGGTGTCAATTGCGTAAGAGATTCCTTAGCGAGAACTTGCGTACCTGCAAAAGAAGATGATTACCTGACCCGTTACAGGAGCTGGTCTTCAAACTCTTTGTGTGGATGTGTCCTGACTGGTTACAAGAGCTGGAATCTAGAGCTTCGAAAGGTGATGAATGAACCAGAGATGGTTACTACCTCAACAGGAACGGTGAGAGAACCTTTGATGATTACTACCTCAACAGTAATGCTGAGAGAATCTGGGGACAATTACTACCTCCGCAGTAACGGGGAGAGAATCTGGGGATGATTACTACCTCCGCAGTAACGGGGAGAGAACCATAGGCGACTTCAACCTCAACAGTAACGCTGAGAGAATCTTGGGCGACTTAAACCTCAACAGTAATCATTGAGAGAATCTTGGGCGACTTCAACCTCAACAGTAATCATTGAGAGAATCTTGGGCGACTTCAACCTCAACAGTAATCATTGAGAGAATCTTGGGCGACTTCAACCTCAACAGTAATCATTGAGAGAATCTTAGGCGACTTCAACCTCAACAGTAATCATTGAGAGAATCTTGGGCGACTTCAACCTCAACAGTAATCATTGAGAGAATCTTGGGCGACTTCAACCTCAACAGTAATCATTGAGAGAATCTTGGGCGACTTCAACCTCAACAGTAATCATTGAGAGAATCTGGGATATCTTCTACTGAGTCTTTATCAGGAAAATCTGTTAGGGGTCGATTTAGCTGGACTAGAGAAGGCCTTTGACTGGATAAGAAACAGAAAAATCTTAGGGTCGATTTAACTGAACCGGTCTAGGTCTTGAAATCTTCAACTGGATAAGAAACAGGGAGATCTTAGGGTCAATCTGACTGAACCAGAGAAGGCCTTGGACTGGATAAGAAACAGAAAAATCTTAGGGGCGATTTAACTGAACCGATCTAGGTCTTGAAATCTTCAACTGGATAAGAAACAGGGAGATCTTAGGGTCGATCTGGCTGAACCAGAGAAGGCCTTTGACTGGATAAGAAACAGAAAAATCTTAGGGTCGATTTAACTGAACCGGTCTAGGTCTTGAAATATAGCTGAGAACTTAACTAGATCTTTCCTGAAAGGTAAAGGTCAGTCATATGCAATGCATGATATGGATCAAGCAACGATGTTCTCAACATAAATGAGATTTGTAAGATATGATGCGTGTTGTACCCCAAAATTTGCCCTCCCATATTCTCCAAGAAATTGCCAAGCCAAGTCACAAAACTCCCCCAAGGGTTGCACAGTGCAAAGGTCTCCTATGCAGTCAAAACTAGGGTTTGTGTTCTGATCAAGAAGATGAAGTTTTAAAAGGTCCAATCAAGTCTCATATGCCCACAAATATGGTCAAGCATCCTCATATCAAGTTTCAAGACATTCAGCTCAAAATTGCACAGTCAAAACCCTAGATTGCACTACAGTCAACTGTAGGGGCAAAATGGTCATTTGACAGTCAAAAGTTCAAATTTTTGGTCAACATATCATTTTGAAGCCACAAACATCATTTGATCAATGCTTGATCATGATTCTCAAAATTTGGCTCAGAAATCATCAAAGATGCAAAAGTTTCCTTATTTGGACAGCTGAAAAAGTCAACTGAAATTGACCAGGGCATAACTTTCACATGGATTATCAGAAAAATTCCATCCAAAGCTCATTTTGAATAGAAAGACATTTCCTACAACTCATCTTCATACTTCAAGTCCAAGAAATGCTCTCACAAAAAGTTATCAATTTCAACATTATAGGTCATTTTCAAAAGTCAACAAAAAGGGACTTTAAGTCAAAGGCCATAACTTGAGATTGGTAAATCAAAATGACATGGGACCAAAGGCATTGGTTAGAGGACTCAAAGACCTTTCCAAAATGTCCAAGAACATGAGAAAAGCTTAAAAATTGAGCAAGTTATGCCTTGTGGAAGTTGGGAAATTTTTGGATATTTTGAAAAGTCAACAATGGTTCAAATGACCTAAAATTGCTAATGGGCCCATTTTTCTTCCATGGTTCATCATCCTAAGCATATGCACGACCAATTGGCCCAAAGGGAAGTATTTTCTCATTTTTTATTTATTTATTTGGATTTTTATTTATATTAATTCAATTAAATCAATTAAATATATGAAAAATGTTTAAATTAACCAAACCAATCTTTTTATACATGTTTTAAGGTCAATATTTCGTGTAAATGCAAACTAGGAAAGATTTGGGGTGATTGGATGCAAATTGATACAAATACACTTGAAAAAGATATGAAAAGATCTTAAGAAAATCAAATATGCAAAACCATTAATTCATTGGATTTTATTGAGTTTTCTTAACCTAATTGATTCACTACAAAGGCCTGATCATAAACCTAATCCTAAGAGACTCTAAGCTGCGCAGGAAATACATTTACAAACTTGGAATTTTTGTCAAAAAAAGCAAAAACTGAAATCAGTGTTAGAGATTGATTCAAGGCACAAAGACTATTTCAATAGCTTTCTCAAGGATTGCTGATCACGTTCCAATCAAAAACCTCCACTCAAACGCCAAGAATCGGTACCTAGGACTCGAACTGTGTCAAGAAATTTTCAGAATCGTGCATCATGATTTGTGCATACTTTGCAATTTTTATTCATTGATTAATGTTTGTTATGAGTTTCTGAAACTAACCATGCAGATTAATTGCGTTTTCGTGCTATATATGTGATGTTGCCATTGATGCAGTCTAGGGTTTCTTGAGCTCCCATTTGGGGGTTTCCTAATAACGTAAAATTCGACCACCACAATGCCATGGATGGATTTAGGGAGCTTGGACGAAGTGATTAACGTACTCGCGCTCAATTTATAGGCCTTCAGGGTCTAATCGCTATTATTGCATTAAGCCTGTTTTGAGGGGGTTCAAAACCCCCGTTAAATGTTTATTATTTTCAGGAAGAATGCAACAATGGAGAAGATGATGCCATGTCAAGCGAGGATAGGCCAAATTCAAAATTTCGCGCGTTGGATGCATTAAGGGATTGTTTCCTTTTATATTATTTATTCGTTAATTATATATCAAATGCGTTAACATGGCTTAGTGGTACAGGCGTTGGTTGATGATGCTAGTGACCTGGGTTCGAGTCCCAGGTCTACGTTTATTTCTATAATGTTTTGCAAAACATGTTCCTATGCAATTTCAAAGGTGAAGCGCATGATACACCACCATAATCCTGACGTCCACGCGTCCTGGGAGATCAAAGCAAGGGCATGGATTCAAGGAACATCCTAAGTCCCAGTCAACGCACCTCACGCTACTCACAAAAGTCAAATGGACTCAGGGTTTTGGGCCAGCATTCTAGGATTACACCTCCACTTTGGGGACTTCCACCCCCCCTGGTTTGCAATTTTCCATATTTTCTTCATATTTTATTTTTAATTATTGTTTTATTTTCTTTATTGTTTTAACTTAATTAATTATTTTCATAAAATATAAAAATGTCTAAAAAATCAGAAAAAGACAAAAAACTAATAAATAATTTTTATTTTAATATTTTCTTGTAAATAAATGCTTGGAAATTAATTAGTTTAAAATAGGTTTTTATTTTAATTCTTTCAATAACAAAAATACAAAAAATATAGAATTTAGGTTTAATTGTTAATTTTATTCCTCTCAATTTTTCTTTTTTCATAATAATAATATTACTCATTTTATTGTACATAAAAGAATTTAGGTTTAATTTAGGTTATATTTTAATATTTTCATAACAAACTTAAAAACCATTAGAATTAGGGTTAGTTAATTTTAATTAATTCTTTTTCTCATTAAATTCCCAAAATACTAAAAGTACCCAAAAACATTTTCTTTTAATTTTAATTTTTCATTAATTCATGTAATTTAATATTTTGCAAAAGGGTCCAACGCCCTCGTTTCGATTTAATTGTTTACTTTCGCATATTTATTTTATGTCGTTAAATAATGATGTATCTCTCCCAAAGCGTTGTAACTTAAACTTCTCGCACTTTTCAATTTCGTTATTTACTTTGCTTTATTTATTTTCTGTCAAATCGGGTCCGGTTTAATTTTGGCAATGTGGACCCGCGCCATTTGTAATAGCTTTAGATTTATTTTTCCCGCAAATATTTTAACTATTAACAAAAGCATGAAAGAAGGTATGGACATAAATAAAATCAAGCGTAGAACACCAATGAACCTGACAAGACAAATATCAATGAAAACGACACACGAATCGCACACACCACCCCTAGGGTACGCCTCACTGTTGCCTTGCCTCGAAAGGTGATCGTCGAGTAGAGGATGTCTTAGTAAGTCCTCATGATCCGGGAACCTGGCATGAGGGTAGCTTCTAAGGTGTCTTCCCATTGCTCTGGTGATCACCATGTCCCTACAAACTCGAATTGACCCGAACACCTCCAACGGTGGTGCTACCTACCTCTCAATGGTGGGATGGCATTACTTTAAAGGACATTTACACAGACGAATTCCTTAGGGTAGGTAGGTTCTCGTAGATACTTGCTCTCTTCAAAAACAAACAAAAATCTTTTCACACCGACACTTTTCAAAAGCTTTCAAAACAATTTTTTCAAACACTCTGACGCATGAGTCGATCTGAAATTTTCAAAGAAACTTTTTAAAAACCCACAGTTGAAAAGCAAACAAACCATTTTTGAAAACACAATGAGCAAGTATCTAAGAGCCCATGGATAACCATGGATAGAAAGGGTGCTAACACCTTCCCTTTCTATAACCTACCTCCCGAACCGAGAGCAATCTCTATAAGGAATTTTTCTGTGCTTTTGTCCTTTCCATTTGGAGAAAATAAAAGACGGTGGCGACTCTTGCTTCCGCGACATTTCGCGAACCAGCGTTAAACAGTCAGTTCCAGATCCACCGATCACAGAACTGGCGACTCGGCTGGGGACATTAAACTTAAAGTGAGGTGTACCTTAGGGTTAGTTCATAACTGTGTTTTCAATTGTACTGACTTGTCTGCTTTAAATTTGTGGGTTGCATGGGAGTTACATAGATCCTAACCCGGATATGGGGATACCCTGTTTAGGTAGCATAAGCTGTGAGGGACCTGTCCGGCGTAGACCGACACGGGTGAAACAGTGGCTACGTTGGTGTGGCACCTTGGTCTGTACCGATATCCCTTGTGTCGCAACGAGGAGAATATGGGTCTTCTAAGGAGTCATTAAGCACCAACCGACCTTAGAACCTTAAATGACCCAACTTGGCCTTTAGAATTGTAGCAGTATGCTACGCCCATTGAGGCTAAACTCTCGTGATGGTTCTGGCCGCAAGAAAAGATTGCGATGCTGGAGTTATGACCGATTGAGGTTAGTCAATGATATTGGGATCCTCTAAGAACCCAGTTACTTTTGATTAGGACAGGTATGAACCAACGAACTGAAAGAGGGTAATACCTAGACCTCATGCTGGCCTAAACTCTAAGGGCACTTTTGTGTGACTTGTGTGCCTTTGTACGTGCCTACTTGCATGCTTGTTATCTGACGCCAAGTTTTCTTGCAGGTTTTGGTTTGCAGTCCTTAATAAGGACTCATAACAGGGTTTATTCATATCACCCCATGCATCATGACATCATACCATTGCATACATCCTAACCCATTTCAAGGATCTCAAGGGCTTGTGATGCAGGTCATGATGAATCAAACATCTAGCAAGGGGCAAAGAGGATTTATTTTCCTCTAGCCAAGGTTGTCAGGGGCTATGACCCACTGGATATGGTGAGCCTTTGACCCTTGAAGAAGGATTTTCTACAACAGGAAGTTTCTTCAATCAAGTTACCGGTTTTTCAACTCTAACAAGTTTCTCTGTTTACCCCGCGAGATCCTTGAAATCATTGCATGCATGTCATACATTTCATTGCATTGCAGGTACCCCTTTGACAGATTGCTTACCCCTTCTTCGCTATTTATTTCAGCCGATCGTCATGAATCCTGAATCATCAGCTGAGCAGTCTATCAAGGCCCTCCAGGCTCAGAACGCCCAGTTCCAAGGGCTGATCATGAATTTGACCCAGGGGCAACAAGATCTGAAAGCTCTCCTCTTGAAGAAGAAAAAGAAGAAGAAGAGGACTGTTTTGTTCAGCCCTAGACGCAGATCTCGGAATACACCGCAGACTGAAACTGAGAGGACTACTCCATCTGTGAGGGAAAGCAGTCGCCATGAGAGGGAGGTGCCTAGTCCAGTGGTCTCCGACAACGAGACAGATTTCAACCACGAACAATACCCTCCGGCTGAGGATAAATACAAACAGTTGGAAGACCGGCTCAGTGCTATGGAGATACAAAAAGTACCCGGCCTGGACTTCGAAGATCTAGGTCTGTCTTCTGGGGTAGTAATCCCGCACAAGTTTAAGGCACCTGCCTTTGCTAAATACGACGGGGCATCCTGTCCTAAGTTGCATCTCAGGGCTTACACAAGGAGGATCCAACCCTATACAGCTGACAAAAACTTATGGATCCATTTCTTCCAAGAGAGTCTTTCAGGGACTCAGCTCGAGTGGTTTTATCAATTGAATGGAGCCAACATCCGTACCTGGGAAGACTTAGCCACTGCTTTCTACAAGCATTACCAGTACAATGCCGACCTTGCTCCCACACGCACTCAGCTTCAGGGAATGTCTATAGGTGCAGGCGAAGGTTTCAAAGAGTATGCACAGAAATGGAGAGACCTTGCTGAAAGGGTACAACCTCCACTAACTGACCGGGAACTCGTTGATATGTTCTTGGGGACCCTATCCGGGCCATTCTTCAACCACCTGATTGGCAATTCATCTGCTGGATTCACTGACCTCATCCTGACCGGCGAAAGAATTGAAGCTGGTATCAAGAGTGGGAAAATTCAAGAGGCCACACCTTCTGATATTCATAAAAAGCCTTACACGGGAAAGAAGGAATCTAATGCTGCATACAGTCAAAGGAGTCGCCGTGATCAACATGCAGGGGCAGTCATGATCTCTGGTTCTGCACCACGCCGCCAACCACAAAGGGGAAACCAGCAAAGGCCGGACGGGCCTAAAAGGCAGTTCACCAACATTAACATGCCATGGTCACAAGCACTGCAACACATGTTGAAGATGAACCTGATTGCAGTGATCAACCCTCCTGCCAATCCTAAGACCTCCTCTCCTAGCTATAATCCAGAAGCTAGATGTGCTTATCATTCCGATATCCCGGGGCACGATACTGAAGACTGTTGGGCACTGAAGTACAAAATTCAGAACATGATCGATGCCAAAGAGATCGAGTTCGAGCCTGCCGAGACTCCCAACGTGATCACTGCTCCATTGCCAAAACATGGCTAGGATCGAGAGATTTTTGTTCATTTGAATTCAAGTTGTATTTTTCTTTTCTTGTTCAGATAAACAATTATCATGTTAAACTCTTTTATTTCATGAATGCATTACACATGTCTGTCTTGATTTAATTATGTTCACTATGCTTAAAACTGCTTTCATATTTTTGCGATGGTCAACTCTTAATTGAAAATCCTAAACCTCTTGAGGGAGGATGACGAAAACGATACCATAATCTACAGTATGCTTTTGAACAGACCCCGCTGATGAGGTACAGGCATTGTTTCAATCCCTAAAACACTGGAGTTATAAGGATGATAATCCCTCGTCAACCCCTCTGAGCCAAAGAAGTAGGAGTTTTTCTTTTCGAAAATCAAAACCCTTAATCTTAACCTGGGGCAGGGTAGTTCTCTCAGTTGATCCAAGTGCACAATGAATGGCACTAAATGAGTTTTTCAAAAACAAAAGACAGTGATGGTTCCGAACAATCATAAGGACAGGCAGTCATTATCAAAAAAAAAATCATAAATGAAAAGCCCAAAAAGTCAAAACCAATAAAGAAGACTTACCAAACTGGGGCATCCCGCTGACTGTAATTCCAAAAAGGGAAACAGTTCAGGCAAAAAAGAAAGGGATAACAAAAATCAAAAGAAAGAGGTCTCACAAACCCTCAACAAAAGCAAAAGTGACTGCCTGTACAGAATAAATCATCCATATCTGAACCATCACCAGAAAATCAAAACAAAGACTCGAACAAGGTCTAACGCATGATCAACTGAGTTTAGGTTTGGAGAACATCACGAAGAGCGGGTGGGTACAAATAATTTGAGCCTTTATCCTTTGTTTCTTAAACCATGAACCAGGCCACGATATAACCCTTAAAAGTCCTAGCTGAAGCATGGGTTAGTTCGAAAGCATACTGTTACGAAGGTATCCTGACTCCTGAAGGTTTGCTGTAAAATATTGAGTTGACATCGCACTGTATTACAAAAAATGCATTTTCAAAATTCAAGACAGACATAGACTTTTGCATTCTTAAAATAACCTTGTTTGCATATGACTATTTGTTTGAACAACAGGGAAATTCGCACGATGAACACCTTGTGAACAGAAGTACCTCCAATCAAGGGGCACAGTAAGAGCATTGCCCATTACCTGGGGCATGGAAAAATATTTCCAACAGGGGCAATTCCCTACATCCTGAGAGCGTGGACATAGTCGAAAAATACTACGCGTAATCAAAGACCCGCTAGGCTGACATGCCTAGGCAAAATAAGGGCTTCCCGGCGAACCAAAAGGGTTCGGGCAAAATGAAGGGACGAAATGAAAAAACATGTACACCCGGCAAGTCAAAAACCTGAAAAGGCGGCTTGGGCAAAAATGGGTATCCCGGTGGACTGAAAACCCGTAAGGGCGGTCCAGGCAAAAGTTAGGGATCAAAGCGTACGACTATGTTCCGGTATCTCGTCACTTGTCTACCCGAAGATTTGTCAATCACCCACACAGGTATCCTCTTCCCTCACCCCCGAAACAGGGGCAATAATGAGTTATCCAGGCGATCCAATTGCTCTGTCAACCAAAGTACAAAGGACAGATCAACATAAGGATGATTACCATCTACCGCTACCAATTCCAGATCGTGGGTTAACATCCGAAACCAAACAGGACAATCATCCACTTAACCAAAATCATGCAACCCTACACCGGTTCCTTCTCAGTTTTCAGACAAAGTCATACACAGACTCATTTTCCACAAGCAACCTAACCCCGGTTCATCCAGAAGTTTTTACACAAACTTATCCCGAAGTAACCTAACCCCGGTTCCTCCAGAAGTCTCACATGGACCTATCTCAAGATGACCTAACCCCGGTTCATCAAAAAGTTTTTACACAAACTTATCCCGAAGTAACCTAACCCCGGTTCCTCCAGAAGTCTCACATGGACCTATCTCAAGATGACCTAACCCCGGTTCATCAAAAAGTTTTTACACAAACTTATCCCGAAGTAACCTAACCCCGGTTCCTCCAGAAGTCTCACATGGACCTATCTCAAGATGACCTAACCCCGGTTCATCAAAAAGTTTTTACACAAACTTATCCCGAAGTAACCTAACCCCGGTTTCCTCCAGAAGTCTCACATGGACCTATCTCAAGATGACCTAACCCCGGTTCATCAAGAAGTTTTTACACGAACTTATCCAAGTAACCTAACCCCGGTTTCCTCCAGAAGTCTCACATGGACCTATCTCAAGATGACCTAACCCCGGTTCATCAAGAAGTTTTTACACAAACTTATCCAAGTAACCTAACCCCGGTTTCCTCCAGAAGTCTCACATGGACCTATCTCAAAATGACCTTACCTCGGTTCGTCAAGAAGTTTTACACGAACTTATCCTGCGGCAACCTAACCCCGGTTCCCCCCAGAAGTCTTACATGGATTTAGCTCAAGATAAACCTCACCCCGGTTCATCAAGAAGTTTTACATGAACTTACCTCACCAAGAACCCCTACACAGGTTCTCCATTTCAGATACAGTTTTACACGAACTCATCATCAAAGCAACCCTACCCAGGTTCCTCCTCCATTTCAGATACAGTTTTACACGAACTCATCATCAAAGTAACCCTACCCAGGTTCCTTCTCCATTTCAGATGCGGTTTCACATGAGCTCATCAGCAGGCAACCCCACATAGGTTCCCTCTTTCAACTTACAAAATTACAGTTTAAAATCTCCCCAGGAGAGTCCAATCCAGTTCCCCCAGGAAAGTTGGAATCCACATATCCCCAAGCAGCAAGCTTATCCCCAGTAGATTCCGGAAGTTTATCCCTCGCAGAGCACGAACGCGTCACCCGACTTTATTTAAAGAGTTATTTCCTTAACCGGATATAACTGGGTTATCCTCAGCCAAAAGCCACGGAAAGAGCATCCTCGACGAAGTCTTCTTACCCCAGCGAAGTCCTTCAACACTTCCAACAACAAGGGTATCCTCAGCAAACTACTATCAACGATTCAGCAAAGCATCCCTATCCCCACAGAGTATTGCTTCCCAGCATGGTCGCTAGAATATCTTTTCTCCCCGCAGAATCTTCCATTTGCCAAGTTTATTCCGCAACAGAGTCATCTTCTCCTACCGGTATTCTTGCAGTTATCATCCCCAGCGGAAGCAAAATCTATTCTCAACATCAGCCCAGGATACGACTTCCCGGCACCCATCAAGGATTTACTTTCTTAGACAAAAATATACATACATAAAACATCACATACATCATTATAGCATGCATAGACGCATCATATCATACAAATCTCATTTATGTTGAGAACATCATTGCTTGATCCATATCATGCATTGCATATGACTGACCTTTACCTTTCAGGAAAGACGCAGTTAAATGCTCAAACATATTTCAAAGCCTTCTCTAGTCCGGCTAAATCGACTCCCAACAGATTTTTCTGATAAAGACTCAGCAGAAGTTATGGTCCCCTCTCCAACGGTGAGTGAGGTGGTAATTCCTTTCTCAGATGTTTCCCTCTCCGACGACGAGTGTGAGGTGATAGTCTCCTATGGTTCCCTCTCCGACGGTGTGTGAGGTGGTAAGTCCTTTTCAGATGTTTCCCTCTCCGACGATGAGTGTGAGGTGATAGTCTCCTATGGTTCCCTCTCCGACGGTGTGTGAGGTGGTAAGTCCCTTTCAGATGTTTCCCTCTCCGACAGTGTGTGAGGTGATCATTCCTTTCAGATTATAATTGCCTATGGTTCTCTTCCCAATACTGCGAAGATAATAATTCCCATCAAGATTTTCTCAACGAGCGTTGTTGAAGTTAAAATCACCCAAGGTTCTCTTATCATTCAGGCTAAGGCAGTAACCATCCCTGGTTCATTCATCGCTGTGTGAAGCTCCAGATTCAATTCCTGTAACCAGTCAGGACACATCTATACCAAGCATCTAAAATCAGCTCCTGCAACGTGTCAGGTACTCATTTTTCTGTTTTGCAGGTATGCAGGTTCTCGCTAAGGAACCTCCTACGCGATCAACATCCAGATGGCATCTATAAGCCCATCATCCTATCCTGCAAACTCTAATGGCATCTATAAGCCCATTCCACCACACTGCTACTATGTGAGCGCAAATTTCTGGGCACTCTAGTGTCCAATCATCTTCTACCCTCAGATTACGAAAGGCACATCAGCCAATCTGCATCCTCAGGTCTAAGAAGATTGAACAGGGGCAACTGTTGTACCCCAAAATTTTCCCTCCCATATTCTCCAAGAAATTGCCAAGCCAAGTCACAAAACTCCCCCAAGGGTTGCACAGTGCAAAGGTCTCCTATGCAGTCAAAACTAGGGTTTGTGTTCTGATCAAGAAGATGAAGTTTTCAAAGGTCCAATCAAGTCTCATATGCCCACAAATATGGTCAAGCATCCTCATATCAAGTTTCAAGGCATTCAGCTCAAAATTGCACAGTCAAAACCCTAGATTGCACTACAGTCAACTGTAGGGGCAAAATGGTCATTTGACAGTCAAAAGTTCAAATTTTTGGTCAACATATCATTTTGAAGCCACAAACATCATTTGATCAATGCTTGATCATGATTCTCAAAATTTGGCTCAGAAATCATCAAAGATGCAAAAGTTTCCTTATTTGGACAGCTGAAAAAGTCAACTGAAATTGACCAGGGCATAACTTTCACATGGATTATCAGAAAAATTCCATCCAAAGCTCATTTTGAAGAGAAAGACATTTCCTACAACTCATCTTCATACTTCAAGTCCAAGAAATACTCTCACAAAAAGTTATCAATTTCAACATTATAGGTCATTTTCAAAAGTCAACAAAAAGGGACTTTAAGTCAAAGGCCATAACTTGAGATTGGTAAATCAAAATGACATGGGACCAAAGGCATTGGTTAGAGGACTCAAAGCCCTTTCCAAAATGTCCAAGAACATGAGAAAAGCTTAAACATTGAGCAAGTTATGCCTTGTGGAATTTGGGAAATTTTTGGATATTTTGAAAAGTCAACAATGGTTCAAATGACCTAAAATTGCTAATGGGCCCATTTTTCTTCCATGGTTCATCATCCTAAGCATATGCACGACCACTTGGCCCAAAGGGAAGTATTTTCTCATTTTTTATTTATTTATTTGGATTTTTATTTATATTAATTCAATTAAATCAATTAAATATATGAAAAATGTTTAAATTAACCAAACCAATCTTTTTATACATGTTTTAAGGTCAATATTTCGTGTAAATGCAAACTAGGAAAGATTTGGGGTGATTGGATGCAAATTGATACAAATACACTTGAAAAAGATATGAAAAGATCTTAAGAAAATCAAATATGCAAAACCATTAATTCATTGGATTTTATTGAGTTTTCTTAACCTAATTGATTCACTACAAAGGCCTGATCATAAACCTAATCCTAAGAGACTCTAAGCTGCGCAGGAAATACATTTACAAACTTGGAATTTTTGTCAAAAAAAGCAAAAACTGAAATCAGTGTTAGAGATTGATTCAAGGCACAAAGACTATTTCAATAGCTTCCTCAAGGATTGCTGATCACGTTCCAATCAAAAACCTCCACTCAAACGCCAAGAATCGGTACCTAGGACTCGAACTGTGTCAAGAAATTTTCAGAATCGTGCATCATGATTTGTGCATACTTTGCAATTTTTATTCATTGATTAATGTTTGTTATGAGTTTCTGAAACTAACCATGCAGATTAATTGCGTTTTCGTGCTATATATGTGATGTTGCCATTGATGCAGTCTAGGGTTTCTTGAGCTCCCATTTGGGGGTTTCCTAATAACGTAAAATTCGACCACCACAATGCCATGGATGGATTTAGGGAGCTTGGACGAAGTGATTAACGTACTCGCGCTCAATTTATAGGCCTTCAGGGTCTAATCGCTATTATTGCATTAAGCCTGTTTTGAGGGGGTTCAAAACCCCCGTTAAATGTTTATTATTTTCAGGAAGAATGCAACAATGGAGAAGATGATGCCATGTCAAGCGAGGATAGGCCAAATTCAAAATTTTGCGCGTTGGATGCATTAAGGGATTGTTTCCTTTTATATTATTTATTCGTTAATTATATATCAAATGCGTTAACATGGCTTAGTGGTACAGGCGTTGGTTGATGATGCTAGTGACCTGGGTTCGAGTCCCAGGTCTACGTTTATTTCTATAATGTTTTGCAAAACATGTTCCTATGCAATTTCAAAGGTGAAGCGCATGATACACCACCATAATCCTGACGTCCACGCGTCCTGGGAGATCAAAGCAAGGGCATGGATTCAAGGAACATCCTAAGTCCCAGTCAACGCACCTCACGCTACTCACAAAAGTCAAATGGACTCAGGGTTTTGGGCCAACATTCTAGGATTACACCTCCACTTTGGGGACTTCCACCCCCCCTGGTTTGCAATTTTCCATATTTTCTTCATATTTTATTTTTAATTATTGTTTTATTTTCTTTATTGTTTTAACTTAATTAATTATTTTCATAAAATATAAAAATGTCTAAAAAATCAGAAAAAGACAAAAAACTAATAAATAATTTTTATTTTAATATTTTCTTGTAAATAAATGCTTGGAAATTAATTAGTTTAAAATAGGTTTTTATTTTAATTCTTTCAATAACAAAAATACAAAAAATATAGAATTTAGGTTTAATTGTTAATTTTATTCCTCTCAATTTTTCTTTTTTCATAATAATAATATTACTCATTTTATTGTACATAAAAGAATTTAGGTTTAATTTAGGTTATATTTTAATATTTTCATAACAAACTTAAAAACCATTAGAATTAGGGTTAGTTAATTTTAATTAATTCTTTTTCTCATTAAATTCCCAAAATACTAAAAGTACCCAAAAACATTTTCTTTTAATTTTAATTTTTCATTAATTCATGTAATTTAATATTTTGCAAAAGGGTCCAACGCCCTCGTTTCGATTTAATTGTTTACTTTCGCATATTTATTTTATGTCGTTAAATAATGATGTATCTCTCCCAAAGCGTTGTAACTTAAACTTCTCGCACTTTTCAATTTCGTTATTTACTTTGCTTTATTTATTTTCTGTCAAATCGGGTCCGGTTTAATTTTGGCAATGTGGACCCGCGCCATTTGTAATAGCTTTAGATTTATTTTTCCCGCAAATATTTTAACTATTAACAAAAGCATGAAAGAAGGTATGGACATAAATAAAATCAAGCGTAGAACACCAATGAACCTGACAAGACAAATATCAATGAAAACGACACACGAATCGCACACACCACCCCTAGGGTACGCCTCACTGTTGCCTTGCCTCGAAAGGTGATCGTCGAGTAGAGGATGTCTTAGTAAGTCCTCATGATCCGGGAACCTGGCATGAGGGTAGCTTCTAAGGTGTCTTCCCATTGCTCTGGTGATCACCATGTCCCTACAAACTCGAATTGACCCGAACACCTCCAACGGTGGTGCTACCTACCTCTCAATGGTGGGATGGCATTACTTTAAAGGACATTTACACAGACGAATTCCTTAGGGTAGGTAGGTTCTCGTAGATACTTGCTCTCTTCAAAAACAAACAAAAATCTTTTCACACCGACACTTTTCAAAAGCTTTCAAAACAATTTTTTCAAACACTCTGACGCATGAGTCGATCTGAAATTTTCAAAGAAACTTTTTAAAAACCCACAGTTGAAAAGCAAACAAACCATTTTTGAAAACACAATGAGCAAGTATCTAAGAGCCCATGGATAACCATGGATAGAAAGGGTGCTAACACCTTCCCTTTCTATAACCTACCTCCCGAACCGAGAGCAATCTCTATAAGGAATTTTTCTGTGCTTTTGTCCTTTCCATTTGGAGAAAATAAAAGACGGTGGCGACTCTTGCTTCCGCGACATTTCGCGAACCAGCGTTAAACAGTCAGTTCCAGATCCACCGATCACAATGCGTATGTGCATGCTATAATACATGGAAGTGCGATGTTTATGAATGTATGTTTGTCGTCTAGGAAATTAAATCCTTGACGGGTGCCGGGAAATCATATCCTGGGCTGATGTTTGAAGAATAGATTTTTGCTTCCGCTGGGGATGATAGTTGCAAGAATACCGGTAGGAGAAGATAACTCCGTTGGGGAATAAACTTGGCGAATGGATTACTCTGCGGGGAGAAAAATACCCTAACGATCTTGCTGGGAGGCAATACTCTGTGGGGAGAGAGGTACTTTGTTGAGTTGTTGATAATAACTTGTTGGGGATACCATTGTTGTGTTGGAAGTGTTAATAGACTTCGCTGGGGATAAGAAGACTCCGTCGAGGACGCTCTTTCCGTGGCTTTTGGCTGAGGATAACCCAGTTATATCCTGGTAAGGAAATAACTCTTTGAATAAAGCCGGGGGACGCGTTCGTGCTCTGCGAGGATGAGCTTCCAGAATCTATTGGGGATAAGCTTACTGCTTGGGGAGATGGATTCCAACTTTCCTGAGGAAACTGGATTGGACTCTCCTGGGGAAGTTTTGAGCTGTATCGGGGAAATGACTCCATTGAATGTCTGGTATACCGTCGGGGAACAATCTTTAGACCAAGATTGCCGGGGATGCTTGTTAAGAATGTATATATGCTGTTGGGGAATGTTGAGACCTGCTGGAGGATACCCAACTTCTTTAAGATTTGATAACTTTGCTTGGGGAGAGTGTACTGACTTGCTGGCTCACTCTCTGGGGAATTGGGATGTACTGGTTATGTTCTTCAGCTGAACCTACCTTGATACCTTGGAGGATAGAACAATTAGATTGCTTAGACAACTCTTTATTGCCCCTGTTTCTAATGTTACCTGTAATTAATCCTTTGTTTCGTATGCAAATATTCATGAGTTAGCAAATTATTGTCAATGCATATATCACAAATTGAACCTTGGACGTTCTTCGCAAAACAAAACAGAAAAGGAAAAACAATTGGCAATTTTAACTGAAAAGTGATTTTTGTATTGATTTCGAATTTGCCTGTAAATAGGCGTTTATATACAAGAGGCTGACGTCCTAGTAAGAGAACGCCGCCGAACAAAAGAGTTTATACAAATTTTGTACAAAAGGAAATAAAACAGCTGTGTGAAGTGAATGATCCCACTGGGTTTCAACTCTGCTATTGCCTTTATATCTCCGAGCGTCTCATCACTTGATGACCTTGGTTGACGATGAAGCTGACTGATCGATACCGTCTGAACTTGATGTAGATACCGGATTCTGGATGCAAAGTGATCCAATGAGACATAGTATTATGCTTTATCCCTAACTTTTGCCTGGACCGCCCTTTCGGGTTTTCAGTCCACCGGGATACCCATTTTTGCCCAAGCCGCCTTTTCAGGTTTTCGACTTGCCGGGTGTACAGATTTTTTCATTTCATCCCTTCATTTTGCCCGAACCCTTTTGGTTCGCCGGGAAGCCCTAATTTTTGCCTAGGCATGTCAGCCTAGCGGGTCTTTATTTATGCGTAGTATCTTTTTACTATGTCTGCATTGGCGGGGTGAGGAAGGTCGTCATCATCCATGTTGGTTAGAATCATGGCTCCTCCTGAGAACACATGTTTAACCACAAATGGCCCTTCGTACGTGGGGGTCCATTTGCCCCTTGGATCACTTTGAGGAAGGATGATTCGCTTGATTACCAGATCCCCAACCTGATATTCTTGTGGTCTGACCTTTTTGTTAAATGCCCTGATCATCCGTTTTTGGTACGTCTGACCATGACAGATAGCAGCGAGTCTCTTTTCATCAATAAGGTTTAGCTGATCAAGTTGTGTCTGGATCCAATCATCTTCGTTCAGATTTGCATCCTTCATTATCCGGAGAGAGGGTATTTGCACTTCAATCGGTAAGACTACCTCCATACCGTAGACCAAGGAGAAAGGAGTTGCCCCGGTTGACGTCCTGGCTGAGGTACGGTACCCATGTAGAGCGAACGGTAACATCTCGTGCCAATCTTTATAAGTCACTGTCATCTTCTGCACGATTTTCTTGATGTTCTTATTCGCTGCTTCCACAACCCCATTCATCTTTGGTCTGTAAGGAGAAGAGTTATGGTGCTGTATCTTAAACTGCTCGCAGAGCTCAGTGATCATCTTGTTATTGAGATTGGTACCGTTGTCTGTAATAATTCTTTCTGGGACGCCGTATCGACAGATCAGGTTATGCCGAATGAACCGTGCCACAACAGTCTTGGTTACCGTAGCGTAGGAAGCTGCTTCAACCCATTTCGTGAAATAGTCAATCGCTACCAGGATGAAGCGATGCCCATTGGACGCCGTAGGTTTAATCTCACCGATCATGTCTATGCCCCACATTGCAAATGGCCAAGGTGCTGTCAAGACATTCAGAGGAACTGGAGGAACATGCACCTTGTCTGCATAAATCTGGCACTTGTGGCATGTCCGAGAATGTTGATAGCAGTCAGCTTCCATTGTGGACCAGAAATACCCTGCCCGAAGGATCTTCTTAGCCATAGTGTGCCCACTGGAGTGTGTTCCGAAGGTCCCTTCATGTATCTCTTCCATGATCCTTTCTGCTTCGGTCTTATCCATACAACGCAGTAAGGTCGAATCATGGTTTCGCTTGTACAGGATGTCGTTGCTAAGGAAGAACTTCGCTGCGAACCTCCTCAGAAACTTTTTATCATTGACAGATGCACCTTCAGGTTATTCCTGAGCTTCCAGATATCTCTTCACCTCATGGTACCAAGGCTTCTCAGTCACCAACTCAGTCTCGAGATCACAACAGTATGCCGGTTCGTCCAGTTTCCAGATGATGATCCGGGGAGCCTCATTGTCCCATTTAACCTTGAACATAGAAGACATTGTAGCTAACGCGTCCGCCAGCTGATTCTCCTCTCTCGGGAAATGTTCAAAGGTTATCTCCGTGAAGTGGGGGATCAAGGTCAACACACATTCTCTGTAAGGAATAAGATTCGGATGTTTCGTATCCCACTCTCCTTTGATCTGATTGATCACGAGAGCGGAATCTCCGAAGACACTCAGAAACTTGATCCTTAAGTCGATCGCAGCTTGAAGACCCATGATGCACGCCTCATACTCCGCCATGTTGTTGGTGCAGTTAAAACATAGTCGGGCAGTGAGTGGAGTATGAGTGCCTTGAGGTGATATGATTATAGCGCCGATACCATTACCCAAAGCATTGGAAGCTCCGTCAAAGTGCATAGACCATCGGGATCCTTCCTCAGGTCCTTCATCCGGTCCAGGCACTTCACAATCAGTCACAATCATGATGCTCTCGTCCGGAAACTCAAAATTCATTGACTGATAGTCATCTACGGCCTGATGTGCCAAGTGGTCTGCCAACACACTTCCCTTGATGGCTTTCTGGGTCGTGTACTGAATTTCGTATTCCGTCAAGATCATCTGCCATCTTGCTATTCTCCCAGACAGGGCAGGCTTTTCAAATATGTACTTTATAGGATCCATTTTTGAGATCAACAAGGTAGTGTGAGTCAGCATATACTGTCTCAGCCGGCGAGCAGCCCATACCAAAGCGCAACAAGTTTTCTCAAGCAGTGAGTATCGAGTCTCACAGTCGGTAAACTTTTTGCTAAGGTAATAAATGGCATGCTCTTTTCGGCCAGACTCGTCATGCTGCCCCAGCACACACCCCATTGAGTTGTCAAGTACTGTCAGGTATAGTATCATAGGTCTCCCTTCAACTGGTGGCATAAGGATGGGTGGTTCTTGGAGATACTCTTTGATTCTGTCAAAAGCAGCCTGACATTCATCATTCCAACGTACTACCTGATCTTTCTTCAGCAGCTTGAAGATTGGCTCACAGGTAGCAGTCAGGTGTGAGATGAATCGAGCAATGTAATTCAGGCGTCCTAAAAAGCCTCTGACCTCTTTCTCTGTCTTAGGAACTGGCATCTCTTGAATAGCTTTGACCTTGGCAGGGTCTACTTGAATACCCTTATCGCTTACAACGAAGCCTAGCAACTTTCCAGATCTTACCCCGAAGGTGCACTTGTTCGGGTTCAACCGCAGCTTGTACAGTTTCAGACGGTCAAACAACTTCTGCAGATGATCAAGGTGTTCTTCCTCAGTCTGGGACCTTGCAATCATGTCGTCAACATACACTTCTATCTCATGATGGATCATGTCATGAAATAAAGCAACCATGGCACGTTGGTAGGTTGCCCCAGCGTTCTTCAGTCCAAAGGGCATGACCTTGTAGCAGAAGGTGCCCCACTGAGTAACAAAGGTAGTCTTTTCCATGTCTTCAGGTGCCATCTTGATCTGATTGTAACCTGAAAAACCATCCATGAAAGAGAACACCTTATGCTGAGCTGTATTATCAACAAGGACATCAATGTGAGGTAGGGGGAAGTCATCTTTGGGGCTGGCCCTGTTCAGATCCCTGTAGTCGACACACATTCTGACCTTTCCATCTTTCTTAGGTACCGGCACCACATTAGCAACCCACTGAGGGTAAGAAGTCACTGCAAGAAACCCGGCATCAAACTGTTTCATAACCTTGGCTTTGATCTTCTCAGACATCTCTGGACGCATACGGCGGACCTTTTGCTTAACTGGAGGACAGTCTTCCTTAGTAGGCAAGTGATGGACCACAATGTCAGTATCCAACCCGGGCATGTCTTCGTAGGACCAGGCAAAGATCTCCATATAATCATGTAACATTTGAGTCAACCGTTGCTTCACGCTGAGCTCTAGGTTGGCACCAATCTTTACCTCCTTTCTGTCTACCTCAGTACCCAGGTTTATTGTTTCCACTGGCTCTTCGTGTGGTTGAATTGCCCTCTCTTCCTGGAGCAACAGTCTTGCAAGCTCTCCAGGAACTTCGTAATCATCTTCATCTTCGTCTTCGGCTAAGTTGATCGGATTTTCGAAGTCATAACTGGCAGTAGCAGAGTCGTTACCAGTGAGATCCAGAGTGGATTGAAACCTGTATGAGTGAGTGTGTTAAATACAGCTGTTTTGCAATATATAAAGAAAGGAAAGAAAGAAAAGGAGCATAAGATTTGAAATGCGAGAAAATGTCCAAGATCTTTATTCATGATATATGAAATGACAATTTATATGCCCTCACAAATGAAGCCACGGTGCCCCGGGTAAGACACCGGGCCATAGAGTTTTAATTGTTTATTACAAATAACAAAACAAAGAAGTTTATTACTGCATAACAAAAGTAACAGGAGTATGGTCTTTGGCAATCCAATTGGTCAATCCACCATCAGTTGTCGGGTAGATCCAGCTATTGAACTCAGCTTCATCCACTTCGTCTTCGTCCCCAATAGCATTCACTCCATGAGCAGGCAGGGGAGCTGTCACTACATTAGGCTTCTCAGATGCCTCAAATTGTACCTCCTTGGCGTCAATAAGGTCCTGCAGCTTGTTCCTTAATGCCCAACAGTCATCAGTGGAATGCCCCGGGCTATCGGAGTGATAAGCACAGCGGGCATTTGGGTTGTATTTGGGAGAGGCAGTGTTCACAACTTTCGGGGCCTCCCTGACAGTCACTAAATTGGTGGATAGCAACTGTGGCAAGATCTGCGACAAAGTCATGCTCAAACGGGTAAACTCTCTCCGGGGTCTTTCAGCCCTTGGTGGATTGGTTTGCCGAGGAGCGGCAGCAGGCTTGGCAATCATCACCGCGTTGACAGATTGGCGGCGCTCAGGTTTCTCTTGTCTTCTAGAGCCGTATACAGCACTGGCCTCCTTTTTGAAGGACTTCTTCTCAGAGCTTGACGATGCACCCTTCTGAATTTTACCAGACTTCAACCCAGCCTCTATTCTCTCTCCAGTCAGAATAAGATCAGTAAGCCCTGCAGATGAGTTACCGATAAGATGGTAGAAAAATGGCCCAGATAGGGTCCCCAAGAACATGTCTACCAACTCCCGTTCAGTCAACGGAGGTTGCACCCTGCCAGCCAGATCCCTCCACTTCTGTGCGTACTCTTTAAAACCTTCGCTTGAACCTAACGACATACCCTGGAGTTAGGTACGTGTAGGGGCAAGGTCGGCATTATATTGATACTGCTTATAGAAAGCAGTAGCCAACTCCTCCCAGTTACGAACCTTGGTCCCATCCAGCTGATAGAACCATTCGAGATGAGTCCCTGAAAGACTCTCCTGGAAGAAGTGGATCCACAAATTCTTATCCACTGAGTACGGTTGAATCTTCCGCACATAAGACCTGAGGTGTAGCTTGGGACAAGACGCCCCGTCATATTTGGTGAAAGATGGTGCTTTGAACTTATGAGGAATGATCACACCAGTAGACAAACCCAAGTCTCTGAAATCCAGCCCAGGCACTTGTTGGATCTCCATAGCATTCAGTTTGTCCTCCAACTGCTTGTACCTGTCTTCTGCAGGAGGATACTATTCCTCATCAAAATCAGTCTCGTTGTCGGAGACTCCCGGACTAGGACCTTTTCCCCCTTGGGGACTACTCTTGCCTATAGAAGAACCAGCCTCTTCATTCTGCAGAGTGTTTCCAAACCTTCGGCCCGAGTTAAAAAGAACAGTTCTTCTCTTCTTCTTCTTCTCCTTCTTCAGGAGCAGAGCCTTCAGCTCTTCTTGGCCCTGAGCCAAACCCATGATTAGTTTCTGAAATTGCGCATTCTACGCCTGAAGAGCCTTGATGGACATCTCAGTTGATGATGAGTCAGGATTCATGATGCTGAAATAAACAGCGAAGAACGGTAAGTAACCTGAAAAGAAGAAAACCTGCTATGCACATGATGAATGATATGTGTTTATGCAATGCATTCAAGGGTTCGAAAGTTCAAATTTGTTGTAGACAAAAAAGAACACACGTTATCATTAAGGAAATAATTGTTCAGTACATCAAAGCCTCATGGGCACAAATTACAAAGCAAATCAATCCCAAAAGACACTACGCATCCTCTTTGGAGCTATGTAGGTGTTGAGATTCCTCTCCTCATGCAATAGGCGGGTGAGCTCCAGGACCTTCTTTTCACTAGCATGTAGACTGGTCTCAAGAGAATTCCGTTCTTCCTTAAGCTGGATCCAGCTCTTCTGCATCTCTTCCCAGGATGTGGGCATATCAGGGTGCTGAATGGTGTAGGACACTTCTCCTTCCAAGACTGGCTCTTTGATCACAGGGAGCACATGAGGATAAGGCATTACTAACTTCTGGGAGCGGGCCCGTACCCACTTGAGATAAGGTTCCAATGGGATGGAATTCCTGTGCCCCAATGTCTTGCTGTCTATCCTACTGGGCATCATCCAAGCTCTGATAAATCTCTGGCGGAGTCCTTGTGCATTGTTGTCGAAGTCAAAAACTATGTCAGGAATTAACATGTCATGAGGACCGTCCCTCCGAGCATAACCAAACTGTCTCCAAGCCAGGCACGGGTTGTAAGTAATACCTCCTCTGATTCCAAGTAAAGGAACATTAGGGTACTCCCCGCAACGATCAATGATAGTGACATCCTCTCTGGACCGAGGGCACCAATGTATATCTGCATGTGTAAGAGTCATCAGCCGTTGTGACCATCTCAAGCCCCGCTCGTTCTTCAAGACTGATTGTGGAAGGTGCGAAATAAACCACCTTCCCAGGAGAGGAGTGCAACACATAAGGACACCTCTTTTTCTCATGGTTCGAGTGTAACATGAGTGAAGGATGTCCCCCAGCAACGTAGGTATAGGATTCCTGGACATGAAGATCTGGACTGCACTGATATCTATAAGCTGATCTGGGTTAGGGAACAACACCAAACCATAGACAAGGAGGGCCACAACTTCTTCAAAAGCTTGTAAGTCAAGGGAGTTCCAACATTCATGGGCCTTTTCAAACAGAAACCTGGCTAAGAACCCTTTGATACCACTTCTAACTTCCCAATGCCCCTTGAGGTCAGATAACTGTAGGTGTAAGGCTTTAGCAATCTCTTCAAGCTTGGGTTCCTTTTCTGTACCGTTGTAGGGTAGTTGATCAAGGATAGGGATCTTCAGAAGCCGGGAGAACTCCTCCAATGTAGGTACCAGCTGATAATCCAAGAAGGTGAAACAGTGATGCAGGGGATCAAAGAACTGGAACAGGACCTTTATCATATCTTCCTCAATGTTGATATTGACCAAGCTGATGAGTCTTCCATGTCTTTCACTGAATGAAGAGCTCTCGTGAATCCTGGATATAAGTTCCTTAAGCTGAGGAGGGACCCTTACAAGACTGATTTGAATTGTCTTTCTGCGAACAGTTTCCATGTCCTACAAAACAAGAACAAAGATGAAGATTCGAACCCCTGAAATGGTTAGTCAATGCATATGATGCTGGATGATGTCATGATGCTATGATTAAACACACCACAGATATTTACAAAGACAAACATGTAAGGCACACAAGGCACACAAGACAAGCCCTTAGAGTTTAAGGCCAGCATGGGGTCTGGGTAGTACCCTCTTGAAGTTGGTGGGTTCAACCTGTCCTATTAGAAGTAACCGGGTTCTAAGGGTCTCAATATCACGGGATTGCTTTCATTGTTCATCGTTTCGATTTAGCCACTGAACTGGCGACCGAAATATTCCAGGAAAGCAACCCTTAATTGAGTGTAGTATCGAGTATCAACCAACCTCGGACTGCACCAAAGTCAGTTATCTCACTACCCTAAAGAGGCCAAGATAGTTCAATTAAGGTTCCTAAGGTCTGTTGATGCTTCATGGCACCACGCGGAGGCCCCGTACTCTCCTTGACTGAACTCAAGGGTTACCGGTACACACCAAAGTGCCACATCAACATAGCAGACTGTTTCAACCATGTCGGTATACCCCGCACAGTTCCCTCACAGTCTTGTTGCTACTTTCTAAGAAGGTATCCCCCAGATCCGGGTTAGGATCTATAGAACTCCCAAGACAGTCTCACAATTTAAAGCAAACAAGTCAAAGCAATTGAAAACACAGTGATCTTAGTCCTAAGGTACACCTCACTTTAAGTTTCTCCCCAGCAGAGTCGCCAGTTCTGTGATCGGTGGATCTGGAACTGACTGTTTAACGCTGGTTCGCGAAATGTCGCGGAAGCAAGAGTCGCCACCGTCTTTTATTTTCTCCAAATGGAAAGGACAAAAGCACAGAAAAATTCCTTAAAGAGATTGCTCTCGGTTCGGGAGGTAGGTTATAGAAAGGGAAGGTGTTAGCACCCTTTCTATCCATGGTTATCCATGGGCTCTTAGATACTTGCTCATTTGTGTTTTCAAAAATGGTTTGTTTGCTTTTCAATTGTGGGTTTTAAAAAAGTTTCTTTGAAAATTTCAGTTCGACTCTTGTATCGGTCCTCAAGAGTGTTTGAAAAATTGCTTTCGAAAGCTTTTTGAAAAGGTGTCGGTGTGAAAAGTATTTTTGAATTTGTTTTGAGATTAGAGCAAGTATCTAGAGTCGTCTACCTACCCTAAGGAATTCGTCTGTGTAAATGTCCTTTAAAGTAATGCCATCCCACCATTGAGAGGTAGGTAGCACCACCGTTGGAGGTGTTCGGGTCAATTCGAGGTTCGGGACATGGTGATCACCAGAGCAATGGGAAGATACCTTAGAAGCTACCCTCATGCCAGGTTCCCGGATCATGAGGACTTACTAAGACATCCTCTACTCGACGATCACCTTTCGAGGAAAGGCAACAGTGAGGCGTACCCTAGGGGTGGTGTGTGATTTGTGTGTCGTTTTCAGATATTTTGTCTTTTGTCATGTCATGGGTGATCTACGCTTTTGTTTTTATTTTTGTCATTCATTCTTGCATGCCATTATTAGCAGTTAAAAAGATGCGGAAAATTAAAGGTTCCTAAACTATTACAAAGGCGCGGGTCCACATCGCCAAATTAAAATCCAGGACCCGATTCGACATAAAATAAAGAAAAGTGCGAGAAATATAAAGTTACACGGCTTTGGGAGAATTACATTAATATTTAAAAGAAAAGAAATAAAAATGCGCGAATTGAATTGAAATTGAAAGCGAGGGCGTTGGACCCTTTTTAATGAAATCAAATTATATTATTAAGTTAATGAAATTAAAATGAAAAAAGAAATTATTTTTGAGGTTTTTTGGTATTTATGATTTTTATGAGAATTAAATGAAATTGAGAGATTAACCCTAATTCTAGTTTTTATATTTATTAAGAAAAACATGTTAAAATTAAACCTAAAATTAATCTAATTATTTACATGGTAATTCATTTACAAAAATAATATTTAATAATTAATTATGGTGAAAGAAAAGAAAAAGAATAAAAAATACTTAAAACCCTAATTCTACACTTTTTTAATTTATTAAGAAAAATATTTGAATTAAACCTAAATTTAAAAAGCTAAATTAAATTAATGAGATTTATTTACAAAAATATTAGTTAAATAAAATATATTTTGAATTTTGTCTTTTCTGATTTTTTTTTTGTTATTTTTTATATTAAGAAAATATTAGTTTACAGAATTTAAATAAAAGAAATAATTGAAACCAATAAAATAAAAAAAGAAGAGGATTGCAAAACCTTGGGGGGTTCTGTCCCCAATTGGAGGTACACTTTAGCATTGTTGGCCCAATGTTTAAGGCCTCAGTTGACCTTTCCTGGGAGCGTGCATACGCGTTGACCTGTGCCTATGATGCTCTTCAAATTATGGCCCTTTGATTGATCTCAGTAAGCACGTGGTAAGCCTGGATGTGGAGAGTATGGTGAACCCTTGTATTGAAACTGCACAGAAGCATTATTAGCAAAATAATATGGAATAGAAAGGGGGACCTGGGGTTCGAACCCAGGTCCCAGACGTTACCAGTGCTTCGCTTGACCAGTGGAGCTATTGATGCGCTTTGAATATATAATAACAAATAAATAACATAAGATAAAACAAGCGTTAGTGGCTAATTTTAGCGCGAAAATTCAAATGCTCCAACCAGATGGTGCCACCTACTCTTCTTCTTCCTTGTTTGGATTTTTCCCTGAAACATAAAAAGAGTTAACGGGGGTTTTAAACCCCCCCAAAATATGCTCTTTTCCAAAATAGCGATTAGGCTATCTTGCTTCATAAATTGGGCGCGACCCCATCATTGAGTCCGTCTGAATGTCTTGATTTTGACCATGGTATCGAGGTGTTCTAATTTTACAGCATTCATAAACGCCTAATTTCAAACTTGAAGAACCCTAACCACCTTCCATGGTGATTCTTCATACGATGCATAAAAACTCAATTAAATCATCTGGTTAGCTTTAGAATGCTTAGATTAGTGTAAATCAGTAAAGAAAACACATGAAAAATGCATGTAATTCAATATGCGATTATGAATATATTTCTGAAAAGTGGGACATGCTTCTACCGTTTCTTGGTGTTAGAGCTTATGATTTTGATTCTGACCCCTTCCTTGAAGCTTCAGGAACACAATAGAATGATTATTTTGCCTTGAATCGCACTAGAAGGTGGTTTTCAGTATTTGAGTTTTCTTGAAAAAATGCCAACTTGATTATGGGGTTCTTGCGCAGCTCAGAGGTTCTGAATACTAGGGTTTGCATGAGTATATATGTGTGAATGATTAGGGTTGAGTTTTTGGTCCAAAGAATCTTTGCAATGATGGAATCAATATTTGATTTTCATGCCATAATTTTTCAATCTTTTTTTCATGCAAATTTGATACAAATCATGTTCAATTACCTTGATTCTTTCCAAATCTGATCATGCACGAAATATTGAGTGTATTTTATGCATAAAAAGATTTAAAAACTTAGGTTTGGTATTTTTCATATATTTTAATTAATTAAATGAATTATTAGCAATTAAAAATTCAAATAAATAAATAAAAATGATGAAAAACTTCCCTTTGGGCCAAATGGTCGTGCACATGCCTTGGATGATGAATCTTGGAAGAAAAAGAGGCCCATTAGCATTTTTAAGACATTTGAAGCAAAGTTGACTTTTCAAAATATCCAAAAATTTCCCAAGTTCCACAAGGCATATCTTGCTCAATTTTTAATCTTTGATCATGTTCTTGGACATTTTGGAAAGGTATTGAAGTCCTCTAACCAATGCCTTTGGTCCCATGTCATTTTGATTTACCAATCTCAAGTTATGGCCTTTGACTTAAAGTCCCTTTTTGTTGACTTTTGAAAATGACCTATAATGTTGAAATTGATAACTTTTTCTGAGAGCATTTCTTGGACTTGAAGTGTGAATAGGAGTTGTAGGAAATGTCTTTCTCTTCAAAATGAGTTTTGGATGGAATTTTTCTGATAATCCATGTGGAAGTTATGCCTTGGTCAAGTTACAGTTGCCTTTTTCAACTGTCCAAATATGGAAACTTTTGCATCTTGAGACTTTTTGAACCAAGCTTTGAGAATCATGATCAAACATTGATCACATGATGTTTGTGGCTTCAAAATGACATGATGACCAAAAATTTAAACTTTTGACTGTCAAATGACCATTTTGCCCCTACAGTTGACTGTAGTGCAATTAGGGTTTTTGACTGTGCAATTTTGTGCTGTAAGTCTTGAAACTTGACATGAGGATACTTGACAATGTTTATAGGCATGTGGGACTTGATTGGACCCTTGGAAACTTCCTTTTCTTTGTCAGAACCAAAACCCTAATTTTGACTGTTAGGAGGCCCTTGAACTGTGCAACCCTTGGGGAGGTGTTTGAAGCTTGTTCTTTGCAAATTTTGAAGAATATGGGAGGACAAATTTTGGGGTACAACAGCATAAAATAGACCTCTTGAATGACATTTTGAAACTTGAACCATTCAAAATCTCCAAAGATTGAGAGAGTTATGAATTTTTAAAGTTGGCAAAAAATCATGAAATGAACTATAATCTTTTGTATCCTCAAGGCAACTTCCATCCATTTTCTCACTTTGCACATAAAATAAGGCATAGAGTTCACATCCTCAAGATTCTTATGGAAAAATAATGGGCTCAAGGTGATAAAAATTGACCAAGTTATGATCATTTGAAGTCACATATGGAAAATTGGGGATTCATCTGGAGGACTTGTAATCTTTCTTCTTCATAAAGTTTCTTCCACATGAAAACTCCTTTGAACTTTTGAAGTGATTTTTTAATAATCCTTTGAAGAGAATGATGTATTTGGAATCACTCAAAAATACCAAAAGATGAGCAAGATATACTCCTTTGAAGTCCAAAACCCTAGCTCCTAGATTAAGAAACATGCCTTGAGGAACTTTGACAATTTTGAACAAACATCTTGTACCAAAACAAATTCTTTGTAAATATAAGTTGTTGAGGATGATAATGAGAACTAATAGCAACCACAACCACTTCCATATCTTGATAATTGAGAGAAATATGCACTTATGACCAAATGGAATAAAATCTTGTCCAAACATTACTATTTTTTCAATCAACCCCTTGTACTTTTTGGATCAAATTTGATAATCTTGAAATATGGTGAACCAAAATAAGCTTTCCATGCCATTTCCTCCAAAAAAACTTCAATGGTAAGGCTTGAACTTCTCAAGTTTACTGATTAGGGCATGGAAATAAACTCATAAACCCATGGGGCAACTTGTTAAATCTCATTGCCTTTACCTACATGGATAACAAGCAAAACAAACCAACATTGCATTTTATTAATTAAAAGAAGAAATCAAGACAAAATATTCCTGATCACAAAAGAACACAAGTCAAGGTGCTTGGTGATTCCTCAATGAGCACAGCTAAATATAGGGAGGGGAACCAAGAATCCTAGTGTGATCTTGTTGTGATGGAATCAACATGGTGTGATGAAGGGATCTTAAGGGCAAAAATTGGGGTACAACAATATCCCCCGAACTCAAGAAAACATCTCTAAAGGTCTTTATTGTTCTTTTCACCCTTTCCTTTATTAGATAAAAGAAAAGTCGGTGGCGACTCTTGCTATCCGCAATAATTACGATCAAACGCAAAACACCCAAGTCAGTTCTCCCACTGTATTACAGAATTGGAGACTCTGCTGGAGAATAAAACTTAAAAGTGGGTTTATCTTAGAGTTAGATCACATTTACTTGCTTTCATTGTTTGATTTGTTTGCTTTACATTTATGGGTCCTTGTTTGGGTTTGTATTTGTAACGCCCGTAATTTAACTAATTATTTAATTAAATTATTTTTTTGGAATATTTGTGAAGTTGTGTTATGATGATAGTTGATGTGTTATTGTTATTGGATTTAATTATTCTATTAAGTTATGGAATAATATTAGAATAATAACATTATTTGACGTGGGCTTATTTTAAAGAATAGAAGTAGTAGAAGGGGTGTAGGATTTTTAAGCCCATTAAGGCATAAAGAGAATTATAGGGTTATTATATTAGTTTTTAGAAATAATAAGGAAGAAGAGGAAGAGTTAAGAAGAGAAGGAAATAATGGTTGGAAGAAGAGAACGAGAATGTGAAAGTTGCAGAAAAGAAGGAAAAGAGGCAGAATGAAATTCAACCGGAAAAGTTATAGAGCAACCTTCAATCCAAGGTAAGGGTGGGGTTCTTACTCTATAATAGGGTTTATGATGAGTAGTATGTGGGATTAGATGTGAAAATGTTGTCTTGTTCATGATTTGAATGTATATGTTGTTGTATGATGAAGGTCAATGATTTAGAGATGAATAATGATGCCCTAATGTTGTATAATTGATGTAGAAACATAGGATTATTATAATTGATGATTACCTATGATTAGAGAATGTTTTTAGGGCCTAAGGCAGGGAAACCGTAGTGAAAATGCAGTGAAATCGCAGAAAATAGTCATGACAGAACAATATGCGTCGAACTCAAAGGCCATGCGTCGATACATGTGGGTTTCTGGACTCAGGATGAGTCGATACGAAGAAGCCATGTGTTGATACATGCTGGCTTTTAGACTCAGGATGAGTCGATACATATGATTATGTATCGATACATGCAGTGTTGCAGACTCAGTATGAGTTGACCCAAGAGGATTACATGTCGACTCATGCAGCGTGACTCAAGACGTTATGCGTCGACTCATGTAGTCTGATTTTTGACAGATTCGTTTCCAAAGGCTGTAACTTGAGTTTCTGGACTCCGTTTGAGGTTTCGTTCGAAGCTTTGGATAGCTGACGCGGTGAACTTTATTTTAATGATTAAAATGAAGAATACAAAGAATAATCCTAGTAACCCAATTTAGGATTAGAGTTAGCTTCCCACGTTAATCGCTATGATGAGTTTGCGAAGTATGATGAGGATAAGATGATTATAGATTATTGTTCGGTTCATGACAGTAAGATTATTGATGATACTGATCTATTACAGAATTAATAATATGTATAGGTTTGTTAACTAGAGGTAAGCCTTATATGATTTATTAATTATAGGCATTATCTTGTTGTAGGCCTATGGCCAACACTGAGGGATTGTCGATCTATCATTGTATTGTTGTATGGCTGAGTTGCTGTGAATTATGTTGATAAATTATTTTGATGAATTATGTTGATAATTAACGTTGATGAATGATGTTGATGAATGATATTGATGAATGGTGTTGATGAATGATGTTGAGATGCCTCTAATAATTGGCATATATTAAGATGTAGGCTTCTGGCCAACGATGATGTTGTGTTGAGATGTTTTAAATTATGGTTGTTGTTATTACATTCATGATTGTGCCGCATACATTGCATTTCAACATGGAGTTGATGCTCGTTAAGATGGCCTGTATTGGCGAATATTAAGATGAAGGCTTATCCCTTGTTGATGCCTCTATTTATTCGTAATTATTTGATATGGGAGTCCTACTCCAATGGTACCACATGAATTTGTATAGTATTGAGTCGCATTATATGATTGCATAAAGAAGTTGTGTATTGATGCGGTAAATATGCATATTTTTGGTATTCTGTTGTGATTATTATTGTTTATATGATGAGAAGTGGTGATGTTATTGTTGTACCCCAAAATTTTCCCTCTCATATTTCTCAAAACATTGCAAGAAAAATCTCCAAGTGGCTTAAGATTGCTCAAGAGTTGGACAGTCAAGTTATCTCCTAAGGCATTCAACCTCAAATTAGGGTTTTGTGTTGCATAAAATTCCCTTCATCCAAATGACCTCAAGTTCTCCCCAATGTCCTAATATTTTCTCAAGTTCATCCATGTCAAATTTCAAGCCTTGCATAGGAAGTTTGGTCAGTCAATTGCTCAAAGGGTCCAAAAATCGACTTTGCTAGGGCAAAAGTCAACTGTGACCCAAATACAGTCAAACTTCAAGACTTTTTTGTCAACATTCTCATTTTGAAGTATATTTCATCATTTGATCAAGGGTTGATCATGATTCATCAAGGATTGCTCAAAATTCCTCAAGACTCAAAAGTTGCTAAATTAGGGTTTTATAGGAAAAGTCACCTCAACTTTGACCAAGCATAGCTTTCTCATACTTTATGAGAAATGAACCATACAAAGATAATTTTGAAGAGGATGCAATTTCCTACAATCCATCTTAACACCCCAAGATCAAGAAATGCACTCACAAAAAGTTACAAATTTGGACATTATAGGTCATTTTTGAAAGTCAACAAAACCACCTTTTTTTACAAAGCTTATAACATGAGTATGGAATATCAAAATAATATGATACCAAAAGGGTTGGTTAGAGGATATCTCAAGATTTCTAAAAAGTCAAAGAACACTTCCAAAAGTTCAAAATTGAAGAAGTTATGCATTATTGAAGTTGGGCATTTTTGCAAAATTGCCAAAAGTCAACTATCCCCAAAACTTCAAATTTTGTCAAATGGGCCCATTCTTTTCCACTTGATTTGATCTTGTCACACTACACATGTGTCCTAGCTTCAGCCTTGTGTCCATTTATTAATTTTTCTATTTTATTTGATTTTTTATTGAATTAATTCATTTTAAATCAATTTAAATCAAATAAAATCTAAATATTGATCATTTAGGATCTTTTTGATTGTTATAGGTCTTAATTGTCATCATGGACATGATCAAACTCGTATCTCACCATATCATGAATAAAAAGATGGATTTTGGACAAAATTGGAAAGATTTCAATGGAGGATCAAATCATATCTCCAAACATCAATGCACAAAGATTCAAGTCCAAATTGTTGACCTAATCCAATGCTGCATACATATACAAGGCGAAGAGGCGCGAATTAGAGGTTAGAGGCTGCAAAATCAAAAGAACCAAACTTGAGAAAACTTGAAAAAAGCTTGAAACTGAAATCCTTCTTAGAGGCCAATTCAGAACCAAAACTCAACGTGAATTAATTGTTGGACATCCATTGAGTCAGAAGCAATCAAAAGCAAGCCTTCACACCCTCTCAATCGCGTTGTTAGTCCTTCAAAACACCGCCCTGTATTTGAAATCGCAACCTCTCATTCTGGCATTTTCTTGACAAACCATTTACATATTCATGATCCTTGTGCAATTTCTAAACTTTCTGCATTATTTGATTGTATTTATATAGCCTGTAACCCCCTAGCCGAATCTAGGGTTCTTGGTTCTTGTTTTTGGGCGTTTTATTTTCAGGCAAAATCAGTGCAAATAATGGACATGGACGTACTCAGGAGGCCTAGACGATCATGACTATGGTCTTGAAATTTATTTTCATGGCCTAAGATAGATTTTAGGATGCAGCTATGGATTTAGCTGCGGATGTAAATCCGCAGGTAAATAACTAGGTCCAACGAAGAAGATGAATACATGCCCCCTCCCCATTGGACCATTCATAATTCACGCGCTTTGTTTTATATTTTCTGGAATATTACGCGTTTTCATATTTTATTATTATTATCCACTATGTATACAACTAACGTTCAATGGTCCAGTGGCAAAAGCGTGTATGCATTGGCTTGCAGGACCTGGGTTCAAATCCCAGGTCCCCAATATCTTTGTTATTATTTTCTTTCAGGAATTCCAGTACAAACTCAAGCATGTGATGTACCATGGTCCTCATATCTCAAAGCGCCAGATGGCCCCCAGGCCAAATCTAATGACTCAGATTGAATGTCCATCATGGGGTTGAGTCAATGGGCGCACACTGAAACCAAAAGTCACCCAGGCTTGCAGCAAAATTGGGCCATCAAATTGCAAATCTCACCTCCAATTTAGGCCCAAAACCCCTTGGTTATTTCTTTTTCTTTCTTTTATTTATTTATTTATTGTTATTATTTTTAATTGACCAATTAAACTTTTTCCTTATAAAATCAAAAACCAAAAAATATATTTTATTTATTAAAATTAAATTCAACACTTTATTTTTGTAAATAAATATTAATTTAATTAATTTAGCTTAATTAGGAAATAACTTTAATATCTTTTGCAATAATTAAAATTAATTTAGATAATTAGGTTTTATTAACTTTGGTCAAATTTATTTTATTTCTTTAAATATCAAAAATCCAAAAATATTTTAATTAATTAATTAGTTTATTAATTTAATTGTTAACTTAATTTTATTTCTTCTAATCCAAAAATAACCAAAAAATCACTTTCTTTCAAAAAAGGGTCAAAACCCTAAAAAACTCGCTTTCGATTTAATTTCCCGCACGCGTTCCATTTTTATCATATTGTATCTATTTCCCGGAATGTAATGGTTTAATAGGACTTTAATTATTTTATCGCTTTATTTACTTTCCGCATTTTAATTTCAAGGGTTGTTTTTGGCGATGTAAATATCCGACGCCTTGTAATAGTTTAGTTTTAATTTCCTCAATTTAATTTCCATAATCTATAAACTGTTAGATGTTTGGTAATAGGGAATGCATGACAAGATCAAATGTTTAAACCTAAAATCAACATAGATAACCATAACATGTATAAAGATAAAATTAACTGAAATAACACACTCGCACATGCGCACTCCTAGGTTACACCTCGCTTGGTTGCCTTTGAACATGGTCATTGAGTATAGGAAGTTTTAGAGGTCGCCCTCTTGTCCAAAGATCATAGTTGCCTCGAAACGGTTGCCTCGGAAAAATGATCTAAGATATTAGGGTTACCGCTAAGGCGTCCTAACATTGCTTTAGTGACCACATGTCCCTTAATCTAATTGACCCTTAAAACTCCAACGACGATGCTACCTACTCATCAATAGTGGGATAGCGTTGTCTAAAGGACATTTGTACAGATTAATTCCTTTTTCGAGTAGGTAGATGGTTCTTAAGTACTTGCTCTCTCAAAACAAAACAAAACTTTTCGCACTTACACCTTTCAAACAAAAACTCTTTTCAAACCCACAAACACAAAGAAAAGCAAATTTTGAAAACACTTTGAGCAAGTACCTAAGAGCCCGTGGATAACCATGGATAGAAAGGGTGCTAACACCTTCTCTTTCTATAATCTACCCCCCCGGACCCGAGAAACATCTCGAAAAAGGAATTTTTCTGTGCTTTTTTCCTTTCGTTGTTGGATAAAATAAAAGACGGTGGCGACTCTTGTTTACCGCGACATTTTGAAAAAACAAACGCAAAACGCAAACCAGCTTTCCAAAAAACAGTCAGTTCTCTCCCACCGCATCACAGAACTGGCGACTCTGCTGGGGAAATTATAAGTGGGGTGTACCTTAGGATTAGATCACTGTGTTTTTAATTGTTTGCTTTGTATGATTTATATTTGTAGGCTTGTATCAAAGTTACTATAGATCCTAACCCGGATCTGGGGAATACCCTTTAGGTAAGTAGCAATAAACTGTGAGGGAACTGTACGGCATAGACCGATACGGTTGAAGCAGTAGCTACATTGGTGTGGCACTTTAGTCTGTACCGATATCCCTTGTGTTGGAACAAGGAGAATATGGGTCTTCTAAGGGGTCATTAAGCACCAACTGACCTTAGAACCTTTAAATTGACCAACTTGGCCATAGAACAGTAGCAGTATGCTACACTCATTGAGACTAAACTCTCGCGATGATTCCGGCCGCAAGAAAAGGTTGCTAAACTGGAATTATGACCGATTGAGGGTAGTCAGTGATATTGAGATCCTTTAGGACCCGGTTACTATTTTTAGGACAGGTTTAAACCAACTGAACTGAAAGAGGGTAGTACCTAAGCTCCTTGCCATCCTGAAACCTAAGGGCTCTCTGTGTGACTTGTGTGCCTTTACCATGTTTGCTATTTGTGGATACTTGTGGTGTGCTTACTATCATGACATCATGACATCATAACATTGCATACATCTTGCATTGGACTAACCTATTTCAAAGACAGGAGGGATTCATCTTTGTTCTGTTTTGTAGGTCATCATGATGCCTATGCATAGGAATACCATCCGGATTAACTTTGTCCAGGTTCCCACCATGCTTAAAGAGTTGATTGCAAAGATGCCTAATACTACCTCCTTCATCAGAAGACATGGGTATCTTCTCATTTTGGTCACCTCCAAATTGGACAAGTAGATGATGAATGTCCTAGTCCAGTTCTATGATCCGCTGTATCATTGCTTTACTTTCCAGGACTATCAGCTGGTTCCCACCTTAGAAGAGTTCTCTGAGTTGCTTGGTATCCCTATCCGGGAGCAGACCCCGTTTACTGGTTGGGAGAAGATCATTAAGCCGGAAGATATTGCTGCAGCCCTTCATATGACAAAGGAAAAGGTAATGGCTAATTGGGAGACTAGAAGTGGAGCAAAGGGCTTCCTGACTAAGTTCTTGGTTGGTAAGGCTAATTATTTCAGGGATGGTCTACACTTCAAGGCATTCGAAGATATTCTGGCTCTTTTGATATACGGCTTGGTATTGTTTCCGAACTCTGACTCCTTTGTTGATGTGAACGCGATAAAAATCTTCATCTCTCGTAATCTTGTACCCACTCTCTTGGGTGACATTCTTCATCAGCTTTATGCCCGTACTGCCCGAAAGCGGGGAACCTTGATATGTTGTGCTCCGTTATTGGCGAGGTGGTTTATTTCGCACCTCCCCAAATCAATGCTGAAGAACAAAGAAGTCATGGGTTGAGCCTATAGGGTTATGTCTCTCTCGCATAATGACATCGTTTGGACTCTCAAGGGTATGGACGAGGTGGCTATCATTGATCACTATGGGGAGTACCCTAATGTTCCACTGATAGGAACCTGTGGAGGAATTTATTACAACCCATGCTTAGCCTTACATCAGTTTGGGAGAGCCAGAAGAGAAGGACCTCACGAGCTGCTAATGCCTAGCATCCTCTTTGATTTTCAAGGGGATAACGACGAGCAACGCTGCAGATTCATAAGGGCTTGGGATAGAGTTCACAGATCTGATCCACATGAGCTGGGTCCAAAGACTTCGCTTCCGATGGAGCCATATCTCAGATGGGTCTGTATCCGTGCCCAAAAGCTGGGTATGCCATATGAAGCCGTCCTGCCTATCATTGTTGAAGTTGTTAATGAAGAAGGGGTTCTTCCGACCATCCTCCATCCTCATATGCCCACTGACATTGGGGCACTAAAAACGTCTTGGATGCAACTGATGGAAGAAAGGGGTTCTTATCGAGAGAAGTTCAACGAGTAAGAGCAGAAGATCTAGAAGTTGACTAGGCAGCTGGAGGACGAGCGAACTCTCAATGACTATGTCCGCACCGACAAGAAGAGACCATGGGAGCACTGATTGTCCTTTGTTTATTTCCATTCCAATTTTTATTTACTTTTCAGTATTTCCTTTCATGTAACGCCTTAAGGGCATCAGTTGAACAATTTGAATTTCAAAGTTTATCTAATAAAGTGTGTTTCATTTCTTGTTTACAAATTTAAATCTCTTGATTGTCTTTGAAATCATGTCATATGCATCTCATCCCATGTACTTCATAAACAGGTACCCATTACAGGTCTCTTATCTTCTTTGCTGTTTATTTCAGCATCATGTCTGCTGAACCTTCAACTGAGCAAGCAATCAAGGCCCTATAGGCCCAGAATGCCCAATTCCAAGAGTTGTTCATGAATCTAGCTAAGGGTCAGCAAGATCTGAAGACCCTGATTCTGAAAGAGAAGAAGAAGAAGAAGAAGAGGACAATCCTGTTTAACACAGGTCACAGGTTTGGAAACAGGCTACAAAATGAAGTTGATTTGACCACCTCATATGGAGGGAAAGATAGTTAGGAAGAAAGGAGGGCTCCTAGCCCTGTGGTCTCCGACAACAAGACGAACTTCGAAGAAGACCAGTATCCTCCTGCTGAAGATAAATACAAACAACTGGAAGACCGGTTGAGTGCGATGGAAGTTCAGAATGTGCCTGGTCTGGACTTTGGTGATCTAGGTCTATCATCTGAGGTGGTGATTCCCCACAAATTCAAGGCACCAACCTTTGCTAAGGATGACAGAGTTTCTTGTCCGAAGCTGCACCTTCGGTCATATGTGAGGAAGATTCATCTGTACACCGCTGATAAGAACTTATGGATCCACTTCTTTTAAGACAGTCTCTCAGGGACTCAGCTTGAATGGTTTTACCAGTTGGACGGAGCCAGTACCTGCAGTTGGGAGGATTTGGCTACTACTTTCTATAGGCAGTACCAACACAATTCCGACCTCGCTCCCACGCATACCCAACTCCAGGGTATGTCAATGGGAACGGGTGAAGGTTTCAAAGATTATGCTCAAAAGTGGAGGGACCTCGCCGGAAGAGTACAACCACCCTTGGCTGATCGGGAGCTTGTCGATATGTTTCTGGGGACCTTGTCTGGTCCATTTTTCAACCACCTGATTGGAAGCTCTTCGTCTGGGTTTACAGAGCTAATTATGACCAGTGAAAGGATTGAGGATGGTATTAAGGCCGGAAAGATACAAAAGGGTGCTTCATCAAGCATCGAGAAAAAGCCTTTCAAGAAAGAGTCCAGTGCTGTCTACAGTTCGAAAAGCCAGAATAGACCTGAACGCCGCCAAGCTGTTAATGCGGTTGTTATTTCAAGACCTATTGGTACTCCTTAGCACAACAATCAACAAAAGGACGAGAGACCTCGAAGGAAACTCACCCGTCTCAGCATGACTCTATCTCAGATTCTGCCACAGTTGTTGAAAACCAATCTAGTGTTGCCAAGGGAGGCCCCGAAGAATCCCAACACTACATCACCAAAGTATAACCCTAATGCCCGATGTGCTTTTCACTCTGATAGCCCGGGGCATAATACAGATGATTGTTTGTCTTTGAAGAACAAAGTACAGGACTTGATTGATGCTAAGGAGATCGAGTTCGGAGCATCAGAAAAGCCTAAACAAGATGCAGGGGTGAATGCTATCAGGGATGACGATGATGAAGAGTTTGATATTGACAGATGGATCTACCCAACTTCCGATGGTGGATTAAGCAACTGGACAGCGAAGGATTATATGCCTGTTTCAGTTATCACCCAGTAATGAAACTTTTTGTTTTGAATATGTAACAAACAATGTTTTAAACTCTATGGCCCAGTGCCTTACCCGGGGCACCGTGGCTTCATTTGTGAGGGCTTTATGTGTGTCATTTTCATATATCATTAATAAAAGCATTGGACGTTTCTTGCATTTCAAATCTTGCGCTCCTTGTTTTTTTATTATATATTGCAAAATAGCTATTTAACACACACTCACATATACAGGTCTACATCCACTCAGGATCTCACTTGTAACGACTCTGCTACTTCCAGTTATGACTTTGAAAATCCGATCAACTTAGCCGAAGACGAAGGTGAAGATGATTGCGAAGTGCTGGGTGAAATTGCAAGACTGTTACTCCAGGAAGAGAGGGCTATTCAGCCGCACGAAGAGCCGGTGGAATCAGTGAATCTGGGTACTGAGATAGACAAGAAGGAAGTCAAGATCGGGGCAAATCTAGAGCTTAGTGTGAAGCAACGGTTGATTCAGATGTTGCATGACTACGTTGAGATCTTCGCTTGGTCTTATGAAGATATGCCTGGTTTGGATACTGATATTGTGGTTCATCGCCTGCCTACCAAGGAAGATTGTCCTCCAGTGAAACAGAAGGTCCTCCGAATGCACCCAGAGATGTCTGAGAAAATCAAGGTTGAAGTTATGAAACAGTTTGACACCGGTTTTCTAGCAGTTACTTCTTACCCTCAGTGGGTGGCCAATGTGGTTCTTGTGCCGAAGAAGGATGGTAAGGTCCGAATGTGTGTTGACTATAGGGATATGAATAGGGCAAGCCCCAAGGATGATTTCCCTCTGCCTCATATCTACGTTCTGGTTGACAACACCGCTCAGCACAAGGTATTCTCCTTTATGGATGGTTTCTCCGGTTATAATCAGATTAAGATGGCTCCCGAAGACATGGAGAAGACGATCTTTGTTACTCAATGGGGCACCTTTTGCTATAAGGTTATTCCTTTTGGATTGAAAAATGCTGGGGCAACGTATCAGCGTGCCATGGTTGCTTTGTTTTATGACATGATCCATCATGAGATTGAAGTATACGTCGATGATATGATTGCAAGATCCCAAACAAAGGAGGAACACATTGACCACCTGCAGAAGCTGTTTGACAGGCTGAAGTTGTACAAGCTAAGGTTAAACCCGAACAAGTGCACCTTCGGGGTGAGATCTGGTAAACTGTTGGGTTTCGTTGTAAGCAACAAAGGTATTCAAGTGGATCCTACAAAGGTGAAGGCTATACAGGAAATGCCAGCTCCCAGAACAGAGAAAGAAGTCAGAGGCTTCCTGAGAAGATTGAATTACATTGCTCGATTCATCTCGCACCTAACTTCTACTTGTGAGCCAATCTTCAAGTTACTGAAGAAAGATCAAGTAGTACGTTGGAACGATGAATGCCAGGCCGCTTTCGAAAGGATCAAAGAGTATCTCCAAGAGCCACCCATTCTGATGCCTCCAGTTGAAGGGAGACCTTTGATCTTATACTTGACAGTACTCGATAACTCAATGGGGTGTGTGTTGGGTCAGCATGACGAGTCTGGCCGAAAAGAGCATGTTAATTATTACCTTAGCAAAAAGTTTACCGACTGCGAGACTCGATACTCGTTGCTCGAGAAAACTTGATGCGCTTTGGCATGGGCTGCTCGCCGGCTGAGACAGTATATGTTGACTCACACTACCCTGTTGATATCAAAGATGGATCCAATCAAGTATATCTTCGAAAAACGTGCCTTGTCCGGAAGAATAGCAAAATGGCAGATGATCTTGACTGAGTATGACATCCAGTACACAACCCAAAAGGTAATCAAGGGAAGTGCGTTGGTAGACCATTTGGCACATCAGGCAGTGGATGATTACCAGTCTATGAACTTTGAATTCCCGGACGAGAATATCATGTTGGTAACTGATTGTGAGACACCTGGACCGGATGAAGGACCTGAGGAAGGATCCCTATGGTCTATGTACTTTGATGGAGCTTCGAACGCTTTGGGTAATGGCATTGGTGTCGTGATCGTATCTCCTAAAGGCTCACATACTCCGTTTACCGCCCGACTATGTTTCAACTGCACCAACAACATGGCGGAGTATGAAGCGTGCATCATGGGTCTTCGAGCAGCGATTGACCTAAGGATTAAGTTTCTAAGTGTCTTCGGAGATTCCGCTCTCGTGATCAGTCAGATCAAAGGCGAGTGGGATACGAAACACCCTAATCTTATTCCTTAGAAGGAGTATGTATTGAAGTTGCTTCCCCATTTCGAGGAGATAACCTTTGAACACTTCCCTAGAGAGGAGAATCAGTTGGCGGGCATGCTAGCTACGATGTCTTCTATGTTCAAGTTCAATTGGGACAACGAAGCTCCACGGATCATCATTGAAAGATTGGAAAAACCTGCACATTGCTGTGATATTGAGACTGAAGAGGTAACAGAAAAGCCCTAGTTTCATGAGGTGAAGAGGTATCTGGAAACTCAAGAATACCCCGAGGGTGCATCTGTTAATGACAAGAAGTTTCTGAGGAGGTTCGCAGCAAAGTTCTTCATCAGCAATGGCATCCTTTACAAGCGTAACCATGATTCGACCTTATTGCGTTGTGTGGATAATAACGAGGCAGAAAGGATCATGGAGGATTTACATGAAGGTACTTTCGGGACTCATTCTAGTGGACACACCATGGCAAAGAAGATCCTACGGGCAGGATATTATTGGTCTACAATGGAAGCCGACTGTTATCAGCATTATCGGACATGTCACAAGTTCCAGGTCTATGCAGATAAGGTGCACATACCTCCAGTACCTCTGAACGTCTTGACGGCACCTTGGCCTTTTGCAATGTGGGCCATTGATATGATCAGCGGGATCATACCTACGTCATCTAACGGGCATCATTTCATCTTGGTAGCAATTGATTACTTTATGAAATGGGTTGAAGCAGCTTCCTTTGCTACAGTAACCAAGAATGTCGTGGCACGGTTCATTCGGAACAATCTGATCTGTCGATATGGTGTACCAAAGAGGATCATTACGGAAAATGGTACCAATCTCAACAACAAGATGATCACCGAGCTCTGCGAGCGATTCAAGATACAATATCATAACTCTTCTCCCTACTGGCCGAAGATGAATGGGGCTGTCGAAGCGGCTAATAAGAATATTAAGAAAATTGTGCAGAAGATGACAGTGACATACAAAGACTGGCACGAGATGTTACCATTTGCTCTTCATGGGTATCGTACCTCAGCGCGGACGTCAACAGGGGCAACACCTTATTCCTTGGTTTATGGCATGGAGGCAGTCTTGCCCATTGAAGTTCAGATACCCTCTCTTCGGATCATGAAGGATGCAGGTTTGAGCGAAGATGACTGGATTCAGACCCGGCTTGATCAGCTGAATTTAATCGACGGAAAGAGACTTACTGCTATTTGTCATGGTCAGACGTACCAAAAACAGATGATCAAGGCATTTAACAAGAAAGTTAGACGACAAGAGTATCAAGTTGGGGATCTGGTAATCAAACGCATTATCTTACCTCAAGGTGATCCCAGGGGCAAATGGACCCCTACTTACGAAGGGCCATTTGTGGTTAAGAACATTTTCTCAGGAGGAGCTATGATTCTAACCACAATGGATGGTGATGACCTTCCTCACCCCGTCAATGCAGACATAGTGAAAAGATACTACGCATAATCAAGACCCACTAGGTTGACTGGCCTAGGCAAAAATAAGGGCTTCCCGGAGAACCAAAACGGTTCGGGCAAAAATAAGAGATGAAAATGAAAAAAATCTGTACACCCGACAAGTCGAAAACCTGAAAAGGCGGCTTGGGAAAAAATGGGTATCCCAGTGGACCAAAAACCCGAGAGGGCGGTCCAGGCAAAAATTAGGGATCAAAGCGTAACACTATGTCTCATTGGATCACCTTGCATCCAGACTTCGGTATCAACTATTAAACTCGGACGACACTAATCAATAAGATCTACCTTCAACCAAGTAGCAAAGTGATGAGATGCTCGAGGACATAAAGGCAATAGCAGAGTTAGAACCCAGTGGGATTGTTCACATAGCTGTTTTGTTTTTCACAATTTGTGTAAATTCTATATGCTCGGCGACGTTCTCTTACTAGGACGTCAGCCTCTTATACAAAAACGCCTATTTACAGGCCAAACTTCAAAATCAATACAATTCATTTTCAAAGAAATTTCAAACTGTGTTTCCTTTATCTATTTTATTTTGCAAAGAACGTCCAATGTTCATTTTTGATATATGCACTTGACATTAATTGCTGCTCATAAATATTTACATGCGAAACAAAAGATGATTACTGGTAATATCAGAAACAGGGGCAATAAGAAGTGTCCAAGATGTATAGTTGCTTTGTCCACCAGGTACAAAGGCAGATTCAGCTGAAGAATATGGCTAAGATACTTTCGCTCCCCGCAGAGTAAGACAGTAATGGTAGCTCTTCCCCAGCTGAGACTTGCAACTATGAACAAATCAGCAATGCTCTCCCCAAGCAGAGTTTATCTACCATCAGCACTAAAAAGACTTGATATCCCCGACAGTCTTAATATTCCTCAGTGGAGTATAGGAATATTCCCCAATAAAGTATAAGAATGTTCCCCGGCAGAATACAAGATACCCCCAGTGGAGTCAATATTTCCCCAGCACGGTCTGAAAAATCTTCCCCAACGGAGTTGAAACATCATCCCCAGTAGACTTTGGAAGTTCACCCCCAGCGGAGTACAAAAATAAATCTCCCCAACCAAGTTCAAAGGATCATTCCCAGTAGAATTCAGAGGATAATCCCCATAAGAGTCTAACAGGGATATCCCCAGCAAGTCACAACTGAAAGATCATCCCCAGCGAATTTCTTTCCTTTCACAAGCATGAATTCAATCCTCAACAGATTCAATATCACCAGCAACGGTAATCCATCCCCAGTGGAGTTTATCAGTGGAATCCTCAGCAGAGCATCTCTTCCCCACAGAGTAATCTCCCCATTAGTTTATTCCCCAACGAAGTTATCTTCTCCTGCAGGTTTATTCTTACAATCACCTTCGTTCATCATCCTCAGCGGAAGCAAAGAATTCAACTCTATTCTCCAACAGCTCTGGGATTTATTTTCCCCAGCTAAAACATCACATTTCCATACATCATGATACATACATATATGCATCATATAATACAATCTCATTTATGTTGAGAACGTCATTGATTGATCCATATCATGCACTGCATATGACTGACCTTTGCCTTTCAGGAGAGATGCAATTAAATTCTCAACTATGTGGAAGACCTTGTCTGGTCCAGTTAAATCGATTCCTAAAGATTTTTCTGATGTCGATCCAGTCAAAGTTAATCCAAGACCTTGTCTGGTCCAGTTAAATCGATTCCTAAATATTTTTCTGATGCCGATCCAGTCAAAGTTAATCCAAGACCTTGTCTGGTCCAGTTAAATCGATTCCTAAATATTTTTCGGATGCCGATCTAGTCAAAGTTAATCCAAGACCTTGTCTGGTCCAGTTAAATCGATTCCTAAAGATTTTTCTGATACCGATCCAGTCAAAGTTACTCCAAGACCTTGCCTGGTCCAGTTAAATCGATTCCTAAAGATTTTTCTGATGCCGATCCAGTCAAAGTTACTCCAAGACCTTGTGTGGTCCAGTTAAATCGATTCCTAAAGATTTTTCTGATGCCGATCCAGTCAAAGATAATCCAAGACTTTTTGTCTGGTCCAGTTAAATCAATTCCTAAAGATTTTTCTAATGCCGATCCAGTCAAAGTTAATCCAAGGCCTTGTCTGGTCCAGTTAAATCGATTCCTAAAGATTTTTTCTGACGCCGATCCAGTCAAAGTTAATCCAAGACCTCCTCTGGTTCAGTCAAATCGTGGATAAGATCTCCTTGATTCGTATTCCAGTTGAAGTTATTCCAAGACTCTTGTCTGGTCCAGTTAAATCGATTCCTAAAGATTTTTCTGATGCTGATCCAGTCAAAGTTAATCCAAGACCTTCTCTGGTTCAGTCAGATCGCCGATAAGATCTCCCTGATTCATATTCCAGTTGAAGATATTTCAAGACCTTGTCTGGTCCAGTTAAATCGATTCCTAAAGATTTTTCTGATGCCGATCCAGTCAAAGTTAATCCAAGACCTCCTCTGGTTCAGTCAGATCGACGATAAGATCTCCCTAATTCGTATTCCAGTCGAAGTTCAAACCTCCCATCAACAGTCTCCAAATGGCATCTGTAAGCCCATTCCCGACATCACCAGGCTGATACCACTTCATGCGAGTGCAAATTTCTGGGCACTCTAGTGTTCAATCATCTTCCACCTTCGGATCACGAAAGGCCCGAAAGCCAATCTATATCCTCAGGTTTAAGAAGATTGAATAGGGGCAGTTGTTGTACCCCAAAATTTGCCCTCTCATATTTCTCAAAACATTGCAAGAAAAATCTCCAAGTGGCTCAAGATTGCTCAAGAGTTGGACAGTCAAGTTATCTCCTAAGGCAGTCAACCGCAAATTAGGGTTTTGTGTTGCATCAAGGTCCTTTCATACAAATGACCTCAAGTTCTCCCCAATGTCCTAATATTTTGTCAAGTTCATCCATGTCAAATTTCAAGCCTTGCAGAGGAAGTTTGGTCAGTCAATTGCTCAAAGGGTCTAAAAATCGACTATGCTAGGGCAAAAGTCAACTGTGACCCAAATACAATCAAACTTCAAGATTTTTTGTCAACATTCTCATTTTGAAGGATATTTCATCATTTTATCAAGGGTTGATCATGATTCATTAAGGATTGCTCAAAATTCCTCAAGACTCAAAAGTTGCTAAATTAGGGTTTTGCAGGAAAAGTCAACTCAACTTTGACCAAGCATAGATTTCTCATACTTTATGACAAATGACCCATCCAAAGCTCATTTTGAATAGGACGCAATTTCCTACAATCCATCTTCACACCCCAAGATCAAGAAATGCACTCACAAAAAGTTACAAATTTGGACATTATAGGTCATTTTTGAAAGTCAACAAAACCACCTTTTTTCCAAAGCTTATAACTTGAGCATGGAATATCAAAATAATATTAGACGAAAAGGGTTGGTCAGAGGATATCTCAATCTTTCTAAAAAGTCCAAGAACACTTCCAAAAGTTCAAAATTGAAGAAGTTATGCATTGTTGAAGTTGGGCATTTTTGTAAAATTGCCAAAAGTCAACTATCCCCAAAACTTCAAATTTTGTCAAATGGGTCCATTCTTTTCCACTTGATTTGATCTTGTCACACTACACACGTGTCCTAGCTTCAGCCTTGTGTCCATTTATTAGTTTTTCTATTTTATTTGATTTTTTATTGAATTAATTCATTTTAAATCAATTTAAATCAAATCAAATCTAAATATGGATCATTTAGGATATTTTTGATTGTTATAGGTCTTAATTGTCATCATGGACATGATCAAACTCGTATCTCACCATATCATGAACAAAAAGATGGATTTTGGACAAAATTGGAAAGATTTCAATAGAGGATCAAATCATATCTCCAAACATTAATGCACAAAGATTCAAGTCCAAATTGTTGACCTAATCCAATGTTGCATACATATACAAGGCAAAGAGGCACGAATTAGAGGTTAGAGGCTAAAAAATCACAAGAACCAAACTTGAGAAAACTTGAAAGAAGCTTGAAACTGAAATCCTTCTTAGAGGCCAATTCAGAACCAAAACTCAACGTGAATCAATTGCTGGACATCCACTGAGTCAGAAGCAATCAAAAGCAAGCCTTCACACCCTCTCAATAGCACTGTTAGTCCTTCAAAACACCTCACTGTATTTGAAATCGCAACCTCTTATTCTGGCATTTTCTTGACAAACCATTGACATATTCATGATCCTTGTGCAATTTCTAAACTTTCTGCATTATTTGATTGTATTTATATAGCCTGTAACCCCCTAGATGAATCTAGGGTTCTTGGTTCTTGTTTTTGGGCGTTTTATTTTCAGGCAAAATCAGTGCAAATAATGGACATGGACGTACTCAGGAGGCCTAGACGATCATGACTATGGTCTTGGAATTGATTTTCATGGCCTAGGATAGATTTTAGGATGCAGCTATGGATTTAGCTGCGGATGTAAATCCGCAGGTAAATAACCAGGTCCAACAAAGAAGATGAATACGTGCCCCTTCCCCATTGGACCATTCATAATTCGCGCGCTTTATTTTATATTTTCTGGAATATTACGCGTTTTCATATTTTATTATTATTATCCACTATGTATACAACTAATGTTCAATGGTCCAGTGGCAAAAGCGTGTATGCATTGGCTTGCAGGACCTGGGTTCGAATCCCAGGTCCCCAATATCTTTGTTATTATTTTCTTTCAGGAATTCCAGTACAAACTCAAGCATGTGATGTACCATGGTCCTCAGATCTCAAAGCGCCAGATGGCCCCCAGGCCAAATCTGATGACTCAGATTGAATGTCCATCATGGGGTTGAGTCAATGGGCGCACACTGAATCCAAAAGTCAACCAGGCTTGCAGCGAAATTGGGCCATCAAATTGCAAATCTCACCTCCAATTTGGGCCCAAAACCCCTTGGTTATTTCTTTTTCTTTCTTTTATTTATTTATTTATTTATTGTTATTATTTTTAATTGACCAATTAAACTTTTTCCTCATAAAATCAAAAACCAAAAAATATATTTTATTTATTAAAATTAAATTCAGCACTTTATTTTTGTAAATAAATATTAATTTAATTAATTTAGCTTAATTAGGAAATAACTTCAATATCTTTTGCAATAATTAAAATTAATTTAGATAATTAGGTTTTATTAACTTTGGTCAAATATATTTTATTTCTTTAAATATCAAAAATCCAAAAATATTTTAATTAATTAATTAATTAGTTTATTAATTTAATTTTTAACTTAATTTAATTTCTTTTAATCCAAAAATAACCAAAAAATCACTTTCTTTCAAAAAAGGGTCAAAACCCTAAAAAAATCGCTTTCGATTTAATTTCCCGCACGCGTTCCATTTTTATCATATTGTATCTGTTTCCCGGAATGTAATAGTTTAATAGGACTTTAATTATTTTATCGCTTTATTTACTTTCCGCATTTTAATTTCAAGGGTTGTTTTTGGCGATGTAAATACCCGACGCCTTATAATAGTTTAGTTTTAATTTCCGCAATCTATAAATTGTTAGATGTTTGGTAATAGGGAATGCATGACAAGATCAAATGTTTAAACCTAAAATCAACATAGATAAGCATAACATGTATAAAGATAAAATTAACCTAAATAACACACTCGCACATGCGCACTCCTAGGGTACACCTCGCTTGGTTGCCTTCGAACGTGGTCATTGAGTATAGGAAGTTTTAGAGGTCGCCCTCTTGTCCAAAGATCATAGTTGCCTCGAAAAGGTTGCCTCGGAAAAATGATCTAAGATATTAGGGTTACCGCTAAGGCGTCCTAACATTGCTTTAGTGACCACATGTCCCTTAATCGAATTGACCCTTAAAACTCCAACGACGATGCTACCTACTCATCAATAGTGGGATAGCGTTGTCTAAAGGAAATTTGTACAGATTAATTCCTTTTTCGAGTAGGTAGATGGTTCTTAAGTACTTTCTCTCTCAAAACAAAACAAAACTTTTTGCACTTACACCTTTCAAACAAAAACTCTTTTCAAACCCACAAACACAAAGAAAATCAAATTTTGAAAACACTTTGAGCAAGTACCTAAGAGCCAGTGGATAACCACGGATATAAAGGGTTCTAACACCTTCTCTTTCTATAATCTACCCCCCGGACCCGAGAAACATCTCGAAAAAGGAATTTTTCTGTGCTTTTTTCCTTTCCTTGTTGGATAAAATAAAAGACGGTGGCGACTCTTGCTTACCGCGACATTTTGTGAAAACAAACGCAAAACGTGAACCAGCATTCCAAAAACAGTCAGTTCTCTCTCACCGTATCACAGTTATGTGATCTAATTTAATATATTATTTATCATACGTTTTATTATAATGTTAGATATCTCGCCCCTTCTGTTTGAATGTTACCCTTACGTTGGTAACATGCATGTAATTCGAAGTGAATGGAGTATACCTTCGGTAGTTCGAGTCGGTGTCATTGCTCTGATACGTAACACGGGGGAATGAACGCTTGTTGCTTTTAGTTATTGATTATTTCAGTTGTTGAACTTTAATTTGTCTGTTTCTAAGTATGCATTATTTTGAAGTTGTTATAATTGTTGGACAAAGATGTTATTATGATTCTAATGCATAGACGTTCAAGTTGTTGAATTAAGAGACTTAATTATTATGATGATAGTTCATCCGAAGTTTTAAAGTGTTATGTATCCACGTTGAATGCAATGTGTTTTTAAAGTTGAATTTGTGGCATCCTAATTTCGGTTGCATGAATTTTATGACTCTGATTTGCTTATATAATTGTCGGGTAGAATTGGGGTGTTACAAAGTTGGTATCAGAGTAAAGGTTGGTCCATCTGACCAAGTTGTCGAGTCGTAGTTGTCTAACAATCAAGTATTGTTAATTTGAGTTCTAACCGTTGTTTATGTTGTAGTGATAAGTTAAGATGGCTGGAAGGAATGATGTTGCACTTGTTGTTGCTTTAGAAGCAATGGCACATGCGATGAAGAATCAGCCGAATACTGACGGGAATGATGGATCTCGTAGTTTGGCGACTTTCTAGAGAGAGAATTTGCGTACCTTCAAGGGAAAGTATGATCCTGACGGAGAATTGGATTAGTTGAAAGAGATTGAGAGAATCTTCCGTGTGATGGACTGCAATCCAGCGCAGAAGGTTCAATATGGTACTCATATGCTAGCAGTCGAGGCTGATGACTGGTGGCTAGAGGCTTATCAAAGATTGGAAGTTGCAGGTGAAAATATCACTTGGGATATGTTCCGTAGGGAATTTCTGAGGAAGTACTTTCCTGAAGATGTTCGTGGTAAGAAGGAGATTGAATTCCTTGAGTTGAAGCAAGAGAATATGTCAGTTGTTGAGTATGATGCAAAGTTTGTTGAGTTGGCTAAGTTTTATCTACTCTATGGTGAGGTAGATGATGAGTTTCCGAAGTGCATCATGTTTGAGAATGGGTTGCGCCCAGAGATCAAGAAGGCAGTTAGATACCAGAAGATTCGTTCCTTTGCTGATTTTATTGATAATTGCAAGATTTATGAAGAAGATAATAATGCTCATTACAAGATTATCAATGAGAAGAGGGGTAAGAACCAACAGAATCATGGTAAGCCTTATGATACCCCAACTGGTAAAGGTAAACAGAAAGCTTCTCAGGGTCAGAGGACTAATGGGGGAGATGCTCCTACTGGTGTGGTTTGTTTTAAATGTGGGAAACCTGGGCATAAGAGTAATGTGTGTACTGCCGAAGTAAAGAGGTGTTTCCGTTGTGGTAAGAACAAACATGTTGTATCTGAGTGCAAGCATAAGGATGTGATTTGTTTCAATTATAGTGAAGAAGAGCATATTGGCAATCAGTGTCAGAAACCAAAGAGGGCACAGACAAGTGGCAAGGTGTTCGCTTTGGTTAAGGATCAGACAGATGCTGAGGACAGACTTATCAGAGGTACATGTTTCATTAATAGTACTCCTTTAATTACTATTATTGATACCAGTGCTACTCATTGCTTTATTGTTGCTGATTGTGTTGAAAAATTGGGTCTTATGTTGTCTTCTATGAATGGAGAAATGGTCGTTGATACTCCAGCCAAGGGGTTGGTGACTACGTCTTTTTTGTGTTTAAAGTGTCCTTTGTCGATCTTTGACAGAGACTTTGTTGTTGATTTGGTTTGTTTACCGTTAAGAGGGTTGGATGTGATTTTGAGTATGAACTGGTTAGAGCATAACTATGTTCATATTAACTGTTATGACAAGTCTGTGAGGTTTTCTACTCCTGAAGAAGAGGAAGACAGTCTATTGTTTGCTAGACAGTTAAGGAAGTTGATGAAATAAGATGCACAGATGTTCTTGATGATGGAGTCAGTATCTGTAGAGACTCAAGCTATAATTGAGGAATTGCAGGTGGTGTGTGAATTTGCTGAAGTTTTCCCTGATGAAATTTGTGATGTATCACCAGAGAGGGAAGTTTAATTTGCAATTGATCTTGTGTCTGGTACCATACCTGTGTCTATGGCACCATACAGGATGTCTGCATCTGAATTGTCAGAGTTAAAGAAGCAATTGGAAGAGTTACTTGAAAAGAAGTTTGTAAGACCAAGTGTATCGCCGTGTGGAGATCCAGTGTTGTTAGTAAAGAAGAAAGATAGAAGTATGAGGCTGTGTGTTGATTATAGACAATTGAATAAAGTGACAATTAAGAACAAGTATCCGCTTCCAAGAATAGATGACTTGATGGATCAATTGGTGGACGCTCGTGTGTTCAGTAAGATTGATTTGAGGTCGGGTTACCATCAGATTAAAGTGAAGGATGAAGATATCCAGAAGACGACTTTCAGAATATGTTATGGACATTATGAGTATTCAGGTGATGCCTTTCGGTGTTACTAATGCGCCGAGAGTATTCATGGAATACATGAATCGTATCTTCCATACTTATTTGGATCCGTTTGTAGTGGTGTTCATTGATGATATTTTCATTTACTCTAAGTCAGAAGAAAAGCATGCAGAACACTTAAGAGTAGTATTGCAAGTTTTTAAAGAGAATAAGTTGTATGCAAAGTTGTCCAAGTGTGAGTTCTGGTTAAAGGAGGTCAGTTTTCTTGGTTATGTGATCTCAAGTAGTGGCATTGTTGTAGATCTATCGAAGGTTGATGCTGTGTTGCAATGGGAAACTCCGAAGTCAGCTACTGAGATTAGAAGCTTTTTGGGATTAGCTGGTTATTATAGAAGATTTATCGAAGGTTTTTCTAAGTTGGCACTTTCGTTGACTAAGTTGACTTGTAAAGGTAGAGCTTTTGTATGGGACGTTCAGTGCGAAGAAAGTTTTACAGAATTGAAGAAGAGATTGACGTCGGCTCCGATTTTGACGTTACCTAATCCCAGAGAGCCTTTTGTGGTATATTATGATGCTTCTAAGATGGGTTTAGGAGGTTTGCTTATGCAGAATGATAAGGTTGTTGATTATGCGTCAAGGCAGTTGAGGACTCATGAGAAGAACTATCCTACGCATGATTTAGAGCTTGCTTCAGTTGTATTTGTGTTGAAGATTTAGAGGAATTATCTTTATGGTTCTAGATTTAAAGTGTTTAGTGACCATAAGAGCTTAAAGTATTTATTCGATTAGAAGGATCTGAATATAAGGCAATGGAGATGGTTGTAATTGTTAAAGGATTATGATTTCAGTTTGAATTATCATCCAGGAAAAGCGAATGTGGTCGCTGATGCGTTGAGTCGAAAGACTTTACATATTTCGGCATTGATGGTCAAAAAGTTGGAATTGATTGAACAGTTCAGAGATATGAGCTTAGTTTGCGAAGTTACATCGTGGAGTGTTATGTTAGGTATGTTAAAGATTAATAATGAATTTCTACACAGTGTCAGAGAAGCTCAAAAGTTGGATGTGAAACTGATAGATTCGATGGTTGGGATCGATCAGTCTAAGAATAATGATTTTAAGCTAGAGGCGCAAGGTGTGTTGAGATTTCGTAACCAGATTTGTATTCCTGATGATGCTGAGATGAAGAAAGTGATACTTGAAGAGAGTCATAAAAGTAAGTTGAGTATTCATCCAGGAGCTACAAAGATGTATCAAGATTTGAAAGGTTTGTTTTGGTGGCCTGGAATGAAGAGTGATGTGGCTCGATTTGTGTATGCATGTTTGACTTGTCAGAAGTCGAAAGTTGAACATCAGAAGCCTGCAGGGTTGATGCAACCGTTAGAAGTTCCAGAATGGAAATGGGATATAATTTCAATGGACTTTGTGACAGGGTTAACTAATACCTTAAGAGAACATGATTTGATTTGGGTGATTGTCGATAGGCTTACGAAGCCGGCTCATTTTATTCCTATTAACATCAGTTTTCCTGTGTCGAAGTTGGCTGAGATTTACACTAGTGTAATCGTGAAGCTACATGGTGTTCCTTTGTGCATTGTGTCAGATAGAGATCCAAGATTTACTTCTGATTTTTGGAATAGTTTGCAAGAAGCGTTGGGTTCTAAGTTAAGGTTGAGTTCGGTATATCATCCTCAGACAGATGGTCAGACTGAACGTACTATTCAATCGTTGGAAGATTTGCTGAGGGCATGTGTTCTTGAGCAGGGAGGTTCGTGGGATACCTATCTTTCGTTAATATAGTTCACTTATAATAACAGTTACCGTTCCAGTATTAGGATGGCACCTTTTGAAGTGTTGTATGGTCGAAGATGTAGAACTCCTTTATGTTGGCATGAATCTGGTGAAAGTATAGTACTTGGACCTGAACTTGTTCGTGAGACTACTGAGAAGGTGAAGTTGATTCGAGAAAAGATGAAAGCTTCCCAAAGTAGATAGAAGAGTTATCATGACAAGCAAAGGAAAGATTTAGAATTTCAAGCGGGTGACCACGTGTTTTTGAGAGTTACACCTGTATCTGGTGTTGGGCGAGCATTGAAGTCTAAGAAGCTCACTTCTCGTTTTATTGGGCCATGTCAGATTTCGGAGAGAGTTGGGAACGTTGCTTATAGAGTGGATTTACCGCCTAATCTTTCGAATTTGAATGATGTGTTTCATGTATCACAACTCCAGAAGTATATCTCAGATCCATCTCATGTGATTCATATGGATGATGCGCAAGTACGTGATAACCTTACAGTGGAGACGATGTCTGTACGGATCATGGATCATGAAATAAAGACGCTAAGGGGAAAAGAGATTGCTTTGGTTAAAGTGGTTTGGCTAGGAGCTTCCGGAGAAAGCATGGTTTGGGAGTTGGAGAGCAAGATGCGAGACTCCTATCCTGAGTTGTTTGATTAAGGTAAATTTTTGAGAACAAAAATATTCTAAGTGGGAGAGAGTTGTAACGCCCGTAATTTAATTAATTATTTAATTACGTTATTTTTTTGAAATATTTTTTAATTTGTGTTATGATGATAGTTGATGTGTTATTGTTATTGTATTTAATTATTCTATTAAGTTATGGAATAATATTAGAATAATAATATTATTTGATGTGGGCTTATTTTAAAGAATAGAAGTAGTAGAAGGGGGTGTAGGAGTTTTAAGCCCATTAAGGCATAAAGAGAATTATAGGGTTATTATATTAGTTTTTAGAAATAATAAGGAAAAAGAGGAAGCAGTAAGAAGAGAAGGAAATAAGGGTTGGAAGAAGAGAAAGAGAATGTGAAAGTTGCAGAAAAGAAGGAAAAGAGGCAGAACGGAATTCAACCGAAAAAGTTATAGAGCAACCTTCAATCTAAGGTAAGGGTGGGGTTCTGACTCTATAATAGAGTTTATGATGAGTAGTATGTGGGATTAGATGTGAAAATGTTGTCTTGTTCATGATTTGAATGTATATGTTGTTGTATGATGAAGGTCAATGATTTAGAGATGAATAATGATGCCCTAATGTTGTATAATTGATGTAGAAACATAGGATTATTATAATTGATGATTACCTATGATTAGATGATGTTTTTAGGGCCTAAGGCAGGGAAGCCATAGTGAAAACACAATGACATCGCAGAAAATATTCATGACAGAATAGTATGCGTTGACCTCAAAGGCCATGCGTCGATACATGAGGGTTTCTGGACTCAGGATGAGTCGATACGAAGAACCATGCGTCGATACATGCAGGCTTTTAGACTCAAGATGAGTCGATACATAGGACTATGTATCGATACATGCAGTGTTGCAGACTCAGTATGAGTCGTCCCAAAAGGATTACGCGTCGACTCATGCAGCGTGTTAGCCCAGTACGCGTCTACTCTAGACGTTATGCATCGACTCATGTAGTCTGATTTTTGACAGATTCATTTCCAAAGGTTGCAACTTGAGTTTTCGGACTCAGTTTGAGGTGTCGTTCGAAGCGTTGGATAGATGACGCAGTGAACTTAATTTTAAGGATTAAAATGAAGAATATGAAGAATAATCCTAGTAACCCAATTTAAGATTAGAGTTAGCTTCTCGCGTTAATCGATATGATGAGTTTGTGAAGTATAATGAGGATAAGATGATTATAGATTATTGTTCGGTTCATGACAGTAAGATTAATGGTGATAATGATGTATTACATAATTAATAATATGTAGAGGTTTGTTAACTAGAGGTAAGCCTTAGATGATTTATTAATTATATGCATTATCTTGTTGTATTCCTATGGCCAACGTTGCGGGATTGTCGATCTGTCGTTGTATTGTTGTATGGCTGAGTTGCTGTGAATTATGTTGATAAATGATGTTGATGAATTATGTTGATAAATGACGTTAATGAATGATGTTGATGTATGATATTGATGAATGATGTTGATGAATGATGTTGAGATGCCTCTAATAATTAGCAGCTATTAAGATGTAGGCTCCTGGCCAACGGTGATATTGTGTTGAGATGTTTTTAATTATGGTTGTTGTTATTACATTCATGATTGTGTCACATACATTGCATTTCAAGATGGAGCTGATGCTCGTTAAGATGGCCTGTATTGGCGAATATTAAGATGAAGGATTATGCCTTGTTGATGCCTCTATTTATTGGCAATTATTTGATATGGGAGTTCTGCTCCAATGGTACCACATGCATTTGCATAGTATTGAGTCGCATTATATGATTGCATAAAGAAGTTTTGTATTGATGCGGTAAATGTTTATATTGTTGGTATTCTGTTGCGATTATTATTGTTTATACAATGAGAAGTGGTGATGTTATGTGATCTAATTTAACATATTATTTATCATACATTTTATTATAATGTTAGATATCTCACCCCTTATGTTTGAGTGTTACCCTTATGTTGGTAACGTGCAGGTAATCTGAACTGAAGGGAGTATACCTTCGGTAGTTTGAGTCAGTGTCATTTCTCTGATACGTAACACTCGGGGGAATGAATGCTTGTTGCTTTTAGTTATTGATTATTTCAGTTATTGAACTTTAATTTGTCTGTTAGTAAGTATGCATTATTTTGAAGTTGTTGTAATTGTTGGGCAAAGATGTTATTATGATTCCGCTACGTAGATGTTCAAGTTGTTGAATTAAGAGACTAAATTATTATGCTGATAGTTCATCCGAAGTTTTAAAGTGTTATGTAGCCACGTTGAATGCAATGTGTTTTTAAATTTGAATTTGTGGCTTCCTGATTTCGGTTGCATGAATTTTATGTCTCTGATTTGCTTATATAATTACCGGGTAGAATTGGGGTGTTACAAAGTTGGTATTAGAGCAAAGGTTGGTCCGTTCGACCAAGTTGTCGAGTCGTAGTTGTCTAACAATCGAGTATTGTTAATTTAAGTTCTAACTATTGTTTATGTTGTAGTGATAAGTTGAGATGGATGGAAGGAATGATGTTGCACTTGCTGCTGCTTTAGAAGCAATGGCGCATGCGATGGAGAATAATCTGAATGCTGACGGGACTGATGGATCTCGTAGATTGGCGACTTTCCCTGAGACGAGTCCTAGCTCTTGAAAATCTAACCTGGGTACCCTCTAGATCTCCATAGCATTGAGGCGATCTTCCAACTTCTTGTATTTATCGTCAACTGGGGGATACTGTTCTTCAGAGTAGTCCACTTCTTCCTCTTCTTCAGACTCTGGGTGGTTATTTCCTTCCTTGTTTTTTCTTCTTGATTATCTCTTTCACCCGACGAGGTTGCGAAATCTAGAGTTCGCCTGGCTGGTCCTTTGACCCTTCTTACCAGATTCAAAATTCCGAATGGTTTCTTCGCCTTATTTTTCTTATCTTTGATCATCAGAGCCTTCAAGTCCTCTTTTCCTTTAGCCAGAGCCAAGAACATTTGTTGGAACTGAGCGTTCTGCGCTTGAATGTCCTTTACTATCTGTTTAATATCCATCTCACTGAAATAAACAGTAAAAAGATAAGGAGACCTGTTGTAAGAAACATGTTTGTGTTATGATGAATGAAAAATGCATATGCAAATTATTTCAAGGAAATTAGAGATTTAAATTTGTTTTAGACAAAAAGGAAACATACGTCGCATTAATAAATCCAATTTCAGGTACATCATGCCTCTTTGGGCTTACAATGAAAGAAATAAAATACAAAAACTCCTAAGATAAAAAGGTTGAACGCATCATATTTGGTGCGATGTAGGCGTTCAAACTCTGCTCTTCATTAAGTTGCTTGGTAAGTTCCAGAACTTTCTTCTTACTGGCGTAGAATTTGGCTTCGAAAGTGTGTCGTTATTCCTTTAGCTAAATCCAATCCTTTTTCAAGTCTTCGAGAGAGGTAGGAATATTGGGATGAAGGACAGTATACAGGACATCTCCTTTAACAACAGGCTCCATGATAACAGGGAGGATGGAGGGGTAAGGCATTACGAGATTCTGAGCACGAGCTCGTACCCACCTAAGGTAAGGCTCAAGGGAAATGAATTTTTTGTGTCCCAAAGTCTTACTATCCACATTGTTTACCATCCTCCAAGCTCGTATAAACCTCTTATGGTAGCCTTGATCGTCGCTCTCGTATTTGAACACCACACCTTGGATGAGCGCATCATGTGGACCATCTCTTCATGCATACCCAAACTATCACAAAGCTAAGCAAGGGTTATAAGTGATACCTCCCCTAATTCCAAGCAGAGGGACATTAGGGAATTCCCCACAATGGTCGATGATAGTAATATCCTCCAAGGATCGAGAACGCCAATGGATATTCGAATGTCTGAGTGGCATCAACCTATTGGACCATCTCAAGCCTTGCTCATTCTTCACAATGGATCAGGGGAGATGTGAAACAAACCACCTAGCCAACAAAAGAGTACAACACATGAGGGCTCCTCTTCTCTTCAAGGTCCGAGAGTGGAGAGAATGCAAGATATCTCCCAACAAAGTAGGCACTAGATTGTGAGAAGATTTTGACAGCATTCACATCTATAAGTTGGTCAGGATTTGGAAATAGCACCATCCTATAGAAGAGAAGAGCCAAAATTTCTTCGAAAGCTTGTAAATCCAGAGTGTTCCAACAGTCTTAAGATTTTTCCAACAAGAACTTGTCTAGGAACCCTTTGACACCACTTCTTGTTTCCCAATTAGCCGTGACGTCAAATTGTTGCAAGTGTAAAGCTCGGGCAACCTCTTCAGGGCTTGGGTATCTTTCAGTACCGCTGAAAGGTAGTTGATTGATAATAGGAATTCCCAAGAGTTGAGAGAATTCTTCCATAATAGGTACAAGCTGGTAATCGGGGAAGGTAAATCAATGGTACAAAGGGTCAAAGAACTGGAAAAGCACCTTTATCATATCTTCATCAAAGCTGGAGGTAACCAAGTTGAGAAGTCGTCCATGTCTTTTGGTGAACGGAGAGTCTTCAGGGACCTTTGATGCTAACTCTTTGAGCTGAAAAGGTACTCGTACAAGATTGACTTGGATTGTGTTCTTGCAAGTGGGAGTCATGTGCTACAAAACAGAACAAAGATGAATCTCAAAATCCTTGAAATGGTTAGTCTAAAATTCTATGGTATGATGTCATGATGTTATGTACGAGCATATGCACAAGTTAAATCAAACAAGTCCATAGGTTTAGGCTTGAATGGGGTTTATAGGTAAGTACCCTCTTGAAGTTTAGTTGGTTCAACCTGTCCTAGAAAGTAAACGGGTTCTAGGGAATCTAAATATCACTGATCTTTCTCCATCGGGCATTGTTTCAGCGCAAGCCTCTTTATTGCCGACCGAAATATCTCGAAAGTCTAATCTCAATGAGCATAGTATCGAGTATCAACCAACTTCCAACTGCACCAAAGCCAGCTACCTCATTATTTCCTAATGGCCAAGTTGTTCAAGTAAAGGTTCTAAAGTTAGTTAGTGCTTCATGACACCACACAGCGGCCCCGTATTCTCCTTGACTACTCAAGGGATACCGGTACCAACAAATGTGTCACACTAACGTAGCTATTGCTTAGACCATGTAGGTATACCCTGCACAGTTTCCACAACTTATTACTACTTACCTAAAAAGGTGCCCTAGATCCGGGTAGAGGATCAAAACAAACCCAAACAAGGAACCATAATATAAAGCAAACAAATCAAACAATGAAAAGAAAGTAAAGGTAATATAGCCCTAAGGTAACCCCACTTTTAAGTATCAATCCTCAGCAGAGTCGTCAGTTCTGTAAAATGGTGGGAGAACTGACTTGGATCTTTTGCGTTTGATCGCAATTGTTGCGGATAGCAAGAGTCGCCATCGAATTTTCTTTTATCCAATAAGGAAAGTTTTAAAAGAACAGGAAAGACCTTTCGAGATTATTTCTTGAGTTCGGGGGGTAGGTTATGAAAAGGGAAGGTATTATCATCCTTTTCATCCGTAGTTATCTACGGGCTCTTAGTTGCTTGTTAGATCACTTGCTTTTGTTTGAAAATGTGCTTGTGGTGTGGGTTTTGAAAGTATTTTGAAAAGGAATGTCTTTGTAATAGTTCTTGTCTCTATAAGAACGCGTACAAAGTGTTTTGTCTTTTGAAAAATGTTTCAAAGTGAAAGTGTTGGTGTATAAAATGTTTTTGTTGTGAGCAAGAGAGAAACTAAGAGCACCCTACCTACTCAAAAGGTATTTAGTGTTCTTTTCCTCCTCCTTTAGATGTTGCTATCTTAACATTGATTTTGGTAAGAAGCCCCATCATTGGATGTGAAGGGACGGGCGTGGGACATTTGTATAGTCATAGAAGTCAACATATGGGACGTTTTAGCAACGTCGTTTAGGGACTAGATCATTTACCGAAGGCAACATTGAGGGTCATAGAGTGTTGTACCCCAAAATTTTCCCTCCCATTTCTCAATGATTTCTCATCACTAAGCCCTTGAAGCTCAAGATCCAGTTAGGGTTTCATCTGCTCAAGACCTCTCCTTGCACTGGTGACCCAAATTAGGGTTTGTGTTTGCACCAAGATGTTTTGACCTAAAGTGCTTAAAAGGACTTTCATGCTTCATATTGGACTCCCAAGTTTATCCATACCAAGTTTCAAGCCTTAATTCCAAGTTTTGCCCAGACAATTGGACGGTTGACCTAAAAATCAGCTGTATTGGGGAAAAAGTCAACTGTGGCCAATTGACAGTCAAACCTCATGAAAATTGACCCACATCAACATTATGAACTCATATGGACCATTTGATCAAGTTTGGATCACAATTCCATAAGAAATTTGATCAGATCACCAAAAGGGCAAAATGGTCATTTTTAGGGTTTTGACTGCACAAAGGTAATTTTTGACTGTTTGACCTAGCCAATGGCAAACCAAGCTCATATATGGACTCAAGGACCCCATGGAATTATCTTGACATGCTCAACAAATTCAAAAGATCCCAGGTACACAAGATTGACAGTTGAATTTCCCAGTCAATTGATCAATTTTGACTGTATACTGAAAAGTCAAACTTTGACTTTTTGGTCAAAATCAAGAGTCAAGATTCATTTTTCATCAAAACATGCCAAATTATGAAACTTGTTCATCAAGAAGTCACAAAATGCAAATTAGGGTTAGAAATTAGAATTTTTCATAACTTAGAATTTTTCTAAGTTATAAAAAACCCTAATTTTTTCCTAACTTTGCCCCACTTTTTGTATTGAATATTAAATATTATTAATTAATACATATAATACATATTTTGTAAATAATATAAATATATAGGTATATTTTAATATACTTAGGATAAAAATACCAAAAAATGTACATATTTTATTTTTTAATATTTAATAATAAAAAATACCCTTTTTACAAATATACTATATTTTATTTTATTTTTGTATGTAAATAATAATTATTATATGAATTAATTGATTAATATCCTTTTTTGAATAAAAATTAGGGTTTTACCCTAAATATGAAAATACTCCAAAAATAATACCTTTTTATTTTCTCTTTTTATTTTACATAAATAATGCTTTTTTCATACATATAAAAATTCTTTTTGCATTCTTGCATATTTGTTTTATTTCTATTTTATTTGTATTGTAAATATTCAAAGCAAATGATGTAATAGCTTAGATTCAATTTCTTGTCTAAATATCTCCCCATTTGAACACTTGTACCCCCTCCCCATATTATTGTGTTGTAATAGTGTAGGAATTTAAATTTCGCACTTTATACGCTTTCTAAACATACCATGCTAGAGCTAGGGTTTGTATGAAAATAAAAAGAACAAAGTAGTTAGACCTAATCTCAAGATAAATAAGCATGAAAATGGACAACACATTTCACACTTGCACCCCTAGGGTATTCCACTTTGTTGCCTTCAAATAATTGGGCCATATTGTATGTTGAATTTCTTTGGGTAAAACAAACAATTAAATGATCATAGTCCCTCAAAATGTTGCCTAAATGAATGATCAAGTCCCTTTTAAAGAAAAATTGCCCAAAGACATTTAACACTATTGCAATTATGGTCTAAACGATGACCCACGCCTGTCCCTTCAACCTCCTAAGACAAGATTGTCCACCAAATGCAATGGTGGAACAAAATTGTCAAAAGGTTTAAAACATAACAAAAATCTTTGAGAAAACTTTAGGGTAGATAACTCTTAAGTACTTACCAATTTGCAAAGAAAACACTTGCCTAATTTCAAAACCCACTTCACAAACACTTTCAAAACCAACTTTCAAAAAACCTTGAAACGTCTTTTCAAAAGACAAAACACCTTTTGTAAAACATTCGAGTAAAGAATTGTTACAAGGGTAGCCTATACAAGGCATCTTTTCAAAAACATTTTCAAAACCACACATCAAGCACCATTTCAAACAATTGAAAACCAAGGCAAGTTGATCTAAGCAAGTACCTAAGAGCCCATGGATAACCATGGATAGAAAGGGTGCTAATACCTTCCCTTTCTATAATCTACTCCCCGAACCCAAGAAAAATCTCAAAGGTTTTTGCTGTGCTTTTTAAACCTTTCCTTAGGATAAAATAAAAAGTCGGTGGCGACTCTTGCTCAACCGAAACATTTGCGAAAACAAACGCAAAACTCACAGTCAGTTCTCCCACCGTATCACAAAACTGGCGACTCTGCTGGGGAAAATTTTAAAGTGGAGTAACCTTAGGGCTTAGATCACCCTCTTGCATGACTAATTGTTTGATTTGTTTGCTTTATACTTTGGCTCTATTGTTTGGGTTTACAATCCTACACCCGGATTTTGGGAAACATTCATAGATAGCAATACGTTGTGGAAACTGTGCGGGGTATACCGACACGGTCGAAGCAATAGCTATATTAGTGCGACATATTTGTGAGTACCGGTAACCCTTGAGTTCAATCGAGGAGAGTACAGGGCCGCTGAGTGATGTCACTAAGCACTAATGACCTAGAACCTTACTTGACCATCTTGGCCTTTTATTAGGGGTAGTGAGATGACCGGCTTTGGTGCAGTCCGAAGTTGGTAGATACTCGATACTACACTCATTGAGGGTTGTGTTCTTGGAATATTTTGGTCGCTAGTTAAGTGGCTAAACCAAAACAATGAACATTAAAAACAATCCAATGATATTGAGCTCATTAGAACCCGGTTACTATTTATAGGACAGGTTTTTAAGCCAACTACACTCAAGAGGGTACTTACCTATGAAACCCCATGCAAGCCTGAAACTAGGGTTTGGTGTGATTTGCTTGTACATATGTTTTGTGAATACATCATAAACATCATGAAACATCATATGCATTCTCTAACCATTTCAAGGGTTTGGATCTTCATCTTTGTTCCTGTTTTGTAGGTCATGGAAATTCCTCGCAGAAATACCATTCAAGTCAACCTTGTGAGAATCTCTCCTCAACTCAAGGAGCTCACCTCAAGAATTCCGGAAAATTCATCCTTCAGTGAAAGACATGGTAGATTGCTCAGCCTAGTCAACACCAACATTGAAGAAGACATGATGAAAGTGCTATTCCAGTTCTTTGACCCTCTTCACCACTGTTTCACTTTCCCTGATTATCAGTTGGTACCCACTTTGGAGGAGTTTTCTCAACTCCTGAGAATCCCTATCCTTAATCAACTACCATTCAACGGTGCGGAAAAGGAACCAAAGCCAGAAGATGTTGCTCGAGCATTACATCTACGACCATCCGACATCAAGGGGCATTGGGAAACCAGAAGCGGCGTCAAGGGATTCTTAGCAAAATTCTTGTTTGAGAAGGCACAAGAATGTTGGAATTCATTGGACCTACAAGCCTTTGAAGAGATTGTGGCACTCCTTATCTATGGGTTGGTCTTGTTCCCAAATCCTGACCAATTGATAGATGTCAACGCCGTCAAAATCTTTTTGTCCAGAAATCCAATACCAACATTGCTTGGGGACATCCTTCACTCATTTTACACACGAACAATGAGAAAGAGGGGTGTTCTCATGTGCTGTACTCCTCTCCTTTCAAGGTGGTTTATTTCGCACCTTCCACAATCTGTCTTGAAAAATGACCAAGGTTCAAGGTGGTCCCAACGGTTGATGACTCTTACTCATTCTGATGTGCATTGGTGTTCTCGGTCCAGAGAAAATGTCATCATTGTCGATCGTTGCGGAGAATTTCCTAATGTCCCTTTACTTGGAACTAGGGGAGGTATCACCTACAACCCTTGCCTAGCTTTGAGGCAATTTGGATATGCACGGAGGGATGGCCCTCATGATATGTTGATTCCTAGCCTAGTTTTTGACTTCGACAACGATGCGCAAGGACTTCGCCAAAGATTCATCAGAGCCTGGGGAAAACTCAACAAGGTTGATAGCAAGACTCTGGGACACAAGAACTCCATCCCTTTTGAGCCCTATCTCAAGTGGGTACGAGCCCGAGCCCAAAGTCTAATGATGCCTTATCCTCATGTACTCCCAGTGATTAAAGAGCCCGTCAATGAAGGAGAGGTTCCCTACACCATCCTGCATCCAGACATGCCTACATCGTGGGAGGAAATGCAGAAAAGTTAGATTCAGCTCAAGGAGGAACGGAACACTTTTGAAGCTAGCTACTACGCCAGTGAAAAGAAGGTTCTAGAGCTTACCCGCCGACTCCACGAGCAAGAGGCCCTCAACACCTACATCGCACCAAAGAGGATGCGCAATGTCTTTCTGCCTTAAGAAGTTTATTTTGTAATATTTGGCCCATGGGGCATCTATGTACTAACAAATTTCTTCTTATTAATATGACGTGCGTTCTTCCTTGTCTGAAACAATTTTGAATGTTCTAAATCCTTGAATGCATTGCATACATCAGCATACCATTCATCATGTGCATAAAGCAGGTCTCACTCCAGGTTTCCTTATCTGTCTGCTGTTTATTTCAGTAGGAAGGATCTCGAGCAAATAGTCAAAGACCTACAAGCTCAGAATGCACAATTCCAGCAACTCCTGATGACCTTGGTTAAAAGTCAGGAGGATATCAAGACTCAATTGGGGAATAAGGACCCAGTGAAGAAGAAGCAAAAGAGGATTGGGGTGGCTACTTTGGGGAGAAGATTTGACAGAGAAGCTCGGAGAGTGCTTGAATTTCCTCCTACTTCTGATGAAGGGACTAGTAAAAGAGATGGAGTTGCGGTGCCTTCCGAGTCTGATGCAGAGGAAGAAGAGGTTGAAGAGGATGAAGATTATTCTGACCAACAATATCCTCCAGCTGATGATAAATACAAGGGTTTAGAAGATAGATTGGCTGCCATGGAATTACAAAGAGTACCAGGTTTGGATTTTGAAGACTTGGGTTTGGTTTCCGGGATTGTGATTCCCCCAAAATTCAAAGTTCCAGTGTTTGTGAGGTATGATGGGCTGTCCTGCCCCAAAATGCATCTCAGGTCCTACGTGAGAAAGATTCAACCTTATACGGCAGATAAAAACCTCTGGATTCATTTCTTTCAGGACAGCCTGTCGGGAGCTCAGTTGGAGTGGTTTTATCAGCTAGAAGGAACCAGTGTCAGAAATTGGGAAGATTTGGCCACCGCTTTCTACAAACAATACCAGTATAATTCTGATCTTGCTCCTACTCGTACCCAACTTCAGGGTATGTCACTAGGAACAAGTGAGGGATTCAAAGAATATGCACAAAAATGGAGGGATTTGGCTGGCAGGGTGCAGCCTCCTTTAACCGATCGTGAGCTCGTTGATATGTTTCTTGGGTATCTGGGCCATTTTTCAATCACCTAATTGGTAACTCTTCCGCGGGGTTTACCGATTTGATCTTAACAGGCGAAAGAATAGAGGCTGGCATCAAGTCAGGAAAGATTCAGAAGGGTGTTGCTGCAAATGTTGAGAAGAAGCCTTTTAAGAAGGAGACAGCTATGGTATATTCTCAGAGGAGAGCAGGGAAGATGGAGCGTCGGCCAACTGTGGGGGCCGTAATGATTCAAAACACTCCGAGTGAGCAGCCTCGCTATAACCAGTCCAGACCAAATCAGCAACGGGTGGAACGGCCACAACGGCAGTTCACCCGCATTAACATGACTCCAGCGCAAGTGCTTCCCCATCTATTGAAGTTGAACCTCGCCACCATCAAGGAGGCACCAAAGAATGTGAATACGTCCTCTCCGCATTATCATGCCAATGCTAAATGCGCCTACCATTCAGACAGCGTTGGACACGACACCAATGATTGTTGGGCACTCAAGCATAAAATCCAAGACCTGATAGAGGCTAAGGAGGTAGAGTTTGACGCTCCAGAGAAGCCTAATGTGATATCTGCACCCATGCCGAAGCACGGCCGAAATATCAATGCCATTGAAGAAGATTTGTATATTGCTGATGTCAGTGATCTGACCACTCCACTGCTAACCATTAAGTTGAATTTGTTAAGGGTCGGGATCTTCCCGGGATGTAAAGAAGACTGCTATTGTTGCTACTCTCTGCCGTTTGATTGTCCGCTACTGAAGAAAGGCATCCAAAGCCTTATGGATAGTCGACAAATTTTGTTTGAAAAAGTTTCTGCTGTTCCAGTCCATACTGAAGATGTCTCAATCATAACCATTCACGCCAGTCTTTCCAAGGCCGTCAAAAAGCCTGTTAAGATTACACCAGCTGCAAAATCTGTTCCTTTGAAGATAACAATGCCAGGACCTGTCCCTATGTTTCTGAGAAGTCGATACCTTGTAAATATGGCGGTGACATCTACTACCATGGTATCAAGAAAATCGAGGTAATTGAAGAAAGTTCGGATGATGAAAGAGCCAGCATTAGTAACATTGCGGGCACCAGCAAAATCACCAGGAGCGGGAGAATATTTTCTCCAGAGATTGCCCCTCCAAGAGCAGTCTTTGGACCCTCGTCAACTAACGAAGTCGTCCCTGCACCAATAAAACTCTCTGCTAGAACTCCTCTGATTGAGGATGTTGTTGTTCCTAGTACTGTCTCTCCTTCCGCTGCTAACAAAGGTAAGGGAATCCAAGATGAGCCCGTCAGGACGAGGGCTCAACCCTTAGTAATCCCGGAAACCTCCAAGAAGGAAATGGACGAGATTTTGAGGATAATCAAGAGAAGTGATTACGATGTGGTGGAACAGTTGGGGCAAACCCCCTCCAAGATCTCCATGCTGGCACTACTACTTTGCTCAGAAGCGCACGCTAAAGCCCTGATAAAATTCCTGAAGGCAGCTCATGTGCCCCAGGAAACCTCTGCGGATCAATTTCAAAATTGCGTGGCTAGCCTGACTGCGGACAATGGACTAGGTTTTTCTGATTCCGATTTAACCCCTAAAGGCAGAAACCACAATGATGCTTTGCATATTTCAATCGAGTGTCGCGGAACCACTCTTGCACATGTTTTGGTTGATACCGGTTCGTCGCTGAATGTTTTGCCTAAGAAGGCCTTGGACCGACTAGATTGTGAAGGGTTGGAATTGAAGCCGAGTGATATTGTTGTCAGAGCTTTCGATGGTTCGAAGAGAATGGTCCATGGAGAGGTTGAAATTCCCATCAAGATAGGCGCCGAGGTGTTTAAATCCACTTTCTATGTGATGGACATCCGTCCATCATACTCTTGCTTGCTGGGTAGGCCTTGGATACACCATGCTGAGGCAGTCACCTCCTCCTTACATCAGATGTTGAAGTATCCTGTCAAGGGAAAGATCATCATTGTCCATGGTGAAGAAGAGTACATGATTAGCCACTTAAATTCTTTCCGGTATGTGGGGGTTGAAGGAGAGTTCATTGAGACACCGTTTCAACATTTCGAAGAAGTCCTTCCCGAAGTAGCAGTGGCGAAGTTGGCAGCTGAGACGCCAAGGCAGATGGCCAGGATGGCATCTCTGGAGGACGCAAGGGCCGCAATAAAAGAAGGGAATAATTCAGAATGGGGGCAGTTACCCGACTTTCCGCATAAGACTGACAAGTTTGGGTTAGGGTTCACAGCCGCCGGCCAGAAAGCTATGCGCCGTGCAAAGATTGAAAGGGCGCCAGTCAAAATTTCTCCCTACGGAATCAACGCCCTGGAAGAGGAGGACAAAGAAATCAACATTGAAGAGTGGGTTTATCCAACTGTCAAGGGAGGATTGAGCAATTGGGAGGCTAAGGACTTTGTCCCCATCACTTTTATTCATCAGTAATTTATCTGTTAAATATTTCCTATTTGGTCTGTAATATTTACTTTCAAACAATCCGTACACTATCTTTTCACCTCCTGCCTTGCCCGGGGCATGTAGGTCTACTTGTAAGGGTTTTGATTATTTTTCATATTCATATGCCATGTTTAATGATTCATTGGACGTTTTTCATTTGATAAACTGCTTATGTTTATTTTCTTTCCTTTTGCATTTTTTTTTGTTTAAGGATGGCTATCCCTTACACACACCCACACTCACCAATGCAGGTACCCATCCACTCCGGATTCCATGGGTGACTATTCTGCTATATCTTTCAATAACTCTGAAGATCTGGTCAATCTAGCCGAGTATGAAGATGACGAAGGTTGTGAAGTACCCGGGGAACTAGCCAGACTTCTGCAACAAGAGGAAAGGGCCATCTTACCGCATGAAGAGCCATTAGAAACTGTTAACTTGGGAACCGAGGAAGATCGGAAGGAAGTGCAAGTGGGTGTCGATCTGGAACCAAAAGTCAAGGAGCTCTTGGTACAGTTGTTGAATGAGTATGTTGAAATCTTCGCTTGGTCCTACGAAGACATGCCGGGTCTAGACACAGACATCGTGGTTCACCGTCTCCCCACAAGAGAAGACTGTCCACCGATCAAGCAAAAAGTTCGCCGAATGAGGCCTGACATTTCCGAAAAAATCAAAGCGGAAGTAATGAAACAATTCGATGCTGGCTTTCTGGCTGTTACGTCCTATCCTCAATGGGTCGCTAACATTGTGCCAGTACCTAAGAAAGATGGCAAAGTCAGGATGTGTGTGGACTACCTGGATTTGAATAGGGCCAGCCCTAAGGATGATTTCCCGCTACCTCATATTGACATCTTGATCGACAATACAGGTCAGCATAAAGTGTTTTCCTTCATGGACGGATTCTCGGGCTACAATCAAATCAAAATGGCTCCCGAAGATATGGAGAAAACGACTTTTGTCACACAATGGGGCACTTTCTGTTACAAGGTGATGCCGTTCGGGCTGAAGAACGCAGGGGCAACTTATCAACGCGCCATGGTAGCTTTATTTCATGATATGATACATCATGAGATTGAAGTTTACGTAGACGATATGATAGCTCGGTTACAAACAGAGGAAGAGAACCTTGAACATCTGGAAAAGTTGTTTGCCAGGTTAAAAGAATACAAGCTCAGGCTGAATCCAAGTAAATGCACTTTTGGAGTTAGGTCTGGTAAACTCTTGGGATTCATTGTAAGCAACAAAGGAATTGAAGTCGATCCGGCAAAAGTAAAAGCAATACAAGAGATGCCTGCTCCCCGTACTGAAAAGGAGGTTAGAGGATTCTTGGGGCGCATAAACTATATTGCCAGATTCATCTCACATCTGACTTCTACCTGTGAGCCAATTTTCAAACTCTTGAAAAAAGATCAGGTAGTGGAATGGAACGACGATTGTCAAGCTGCTTTTGATAGAATCAAGGAGTATTTGCTAGAACCTCCTATTCTGATGCCACCCGTCGAAGGAAGACCATTGATCATGTACTTAACCGTCTTGGATAACTCAATGGGGTTTGTTTTGGGACAGCATGACGAGTCTGGTCGAAAAGAGCATGCTATTTATTACCTTAACAAAAAGTTTACCGACTGTGAGACTCGCTACTCACTGCTCGAGAAAACTTGCTGCGCTTTGGTATGGGCTGCTCGCCGACTAAGACAGTATATGCTGACTGTTGTACCCCAAAATTTGCCCTCCCATATTCTTCAAGAAATTGCCAAGCCAAGTCACAAAATTCCTCAAGGGTTGCACAGTGCAAAGGTCTCCTACACAGTCAAAACTAGGGTTTGTGTTCTGATCAAGAAAAGGAAGTTTTCAAAGGCCCAATCAAGTCTCACATGCCTACAAATGTGGTCAAGCATCTTCATATCAAGTTTCAAGGCATTCAGCTCAAAATTGCACAGTCAAAACCCTAAATTGCACTACAGTCAACTATAGGGGCAAAATGGTCATTTGGCAGTCAAAAGTTCAAATTTTTGGTCAACATATCATTTTGAAGCCACAAACATCATTTGATCATGATTCTCAAAATTTGGCTCAGAAAATCATCAAGATGCAAAAGTTTCCTTATTTGGACAGTTGAAAAAGTCAACAGAAATTGACCAGGGCATAACTTTCACATGGATTATCAGAAAAATTCCATCCAAAGCTCATTTTGAAGAGAAAGACATTTCCTACAACTCATCTTCATACTTCAAGTCCAAGAAATGCTCTCACAAAAAGTTATCAATTTCAACATTATAGGTCATTTTCAAAAGTCAACAAAAAGGGACTTTAAGTCAAAGGCCATAACTTGAGATTGGTAAATCAAAATGACATGGGACCAAAGGCATTGGTTAGAGGACTCAAACACCTTTCCAAAATGTCCAAGAACATGAGAAAAGTTTAAAAATTGAGCAAGTTATGCCTTGTGGAAGTTGGGAAATTTTTGGATATTTTGAAAAGTCAACATTGATGCAAATGACTTAAAATTGCTAATGGGCCCATTTTTCTTCCATGATTCATCATTCCAAGCATGTGCACGACCACTTGGCCCAAAGGGAAGTATTTTCTCATTTTTTATTTATTTATTTGAATTATTATTTATATTAATTCATTTAAATCATTTAAATATATGAAAAATATCTAACTTGACCTAACCAATCTTTTTATGCATGTTTTGGACTCAATATTTCGTGCTTAGCTAAATGTGGAAAGAGTTGGAGTGATTGGATCCTAATTGACACAAAGAACACATGAAAAAGATTGAAAAAAGATCCTTAACAAATCAAATCTTCAATTCATGAATACAAGAGATTTGGACCAATATTGTTGACCTAATGCACTCAGTACATAAGCATGATCATAACCCTAATCACAATAGACAGAGAAAAAGCTGCGCAAGAAATACCATTGCAAACTTGAAATTTTCTCTAAAAAAGTCAATTCTAAAAACCACCTTTGAGGACGATTCAAGCCCTAATTTTCATTCCAATAGCTTCCTTGGAGATCACTGATCACATTCCAATCCAAAACATCAACTCAAACTTCAAGAATTGGTAACGAGAACCTCCCCTGTACAGAGAAAAAGTCACGATCGTATTTTTAATTCTAGGCATTCTCATGGCATTCTAATTGTGGATTTATATTCCTTATGATATTCTGATGCTAACCAACATAATTAATTGCGTTTTTGTGCTGTATATTCGATTTCACCATTGTTGATATTTAGGGTTTACAGAGCTTCAAAATAGGGATTTTGCAATTAAGAAAAATTGGCCCTCAAGACCATGACCATTGAGTTCAACGCGTCTGGACGAAGAAGATAGGACCATCGCGCTGAATTTATGTGCCAAGGAGAGCTAGTCGCTATTTTCTTGAAAACGGCCTAAAAGAACATTCCTAAAACCGTTGCCTCATATTTTCTATTTCAGAGATAGTGAGGAAGATGAAGCCGTGTCACACACTGATTGGCACGTTTGAATATTTCGCGCGTTGAACCACTAACCATTTGCTTTTCTTTTATAATATTTATTGTTTATTTATTAATCAAACGCGTTGAGTTGGTCTAGTGACAGGCGATGGTGCTGGTAACACACGTGACCTGGGTTCGAGCCCCAGGTCTGTGTAATTTCCATATTGTTTTTCATTAACAATTCCTATGCAGCGCCAGCCTTAAGGACTACCATACACCTCAAGAATCCCTCTATCCACGCGTCCATCAGAATTAAACCAAAGGCTGAGATTGAAGGTACATCATATACCATGGTCAACGCATGTGCACGCTACTCAAAAAAGTCAATGGACCTGAAACTTGTTGGGCCAGAATTTCACAAACTTAACCTCCATATTGGGGTCTGAACCCCCCCCTGGTTTGCAATTCTCCATTTTTTCTCATGTTTTATTTTAATTGTTATTTTATTTTCTTTATTTAGTTTAATTTAATTAATTATGTTTACAAAATATAAAAAACATCATAAAAAAACAGAAAAGGCAAAAAATATAATAAATATTTTATTTTAATATTTTCTTGTAAATAATTGTATATAATTGAATTTAGTTAAATTAGGGTTTTAATTCTAATTCCTTTTAAATAAAAAAATCTAAAAAATGTAGAAATAGGTTTAATTGATAATTTCTATTCCTTTTAATTTTCCTTTTTACCATAATATTATTTATTTATTTATTTTTATAATTAAATTGTACATAAATAACTTAGGCTTAAATTAGGTTAAAGTTTCATGTTTTCTTAATAAAAAAAATAATAACTAGAATTAGGGTTTGCCTTTTATTTTAATTTTAATTAATTCTTTTTCTATTAAATACCAAAAACATTTTCTCTTAAATTAATTTTGATTCCTCATTAATTTTAATATTTTTGCAAAAGGGTCCAACGCCCTCGTTTTGATAATTCCTTTATTTCGCATATTTATTTTTATAATTATGTACCTCTCCCGAAGCCTTGTAATTACTTCTTGCGCTTTTAATTTATTTATTTTCCGTCAAATCGGGTCCGGTTTAATTTTGGCGATGTGGACCCGCGCCATTTGTAATAGCTTTAGATTTACTTTCCCGCACTCTTTTTAACTGTTAAACAAAGCATGCAAGAATGAATGGCCATAATAAAATCAAGCGTAGAACACCAATGAATGTGACAAGACAAATATCAATGAAAACGACACACAAATCGCACACACCACCCCTAGGGTACGCCTCACTGTTGCCTTGCCTCGAAAGGTGATCGTCGAGTAGAGGATGTCTTAGTAAGTCCTCATGATCCGGGAACCTGGCATGAGGGTAGCTTCTAAGGTGTCTTCCCATTGCTCTGGTGATCACCATGTCCCTACAAACTCGAATTGACCCGAACACCTCCAACGGTGGTGCTACCTACCTCTCAATGGTGGGATGGCACTACTTTAAGGACATCTACACAGACGAATTCCTTAGGGTAGGTAGGTTCTCGTAGATACTTGCTCTAAATTTCAAAACAAAACAAAATACTTTTCACACCAACACATTTTCAAAAAGCTTTCGAAAGCAATTTTTCAAACACTCTTGAGGACTGATACAAGAGTCGAACTGGAATTTTCAAAGAAACTTTTTAAAAACCCACATTGAAAAGCAAACAAACCATTTTGAAAACACAAATGAGCAAGTATCTAAGAGCCCATGGATAACCATGGATAGAAAGGGTGCTAACACCTTCCCTTTCTATAACCTACCTCCCGAACCGAGAGCAATCTCTTTAAGGAATTTTTCTGTGCTTTTGTCCTTTCCATTTGGAGAAAATAAAAGACGGTGGCGACTCTTGCTTCCGCGACATTTCGCGAACCAGCGTTAAACAGTCAGTTCCAGATCCACCGATCACAGAACTGGCGACTCTGCTGGGGATTCTAAACTTAAAGTGAGGTGTACCTTAGGACTAAGATCACTGTGTTTTCAATTGTTTTCCTTGTTTGCTTTAAATTGTGGGACTGTCTTGGGAGTTCTATAGATCCTAACCCGGATCTGGGGATACCTTCTTAGAAAGTAGCAACAAGGCTGTGAGGGAACTGTGCGGGGTATACCGACATGGTTGAAACAGTCTGCTACGTTGATGTTGCACTTTGGTGTGTACCGGTAACCCTTGAGTTCAGTCAAGGAGAGTACGGGGCCTCCGCGTGGTGTCGTGAAGCATCAACAGACCTTAGGAACCTTAATTGAACCATCTTGGCCTCTTTAGGGTAGTGAGATAACTGACTTTGGTGCAGTCCGAGGTTGGTTGATACTCGATACTACACTCAATTGAGGGTTGCTTTCCTGGAATATTTCGGTCGCCAGTTTAGTGGCTAAATCGAAACGATGAACAATGAAAGCAATTCCGTGATATTGAGACCCTTAGAACCCGGTTACTTTGATATGACAGGTTGAACCCACCAACTTTAAGAGGGTACTTCCCAGACCCCATATTGGCCTGAACTCTAAGGGTTTCTCTTGTGTGACTTGTGTGCCTTCCAACTTGACTACTTGCATGCTGGTTATCTGACACTTGGGTTTCTTGCAGGTTTTGTTTATAGTCCTTAATTGGGACTCATAACAGAAGGTACTAAGTTTCCTGCAGGTTTTGTTTTCAGTCCTTAATTAGGACTCATAACAGGGTTACTGAGTTTGCTTGCAGGTTTTGTTTATAGTCCTTAATTGGGACTCATAACAGGGTTTACTAAGTTTCTTGCAGGTTTTGTTTATAGTCCTTAATTGGGACTCGTAACGGGGTATACTAAGTTTCTTGCAGGTTTTGGTTTGCAGTCCTTAATTAGGGACTCATAACAGGGTTTACTCACATTACCCCATGCATACCATAACATCATACCATTGCATACATCCTAACCCATTTCAAGGACCTCAAGGGCTTGTGATGCAGGTCATGGTGAATCAACTATCCCAGCAAGGGGCAAAGGGGATTTATTTTCCTCTAGCCAGGTTGATGATTCGAGTCAGGGGCTATGACCCACTTGATATGGTGAGCTTTGACTCCTGCAGAAGGTTCCCCCAGCCAAGGTTGTTTGGAAAGCAAAATAAGGTTGATGACTTGAGTCAGGGGCTATGACCCACTGGATATGGTGAGCCTTTGACCCTTGGAAGAAAGACTCTCAACAAATATGAAGTTTCTTTCAATCAAGCTACCAGATCCAAATGCTAACAAATTTTCTTGTTTACCCCGCGAGGTCCTTGAAAACATTGCATGCATATCATACATATCATTGCATTACAGGTATCCCTTCTGCAGGTCACTTACCTTTCCCGCTGTTTATTTCAGCAATGGCTTCCCAACAAGATAACCAGAACCTTCTTGCTCAAGAGACTCGGTTTGGGGAAATCCTCCTGAATCTATCCAAGGGGCAGGAGGAGCTAAGAACACTTCTCATGGAGACTTTGGTCAGGAACAGCGCTGAGGATGAACGGCTGAGACACCTACAGGCTGAGGTGGATGCATTGAAGGTCCAGATGCTGGGGCAGGTGATTGCCATTCAAGGGTTAGCTCAAAGACAAGATGAGCTCGGGGTTCTCGTCAACCAACTGCTTCAGGGTAACCAACTGGGGCAAACGTCTAAGGGTAAAGAGCCAGTCATCCTTCAACCATCTTTGAGACAAGGAAATAAGGGGAGAGCTCCTCAAATGGCTCCAGTGTCACAAATTCAACATCAACCTCACCAGCATCAACCAGACAAGCCTAAAAGGCAGTTCACCAAGATCAACATGTCGCTGGATCAAGCACTACAACAAATGTTGGAGGCAGGGATGATCACCTTAAGGGCTCCTCTCCGGAATCCAAATACTTCTGCTCCTAACTATCATCCCAACGATAGGTGTGCATGCCATTCTGATAGCCCGGGGCATACTACGGACAACTGCTGGCCTCTCAAAAACAAGATTCAAGACATGATCGACGCCAGGGAGATTCAGTTTGAAGTACCCGAGACTCCCAACGTGATCATTGCTCCCTTGCCAAAACATGGCTAGGATTGAGAAATTTTTGTTCATTCGAATGTTCAAGTTGCAATTTTCTTTTGTTCAAAATTTACTCATGTTAAACATTGTTATTTCATTAATGCATCGCATATGTCTGTTCTGAAACAATATATTCGTATTCACTAAATGCAAATTATTTTCATATTTTTTCTGATGTCGACTCCTGATCTAAAATTCTAAGCCTCTTGAGGGAGGATGACGAAAACGATACCACGATCTTTACAGTATGCTTTTGAACAGACCCCGCTGATGAGGTACAGGCATTGTTTCAATCCATAAACACTGGAGTTATAAGGATGATAATCCCTCGTCAACCCCTCTGAGCCAAAGAAGTAGGAGTTTTTCTTTTCGAAATTTAAAACCCTTAATCATAACCTGGGGCAGGGTAGTTCTCTCAGTCGATCCAAGTGCACAACGAACGGCATCAAATGGATCCTTACAAAAAAAAGAAAGACAGTGATGGTTGCGAACAATCATACAGACAAGCAGTCATTAAATCTAAAAAAAAAAAAACCATTAAGTCAAAACCCATGAAGGGGACTTACGAAACTGGGGCATCCCGCTGACTGTAATTCCAAAAAGGAAACAGCTCAGGCAAAAACAGGGATAACAAAAAAATCAAAAAGAGAGAGGTCCAACAAACCCTCAGCAAAAAAGGAATGACTGCCTATTCAAAATAAGTTATCAACATCCGAATCATCACCGGGAAATCAGAGCAAAGACTCGAACAAGGTCTAACGCAGGATCAACTGAGTTTAGGTTTGGAGAACATCACGAAGAGCGGGTGGGTACAAATAAAATTTGAGCCTTTATCCTTTGTTTCTTAAACCGTGAACCAGGCCACGTTATAACCCTTAAAAGTCCTAGCTGAAGCATGGGTTAGTTCGAAAGCATACTGTTACGAAAGGTATCCTGACTCCTTAAGGCTTGCGGTAAAATAACGAGTTGACATCACGTTTTACAAACATTCATTTGTTTTATGAAAAAAGAATGCATTTTAAAAATCTTCAAGACAGACATAGGTTTTGCATTTTTAACATAACTTTGTTTGCATATGACTTTTTGTTTGAACAGCAGGAAAATTCGCACGACGAATGCCTAATGAACAGAAGCACCTCCAATCAAGGGGCATGACATGATCATGGTCTACCATCTGGGGCAATCCAATCAAGATTCGGAGAATCTCTCAAAGGCCAAATAGCCTGGGGCAAATCTCCACCTGAGTCACTTGGGGCATTCCAGCAACAAATTTTGCACGATCAGACATCTTCTGGTAATATGGCAACACAAACAGCCAGGGGCAACTCCCTACATTCTAAGAGAACGGACATAGTCGAAAAGAATACTACGCATAATCAAAGACCCGCTAGGTTGACATACCTAGGCAAAAATAAGGGCTTCCCGGCGAACCAAAAGGGTTCGGGCAAAAATAAGGGATGAAATGAAAAAAATCTGTACACCCGGCAAGTCGAAAACCTGAAAAGTCAGCTTGGGCAAAAATGGGTATCCCGGTGGACTGAAAACCCGAAAGGGCGGTCCAGGCAAAAGTTAGGGATCAAAGCGTACGACTATGTCCTGTCATCTTATCACGTGTCTACCAGAAGAAGGTTTGTCCATCAACAACTATCAGCACCTCATAGGTCGTCCCCTCCCACCTCAGAAACAGGGGCAATAATGAGTTGCCCAAGCAATCTAATTGTTCTATCCTCCAAGGTACCAAGGTAGGTTCAGCTGGAGAACATAACCAGATATCTCAATTCCCCAGAGAGTGAGCCAGCGAGTCAATACGCTCTCCCCAAGTAAAGCTATTTTCAAACTTAAGGAAGCTGGGTATCCTCCCGCAGAGCTCAACATTCCCCGCAGTATACATGTATTCTTAACAAGCATCCCCGGCAGTCTTGACCTAAAGATTGTTCCCCGGCGGTATATCAAACATTCAACAGAGTTACTTCCAGTGCAGTTCAAAATTTCCCCAAGAGAGCCCAATCCAGTTTCCCCAGGAAATTTGGAATTCATACCCCCAAGCAGCAAGCCTATCCCCAGTAGATTCTGGAAGCTTATCCCTCGTAGAGCACGAACGCGTCGTCCGGCTTTATTTAAAGAGTTATTTCCTTAACAGGATATAACTGGGTTATCCTCAGCCAAAAGCCACGGAAAGAGCGTCCCCGACGAAGTTCTCTTACCCCCAGCGAAGTTTATTAACACTTCCAACACAACAAGACATCCTCAGCAAGTTACTATCAACATTCAGCAAAGCATCTCTATCCCCCACAGAGTATTGCTTCCCAGCATGGTCGCAAGAGTATCTTTTCTCCCCGCAGAATCTTCCATTTGCCAAGTTTATTCCGCAATGGAGTTATCTTCTCCTACCGGTATTCTTGCAACTATCATCCCCAGCGGAAGCAAAGATCTACTCTTCAACATCAGCCCAGGATACGACCTCCCAGCACCCGTCAAGGATTCACTTTCCTAGACAAAAATAAACATAAGACATCACATACATCATTATAGCATGCATAAACGCATCATATCATACGAATCTCATTTATGTTGAGAACATCATTGCTGGATCCATATCATGCATTACATATGACTGACTTTTACCTTTCAGGAAAGATGCAGTTGAAATTCTCAATCATATTTCGAGACCTTCTCTGGTTCAGTCAGATCGACCCTAAGATCTCCCTGATGCTTATCCAGTTGAAGATATTTCAAGACCTAGACCGGTTCAGTTAAATCGACCCTAAGATTTTCCTGATGCTTATCCAGTCAAAGGCCTTCTCTGGTTCAGTCAGATCGACCCTAAGATCTCCCTGATGCTTATCCAGTTGAAGATATTTCAAGACCTTGTCCGGTTCAGTTAAATCGACCTTAAGATTTTCCTGATGCTTATCCAGTCAAAGGCCTTCTCTGGTTCAGTCAGATCGACCCTAAGATCTCCCTGATTCTTCTCCAGTTGAAGATATTCCAAGACCTTGTCCGGTTCAGTTAAATCGACCTTAAGATTTTCCTGATGCTTATCCAGTCAAAGGCCTTCTCTGGTTCAGTCAGATCGACTCTAAGATCTCCCTGATGCTTATCCAGTTGAAGATACTTCAAGACCTTGTCCGGTTCAGTTAAATCGACCCTAAGATTTTTCCTGATGCTTATCCAGTCAAAGGCCTTCTCTGGTTCAGTCAGATCGACCCTAAGATCTCCCTGATGCTTATCCAGTTGAAGATATTCCAAGACCTAGACCGGTTCAGTTAAATCGACCCTAAGATTTTTCCTGATGCTTATCCAGTCAAAGGCCTTCTCTGGTTCAGTCAGATCGACCCTAAGATCTCCCTGATGCTTATCCAGTTGAAGATATTTCAAGACCTTGCCCGGTTCAGTTAAATTGACCCTAAGATTTTCCTGATGCTTATCCAGTCAAAGGCCTTCTCTGGTTCAGTCAGATCGACCCTAAGATCTCCCTGATTCTTGTCCCAGTAGAAGACACCTAAGATTTTTCTCAACGAGCGTTGTTGAGGTTAAAAATCACCCAAGATTCTCTTACCATTCATGCTAAGGCAGTAACCATCCCTGGTTCATTCATCGTTGTTTGAAGCTCCAGACTCAGCTCCTGTAACCAGTCAGGACATATCTATACCAAGCATCTAAAAATCAGCTCCTGCAACGTGTCAGGTACTCATTTTCTGTTTTGCAGGTATACAGGTTCTCGCTAAGGAATATCCTACGCGATTAACATCCAGATGGCATCTATAAGCCCATCATCCTATCCAGCAATCTCCAAATGGCATCTATAAGCCCATTCCCCCATCACACTGCTAACCTGTGAGCGCAAATTTCTGGGCACTCTAGTGTTCAATCATCTTCTACCCTCGGATTACGAAAGGCACGTCAGCCAATCTGCATCCTCAGGTCTAAGAAGATTGAACAGGGGTAACTGTTGTACCCCAAAATTTGCCCTCCCATATTCTTCAAGAAATTGCCAAGCCAAGTCACAAAATTCCCCAAGGGTTGCACAGTGCAAAGGTCTCCTATACAGTCAAAACTAGGGTTTGTGTTCTGATCAAGAAAAGGAAGTTTTCAAAGGCCCAATCAAGTCTCACATGCCTACAAATGTGGTCAAGCATCTTCATATCAAGTTTCAAGGCATTCAGCTCAAAATTGCACAGTCAAAACCCTAAATTGCACTACAGTCAACTATAGGGGCAAAATGGTCATTTGGCAGTCAAAAGTTCAAATTTTTGGTCAACATATCATTTTGAAGCCACAAACATCATTTGATCAATGCTTGATCATGATTCTCAAAATTTGGCTCAGAAAATCATCAAGATGCAAAAGTTTCCTTATTTGGACAACTGAAAAAGTCAACTGAAATTGACCAGGGCATAACTTTCACATGGATTATCAGAAAAATTCCATCCAAAGCTCATTTTGAAGAGAAAGACATTTCCTACAACTCATCTTCATACTTCAAGTCCAAGAAATGCTCTCACAAAAAGTTATCAATTTCAACATTATAGGTCATTTTCAAAAGTCAACAAAAAGGGACTTTAAGTCAAAGGCCATAACTTGAGATTGGTAAATCAAAATGACATGGGACCAAAGGCATTGGTTATAGGACTCAAAAACCTTTCCAAAATGTCCAAGAACATGAGAAAAGTTTAAAAATTGAGCAAGTTATGCCTTGTGGAAGTTGGGAAATTTTTGGATATTTTGAAAAGTCAACATTGATGCAAATGACTTAAAATTGCTAATGGGCCCATTTTTCTTCCATGATTCATCATTCCAAGCATGTGCACGACCACTTGGCCCAAAGTGAAGTATTTTCTCATTTTTTATTTATTTATTTGAATTATTATTTATATTAATTCATTTAAATCATTTAAATATATGAAAAATATCTAACTTGACCTAACCAATCTTTTTATGCATGTTTTGGACTCAATATTTCGTGCTTAGCTAAATGTGGAAAGAGTTGGAGTGATTGGATCCTAATTGACACAAAGAACACATGAAAAAGATTGAAAAAAGATCCTTAACAAATCAAATCTTCAATTCATGAATACAAGAGATTTGGACCAATATTGTTGACCTAATGCACTCAGTACATAAGCATGATCATAACCCTAATCACAATAGACAGAGAAAAAGCTGCGCAAGAAATACCATTGCAAACTTGAAATTTTCTCTAAAAAAGTCAATTCTGAAAACCACCTTTGAGGACGATTCAAGCCCTAATTTTCATTCCAATAGCTTCCTTGGAGATCACTGATCACATTCCAATCCAAAACATCAACTCAAACTTCAAGAATTGGTAACGAGAACCTCCCCTGTACAGAGAAAAAGTCACGATCGTATTTTTAATTCTAGGCATTCTCATGGCATTCTAATTGTGGATTTATATTCCTTATGATATTCTGATGCTAACCAACATAATTAATTGCGTTTTTGTGCTGTATATCCGATTTCACCATTGTTGATATTTAGGGTTTACAGAGCTTCAAAATAGGGCTTTTGCAATTAAGAAAAATTGGCCCTCAAGACCATGACCATTGAGTTCAACGCGTCTGGACGAAGAAGATAGGACCATCGCGCTGAATTTATGTGCCAAGGAGAGCTAGTCGCTATTTTCTTGAAAACGGCCTAAAAGAACATTCCTAAAACCGTTGCCTCATATTTTCTATTTCAGAGATAGTGAGGAAGATGAAGCCGTGTCACACACTGATTGGCACGTTTGAATATTTCGCGCGTTGAACCACTAACCATTTGCTTTTCTTTTATAATATTTATTGTTTATTTATTAATCAAACGCGTTGAGTTGGTCTAGTGGCAGGCGATGGTGCTGGTAACACACGTGACCTGGGTTCGAGCCCCAGGTCTGTGTAATTTCCATATTGTTTTTCATTAACAATTCCTATGTAGTGCCAGCCTTAAGGACTACCATACACCTCAAGAATCCCTCTATCCACGCGTCCATCAGAATTAAACCAAAGGCTGAGATTGAAGGTACATCATATACCATGGTCAACGCATGTGCACGCTACTCAAAAAAGTCAATGGACCTGAAACTTGTTGGGCCAGAATTTCACAAACTTAACCTCCATATTGGGGCCTGAACCCCCCCCCCCCCTGTTTGCAATTCTCCATTTTTTCTCATGTTTTATTTTAATTGTTATTTTATTTTCTTTATTTAGTTTAATTTAATTAATTATGTTTACAAAATATAAAAAACATCATAAAAAAACAGAAAAGGCAAAAAATATAATAAATATTTTATTTTAATATTTTCTTGTAAATAATTGTATATAATTGAATTTAGTTAAATTAGGGTTTTAATTCTAATTCCTTTTAAATAAAAAAATCTAAAAAATGTAGAAATAGGTTTAATTGATAATTTCTATTCCTTTTAATTTTCCTTTTTACCATAATATTATTTATTTATTTATTTTTATAATTAAATTGTACATAAATAACTTAGGCTTAAATTAGGTTAAAGTTTCATGTTTTCTTAATAAAAAAAATAATAACTAGAATTAGGGTTTGCCTTTTATTTTAATTTTAATTAATTCTTTTTCTATTAAATACCAAAAACATTTTCTCTTAAATTAATTTTGATTCCTCATTAATTTTAATATTTTTGCAAAAGGGTCCAACGCCCTCGTTTTGATAATTCCTTTATTTCGCATATTTATTTTTATAATTATGTACCTCTCCCGAAGCCTTGTAATTACTTCTTGCGCTTTTAATTTATTTATTTTCCGTCAAATCGGGTCCGGTTTAATTTTGGCGATGTGGACCCGCGCCATTTGTAATAGCTTTAGATTTACTTTCCCGCACTCTTTTTAACTGTTAAACAAAGCATGCAAGAATGAATGGCCATAATAAAATCAAGCGTAGAACACCAATGAATGTGACAAGACAAATATCAATGAAAACGACACACAAATCGCACACACCACCCCTAGGGTACGCCTCACTGTTGCCTTGCCTCGAAAGGTGATCGTCGAGTAGAGGATGTCTTAGTAAGTCCTCATGACCCGGGAACCTGGCATGAGGGTAGCTTCTAAGGTGTCTTCCCATTGCTCTGGTGATCACCATGTCCCTACAAACTCGAATTGACCCGAACACCTCCAACGGTGGTGCTACCTACCTCTCAATGGTGGGATGGCACTACTTTAAGGACATCTACACAGACGAATTCCTTAGGGTAGGTAGGTTCTCGTAGATACTTTCTCTAAATTTCAAAACAAAACAAAATACTTTTCACACCAACACATTTTCAAAAAGCTTTCGAAAGCAATTTTTCAAACACTCTTGAGGACTGATACAAGAGTCGAACTGGAATTTTCAAAGAAACTTTTTAAAAACCCACATTGAAAAGCAAACAAACCATTTTGAAAACACAAATGAGCAAGTATCTAAGAGCCCATGGATAACCATGGATAGAAAGGGTGCTAACACCTTCCCTTTCTATAACCTACCTCCCGAACCGAGAGCAATCTCTTTAAGGAATTTTTCTGTGCTTTTGTCCTTTCCATTTGGAGAAAATAAAAGACGGTGGCGACTCTTGCTTCCGCGACATTTCGCGAACCAGCGTTAAACAGTCAGTTCCAGATCCACCGATCACACTGACTCATACTACTTTGTTGATATCCAAAATGGACCCTATCAAGTATATCTTCGAGAAGCCCGCTTTATCTAGAAGGATAGCTAGATGGCAAATGATCTTAACTGAGTATGACATCTAGTACACCACCCAAAAAGCTATAAAAGGGAGTGTATTAGCTGACCATCTGGCTCATCAGGCTATCGAAGACTATCAACCCATGAGATTTGACTTCCCAGACGAAGACATCATGAATTTGGAGAACATGTAAGGTAACGGACCGTATGACGGACCCGAAAAGGGATCCCGATGGACCCTGTACTTTGATGGTGCTTCAAATGCACTTGGAAACGGTATCGGCGCGGTACTCATTTCTCCGGAAGGCTGTCACACACCTTTCACGGCCCGACTTTGCTTCAGCTGCACAAACAACATGGCTGAATATGAAGCTTGCATCTTTGGTCTCAAGGCTGCTATAGACTTGGGGATCAAATATTTGATCGTCTTTGGGGACTCGGCTTTGGTCATCAGCCAAATCAGAGGAGATTGGGATACCAAACATCCTAATCTCATCCCATACAAAGAACGTGTCCTGACATTGTTGCCTCATTTCGATCAAATTACCTTTGAGCATTTCCTGCGAGAAGAGAATCAGCTAGCAGATGCTCTAGCCACAATGTCCTCCATGTTTAAACTCAACTGGGATAATGAAGCTCCCCAAATCACCATCGAGCGAATGGATGAACCAGCGCATTACCACGAGATTAATACCGAAGAAGTAGTGGAACAACCTTGGTTCCATGAAATCAAAAGGTATCTCGAGACTAGAGATTATCCTGAAGAAGCTTCCGTAAATGACAAGAAGTTCTTAAGGAAATTCGCTGCTAAGTTCTTCCTGAGCAACGACATCCTTTACAAACGAAGCCATGATTGTGTATTACTCCGATGTGTGGATAAAGCTGAAGCAGAATTGATCATGACTGATGTACACAGCGACACATTTGGCACTCACTTGAGCGGGCATACAATGGCTAAGAAGATCCTGAGGGCAGGCTATTACTGGTCTACCATGGAAGCTGATTGCCATCAACATTCCCGTACTTGCCACAGGTGTCAAGTCTACGCTGACAAAGTTCATATTCCTCCGGTTCCACTCAACGTCCTGTTTGCTCCGTGGCCCTTTGCAATGTGGGGCATTGATATGATTGGAGAGATCAAGCCCACGGCTTCCAACGGACATCGCTTCATCCTGGTTGCCATTGACTACTTCACTAAATAGGTCGAAGAAGCTTCCTTCGCCTCTGTCACCAAGAATGTGGTTGCCCGCTTTATCAAGCAAAATCTCATATGTCGGTATGGTGTTCCAGATAGGATCATCACAGACAATAGTACAAATTTGAATAACACAATGATCACTGTATTGTGCGAACAGTTCAAGATTTATCATCACAATTCATCTCCCTATCGGCCGAAGATGAACGGTGTTGTTGAAGCTGCGAACAAAAACATCAAGAAAATCATTCAGAAAATGACAGTCACTTACAAGGACTGGCATGAGATGTTACCGTTTGCTCTGCATGGATACCGTACGACGACACGTACTTCAACTGGGGCAACCCCATTTTCTCTGGTTTATGGCATGGAAGCTGTTTTGCCTATGGAAGTCCAGATCCCTTCTCTAAGGATTATGAAGGATGCAGGTTTGAATGAAGATGATTGGATGCAGACCCGACTGGATCAACTCAATCTGATCGACGAAAAGCGACTTGCTGCTATATGCCATGGTCAGACGTATCAAAAGCGGATGATCAAGGCCTTCAATAAGAAAGTCAGACGTCAAGTGTATCAAGTCGGAGACCTCGTAATCAAGCGGATTATCTTGCCGCAAAGTGATCCCAGGGGAAAATGGACTCCTACATATGAAGGACCATTTGTGATCAAGAGCATATTTTCTGGTGGTGCAATGATTCTGACCACCATGGACGGCGACGATTTACCGCACACTGCGAATGCAGACATAGTCAAAAGATACTACGCATAGAATAACCCGACAAGTCGAAAACCCGAAAGGGCGGCTTGGGCAAAAATGGGCATCCCGGTGGATCGAAAACCCGAAAGGGCGATTCAGGCAAAAATTAGGGATAAAAACAAAAAAATCTGTACACCCGGCAAGTTGAAAACCCGAAAGGGCGGCTTGGGCAAAAAGGGGTTTCCCGGTGGATCGAAAACCCGAAAGGGCGATTCAGGCAAAAGTTAGGGAATTAAAGCGTATGACTATGTCTCGTCGGATCACTTCAAAAACAATCTCTTCATCAACCAGTTCCGGGTTTCCGATCAATCCAGTCATCAGCGAACGAAGCATTGAATGAACAGATAGTCAGAGTTGTGAAAGCTGTAGCAGAATGGAATCCCATGAAATTATTTCACATAGCCATCTTTATTTTGTATAAATTTTTCAAATATTTACGACAAAATCCTCTTACTAGGATGATTGTCTCCTTTGTACAAATATACTCAAAGAAAATCAATACAAATACTTTTCCCAGAAATTTGTGTCATTTCCTTTTCTTTTCTCTTGCACTATTTGTTTTATTTTGAGAAACGTCCAATGTTTTGTTAAATAGGCATATGCATTTGAAACATAATCATTTTCTTATGAGTCGGGAAAGAGGATTACCGATAGGTCGAAGGTACAATTGGATATCTTAATACCCTTCAAAGGAAACCCCCGGGAGATTTGGAATCCATATCCCTAACAAATCTTGAAACCCACCCCCAGTAGATTCTGGAAGCTTATTCCCTGCAGAGCACGGACGTCTCTCCCGAGTTTTACTCAAAGTTATTCCTCACAAAGTCTTATAACTGGGTTATCCTCAGCTAACAACCACGGAAGATCGCACTCGCCAAAATTCTCCCTATCCCCAGCGGAGTTCATCAAAATGCCCCAGCAATAACTTATCTTTGCAAATCCCCAGCCAGAGAATCCTCCGGAATTCAATTCCCCTCAGAGTTTAAGTTTCAGTGTCCCCAGCGGAGCCAGACTAATGAACCTTCTCCCCACAGAGTTTTAGGAGAATAAATCTTGAGTTCCCCAGTGAAGTCGCCAGAACTGAAGATTCCCGGTCTTGTATCCCCAACATAAGTCTGCTAGATTGGTGTTCCCCAGTAAAAGTCATCAGGAATTCCCCAGAGGTTTTGTATACAACCTGTTGTACCCCAAAATTTGCCCTCCCATATTCATCAAGAAATTGCCAAATCAAGGTCACAAAATTCCCCAAGGGTTGTGCAGCTCAACTGTCTCCTATACAGCCAAAACTAGGGTTTGAGTTCTGGTCAAGCAAATGAACTTTTCAAAGGCCTAATCAAGTCTCATATGCTTACAAAAATGGTCAAGTATCCTCATATCAAGTTTCAAGGCATTCAGCTCAAAATTGCACAGTCAAAACCCTAGATTGCACCACAGTCAACTGTAGGGGCAAAATGGTCATTTGACAGTCAAAAGTTCAAATTTTTGGTCAACATATCATTTTGAGGCCACAAACATCATTTGATCAATGCTTGATCATGATTCTCAAAATTTGGCTCAGAAATCATCAAAGATGCAAAAGTTGCTATATTTGGACAGCTGAAAAAGTCAACTGAAATTGACCAGGGCATAACTTTCACATGGATTATCAAAAAAATTCCATCCAAAGCTCATTTTGAAGAGAAAGACATTTCCTACAATTCATCTTCATGTTCCAAGTCCAAGAAATGCTCTCACAAAAAGTTATCAATTTCCACATTATAGGTCATTTTCAAAAGTCAACAAAAAGTGACTTTAAGTCAAAGGCCATAACTTGAGATTGGTAAATCAAAATAACATGAGACCAAAGGCATTAGTTAAAGGACTCAAAGACCTTTCCAAAATGTCCAAGAACATGTGAAAAGCTTAAAAATTGACCAAGTTATGCCTTGTGGAAGTTGGGAAATTTTTGGGAATTTTGAAAAGTCAACATTGATGCAAAAGGCCTAAAAATGCAAATGGGCCCATTTTTCTTCCAAGTTTCTTCATGCCAAGCCTATGCACGACCACTAGGCCCAAAGGGAAGTATTCTCATATTTTTTAATTATTTATTTGAATTAATATTAATTTATATTCATTTAAATGATTTTAATTCATGAAAAATATAAACCTAACATGAAAAAATCTTTTTATGCATGATTTGGCCTCTATAATTCGTGCATATCTCAAATAGGCAAGCTTTGGTGCTAATTGATCAGATTTGGTACAAGATACATGAGAAAAAGATTTGAAAAAGATCTTCCAAAATCAAAGATTAAAATCATCATGGCAAGAGATTTTGTACAGCTTTTTTAACCTAATTGCTTCCATACAAGTATGAGATCACAACCCTAATGCTCCAAGACAAGAAGCTGCGCCCAAAACAAGCATTACAATATTGAAAATTCTCCTAAAAACTCAATACTGAAATCTAGGTTTTAGGTGGATTCAAGCTTTGATTTTTGTTTCATTAGCATCCTGAGATATCCCAAAACGTTTCTCAATCAAAAACGACAAGCCAAACGCCTTGAAACGGTACCAGGAACTCAGACTTTGTCACAAATTTTTCCAAATCGCATATCATAATCTAAGCATCTTTTTGCATTTTTCTTTGTGGATTATTGCTTACAATGAAGTTTGTGAACTAACCATTATATTCAATTGAGTTTTTGTGGTATATACACGATTCCACCATATGCGTTTTCTAGGGTTTGCAGGTTTCAAATTTGGGGATTTTCTATAGAGGAAAAATCAGGACCAATGGATGCCATGGATGGATTCAGCATCTTAAGACGAAGGTGTCTGAACCCTCGCGAACAATTTATGATGCCCATGTTTCTAATCGCTATTTTTCAGTAGATACCTTTTGACAACGCTGTGAAAACCGTTCCCATAGTGTTTGTGTTACAGGGTAGGGGAAGGAGATGACATCGTGTCCATCAACCATTGGATAGTTTGAATTTCGCGCGAAATTCCAAAACACTAACGCGTTCTTATTATATTATTTATTGTCTATTACATGTTAATTGAGACGCGCGTGGTTCAGTGGCTAGGTGTTGCGCTTGTAACCTTCAAGACCTGGGTTCAAGTCCCAGGTCTGGCAAATGCTTAATGTTATTTTTCTATAATTAATCCTATGCAGCGCTCGTGTCCCAGCATGCCATGCACACTCCAAATCCAATGAACACGCGTCCAGCTGCTTACAAATCAAGGGTCTAGGATGGATGAACACATAAACCCTGGTCAAACGCGTTGCATGGGATTCAAAAAAGTCAACGAAGACTGAAGCTTATTGGGCCTGATCTTTGGACCTATACCTCCTGATTTGGGGTCACACCCCACCCTGGTTTGCATTTGTTTTCTATTTTTCTTCTTATTTTATTTTTGCCATTTTATTTACTTTATTTGTTTTAATTATTTATTTTTCTTAATAAATATAAAAACACTAAAAATCAGAAAATACAAAAAAATATAATATTTATTATAATTATTTTCATAAATAAATTAGAATGTAAATTATGTAGTGTAATTAGGCTTTAATTTTAATTCCTTTTTTTAACAAAAATCCAAAAATGTAGAATTTAGGTTTTAATTGTTAATTCTTTTTATTTCCTTTTTTTCCACAATAATAATTATTATTTATTTATTTATTTTCCTATAAAAATTGTACATAATAAATTTTAGGTTTAATTTAGATCTTAATTTAATTCTTTCATAATAAATAAAAATATTAGAATTAGGGTTCTCCGTTTAATTGAATTAGATCCTTTTTCTCATTAAATCTAAAAAACACAAAAATATCATTCTCATTTAATTTTAATTTCTAAGTCCTTATTAATTTTAATTATTTGCAAAAAGGGTCCAACGCCCTAGTTTCGTTTCAATTATTTAATTTGCGCATTTATCTTATGTCGTTTAATTATAATTATGTAATTGTCCCAAAGCATTGTAATTTACTTTTCGCACTTTATTTCTTCGCATTATTTATTTTTTCCGCTAAATCGGGTCCGGTTTAATTTTGGCGATGTGGACCCGCGCCATTTGTAATAGTCTAGCTTTATTTCCTCGCAACTTATAACTGTTAACCAAGCATGAAAGAATGAATGTCTAATTAAAATCAAGCGTAGAACACGACAAACATGACAAGACAAATAACTGAAACATGACACACAATTCGCACACACCACCCCTAGGGTACGCCTCACTGTTGCCTTTCGAAAGGTGGTCGTCGAGTAGAAAACGTCTTAGTAAGTCCTCATGATCCGGGAACCTGGCATGAGGGTAGCTTCTAAGATGTCTTCCCATTGCTCCGGTGATCACCACGTCCCTAAAATCGAATTGACCCGAACACCTCCAACGGTGGTGCTACCTACCTCTCAATGGTGGGATGGCACTACTTTAAAGGACATTTACACAGACAAATTCCTTAGGGTAGGTGGGTTCTCAAGGATACTTGCTCTCTTCAAAACAAACTCAAAAAGACTTTTCACACTGACACTTTTCAAAAGCTTTCAAAGCAATTTTTTCAAACACTCTGACGTATGAGTCGATCTGAAATTTTTCAAAGAAACTTTTTAAAACCCACATTGAAAAGCAAACAAACCATTTTGAAAACACAATGAGCAAGTATCTAAGAGCCCATGGATAACCATGGATAGAAAGGGTGCTAACACCTTCCCTTTCTATAATCTACCTCCCGAACCGAGAGCAATCTCTTTAAGGAATTTTTCTGTGCTTTTGTCCTTTCCATTTGGAGAAAATAAAAGACGGTGGCGACTCTTGCTTCCGTGACATTTCGCGAACCAGCGTTAAACAGTCAGTTCCAGATCCACCGATCACAGAACTGGCGACTCTGCTGGGGACTCTTATAAAGTGAGGTGTACCTTAGGATTAAGATCACTGTGTTTTCAATTGTCTTCTTTGCTTGCTTTATTATTGTGGGTTGCTTGGGAGTTCTATAGATCCTAACCCGGATCTGGGGGATACCTTTCTTAGAAAGTAGCAACAAGGCTGTGAGGGAACTGTGCGGGGTATACCGACATGGTTGAAGCAGTCTGCTACGTTGATGTGGCACTTTGGTGTGTACCGGTAACCCTTGAGTTCAGTCAAGGAGAGTACGGGGCCTCCGCGTGGTGTCACGAAGCATCAACAGACCTTAGGAACCTTAATTGAACTATCTTGGCCTCTTTAGGGTAGTGAGATAACTGACTTTGGTGCAGTCCGAGGTTGGTTGATACTCGATACTACACTCAATTGAGGGTTGCTTTCCTGGAATATTTCGGTCGCCAGTTCAGTGGCTAAATCGAAACGATGAACAATGAAAGCAATCCCGTGATATTGGGAACCTTAGAACCCGGTTACTTTGATTAGGACAGGTATGAACCCACCAACTTCAAGAGGGTACTACCCAGACCCCATGCTGGCCCAAACTTAAGGGCTCTCTCTTGTGTGACTTGTGTGCCTTCGTACTTGATTACTTGCATGCTTGTTATCTGACCCATGAGCTATCTGCAGGTTTTGTTTATAGTCCTTAACTAGGACTCATGACAGGGTTTACTAAATTTCTTGCAGGTTTTGTTTATAGTCCTTAATAGGGACTCATAACAAAGTATACTGAATTTCCTGCAGGGTTTGTTTACAGTCCTTAATTGGGACTCATAACATGGTTTACCTACACGACCCCAAGCATTGCATAACATCATACCATTGCATACATCCTAACCCGTTTCAAGGATCTCAAGGGCTTGTGATGCAGGTCATGATAAATCAAACATCTAGCCAGGGGCAAAGAGGATTTATTTTCCTCTAGCCAAGGGTGTCAGGGGCTATGACCCACTGGATATGGTGAGCCTTTGACTCTTGAAGAAGGACCCTCAGCAACATGAAGTTCCTTCAATCAAGCTACCGGATTCAAATTCTAACAAGTTCTTTGTTTACCCCGCGAGGTCCTTGGAAACATTGCATACATGTCATACTCATCATTGCATTACAGGTACCCCTTTTTGCAGGTCACTCACCATCTTCGCTGTTTATTTCAGCAATGGCTTTCCAACCAGACAACCAAGATCTCCGTACTCAGAACGCCCAACTGCGAGAAATGTTCTTGAACCTATCCCAGGGGCAAGAAGAAATAAAGACTCTCCTCACCAGGAACTTGACCTTAGGGAATGCAGGGGGCATCAGGAACGATCAGCTGGAAGGGCTACAAATTGAGTTGGCAACCATGAAGATCCAAATGATGGGGCAGTTGGTGGGCCAAATGACTCTCATTCAGGACTTAGCTCAAAAACAAGAAGAGCTCCGGGTTCTCGTCACCAAGCTGCTTCAAAATAATCCAGTAGGGCAAACAGCCAAGGTGGAAGCTCCAGCCATCATTCAACCACATGCGGGGCAAGAAGACAAAGGGAAATCTCCTCAGCTTGCTTCAGGGTCACGAGCCCAGCCTCAACGGGGTAGTCAACGTAAACGAAATGAGCCCGGAAGACATTTCTCGGAGACTGATATACCCTCATCCTTTATACTGAAGCGCTTGCTGGAGGTCAATCTGATCACTCTAAAGGACCCTCCCAAAAATCCCAACAGGACAGCTTCGAGGTATAACCCCGACACCCGCTGCGCTTATCATTCAGACAGCCCGGGGCATGCTACAGACGACTGTTGGACCTTGAAGAATAAAATCCAGGATTTGATTGACGAAGGGGTGATAGAGTTCATGCCGGATGGCGAGATGAAAATCCTCCGCTGAGAATTCTCCATCTGAGATAGCTAGTTCAAACTAAGAAACTTTTGTTCATTCGAATGTTCAAGTTGTGTTTTTCTTTTGACCGTTCAAACATTTATTCATGTTAAAACATTGCTATTCCATTAATGCATCGCTTATGTCTATTTTGAATCAATATATTCGCATTCACTATATGCAAATTATTTTCATATTTTTTCTGATGTCAACTCTCGTTAATTCTAAGCCTCTTGAGGGAGGATGACGAAAACGATACCGCTATCTTTACAGTATGCTTTTGAACAGACCCCGCTTATGAAGTACAGGCATTGTTTCAACCCCTAAACACTGGAGTTATAAGGATGATAATCCCTCATCAACCCATCAGAGCCAAAGAAGTAGGAGTTTTTATTTTCGAAAATCAAAACCCTTAATCATAACCTGGGGCAGGGTAGTTCTCTCAGTTGATCCAAGTGCATAACAAATGGCACCAAAGGAGTCCTTACAAAACAAAGACAGTAATAGTTCAGAACAATCAAAAGGACAGGCAGTCATCATCAAAATTCATAAATGAAAAGCCCAAAAAGTCTAAACCTACAAAGGGGACTTATGAAACTGGGGCATCCCGCTGACTGCGACTCCAAAAGGAAACAGTTCAGGCAAAAAAAGAAAGGGATAACGAAATCAAAAAAAGAAAGAGGTCCTACAAACCCTCAACAAAAAGGAATGACTGCCTATTCAAAATAAGTTATCAACATCTGAACCATTATTGGAGCATCAGGACAAAGACTCAAGCAAGGTCTAACGCATGATCAACTGAGTTTAGGTTTGGAGAACATCACGAAGAGCGGGTGGGTACAAATAATTTGAGCCTTTATCCTTTGTTTCTTAAACCGTGAACCAGGCCACGATATAACCCTTAAAAGTCCTAGCTGAAGCATGGGTTAGTTCGAAAGCATACTGTTACGAAAGGTATCCTGACTCCTGAAGGCCTACGGTAAATACGGAGTTGACATTATGTTTTACAAACATTTACTTGTTTTATGAAAAAGAATGCATCTTCAAAATCTTCAGGACAGACATAAGCTTTGCATTTTTAACATAACTTTGTTTGCATATGACTTTTGTTTGAACAGCAGGAAATTCGCACGAGAAATACCTAGTGGATAAAAGCACTTCCAATCAAGGGGCACGGCATGACTATTGTCCATCATCTGGGGCAGTCCAGTCAAGATTCGGAGAATCTCTCAAAAGGCCAACCAGCCTGGGGCAAATCTCTGCCTAAGTCACTTGGGGCACTCCAGTAACGAATCTGGCACGATCATACACCTTCTGGTAATATGGCAACACAAGCAGCCAGGGGCACCTCCCTGCATTCTAAGAGCGTGGACATAGTCGGAAAAATACTGCGCACAATCAAAGACCCGCTAGGTTGACACACCTAGGAAAAAATAAGGGCTTCCCGGCGAACCAAAAGGGTTCGGGCAAAAATAAGGGATGAAATGGAAAAATATGTACACCCGGCAAGTCGAAAACCTGAAAAGGCGGCTTGGGCAAAAATGGGTATCCCGGTGGACTGAAAACCCGAAAGGGCGGTCCGGGCAAAAGTTAGGGATCAAAGCGTACGACTATGTCCTGTCATCTTGTCACCTGCCTACCAGAAGAAGGTTGGTCCATCAACAACTATCAAACATTTTCACAGGTGCCTCCTCCCACAGAAACAGGGGCAATAAAGAGTTGTCTGAGCAGTCTAATTGTTCTATCCCCCGAGGTACTAAGGTAGGTTCAGCTAAAGAACACGGCCAAGCGTATCTTAATTCCCCAGAGAGCGGTTCAACAAAACAATACATTCTTCTCCGAGCAAATCATCAAATATCAAGGAAATTGAGTATCCTCCTGTAGATCTCAATACCTCCCCAGCAGCACGCATTCTTAACAAGCATCCCCGGCAGTCTTGGTCTAAAGATTGTTCCCCGGCGGTATCTCAATATTCAAAGGAATCACTTCCCCAGCATATCAAACTCCCCAGAAGAGTCCGATCCAGCTTCACCAACAAAGTTGGAAGTCATATCCCCCAAGCAGTAAGCTTATCCCCAATAGATTCTGGAGGCTTATCCCTCGCAGAACACGAACGCGTCGTCCCGGCTTGATTTAAAGAGTTATTTCCGTAACAGGATATAACTGGGTTATCCTCAGCCAAAAGCCACGGAAAGAGCGTCCTCAGCAAAATATCTTCCTACCCCCAGCGAAGTCTATCAACACTTCCAGCACAACAAGGATATCCCCAGCATGACTCATCAACGGTATCCCCAGCGGAGTTATCTTCATCAACTCAGCAAAGCATCGCTATCCCCACAGAGTAGCACTCCCCAGCATGATCGCTAGAGTATCTTTTCTCCCGCAGAATTATTTCATTCCTCAACGGAGTGATCTCCTCCTACCGGTATTCTTGCAACGAATCATCCACAGCGGAAGCAAAATCTCTTCCTCAACATCAGCCCAGGATAGGACTTCCCGGCACCCGTCAAGGATTCACTTTCCTAGACAAAAACATACATAAAACATCACATACATCATTGTAGCATGCATAACGTATTGCATCATACAAGTCTCATTTATATTGATAACATCATTGCTTGATCCATATCATGCATTGCATATTACTGACTTTTACCTTTCAGGAAAGATGCAGTTGAAATTCTCAAACATATTTCAAGGACTTCTCTAGTCCAGTTAAATCGACTCCAAACAGATTTTTCTGATAAAGATTCAGTAGAAGTTCTCTTATGGCCCCCTCTCCAACGGCGTGTGAGGTGGTAATTCCTTCTTCAGATGTTCCCCTCTCCGGCATGAGCGTGAGGTGATATTCTCTTATGGTCCCCTCTCCAACGGCGTGTGAGGTGGTAATTCCTTCTTCAGATGTTCCCCTCTCCGGCATGAGCGTGAGGTGATATTCTCTTATGGTCCCCTCTCCAACGGCGTGTGAGGTGGTAATTCCTTCTTCAGATGTTTCCCTCTCCGGCATGAGCGTGAGGTGATATTCTCTTATGGTCCCCTCTCCAACGGCGTGTGAGGTGGTAATTCCTTCTTCAGATGTTTCCCTCTCCGGCATGAGCGTGAGGTGATATTCTCTTATGGTCCCCTCTCCAACGGCGTGTGAGGTGGTAATTCCCTTTCAAGATGTTTCCCTCTCCGGCATGAGCGTGAGGTGATATTTCCTTTCAGATTATAATTTCCTATAGCTCCCTCTCCAACGGTGAGTGAGGTGACTCCCTTTGAGATTATAATGTCCTTCGGTTCTCTTCCTGACACGACGAAGATGGTAATTCTCACCAAGATTTTCTCAACGAGCGTTGTTGAGGTTGAAATCATTCAGGATTCTCTTACCATCCATGCTAAGGCAGTAACCATCCCTGGTTCATTCATCAGCGTTTGAAGCTCCAGACCCAGCTCCTATCAAGCATCTAAAATCAGCTCCTGCGACGTGTCAGGTACTCATTTTTCTGTTTTGCAGGTATGCAGGTTCTCGCTAAGGAATCTCCTACGCGATCAACATCCAGATGGCATCTATAAGCCCATCATCCCATCCAGCAACATCCAAATGGCATCTATAAGCCCATTCCCTCATCATCACTGCTACTATGTGAGCGCAAATTTCTGGGCACTTTAGTGTTCAATCATCTTCTACCCTCGGATTACGAAAGGCACTTCAGCCAATCTGCACCCTCAGGTCTAAGAAGATTGAACAGGGGCAACTGTTGTACCCCAAAATTTGCCCTCCCATATTCATCAAGAAATTGCCAAATCAAGGTCACAAAATTCCCCAAGGGTTGTGCAGCTCAACTGTCTCCTATACAGCCAAAACTAGGGTTTGAGTTCTGGTCAAGCAAATGAACTTTTCAAAGGCCTAATCAAGTCTCATATGCTTACAAAAATGGTCAAGTATCCTCATATCAAGTTTCAAGGCATTCAGCTCAAAATTGCACAGTCAAAACCCTAGATTGCACCACAGTCAACTGTAGGGGCAAAATGGTCATTTGACAGTCAAAAGTTCAAATTTTTGGTCAACATATCATTTTGAGGCCACAAACATCATTTGATCAATGCTTGATCATGATTCTCAAAATTTGGCTCAGAAATCATCAAAGATGCAAAAGTTGCTATATTTGGACAGCTGAAAAAGTCAACTGAAATTGACCAGGGCATAACTTTCACATGGATTATCAAAAAAATTCCATCCAAAGCTCATTTTGAAGAGAAAGACATTTCCTACAATTCATCTTCATGTTCCAAGTCCAAGAAATGCTCTCACAAAAAGTTATCAATTTCCACATTATAGGTCATTTTCAAAAGTCAACAAAAAGTGACTTTAAGTCAAAGGCCATAACTTGAGATTGGTAAATCAAAATAACATGAGACCAAAGGCATTAGTTAAAGGACTCAAAGACCTTTCCAAAATGTCCAAGAACATGTGAAAAGCTTAAAAATTGACCAAGTTATGCCTTGTGGAAGTTGGGAAATTTTTGGGAATTTTGAAAAGTCAACATTGATGCAAAAGGCCTAAAAATGCAAATGGGCCCATTTTTCTTCCAAGTTTCTTCATGCCAAGCCTATGCACGACCACTAGGCCCAAAGGGAAGTATTCTCATATTTTTTAATTATTTATTTGAATTAATATTAATTTATATTCATTTAAATGATTTTAATTCATGAAAAATATAAACCTAACATGAAAAAATCTTTTTATGCATGATTTGGCCTCTATAATTCGTGCATATCTCAAATAGGCAAGCTTTGGTGCTAATTGATCAGATTTGGTACAAGATACATGAGAAAAAGATTTGAAAAAGATCTTCCAAAATCAAAGATTAAAATCATCATGGCAAGAGATTTTGTACAGCTTTTTTAACCTAATTGCTTCCATACAAGTATGAGATCACAACCCTAATGCTCCAAGACAAGAAGCTGCGCCCAAAACAAGCATTACAATATTGAAAATTCTCCTAAAAACTCAATACTGAAATCTAGGTTTTAGGTGGATTCAAGCTTTGATTTTTGTTTCATTAGCATCCTGAGATATCCCAAAACGTTTCTCAATCAAAAACGACAAGCCAAACGCCTTGAAACGGTACCAGGAACTCAGACTTTGTCACAAATTTTTCCAAATCGCATATCATAATCTAAGCATCTTTTTGCATTTTTCTTTGTGGATTATTGCTTACAATGAAGTTTGTGAACTAACCATTATATTCAATTGAGTTTTTGTGGTATATACACGATTCCACCATATGCGTTTTCTAGGGTTTGCAGGTTTCAAATTTGGGGATTTTCTATAGAGGAAAAATCAGGACCAATGGATGCCATGGATGGATTCAGCATCTTAAGACGAAGGTGTCTGAACCCTCGCGAACAATTTATGATGCCCATGTTTCTAATCGCTATTTTTCAGTAGATACCTTTTGACAACGCTGTGAAAACCGTTCCCATAGTGTTTGTGTTACAGGGTAGGGGAAGGAGATGACATCGTGTCCATCAACCATTGGATAGTTTGAATTTCGCGCGAAATTCCAAAACACTAACGCGTTCTTATTATATTATTTATTGTCTATTACATGTTAATTGAGACGCGCGTGGTTCAGTGGCTAGGTGTTGCGCTTGTAACCTTCAAGACCTGGGTTCAAGTCCCAGGTCTGGCAAATGCTTAATGTTATTTTTCTATAATTAATCCTATGCAGCGCTCGTGTCCCAGCATGCCATGCACACTCCAAATCCAATGAACACGCGTCCAGCTGCTTACAAATCAAGGGTCTAGGATGGATGAACACATAAACCCTGGTCAAACGCGTTGCATGGGATTCAAAAAAGTCAACGAAGACTGAAGCTTATTGGGCCTGATCTTTGGACCTATACCTCCTGATTTGGGGTCACACCCCACCCTGGTTTGCATTTGTTTTCTATTTTTCTTCTTATTTTATTTTTGCCATTTTATTTACTTTATTTGTTTTAATTATTTATTTTTCTTAATAAATATAAAAACACTAAAAATCAGAAAATACAAAAAAATATAATATTTATTATAATTATTTTCATAAATAAATTAGAATGTAAATTATGTAGTGTAATTAGGCTTTAATTTTAATTCCTTTTTTTAACAAAAATCCAAAAATGTAGAATTTAGGTTTTAATTGTTAATTCTTTTTATTTCCTTTTTTTCCACAATAATAATTATTATTTATTTATTTATTTTCCTATAAAAATTGTACATAATAAATTTTAGGTTTAATTTAGATCTTAATTTAATTCTTTCATAATAAATAAAAATATTAGAATTAGGGTTCTCCGTTTAATTGAATTAAATCCTTTTTCTCATTAAATCTAAAAAACACAAAAATATCATTCTCATTTAATTTTAATTTCTAAGTCCTTATTAATTTTAATTATTTGCAAAAAGGGTCCAACGCCCTAGTTTCGTTTCAATTATTTAATTTGCGCATTTATCTTATGTCGTTTAATTATAATTATGTAATTGTCCCAAAGCATTGTAATTTACTTTTCGCACTTTATTTCTTCGCATTATTTATTTTTTCCGCTAAATCGGGTCCGGTTTAATTTTGGCGATGTGGACCCGCGCCATTTGTAATAGTCTAGCTTTATTTCCTCGCAACTTATAACTGTTAACCAAGCATGAAAGAATGAATGTCTAATTAAAATCAAGCGTAGAACACGACAAACATGACAAGACAAATAACTGAAACATGACACACAATTCGCACACACCACCCCTAGGGTACGCCTCACTGTTGCCTTTCGAAAGGTGGTCGTCGAGTAGAAAACGTCTTAGTAAGTCCTCATGATCCGGGAACCTGGCATGAGGGTAGCTTCTAAGATGTCTTCCCATTGCTCCGGTGATCACCACGTCCCTAAAATCGAATTGACCCGAACACCTCCAACGGTGGTGCTACCTACCTCTCAATGGTGGGATGGCACTACTTTAAAGGACATTTACACAGACAAATTCCTTAGGGTAGGTGGGTTCTCAAGGATACTTGCTCTCTTCAAAACAAACTCAAAAAGACTTTTCACACTGACACTTTTCAAAAGCTTTCAAAGCAATTTTTTCAAACACTCTGACGTATGAGTCGATCTGAAATTTTTCAAAGAAACTTTTTAAAACCCACATTGAAAAGCAAACAAACCATTTTGAAAACACAATGAGCAAGTATCTAAGAGCCCATGGATAACCATGGATAGAAAGGGTGCTAACACCTTCCCTTTCTATAATCTACCTCCCGAACCGAGAGCAATCTCTTTAAGGAATTTTTCTGTGCTTTTGTCCTTTCCATTTGGAGAAAATAAAAGACGGTGGCGACTCTTGCTTCCGTGACATTTCGCGAACCAGCGTTAAACAGTCAGTTCCAGATCCACCGATCACACAACCCAAACTCCTTATTCCCCAGCCACAGCCAAGGAATTATTCTCCCCGGCAGCAGTCAGGATGTTTTTATCTTCAACCATCCAGGATTCATCTATCCCCAGCAAGACAACTCATCAGCTTACATGCGCATTCATTACATTCATATCATACACATTGATATCACATATATTGCATCATACATTTCATACAACATAATTTTGTGTCTAGCTAACATTTTGTCCTTTACAGGATAAGAATAACAAGCTATCCTTAACAGTTTCAGATGCAGTTTTACACGGATTCATCATCAAGTAACCCTACATCGGTTCTTATTCAACTTCAAGATTTCTGAAAACAGTTCACAGGTTCTCCAAGTAACGGATGTTAACCTATCACTTGTTCAGATTCTTCTCAAGACCTCTGAAAACAGTTTATGGATTCTTCCCAACAACGGATATTAATCTATCGACTTGTTCAGAGGCAACTTTCTGAAAACGGTTTACAGACGCTTCCCAACAACGGATGCTGCTCTATTGCTTATTCAGACCTCAAGATTTCTGAAAACAATTCACAGGTTCTCCAAGTAACGGATGTTAACCTATCACTTGTTCAAATTCTTCTCAAGACCTCTGAAAAGAGTTTATGGATTCTTCACAACAACGGATGTTAATCTATCGACTTGTTCAGGTGCAACCTTCTGAAAACAGCTTACGGACGCTTCCCAACAACGGATGCTGCTCTATTGCTTATTCAAACTTCAAGACTTCTGAAAACAGTTTACGGATTCTCCAAGTAACGGATGTTAACCTATCACTTGTTCAGGTGCAACTTTCTGAAAACAGTTTACGGATTCCTCCCAACAACGGATGTCAATCTATTGCTTGTTCAGACCCCCAGTTCAGAGATGGTCCAAAGCTTGGACACCTTCCTGATATTCCCTTCCAGATGGCATCTCTAAGCCCATCCCCGACAAGATCTTTGTTACTCTCTCAAGATGGAATCTCTAAGCCCATCTCCAAATGGCATCTCTAAGCCCATTCCCGCATTCATTGCTTAGACGAGTGCAAATTTCTGGGCACTCTAGTGTCCAATCTCCTTTTACCCTCGAGTCACGAAAGGCAAACTTGCCAATCTAACTCTTCGGATTCAAGAAGATTGAACAGGGGCAACTGTTGTACCCCAAAATTTGCCCTCCCATTTCTCAATGATTTCTCATCACTAAGCCCTTGAAGCTCAAGATCCAGTTAGGGTTTCATCTGCTCAAGACCTCTCCTTGCACTGGTGACCCAAATTAGGGTTTGTGTTTGCACCAAGATGTTTTGACCTAAAGTGCTTAAAAGGACTTTCATGCTTCATATTGGACTCCCAAGTTTATCCATACCAAGTTTCAAGCCTTAATTCCAAGTTTTGCCCAGACAATTGGACGGTTGACCTAAAAATCAGCTGTATTAGGGAAAAAGTCAACTGTGGCCAATTGACAGTCAAACCTCATGAAAATTGACCCACATCAACATTATGAACTCATATGGACCATTTGATCAAGTTTGGATCACAATTTCATAAGAAATTTGATCAGATCACCAAAAGGGCAAAATGGTCATTTTTAGGGTTTTGACTGCACAAAGGTAATTTTTGACTGTTTGACCTAGCCAATGGAAAACCAAGCTCATATATGTACTCAAGGACCCCATGGAATTATCTTGACATGCTCAACAAATTCAAAAGATCCCAGGTACACAAGATTGACAGTTGAATTTCCCAGTCAATTGATCAATTTTGACTGTATACTGAAAAGTCAAACTTTGACTTTTTGGTCAAAATCAAGAGTCAAGATTCATTTTTCATCAAAACATGCCAAATTATGAAACTTGTTCATCAAGAAGTCACAAAATGCAAATTAGGGTTAGAAATTAGAATTTTTCATAACTTAGAATTTTTCTAAGTTATAAAAAACCCTAATTTTTTCCTAACTTTGCCCCACTTTTTCACCAAGATCCATTTAGATTCAAACAAAAGTCAAAACATGAAAGTTGTAACTTGTTGCATAATCTACGAGTTTGATTCACAAAGTTTTCCCATTTGAGGCTTGTATCTCAAGTTACAAATTTTTGAATAAGGGCACTAAACCATTCTTAACTTAGTGAACTTTTGACCTATTTTGACAAGGTTTTCTACCCCACTTCAAGGCAATTTTACATACACTTCCACTTGGAATTTCAATTTGCATTTCAAAGATGGATTGTAGTACACATTCCAAGCTTTCCAAAATGTCCAAGAACTCATCAAACAACCTCATGACTTGAGAGATTCGAATTTCACAATTTGGCAAAAACTCACTTTTGAATTGGCCATTTTTCATGTTCATAATTTGTGCAAACTTCTCAAACCAGCATGCCCCTTGATTACAGGTCCTAAAACCATCCAACACTCAATAATTTAATGCATGTTCATTGTGCTAAGACCTTGTTTCATGAGCTAAAGCATTGTATGATGGATTAATCCCAAATTAGATAAAGCATTCTTTCTATTTTTGCAAAAGTTTCACTTTATGTCCAATTACAAATCCAAGAAGTACAGTCCATATCTAATTGGCACAAGTTTATGTGTTAATCACACTGATCAAGGAGGGATTATGCAGCATAGTATGAGGGCCTGTACAGGCTAGAGGCACAATGTCACCTTGGCTTGCTTAAAGTGTAAGAAACACATCATAACTCACAACAGCTCTCATATCAGCTTAGAAACCCTTAAGTGAACTTATCAAACATACTCCACACATCTCAACCAAGCTATTGCACGAGCCTTTTACCTCCAATCCCTCCCACAACTCAGAATCACCTTGAAACTGCTCAAACAGAGCCACCTCTGCAGATTGAGTTCCAACTCTCAATCCTTTCAAGCATTCTTGCCCAAACCAGTTCACATATGTTCCCTAATATCTATGCAAGCTAACCAAAAGCAAAAACACGACCTGTAATCCCTCTAACCACTTCCACCATTTTCAGTTTCTTGTTTTGCAAGTAGAGTGCTCTAGCACGATTCAGAAGCTTTCAAGATAAAGTAAACATTGGAATAGCATCCCTGGACCTCAAGGAAGCTTTTCCAATCATCACCTTGCACTGAAAGCTCCCTCATTGCCAGATAGGACTTCAGCTGAACAGGTATCTTGGTGAACTCGTACCTCTCTTATTAGACCTCATTAGCTTTAAGTTTGTGAATAAACAATGTTCTACTCATGCCACTGAACATGTACATGTTTTTACTTTTCATTTCTTTTGCTTGAGCTGTGAGAATTTGAGGTTTAAAAATGGCAGAAAATCTAGGTTAGAATTTGGGGGAGAAGAAATTCTCCCTCATCTTAGAGAGTTAGGACAAGTTCTGCATATGGTTGGATTCGTCTCTTGATGCTGAACATTTTTTATGTTATGAGTTTTTATTAATAAGCCAGGAATCAGGAGTTAGAAGATCCAGAACAGGGCGCGCGTTTTTGAATGTTTTTGGCTGAAGGTTGAAGACAATGTCTTCTTGGGCTGGGCCTGAGCTATTTTCCTTTTCACACCACCTTTTTTGATTTTACACCCCTGAGCCCATTTACTTCATTTCTAATGATTTTTGACTTTTTCTTTTTTTAGTTGACTCATTTATTTTTTCTCAGCCTATTAAAAATTTAAAAATATTTTTTTCTCATCATTTTGATTTTATTAGGTATTTGTTTGATTTTTCTTTTGGTTTGTACATAAATAAATAAATATACACTCTTTTGTTTAAAATAATAAAATAGTACAAATATACTTTTACACATTTTTATTTTATTTTTACCTCCTGAAAATATTTTATAGAAAATTACTTTTTGTATTGAATATTAAATATTATTAATTAATACATATAATACATATTTTGTAAATAATATAAATATATAGGTATATTTTAATATACTTAGGATAAAAATACCAAAAAATGTACATATTTTATTTTTTAATATTTAATACTAAAAAATACCCTTTTTACAAATATACTATATTTTATTTTATTTTTGTATGTAAATAATAATTATTATATGAATTAATTGATTAATATCCTTTTTTGAATAAAAATTAGGGTTTTACCCTAAATATGAAAATACTCCAAAAATAATACCTTTTTATTTTCTCTTTTTATTTTACATAAATAATGTTTTTTTCATACATATAAATTTTTTTTTTGCATTCTTGCATATTTGTTTTATTTCTATTTTATTTGTATTGTAAATATTCAAAACAAATGATGTAATAGCTTAGATTCAATTTCTTGTCTAAATATCTCCCCATTTGAACACTTGTACCCCCCTCCCCATATTATTGTGTTGTAATAGTGTAGGAATTTAAATTTCGCACTTTATACGCTTTCTAAACATACCATGCTAGAGCTAGGGTTTGTATGAAAATAAAAAGAACAAAGTAGTTAGACCTAATCTCAAGATAAATAAGCATGAAAATGGACAACACATTTCACACTTGCACCCCTAGGGTATTCCACTTTGTTGCCTTCAAATAATTGGGCCATATTGTATGTTGAATTTCTTTGGGTAAAACAAACAATTAAATGATCATAGTCCCTCAAAATGTTGCCTAAATGAATGATCAAGTCCCTTTTAAAGAAAAATTTCCCAAAGACATTTAACACTATTGCAATTATGGTCTAAACGATGACCCACGCCTGTCCCTTCAACCTCCTAAGACAAGATTGTCCACCAAATGCAATGGTGGAACAAAATTGTCAAAAGGTTTAAAACATAACAAAAATCTTTGAGAAAACTTTAGGGTAGATAACTCTTAAGTACTTACCAATTTGCAAAGAAAACACTTGCCTAATTTCAAAACCCACTTCACAAACACTTTCAAAACCAACTTTCAAAAAACCTTGAAACGTCTTTTCAAAAGACAAAACACCTTTTGTAAAACATTCGAGTAAAGAATTGTTACAAGGTTAGCCTATACAAGGCATCTTTTCAAAAACATTTTCAAAACCACACATCAAGCACCATTTTAAACAATTGAAAACCAAGGCAAGTTGATCTAAGCAAGTACCTAAGAGCCCATGGATAACCATGGATAGAAAGGGTGCTAATACCTTCCCTTTCTATAATCTACTCCCCGAACCCAAGAAAAATCTCAAAGGTTTTTGCTGTGCTTTTTAAACCTTTCCTTAGGATAAAATAAAAAGTCGGTGGCGACTCTTGCTCAACCGAAACATTTGCGAAAACAAACGCAAAACTCACAGTCAGTTCTCCCACCGTATCACATCGAGGGACTATGATCTTTTATCAAGGGTCTTTGCTAAAACACCCATATTCGAGGGACATGACTATTTTTCCGAGATAACAAGTGGAATTTCCCTAGGGGTGCATGTGTGGGAGTAGTGTGTTTGATTGCGTGTATTTTGTCTTTTGAACTTTTGGTTATCTACTTGTTGTTTTTATCTTGCCATACATCCTAGTTACTAGCATTTATATAAAAGTAATAAAAATGCAAAGATAAACCCTACGCTATTACAACCATATTGAAATAGCATGGAAATATAAAGATAAAATAAAAATAAAAATAAAAAGAAGAAAAGTGAGTCCTTCGATTCAGACAGAAGCATCCTTCGATTCTGCACTTTTTGACTTATTTCGATTTGGGCCTGGACTCAGCAAGGTTCTGTCTTTCATTTGAGGCCTGGAGACAGCAAGGCTCTATCCTTCGTTTGGGACTTGGAGGTAGCAAGGTTCTGTCTTTTGTTTGAGGTCTGGAGACAGCAAGGCTATGTCCTTTGTTTGGGACTTGGAGGAAGCAAGGTTTTGTCCTTCGTTTGAGTCCTGGAGGCAACAAGGTTCTATCCTTTGCCATAGGCTTCTTGCTGACTCCTTCGACTGTAAGCATGTTGGGCCCTCAGATTGTGATTCGAAAGGCTTGCAGTTTAGCCAATCGAAGAGTAGTAAACCTGTCTTAAATTCTTAAAGTGCAACATCCAAACGTAACTACAGTCCAGGGGTTAGCACAAAAAACATTAGGTCTCAAAGTCTAAAGCTTAACTAATTAGAGTTGAGTTTTCAACATATGGGCAGTCATAATCGAAAGCTAAAACATGGTCAAGCTCCTTATATGAAATATCTACATTTTTATTTATTGGCATGTGCACATGATATTAAAATAGAATAGATTCAAGTTTGAAGGGAACATACCTCTAGAAGTTCTTAAATCGAAGGAAACTGCAAGTGCCTTCCTTGGTGGAGAATGGGAGTTAGTTGGGACCTTCCTGAGACTAATCCAGTTACCACCTTGTGCAAGCAATCATTGAATCGAAGGAGGTGGTGTGAGTGGATCTAAGTTTCTTTTTATAACAAGTAATGGAATGACCCAAAGGCCTATTGTATGGTAGTTGGGGAAGTGGGTCGAAGGCTAGTTTGATGGCCACTTGGAGGGTGAATCGAAGGTTCTCACTTAGTGTACAAAATGGAGTTCAGTTTTTCAGAAGTGTTTGAAAAAAATGTTGGGAAGTGTTTGAGAATTTTTTGAGAATTTTCACAAGTGTTTTCTTGTAATCCTTCAGGCGCCCCTAACATGTGTGATGGAGTCTCCTTTTTATAGATGGCCAGGGATGATGTTTTAGGACAGAAAACAAAAGGTTCAAACAAAAAAGATATGTTGTATTTGTAGCTTTCGAGGGACAGTGTTTGTATGCCATTTTGGTGCAAGGAAATAGGAAGTGTTGCAGGACTGCTGTGCAACAGTTTTGGAGTTTTATGGCTAGTGTATCAGGCCTGAACCTGGAAGCGCATGGGACTTGGTCAACAAGTACCTTTGGCATCTCAACCTTTTGTCTTGACCCCCTAGTCTTGTCTTTCAACCAGACTCTTCAGTAATTAATTCTTTTTTCAAATCGAAGTGTCCTTCGAATGAATCATGTGGGTATCCTTTGAAGGGTCCAAATACATGCTCTTGGGATGGGTTAGCAAAAAATTTCATTCAATTGGGACATCTAGACATGTCTGGAAAGTCCTTTGAATGTACCATCATGGTACTTCTTTCGCATGAGACAATGGCATAATGCGAAATTTGTATGTTGAAGGAAGCCATTTCCAAGGGAGATACTGCCCACTCAAACTTGCTTGCAAAGGGGCCATATAGCCAAACGAAAGAATGTATGCAGGAGGTCCCTGCCTTGTGACCTTATGCAAATATGCTCAAACGAAATTTTGTAAAGAGGGAGCCACATGCCCAAATGAAAGGCATGACTAAGTGTTTGTGCTGAAGGATTTACACACCCCAAATGAAGGATACATGCAGGGGATGAAAGGCTCAATCGAAGCTTGCAATACTGGGAAGGCCATTTCCCCAAATGAAGGAGGACTGGAGGAGGCAAGACGTGTAATCGAAAAAGGGAATAAGAGAGGCTTTGGCCTCCTGAATCGAAGGACATCATCAGGAGGCTTTTTGCCTTATAAATTGAAGCTATTTGATGGGAAGTTTTGCCCTGTCAAAGCTTGTAACAAGTTGCTTCAAAGGGTGACTTTGGCCTTGTGCATGTTAACATGGTAGGAAATTTTGCCTTGTAAGTCTTGGCTAACACGCAGGGAAGATGCTATGTGGCTAAATGAAAGATTTGCACAAACGTTCAAACAAAGTCTATTGCTTAAACGAAACAGGAAATGAACTTGCCTAAATGAGTCCAATGCCTCAATCGAAGCATGAAATGAACTTTCCCCAAAGGAGTCCAGTGCCCAAACAAAATAAGCAACCAAAGCCAAAGTTTCCAATCGAAGGATGTAAAATCGAAAAGAACTTGCTTTTCCTTTAATTTTGTCAAAAAGAGCATTTTCATCTGTTTTGTCTTTTTAGCAATTTCCTCTTTGATTTTGATGCTGAAAAGTTCAAATATATTTGTGTAAGCTTGAATTTTTTGGAGCCCTTTGTGAGAAATGTCTTGAGGAATGAGAGGAAAAATTTTGGGGTACAACAGTGGGTCAATCTAGTATAAATATTACTCATATAAGAATAGTGTCAATCCGTGAGATGTGATCATCATTTTATCCCCACAATAGTCTCAATGCTTTAATGTTATTCCACTTCACAATAAAGTTTGACTACATATACTTTAAGAATAGTGTCCTTATGTTTAATGGGATCTCGTTATTAAGTCACACTTATTGTTTCATTAAACGGACTAGTTATTCTATGGACATTATTATTTTGGAAAAACAAACATAACAAAGAAATTCCTTTTATTATTATTAAATAATTCAACACAACTACCAAGTTCTAATAAAACTATGGGCCTCTAGGGATTGCACCAACAATATCCCACAAGCACTAGAGCCAATCATGCATACACCTAATATCTATAGATCTAGTATGACCATCATGCTTTTGTTGTGCAAGAGGGTTTGTTAGTGGGCAGCGACACAGTCTAGTCTTGGTACTCTATATATCTTCACATGTCATCTATCTATTATATCAAGAATTAGGTGATATTGCCTAAGTAAGTGTATGGATCATTAATGAGATATAGGCTCTTTAGCTTGTGTGATCACACCATTTTTATCACAATAGAGATCAATGGGATCCATAATTCTATGGATTATGTCAAGTTCTCTAATGAACTTATTGATCCAAATAACTTCCTTTGTTGCATTTGAGGTAGTAATATAATTGGCCTTGGTTGTAGCATTATCAACTATATATGGCTTTAAACTTTTCCATATTACAACACCATCATTTAAAAAAACTCATAACGAGATTCTAATCTAAAGTCATCCTTATCTATCTAGAAGCTAGCATTAGTGTATCCAATTACAACGAGCTCTTCCCGAACTCCATATATAAAGAACGAGTCATTAGTCAGTCTCAATTACTTAAGGATATTCTTGAAAACAATCCAATAAGCATCATCAGGATCAGACTGGTACCTACCTGTTGCACTTAAAGCATACAAGACATATGGTCGAGTATATGCATTTGGAATCTTACTCATGTGATCCCTTTCTTCCTTTTATGAAGGAGATTATGTTTTTGATAGACACAAGCCATGTAGTATACGTATGAATCCTTTCTTGGAATCATGCATCTTAAAATGTCTCAACACTTTCATATGTATGTACTCTAACTAAGGCCAAACAGTTTTTATGATCCATCTCTATAGATATTGGTTCCTAATATATAGGTTGTTTAACCCTAGGCCCTTCATAAAAAAGAATTTCTCTAGTCAAGTTTTCACTTGCTGCAAGGTATGGACATAATTTCCAATGAGTAATATGTCATTTATATATAATATCAAGAAGACAATCAATCCCCAATAACCTTCTTGTAAACACAAGGTTCATCTTCGTTTTTTAATGAATCCATATTATTTTAATGTTTTATTAAACTACATCTATAACAATTTATACCCTTTATATAATTGAGTTTTTTTGTTTTAACTATTTTCTTTTACTTTCCTTTTTTTTCCATAATGTTTATCTTTCTCTATTTTTTGTTTGCATGTTATTTTCTTCCCTAACTTTGACACAATAATCATATATGCAATGTCACAAGTTGATTTTTTTATGACTCATGATTTAAACATAATCACATGTTTATTTTTTTTAAAGTTGCATTTAATATATTACATCTAATCATTTAGAGGTCCTTTTATCATTTTCCACTAGAATGTAACTTGACTCTTTGGTTTCTACTCTTATGTAATCCACGCTTTCATTGATACCAACTTATAATTTTTCCTGGCTATTTGCCAATATCATTATTTAAATCATTAATGACGGCATTATTTTTGCTTCTAATCAACATTCTATTCAGAGTTGTTTACAAAAATAACATTTGATGAAGTTCAAATCATAAACGAAACTAACATAACATAAACATACCACACAAAATATTATTAAGGCCAATGCGGGATGACTAAATTATTGATTTTCATATTTTAATTCCTAAGGCGTTGCCATAAAAAAACATTACATTCATTCAATTCTTAATTCTAACATAGAAAATTATAAAATACTTCCTAACCATCTTCTTACACAAATCCAAAACAACCTGAAACAATTCCTCATGCTCCAACACCCATACACTTTTCAACTTTTCAAGACAGTTACAACAATATTTTCACCCGGGGGGTCTCTGATTCTATACCCGACCCTATCACAATTCTTTAGCCGTGTGTCCCTGACAAAGTCATTCCAACCATCATCTGAAAACCTTTCAACATAATACTTCCTTTCAACTACGCGAAGTTCACAGCAATAACTATTTCCAGTACTCGAATCAACCAACTTTACATGTGTGTGAGACCTGTACAACGAGTTTCATATCACCTTATGAGGTATTTTATACACAAAATAATGGTAATGAATTTCAATAAATCATAATATATAACTTATAAAATAGCAATAACACATTACGGTTTCAATGGTCAACTTACAAACACATTTTCTTTGGGTTTCTTGCAAGCTTTATTCTCACTTTTCCATATAGCATACTTTGGAAGGTTTTCCAGATCTACATCACTATCCTCATCCTCAGAACTTCATGAACCATTAAATTTCACTTGCACACTTACATTCTAATACCGCATTTAATAACCTACAGAGACTGTTGCCTATTCACTATTTTATTTAGTTAAATTTGTAAATACCTGTCACTGTCTGACGAAATGGATATGTGAGAACTTCCATCACCCAAATCTCCTTTCACTCTCTTACCATCATTTTTATCCTTACCTTTTTCAATGAAATTTGTCACATCTGTCTCTTCAGTTTGTCAGTAACATTTTCCCGGACATTGGAGGTTCCTGTAGAGACTGTTATTTTACCTTAAATCCTCTGCCTCTATCACCTTCCTCACAGCCTGATACAAATGAATCCCCTTTTTTCCTTCACATTTGGCATCATCTAAAACCACAAATGTATTGAATTTGTAATTAGACTTTGAAGCATAAATAAATGATGAACCATCTTTTTTTTCTTTACCTTTTAGTGAACCATGAACATGGCTTCAAGATCTAGATTTTTTCACCACTCTTCAAGGCTTCCTTAGCAACTCGAGCCTCTTCCAGGGTCCCGACGTATTGCCTTTTCTATACTCATTCTTCTCCAAATGGTTTCTTCCTGTAAGTCTTCAATGGTTCTGCAATTAATTAACAGTCAACAACATAGCATATATATATATATATATATATATATATATATAATATATATATATATATATATATATATATATATATATATAATATATATATATATAATAGTATATATATATATATATATATATATATATATATTATATATATATATATATATATATATATATATATATATATATATATATATATATATATATATATATAATATATATAACAACATTACACCTAATACAACATACGGTACACGGGATACAACGTTATACCTTTCAATGTGGATATTATGATTGGTGTTGAACATCGTTTGATGGAAGTAAATGGGCGATGAACTTGAAAACCATAACATTTTCCCTTGAAAAAAACTTTTGTATTTTCCCTAATGTATGTTGTCAACCTTCTCTCTTCAATATATCATATTTATATAAAACAAAATTGCACTTCCATTATGCCCATCAACTAAATCTGGTGGGCCTGTGGCCCATTCTAGCCATACTTACACTAATGCTTATAAATCAAACCTATTAAATCAAATTGACTCTAATCATATATATTTTTCATTTTTTAAACTTTGTTATTTTACTTTTATTTTGTACATTGCATTTAAAAGTCAATTTTCACAAAATGGTCATAATATAATTTCCTTAAAATAACGTCTTGCAGCAATTCGGTTTGAGCAGTTTTAATGCTCCTTACAAATTAACAAAAATACATATCAAAGCACATAACAACAAAATAAACAACACTACACCATCATACAAACACCATTAAATTCCTTTCATTACCACACTTCTATCTCTCTAACCAAGGGAATATTTTTTTCCATCACTGTGACGGCAACCCTTTGCGTGCCAGGGTCAAACCTCTTTGATGGAAAATCATGGATGTAAAAAAGAAATCTTATCCCCTTTTCTAATACAATTGTCCTTCGCATAAGAATACCACTCATTTCCAATTGACCTCTCCACACAGTATTTTCTTTTAACGTAAAGCAGTTCACCCTGGTATATCTTCTTGTTATCAGAATCACAGAGCAACATGTTTATAACCCTCATTCAAATAGTTCTTTATAACTTATGAGGAGAATTGCTTCACAGAACATAAGTCATACATATAAGACAACCAGTGGATCTTACATCACAGTATATGACTATTAACATTCAATACCAATGTTACCATACTTACCAAAACATTTTTGGTAGTTGTCTTACCGGAATTGATTTCCTTTGTCCAAAGGGAAATACCTATGATCATTCTTGTGTTTGATTACCATAGGGTCACGGCGACAACACTTTTTAACGGTAGCAACCGTTTTTCCCTTTGCTGTTATGGACTTTTTGGTTTCAACTCCCCTCTCCCCCCCCCCCCCTTACATTCATTCAACCGGCTATCAATGAGTATTGTTTTTCCTAAATTATCATTTATATCACTTTCGTCATAGATAATAATGTTCATATTATGTACTAAATGTTTCTTACCTTTTTTCATTTTTCAATGCTTGACATGTAATACCATTGTGACTATGACCTTTTACAGCTACACAACGATTCCCTCTCTTTCTTTTCCCATAGCTTCTTCAGTAACAGTCGCATCCTCACCTATGGACTTCAAAGCCTGACCTGTGGTAATTTCCCTTTTTTTCCATTCACCTTCGATGCAGGTCTTCTCCAATGTCATCGATAACATAGTTACTCTGGTAAGTATCTTCCATTGCATATCTGGAACTAAATCTTTCATCGCTCTGACAAACTTATACCCAAAATAAATCATCTCTCCCGTTTTTTGGCATAACGATTAAATGAAATTAACATGCAAAATGTCAAATTAGATGAATCTTACCTTTTACGTCCCCTTACTGGACCTTGGATACTCATCTTCAGATGGAACCTCGGGGTTGCGCTTGGTGTTCTTGGAGGGCACAGTTGAATGTTGTAATGCACGTTTCTAATTCCACCATATAATCAACCATTCCCCTTGGGCCGTTTGGGTTTCTACACTAATCTGGCCCACTTTTACTAGACTTTTACAACACAACTTTATTTTCATTAATTTTCGGCCCACCGTTTTGTTTCTTTTAATTTCTATTTCCTTTTTTACATTTATTGTTACATAATAAATAATTGGTTTCTCAATATTTAACACTACTTCCCATTTTAACCACATTTTTTCTAATTTACAAAATGACCACTTTATAAACTATTTCCCACTTAACATTTTAAATATCCATTATAACATTTCTTTTTGACATACATCTATTTTTCAAACTATTTAAATATGATATAATCTATCTATAAAACTTTTTAAAAATTTTTTTTATTTCATCTACAACATTAAACGCATTTTATTTTCTATAATGCGCGTCTCATAACTAAATTGTGCGAACGCACAAATTTATTACTAGTTGTTTACAAAATCAAATGTACACATATTTTAACTTGGTCTCATGATGCTCTAGAAAAAACTCTATTATTACTCGATCTAACACTGAGGTTGAATATAAGAGTCTGACACATGTATCAGTCGAGCTTCATGAATTTAAACTCTCCTTCAAAAATCATGTTCCAATGTAGTCTCCTATAATACTCTATGAGTGTTGACCAAAGTCTTATCTTATATGTCAGAATCAAGAGCTTATTTGTTTTTTTTTGCGAGAAAAAAATTCTTTCAAAACATCTCTTTGTTGTCTATGTTCTAGAAACAAATAAACATATGTTTGTTGTCCCTTTTATCATTGTAACCGATAAAACAACTCTATTTTTATCACACTATAATAATATTTATATAGTTGATTTTGAAATAATAAAAATCAAATTAGCAAAATTGTAAATTAAATATATTCTATCACTTTTTATTTTAATATAAATCGAACCACACATTTAATCCAATTTAATTTATTTTACGAACAAGATACACTTAAGTTGAGACTATCAAATCAACTCTTAATTTTGTTTAAAGAAAAATACATCATCCACATGAATTTCATCAAATAAAATAATAAAATTTAAAAATAGAGTTAGATTCTAAACACTTAACATCACATATTTACAATACAATTCATATTAATTTGTATTATTTTTCTATCGTAAAGTTTGTACTTTTTTTTTGTCGTTTCATTCAATTCCTATCTCAAGAGAAAATTGGAGTAAAGTATTTTGATCCTCTCTTATAGTTGCGTGACAAGCTTGCAGGACCAAATTATATCAATCTTTTCTCCAATGCAAGTATTCGACTTATTAAATCATGGTGAGAATTATTGCACAAATATATAACTTTCTCAAACAAGTTAAAAGTGGTAGTTACAGAATTATGGGCCCAAATTTAGGTTAGATGATTGACTTACGAGACCATTAATTGGTTATTTTTTGTCACCTAGTTCCCTTTGCTTCATCTTTTTTTATGGTAGGGGGGCATCTTTGGTTTCAGTGTCCTCTTGATTGATCCAAAGGAATAGACGTCATAACGATAAAGATAATTTTTGTCCCCAACACGTCATTGAGATTAAGTTGCAAAAAGCACCATGTGGCATTACAATGATTCTTTACCTCTATGCATTCATCTTTTTGTTATAGTGTACTATCTCTTCTAGAAGAAAGAGAGTGAAAGCGAAGAGACCTAGGATAATAAAATAATGAAACATATGTAATGCTTCTTACTATAGTAGATTCAATTATCAACCTCTAAGAAATTATTTTGGTTACGAATGTATGACAGGTTTTGTGGATACAAGTAAACCATTCCATATTGGCTGGTGTATAGCGGTTGGCTCAAAATGTTTGACTTTGACATTGCATTTATCGTAGGCAAATTGAGGCATACAAGAATAAAAACTACTAACTCAAGGTGTTGTGATGCATGGTATTCCTTGTGTATGAAAGATAATGCATGAAACACATTTTTAACTCACTTTTTTGACATTTTCTATTATTGGAAAATCATAGATCTAGTGAATTTATATATAACATACATAATCGGGTAGAATTTATATGAATTTTAACCTCTAAAGATACATAAACTAAATTTTAATATACTTTAAGGGATTTTAAGTCGGTTTAATATCTAACTCAAAATTTTCTATTTTAATGTAAAATATTTTCAAACGAATCTCTAATTAGCTTATATATAGATGTTGTTTTATTATGTATATTTTTTTTGTCAATATAAAGTAGTAATAATTATTAATAAGATGGTGGTGAATAAGTTGAAAAATTCTCGCTTTGGTGAAGAGACATGAGATATGTTTGTAAATTTAAGATTGACCAAACTTAAGATCCTCAATTAGGAATAGTTACCAAAGGTTGTACGGTATAAGGTCCTTGGGGATTTTGATGAATGACGAACAAATTCAAGTGCTTAATAACATCTGGAAAGTGAAAGTTTCGGAAAAAGTCAAGATTTTTGATTGGTGCTTCATTCTCAGCATTCTTCTTACTAGATCAGAGCTTTTTAGAAGAGGTGTGATTCATGATGATACTCTCCTTAATTGTCTGATTTTTTCTCAGCTAGACGGAAGTTCGAATCATCTTTTCTTTTTGTGTAACGGAGCCAAGAGAATGTGGGAGGCAATTTTTGGGCGGCTTGGCGGTTTTGAGGATGGTTTGAGTACTTTTTGGGTTGGAACAACCTTTTGTCGATCAGATTTGTGATAGACTTTCTTATTTGGTTCTTCCTTCTCTCTCCATGTTCTTTTGGTTATTGTTTTCTTGGTAAATTTGGGTGGAACATAAATAATCTTGTGTTCAATAACAAGGTTTGGACTGTTGGGGATATTCTTAGTCATATTAAATTCGTGGGGTTAGATTGGTTTTCAATTTTAGCTAATAGAGATTTATATGTTGATAAAGACAAGTGGTTTGCTAATCCGTTGGATTTGGTGGGGTGTAATTTTAGTAGCTTTTTCTTTGGTTGTTTGGTATTTGCTCTCTTTTGATCTTTTTGTATTGGGTTAGCATCCATTGTGTTGTTTAATACAAAGTTGTTTATAAAAAAAAAGTCACACGTAACATTTTGAGTACTAAGATTGTGATAATAATATATAACCTAATAATATTGATTTCTTTTAGTTGAATTATAATTTATGAACCACTTATTTTCCTTAAAGAATGAAATTTTAGGTTATTAGATTATTAAAAAATAATACTTAATAAATCTCTTAATTCCTTAAATTAATTTAAGGTTTCACTTTGATCCTTGAACTAATAAATGTTACTATTTAATTTCTAAAAAAATATTTTGATAGCCAACTTGATTTTTCTATTAAATTTGAAAAAGAAAATGTTAAATTATACATATGTGACAATCTAGTTGATATAATATTATCTGATTTTTTTTTTAAATTATTATTTGAAAAATAGCAAAACAAGTAACAATGCAGTTCGTGACATAAGAACAAAGATCTAAAAAATAGTTTTTTTGATTTTAACAAAGAGAATAAAATATGGACTTTGATTCTTTTGGAATAATGAGAGTGACTAGATGAGTTACTGTAACACCCCAGTTTCAATTATTTGA